>JAHVAK010000551.1:2414298-3621448 GCA_019845155.1 Luehdorfia chinensis | reverse complement strand
GGAATTTTGCCATAGTTGCCACGCTTGGCAGGCGGGTTGGCAACCGCAGTTTATTTATTCTGATGTTCCAGGAAGATGCTGCTGCCCATCTTCTGTTTTTAATTTTCCCTCTGTCGACTTTTACGACACCCACGGGATGAGATGGGGTGGTAGATTCTCTTAAGCCGCTACCTAACCTACCTTTTGTTTTTTATGCATACTTTGTTGTAACTTATTTCATTAAAACCCTTCTAAATTTCAATCATTATTTTGTACCCCATTATATAAAACTGTCTCGGTCTGGCTGCCTTTCTTGCGTCCTTGCGTTACTCTAATTTGGGCAACTGCTGAAAACCAGCGCTATAATGTAGTACCGCTATGTTGTAGCATTTAATGCTGAGCAGTGCACCTTTGTATGAGACACTGTTGCAGCGCAATGCGACTAATTTTTTTTATACATATATACGTATATTTTAAATGTTTTTCTTGTGTTGTACAGTGTTATTGTTCAATAAATGTATTTCTTTCTTTCTTAAATGCACATACACCAGATCCGGAACAACTACAAATAGGCCATACAATTAATTGTTTCGTGCGGGAAACGAACCCACGACCAATGGCACGGAATCCAATCACCCAATCAATGCGCCAAGCTAGCCAAATTTTTTTTTTTTGGAAATGCTAATATAATTTATTAGTGGTAGGATTCCTATGCAGGAATCCGTCTAGGTAGGTACCACCCCAGGGCCAGTTATTCTGCCGTGAAGCAGTGGTGTGCAAACATTGCTGTGTTTCGGTTTGAAGGGCACTGAAAGCTAGCGTAATAACTGGGCATATGAGACTTAAGAACTGATGTCTCAGGGTGACGGGCACAGTATGGTGTCATACAGTAATTTTCTGGGTGACACAGAATTTGTTATGGGCAGACGTTACACTTACCATAAGGTGAACGTTTTGCTCGTTCCGTCACTTTTATGAAATTAAAAAAAAAAAATACGAACCCCAGAGTAGGATTTTCTCCTGTGTCGGGGGTGCGATTTACAAGCACACATTTCACATGCACTACACAACTAGACCCGAAAAGCAACAATTTGTGTTTTTGCACTAATGTTGCCTCCGTTTGGGAATCGAACCCAGGACCGGTGCGCAGAAGTCAGGTACGCTAACCACTACGCCACGCGGTCAATTTGTAGAAATGAATCTAATAAAAGGGCAGCAGTCACACGCTAAATTAACTTCCATTTCGAAGCGTTCCACTTCATAGATATAAAATAAAAACCGCAAATTTTCTCGTGAGGACTTTCACTTTCATGTAAAGAAGAGATATATTCCATCATCCCTTTGCCTTATATTTCCATTCAACGACGCGACGCACGGTTGGATTTAATCGTTACGTGATTGATATGCTCTGCGCCCGTACAAAAGCGTTTTACGTCTTCGTTTCCGATGTGCGCAGAGGGCGAGTGGAAATCTTCACCGGCTTCGGTCTTTCCTGAACAATGACAGGCAGTGCGAGCCATCTTCTGGGTTTTTTATAACGATGTGAGCAAATCGTTCGCCTGATAGTAAGTGCAATGTATGCAAAAACGTCACATAAAACAATTGTGTGGCAACACTGCGCAGATCACCTTGTGAGATAAAAATCTAAGTAAAAAGACTCAGTCACTAGCTGTCAGTTCCGTAATATCCTCCTGGCCGATTTTCGACAACTTCCGAATACTGACGGAAGCTATCAACTGCACAGGAGATGTTGTAATGACACAAGTATACGTGCAAACACAAAGGTTCACTCGTAAGTTGGGACGATGGTTCGCGCCCGATGTAACGCTCATGCGATAACATCGGAGATAAGCTAGAAAGCAGTGTCAGAGACACGGGGGACAATCAAAACACAACCGGACCCAAAATCCAACAATTTGTGTTGTTTTTCACAAATATACGCACAAGTGTGCACTACGTAAGTGTACGTGTACAATACGGCTGGGATTCGAAACCAAGACCTGCGGCGTAGAAGTCAAGTACTCTAACCACTAGTCTACGTCGTCGTCAGTGCCCTACTCCTTAGTGGTGGCACCACGGTGGTACGCACTTAGACGGACTCCTTCATAGGATTCATTCATATCACCAACATTCATAACTTCTCCTCGTAAATCTCATCTTAATAATTACTTATATGTATTCACGCATCGTACCGTGTGGTAACGTTTAAGAGAATCTGTCACCCCATCTCATCCCGTGGGAGTCGTAAAAGTCGACCGAGGGAAAAATAAACAAGAAGAGGGGCAGCAGCATCTTCCAGGAACATCTCTATAAATAAACTGCGGTTGCCAACCCGCCTGCCAAGCATGGCAACTATGGCAAGATCCTCCCAACATGAGAGCTACAAACTTTTGTGGCAATCTATGTGGGAGGCCTATGTTCAGCAGTGGACTAGTGATAGACTGAAACGACGATTCACGCATATATTTTTGACGCAGTTAGTTAAAAGGAATAACCGTAAAATTCATTTATCTTCTATTTACTTCAGTTTCAGAATCGTGTAAATGTAGTCATAATTGTACGATAAATATGCAGAAATCCATCTAGGTAAGTACCATCACAGGGTCAGTTATTCTGCCGTGAAACAGTACTGAGTAGTAGCTTACTATGTTTCGGTTTCATATACACTGAAAGCTTGTGTAATTACAGGGCATACTTAGGGACTTATGTCTCAGGGTGCAGTGCAGTGTTGTTTCACAGAAGAATGTTCTGGTGAAACAGCGTTTGTTATGGGCAGACGTTGCACTTACCATCCGGTGTACGCAATGCTTGTTTCGTTGCTTTATAAAAAACATTAAAGTTGTGTTAAATGTTTGTGTGAAGTGTACTCAACTTTCCTTAATACAATATTTTGTCC
Organism: Luehdorfia chinensis; assembly: GCA_019845155.1. Taxonomy (NCBI): domain Eukaryota; kingdom Metazoa; phylum Arthropoda; class Insecta; order Lepidoptera; family Papilionidae; genus Luehdorfia; species Luehdorfia chinensis. Next base: position 3,618,573 of record JAHVAK010000551.1, on the reverse strand, counting down.
CCAAGAATAATAGTCTTGCGAAGCAATGTCGTTTCATCATTGCGCTATCTACATTTCCGTTTGTGGTTCGTCGGAGGAAGAAAAAGTTTTCCCATTTCGAACCGCTTTAACTGCAATTCAACGCGGGGTCACTCGTCGACAATGAATTTGAATCAAACGTGAATATTACAGTACTATCATTTACACGATTATGAGGAAATATGGTAGCTCAGGGGCTAGGCGCTTGCTTTTGATTTCATAGTACCTACGCGAGTGACCTGGGTTCGATTCCAGGTGCCGGCACCACTAAAAATTGCAATTTTAAGCGCTGATTTACCACATGCTCGGCGATGAAGGGAAACATCGTGAGGAAACCAGTATGTCTGAGAAATAAAAAAAAATTCGAAGACGTGAAGTGCACCACCCGCTTTGGAGCAACGTGGCGGATTCTTTCTAGCTCCAAATCCCTCTCAGAAATGAGAGGAGGCCTGTGCTAAGCAGTGGAACATTTATAGGCAGAAACTTTACTTTTTTACTATTAAGGAAATGTAAATAAAATATTTATTTGGATATTTTGTTTGGTGTTAATAATTCGGTTAAAAAAAATTTATGTATATATAAGCGGATCATAAATCTACCACAACTGAACACCTCTCCTGTCATTTCTAGGAGGGTTTCCTCACGATGCTTGATTCACCAAAAAGCAAGTGGTAAAACGGCACTTAAAATTGCAATTAACAACTTTAGTAGTGCTGGCGTCGGAAAATGAATCTTGGTTCTCGTGTGTTATGGTTTTAAAAGTAAGCGCTGCTGAGCTACCGTGTATCTCAGATTTAATAATAATAAATATATAGTTATAACAGTATGGCAAAGTTGAGTAGACCAGCTTCCACAAACAGCACCTGTTCACAGGAATGACGCTTGTGGTTGGCATTACTGTGTGAAAACATTACTGTGTTTCCATCTCAGCATTGATAGCTAGTGTAATCAGTGGGCATATGAGACTTGAGAACTGATGTCTCAACGTGACGAGCGCAGTATGAACATCACACAGAAATTTTCTGGGCGAAACTGCCATTGTTATGGCAAGACGTTACACTTTCAATCAGGTGAAAGATTTTCAAGTTTCGTCACTTCTTCCATAAAAAAACACCGCTCGTTCAACAACAACAACAAAAGTGTATCATAAGAATGTTATAAATTAGCTGAAACCCGCGACTACGTCTGCTTGGATTAAGGTAATTTTTAAAATTAGCTTGGGAACTTTATGATTTTCCGGAATAAAAAGTATTATATGTCTGTCTCCAAGATGCAAGCTATCTTTAAGCCGAATTTCGTCAAGATCGATTTAACTGTTAGGGCGTGAAAGCGTAACAAACAGACAAAGGGACAGAGAGAGCTACTTTCACGTTTATAATATTATAGTAATTTTTACTGGTGGTAGGATTTCTATGCACGTATCCGTCTAGGTAGGTACCACCCCAGTGCTAGTTATTCTGTCGTGAAGCAGTAGTGTGCAAACATTACTGTGTTTCGGTTTGTAGGGCACTGAGAGCTAGCGTAATCACTGGGCAAATGAGACTAAAGAACTTATGTCTCAGGGTGACGAGCGCAGTGTGGTGACACAGAAATAATCTGGATGACACAGCATTTGTTACGGGTAGATGTTGCACTTACCATCAGGTGAACGTTTTGCTCGTTTCGTCACTTTATAAATAAAAAAAAGGATATGATTAAAATATAAATAAGTACACATTATTAAACAAAAATAGTATACAATGGAAAATAACTATTCAGTAACTAAACAATTAGTTGATAAATATCAATTAACAATAACAGAAACGTTGCACGAAAACGTTGCACTCAAATTCGACCTCGAAATTTTACACCATCGCGCCCAAAGAAGTTTCACTTCAATAACAATAGTTGTTTATCGATCGATTTATGTGATTGTTATATGATAGATAATATATTATAATCCCTCTAACAGACTGTGTTACTAAAGTTGCTTAACTCCAGAGTTTAATTAGACAAGGCAGTTAATACGGGTGCAATTAATTCGAGAGACTTATCTCGGAGTGGGCCACCTTGTTTCGCTGTTGTTTCTTGGAGCTTATCGCAACTCGTGGTACTTAGATACGTACTTCGATACGTTAGGTACGTATACATGCCAGAACAAATAATTAAAAACCTAACATGAGAGCCATTCTTTTTGAAATCAAGGTGGCTAATAAAAATAGAGTTTGGAACTAATTTTACGGATTTTATCGCGTTTAATTTTATACTATTTATAACTATTATTCTACCTTCTGATAAAGTCACTGCATTTTTAGACCCCCTTAACTCCATTAATTCTAAAATACAATTTACAATGGAGTTAGAGACAAATAACTCTTTAGCTTTTCTAGATGTTTTAGTAATTAGAAATCCTAATAACACCTTGAGTCACACTGTGTATAGGAAAAAGACCCATACCAACAGGTATTTAAACGGTGAATCTCACCACCATCCTTCACAGTTAGCTACCGTGGGCAAATCTTTGTTTCAGAGAGCACAAGGGATCTGTGACAGTAAACACCTGGCCGCCGAGCTTCAGCATGTCAAGCAAGTTTTGCAAGACAACAAGCTTCGGGTTCCGCGCCTTCGTCGCAGTGACCGAGTGAAGCCGGCCACAGTCGAGCGTGTACCTGCAGTCCTACCATATGTCAGAGGAGTCACGGACAAGATTGGCTATATCTTGAAGCGGGCTTCCATAAAAACATTTTTCAAGCCGCCGAAGAAGATAAGTCAATTTTTACCATCTGTCAAGTGTAACATCCCTCTACAAGATGCAGGAGTATACAAGCTGGACTGTGAATGTGGTCTCTCTTACATAGGGCAAACAAAAAGATCAGTAAAAACCCGCGTAAAAGAACATATAGCTGATGTGAAGCATCGCCGCCCCAGGAAGTCTGCAGTCTGTGACCATGTTCTGGATCATCCCAACCATTACATCAGATTTGATAAACCACAAATCCTCGCAAAAGAACACCGATTCCTACCAAGGATGATTCGCGAGGCTATTGAAATTAAAAAACATCCTAATTTTAATAGAGAAGATGGTTGGGTATTACCACCAGCTTGGGATCCTATAATTAATAAAATTAAGTCAAAAACCAAGCATACCACTGCAAGACTTCAAGACACAGTTAGCTCTTTCTGCGTAGATCGGACCACAAAAAATAATTAAAAGCTGAAGGTACTCCGGGTTAACTATGACATCAGGACATCTGTCACCTCAGTCCCCCCGTGACCATGGGTGCTGTAAAGCACTCGAAACGTCGGGTTATAAATAGTATAAAATTAAACGCGATAAAATCCGTAAAATTAGTTTCATTTAAATGTGTAGTGTTCGCGTAAATATAAGAAATCATTAATAGAGTTTGGACTTAATATTTTCGTTCATAAATCGAGTTCCAACAGCGAAGCCTTACTTATTATAGTGAATCTTACTATGATAATGAAGCTGGATAGTTTGTATGTTTGAAAGCGCTAATCTCAGGCAAGACTAATAAAATTTTAAAATTTGATTTTTAAATTGATAGTCCGTTTGTTGAGAACAGTTTTAAGCCGTAAAACTTTACTCTACGGCCTTAAAAAGGTGCACGCTGAGATCCGAACATTATCGTCATGGGAACTGATCGAACTGAGAATGCTCAGGTCAGCGAGGAACCATGCCCTATGGCGTATACATATTTCATGTATACATGCACGGTAAAGTACGGAAAATTAAGTATTTATTAGCTGTGTGTTTGAATGAATATTAAACACGGGAAGAGATTTAAAACAGAAACGTAAAACGTCGCTGTGGAAATGAGAAGTTTGAGAAGTATAACTGAAGTAAGTTTGATAGACAAAGTGAGAAACAGCGTGATAAGGGAACGTTGCGGTGTGATTGAAGATGTAGAGACAGAGATAGAGAAAGGGATGCTTACATGGTTTGGACACGTAGAGAGGATGAATGAAATAACATAACGAAACATTTATGAGGCGAGTATGAATGGTAAAGCAGGTAAGGGTCGACCTAGGCAACCGTATTACGATTAGACCGGAGAACTTTTCAAGAAAGGTCACGTTAAAAGTACTAGCAACCGACTAGCGTGTATGAAAACGCTAATGAAAGTAGAAGAAGCGAAAGATGTGTGTCAGGATTGTAGCAATTTGAAAGATGTGGTCTCTGCCTACCCCAATAGGAAAGAGGCGTGACTGTACGTATTTTGCAAAAGATTTTTGTTTATATTGTGTACACGGCCGAATTAAAAATAATAGTGAACAGTGTTTTGTAGTAAATATAAGCACATTACGTATTAATTCACAGCACATACAAATATTTTATGGTCCTCAATTTATTTCCGATTGAGTATAAAATAACTCGACCTCATTCCACTTGAGGAATGATTGATTGAAGCTTCAACGCTTTCCAAAACTAAAGAGGTTTTCACACCTACTAAATCGAGCCTCTAGAAAACATTGCGTAAAAATCATTTAACAATGTCTGGACTTCATTTTCTTAAACATGCTAACAAAGAACAAACCTCTTTAAAAAAACATGTGGGCAGTTCACACGCGGTAGAAGTGTAACCTTCAGAAAACTAAACTTCGAGAGAATGAGACGAATGCAGAGTAGTTCTCTAGTGATGTAATTTCATACATGGCGCAAAAGAATTTTATTTATGTAGATAGATAGGAAGAAGATTTATTGCTTAATCTGAAAAGCTGTACCTATTTTATTTATATATTTATTATTTTTTATAATGTTTCACCTAAGAACCCTTTTCACTTTACAAAGGGTGAACTTAATGCATTTTGGAATTCTCTATCAGCCAACTCAAATCACATATGTCCTTCTTCTGAGTTTTGTTCATATTATCACTGTAATCTTACTTGAAACTAGTACAGAAATGTTTACATCGATTACAAAATACTTCGAGGGTCACGTGGTACAAAACAAAGCTAGCGGTATACACGAGGTTCGTCATAATCCCGGCTTACAAATAGGACATCAATCAGCTGTCTTCGAACGGACGGGTGAGATTTAAACCACAACAGCCCGGGAATGATGGATTTGGGTCATTTCTTCACGAACTACATATGAAATAGTCATCAAGTTGCATTAGCTGCCTTCGCTCTTTTAGTTTGAGGGTTTTTATTAATACTCTTTAAACAAAGTGAAGCTTTTCTTTTTAAGTTAGAATTCAAACACAATGACAGCTTATAACAATAAAAGATTGCCACAAAAGTTTGTAGCTCTCATTTTGGGGCATTTAGCCATAGGTGCCTCGCTAGGCAGGCGGGCTGTGCAATGTTCCATGAAAATGCTGCTCTTCTGGTTTCTGGTTCTCCTCTGTCGACGTTTGCGACACCCATGAAATTAGATGGGATGATAGATTCTCTTAAGCCGCCACCACACGACAAAGCAATTATTTTATAAATTTTTGATTTTAAGTACTTTACCTTTCATAATAACTGTCAGCAATTTCTACTGGTGATGGAATTCCTATGGAGGTCCTATGCACCTAGGGACATACCACTGCAGTGTCCGTTATTGGTGTTTAAATACATGAATGATGATAGCCCCTGGGAATGAGGTGATCGCTGCCAAGCCATTTCTACATCTTTATATTTATGATTTTGTTTTTGTATATTAAATTGTTTTTGATATGGTTGAAGAAAATCTGCCCGCATTTGTTTGCCGACCAGTGTAGATTAAAAACAAATGACGTTCAATGAAGTAATACTTAAATAATCTACATTGAATAAAATTTATTATTTTCTATTCTTACAGAATAGAAATCATTTAATTTAATTTGGAGCCACATAACTCGATGCAGGAACGAGTTACGGACTGCGGACCCTTTACATTTTCATAGTAAGTGAACGAAAGGTACAAGAACTCTACACACTTATAATAAGTGGGTCACTCGTAAGCACAGAGGTTCGAGAACTTTACGAGCAATTACTGGCGCAGAGGCATACCAGTATATTATACAGATAACTTATGACTGACGACCGCGTCGTCAGTCATAAGTTATCTGTATAATATACTGCTATAATATACTGCTACTACTATCTAGTGGCGGGAAGAACCAGCAAGAAACCCAGCGAACAGTTTTTTTTTTCTTTTCACTCATTTTAAATACAATTTAATATACAAAAACAAAATATAAATATAGAGATAAAGAAAAAGCTTGGCAGCAATCACCTTATTCCCAGGGGTTATCGTCATCAATGTATTCTTTAATATCATAACTACCTATGTATTACCATTAGCACGACCACGTACTTAATGGTCGAAGTCCTTGTCTTATTCGCCGGGGGCCTGGGTTCGAATCCAAGCCGGAGACAACATTTGTGCAAAGACACAAATAGGTGGTTTTCGGGTCTAGTTGTGTTGTGATACCCGCAATGTATCGTGCTTGTGTATTGTGTGTGCGACATCGCGCTTTAATAGGTTGATTGATAGCTTCCGTTTGTAATAGCAAGTTATCGACGGTTAAGTTATGGTCGAAAATTGGGCATGGGCACCCAGGGATCATTACAGCGGACTTATATCTTGATATTTCTTCGAGGTTGTGCACATGTTTATATACCACAGTTACCACTACCTATCATCAGGTGGATTATGCGCCGGTGTCGATTATTTTTTTAAACGTTGCCTATACTAAGATTTTTCATGTATCTTTAGTGAGTTTAACAGACGTAAACTGCACAAGTATAAGCCCTTGCCAGGAACAACTAAGCCATACAAATTTTGCCGCGTTCGGGAATCGAACCCGCAACCGAAAGCGCATAAGTTGCTTAGCCACTGTGCCAACCGAAGCCAGTGTAATTAAAAAAAATGCTGAATGTATTATTTGCAATTACATTTTTAAGAACAAATAGGGAAAAACCTAGCCTGCTATCTTATTTACCTACTACCTATCGGTAGGTGTCCGGCAGCCTAGAATAGCACCTACCTCTTTCCTACCGAGGTGTTGTAAGAGGCGACTAAAGTATTGTCCAGGCGGCTTTAACTTGTGCAGAATAACACCATATTATGCAATACTATCACGATACTGCTTGTTTTCTTACCACCAATTGCGTTCCTCAATTAGACGTATTGTGCCCTTTACCCCAAATTAGGATATTTTTAAAAAGAACACTATCGGTACTATTAACATTACTAATACTTCTATTAGGCACTCCTAAAAGCTATAAATTATATTGCATGGGAATTTTTTTACTGTATAAAGTGACGAAACGAGCAAAACGATCACCTGATGGTAAGTTCCGCCCACAACAAATGCTGTGTCATACAGAATATTTCTGTGTGACACCACACTGCGCCCGTCACCTTGAGACATTAGTTCTTAAGTCTCGAATGCCCAGTGATTACGCTAGCTCACAGTGCCCTTCAAACCGAAACACAGTAATGCTTGCACACTACTGATTCACGGCAGAATAACTGGCCCTGGGGTGGTACCTACCTAGACGGATTCCTGCATTGGAATCCAACACCAGTATTCTAGTAAAATATTTCAGTTCCAGCCATATCCGTCTTCTAAATCTTATACCAGCAGACTTTTCCTTTCGGACCAAATACTACTACTTGTTATATACGCACGCCACTAGCACTATGACTACATATACGAGTATATACTCACAGCTGATATCCAAGCTTGACTAAAAAATGAACCGTCACTAATCACTCAACTGTCTGACACTAAAAGCGTTTTATATATTCAAGAGAAGATAAAATTTAGTTCCATTTTTTATCCTTAGACATTTGAGATTTTTTTATGACATACAGTGACATAAAATAACTATCGTTCACCTTATGGTAAGTGCAACATCTGCCAATAACGAACGAATCAAAAAAATTTGCTCTGTTCCACAACACAACAAATTTCTGTGAAGCACAACACTGTGCGCGCCATTCTGTAACATCACTTCTTAATTCTCATATGCCCAGTAGTTAGGGCCAGTTATTCTGCCGTGTAGCAGTAGTATTCAAACATTACCGTGTTTCGGTTTGACGGGCACTGAGAGCTAGTGTAATCACTGGGCATATGAGACTTAAGAACTGATGTCTCAGGGTGACGGGCGTAGTGTGGTACTCGTATCACAGAATAGTTCTGGGTGACACAGCATTAATTAAGTGCAGACCTTGCACTAAACATCCGGTGAACGGTTTGCTCGTTTAGACACTATCTCCAATAAAAAAAATATATTGCTAGTTTACTTATAATTACTTATAGAATATTATTTATATAATTACTTGTCAAAACGAATACAAAGCTTCTCGTTGTAACATCTTACTGAGACAGGAGAGTTGAAGTAGTAGAGTCTCACTAAATTAAGAAATAAATCGAGTATGCGACGTCCAAGGTGCGAGGCGTAAATTTTTTTTTTATACAATGTCCTATACTAAGATTCCACCTGTATCGAGAATGCGTTTTTTTAGAGATAAATTACACATGCACAACACAACCAGACACGGAAACCAATGCCCTCCCGATTTAAGCAACTGACCGAGCCGAGGCCGGTCCCCTTGGGCACCCTCGAGTCAGTTACTCTCGCGAACAGGATTACGATCAAAGCCGAGATACTCTGTCGGGTGCCCTTACGCCAGTCATCCATAAAAGGTTTCGGCTAAGCGCCTTGAGCGCTCTGTCACCTTTCAATCTGGCGAAGCTATGAAAGTCTTCGGTCTAACAGTAACCATCAGTCCTGAAAAAGAAAAAAAAAACGGAAACCAACGATTTGTGTTATTGCACAAATATTGGCTTCGACTAAGGTCCCGCGGCTCGAGTCAAGTACTCTGACCATGAGCCACGCGGTCATCAAATTTTTAACATTATATTTATAACATAAATTACGCCTCTAGCCGTATTTATTTCACCACTTATAACTTACTATCTAAAGCCCGCGACTACGTCCGCATCGATGTAGGTTTTTTAAATATCCCGTGGGAACTATTTGATTTTCCGGCGTAAGAAGTATCCTATGTCGTCTCCAGGATACTCGTACAAGCTATCACATGTGCCAAATTTCGTCAAGATTAGTTAAGCGGTTCAGCCGTAAAAAGGTAACAAACAGACAGAGAGAGTTACTTTCGCATTTATTATATTTATTTGCATTCGCATGAAATATGGTACATTAAGTGGTGGAAAATGATTCAAATAGTATCACATATTTCGCCATTATTGGCATGTAAGTGTTTATCAATTTTGATTAATATAATATGTTAGAGACATAGTAGTAACAGCACAGGAAATAGTAGTAACAGGTCAACAAATAATCGTAAAAATGTCAAATTTTGGTGGTATCGTATAAACATCATATTACATTAACCTAAAAATTATTTTAAGTCATAAAAACATTTTCCTATTAACCATTGTCGGAACGTAATATGTCACGTTTAATGTTTTTAGATCCTGTGGTAACTTATTGTAAATTTTTATTGACATTAAATAAAGATTCTTTTTATATATGGCACCCTTGCATGTTGGTGTTTTTAAACGTGTTGGGTTTCTCGGTCTTAGTCGCGAATTAATTTGTCAACTGTCTCAAAAAGTTCTGGATGCATTTTGACAAAATATCCGACTTCCAAAATATACAGATTTGTGAGAGTCAGAAATCTGTATTTTATAAAAAATGCTCTACATGATTCAAATGTTTTAATACCAGATAACGCTCTAACACATTTTTTTGTGTTAGAAAAACTTTGTTTATATTAGTATGGATTTCGCCACTTACTTGATATTATCCTTAACGTTACCAAATGAAACGTTATTTACCAAGCCATTGACTCGTCACTATGATCTAGACGCCATGTCGTGATTTCCAGTAAGTTACATATTAACACAAGGACCGGGGACAAAGAGACATTAGCCATCCATTTTGCTCTCAAAGTTCGAGGAGTTTCAGTAAATATACTACATGCAAACATAATGACATGATTGGATCTTCGGTCGTGCGATAGTACAGACTGTGAAACGCACTCAATTTTATTTCTAACATAGTGGTTGCAAAAGTATCTTGTGACACTTCTGGCGCCGTAGCTAAGCGATTAGCTTCTGCGCTACAGATCCCGAGTTCGATTCCCGTGCGGGACAAATATTTCTACGGCCGACATATGGTTGTTCCATTTCTGGTTATTTTTTTTGTAAATATTTGTAATCAGTGTCGAGTAAATAGTGTAAATAGTGCGGTTTAAGAGAATCTACCACACCATCTCATCCCGTGGGTGTCGTAAAAGTCGACAGAGGAAAAATCATATCAATCAAGATGGGTAGCAACACCTTCCTGGAACATCTGAATAAATAAGCTGGCGTTGCCACCCTACCTACCTAACCTAACTATGGCAAAATTAAGTTAAAATCTCAAGCATCGGAAAAAAAGAAGTGGTACAACACAGGTTTTATTATAATGGTTATTTTAGTCTCCAAAATGTTATGTGATTGTTCTCGTGTTTCTGGCACTGCATTCGTGATTTAAAAACTTTATTTTCTCATCAAGAAGTTAGATAATTCACTTACTGACTCAAATAATTCACACTATACGTACAGAAACTGCACTAAGGTATAACGCTGCGTTCTATCCTTTTCCTAACTGTGTCTATTGGTCACAAAAAAGTGTGTTTGTTTGTGTGTGTGCAAACATTATTGTGTTTTGGTCTGAACGGCACTGAGATCTAGAGTAGTCGCTGGGCATAATGGACTGAAGAACTTACGTTTCAGGGTGACAGACGCAGTGTGGCGCTACACACACTGCGTCTGTCACCCTGAAACATACTACGGACAAACACATATTACGGACAGACGTTGCACTTACCGTCAGTTTGCGTTACGGTTTGCTAGTCCTGTTACTTTGCCAAATAAAAAAAAAATGGAGACTAATGTGATATACCAATGTCATTTACGTTAAAGTCATATCCATATTAATGTTATTTACGCATGTGCGAGCCACGTCACTCGCCCCTAATAAATTTGTACAATGACCCACAAATTAGGTGCTCAATAACTCGGAAAAGTTTCCGTACAGGCTGTCAAATATAATTGGTACTGCCGAACAATAATGGTATGTCCGAACTAAGGGTAACAGAGTAGCAGAAACTCGTAGGGGATTTGATTTGTGTGTAATAATGTAGTGAAGGAAAGTAAGTTGATTTGCTAAAATCCGCATTTAAAATATAAAAATGGTGTATATTACCTAATTTTTTGAAGAGCACCGCCCGCCTTGTAGCGTGCACAAGCAAACTAACACCGCCACCAGTAGCCGCCACCAGATACCCTCCACCAACCACTACAATACTACCACTAGATAATATACACCACTGAAGTCGAGAACGTGACACGTGTTTCGCCCCAAAACGGGGCATTATCAAGTGTCATAGACTCTACGACAGCCGGCCAGGCTATCTGGTGGCGGTTAGTTTGCTTGTGCATGCTACAGAGGGAGGGCGGGCGGTGCTCTTCAAAAAAACTAGGTAATATACACCATTTTTATATTTTGCATACGGATCTTAGCAAATTAACTTACTTTCCTTCATTATAATGGATTTCCGCAAAGTAACGCCTGATTCTATTAATAACATAGTTTTAAACAAAATTTTTCTGTCAAGCAGTGTGATATCGGAAAGTATGTCAAATTTGGCTTGCAAGATTTGAACTTCGTATACATACATAATAAGTTAAATAAAAGCTTATGAGAAATAATTTTATGGAAAATAATAGTTAATGGAAAAGTCATTACAATGTAGTATTAGCAAGACCGATCTTATCGTATTGGTGTTACATCTGTTACAGGGAAGCGACGACATATGAATGCCTCTGTGTTTGTACTCGTAATATTACTAACGACATATATTTCGAATCCATTTTTCACTTTTTTATGGAAGATAGTCACGAGACGAGCAAATCGGTCACCTGATGGTAAGTGGGAGGTCTGCCCATGAACATCCGCAATATCAGAGGAATCGCGGGCGCGGTGCCGGCCCTCGAGAAAGGAATAGGCTCTTTTCGAAGGTCCCTACGTCATAAAGGAAAGAAAGTTAATTTGTTAAGATCCGACCTACAGATTACCTAATATATTACCTAGTTTTTGTAGAGCACCTCCGCCCACCCTCAACAGCGTGCACATGCAAACCAATACCGCCACCAGATACCCTCCACCGCTACAACACTACCGCTAGGCAATACACACCACTGAAGCCGAGAACGCGACACGTGTTTCACATGGATCCGGTGACAGCTCGGTAAACCTGAGGCATCGACAGAATAACGGCGCTGTGGCAACACCGCCATAGCATTATGCAGAGTCGATAGCCTTTTCGTTGCTACAACCCAACGTACGTTTGTAGATGAAATACGACGTATCTAATTGTTTACTTCTGAACTTCTAATGTATGGTATGTGGTAGTATTGAATAAGGTTTTTTTCTTTTCTATTAACTATTGGTTCCTAAGTCGTATCGGAAAACCTGCTGGCGGCAGCAAATTCCACAAAGTGGTCGTGCGTGGCAGTTAATTCCTGGAAAAGCGTGATATAAAGATGATGTAGATGGAATTTTGTGTGTTGCCAATGCACGATGACTTTGTTACTTTACTTCAGAGAATTCTGATAGACACATCAGGATGTACTGTGCATCATAATAGATGCAGCAACTTCTTATAAATTCCATTATGGTACTCGTATATAGGAGATACATTTAAATACAAATACGTATTACATATGACAAACGCGTGGCCTAGCGGTAAGAATACCCAACATCTACGCTGCGGGTCCTGGGTTCGAATCCCAGCGGCAGCCAACGTTTGTTCAATTTTTTTTATTGGTGGTAGGATTCCTATGCAGGAATCCGTCTAGGTATGTACCACCCCAGGGCCAGTTATTCTGCCGTGAAGCAGTAGTGTGCAAGCATTACTGTGTTTCGGTTTGAAGGGCACTGTGAGCTAGCGTAATCACTGGGCATTTGAGACTTAAGAACTGATATCTCAGGGTGACGGGCGCAGTGTGGTGTCACGCAGAAATATTCTGGGTGACACGGCATTTGTTGTGGGCGGACGTTGCGCTTACCATCAGGTGAACGTTTTTTTTTGCTCGTTTCGTCACTTCATACAAAAAAAAAATTACACAAATTATAATTTTTCGGGTCTGGTTGTGTTGTGCATGTGAAATATATCTTTAAATGCACCCACGATGCAGAAGAAATGCTTCGTTTATTAAAAAATATAAAAATATGACGAAAGAATATAACGCACGATTTTTTATAAGCAAAAATAAATAATATAAAAATTTCCACAAACACTACTAGCAAAATTACACTCATACGTAAATACACTTTATAATAACATTTAATGGTTTAAAATACAATGAACAGTTTTTTTCTTAAATAAAGAAAAATCAAGAAAACTGTGACCCCATATAGCTTCCATGTAATAGTATAATATTAGCATACAATCTTGCCTTACAAACAGGACGCTGCACTTTACACAGCTTTCGTGAAGTAGTTAGGAGCGACATTTTAGCAGATTACCCGTTCAACAGCGGTAAATTAATGTCTACTTTAGCTTCACACTGGGGAATATCTTCTGTTTTATCTGCAGAAATACATATTGTTACAAACTATTGTCATTGTTATTTGAAATTTAATTTAATTCCATCAAAGTGACATTATGTATTGTAACATAAAGTGATGTTACAAATTCTACAAATAATGATGTTTTTTTATTTTTTTTTTACAAACAATGGACGGGATATATCCTAGTGATTGGGCGTCGTAAAAGTCGACAGAGGGAGAATTGAAACCTGGAGATGGGCAGCAGCATCTTCCTGGAACATCTGAATTAATACATTGCGGTCGCTGCCACGCGTGGCAACTCTGGCAAAACCTCCCCAAAATGAGAGGATCAAACTTTTATGGCAATCTATGGGAAGGACTATGTTCAGCAGTGGACTAGTGATAGGCTGAAATGTGTGTGTATTTTAAATTTGCAGTGTTTGCTTTTTATATGCATTCATGCGAGTCATGTTGTCGATGACTTAATCTATATGTTGTCTGCGGATAGCCCGGACGAAATAAAGAGCCATAAAGAGAGGCAAATAGTTTCGACGAGTTGTCTTGCACTAAGAATTTGCATCGCCTACGCTCGCCCACGCAGCAAACTTACTTCAATTTAAAAATTAAATTATTATGCTGTATAGACACTTCCTTTGTGTGGAACTGGTAAACAATCTGTAGTGAACTGTTAGGATCGATCCTAACAGTTCAATACAGATCGATGTGGTGGACGGAGAACTGCAGGAGAGTTTTGTATTGATTGGAAATTTGTTGCAAATTTTAATGGCCCTGGACTGTTATGATTTTTTACTGGTGGTAAGATTCGCTGGTTTGACGTTTGACGACGTTTTGCTGGTTTTGTCACTTTATCAAAAAAAAAACGGGATTCTGTATTGTGAATCCGTTTTACAATAATAAATTGCTCTTGCACAAACTGGACTCGGAGTAACTAACTGTATTGCATAAAAATATTTATCACGGGTAAGAGTCGAACCTGCGACCAATATTTGATAAAATGACGAAACGACCAAAACGTCCACTGCTGAACTGGCTGCTCTCCAGAACTGGGAATTTGCCGTGATCATCACCAGCGGTATTACCTGACAATATTAAGAAACATTTTGTTACATAAAATGAACGTAACACGTTTAATAAACACTAGATGTGCCCTTCGGTTTCACACGCGAAAAATAAGGCGCAACATGATTGCGCCGTACGGCATGGTACCTCGCTGAACTGAGCATTTACTGTTAGTCCTTTCTCAGCGTGCGTCACCTAAAAGCCGCAGCACAAAGATTTATAACTTACAACCCTATTCAATAAACGGACTATCTAATACACTAGACCGCAAAGAAAAAGGCTCGGTTAGAAAATCTTCAATATCTTAAAAAATAACTGACGTAGGTTAGTGAAATAAAGACTAAATTAAAGAATATTTAATGTGCTCAAAAGAAAATAAAAAAAAAATTCAAAATGCTTTTAATTTTTAATAAATTTAAAATAATTGAAAATGCGTAGTTTTTGCAGTATTTTCGTAAATGTAGATTGGTTAGAGATGTGCCGTTTTCACGAATTTTATTACTTTGTGTTACCTCTGCGAGCACGCAATTCCTAATTTCTATCACTACTAGCTCAGGGCGGCTTTCGGAAGAAATCCCAGCCTACACATGAACAGAGCCTCCGCCGGATGGTACTTTTTCTTCTATACAGGCCACGTTATAGCGCTCTCCCGGTCTTCTGTACACTCTTTTCCTCCCGTAGTGCTTGGATAAACAGAATCTAGACTCGTCTGAAAACATATCTCTTGACCAGTGATTGAGAGTCCAATTCTCATGTTCTCTACCATTGAGTTATGGTTTATTTGAGTTTCTGTGGTGTATTTTTAGTTTTGGGACATTTGCAGGTATCAATGGTTTTAAATTTGGTTCAGCCAGACGCCGCCTTACTGTATCCGTACTTAGATTGTTTCCTCCAGCTCGTAAATGATGATTCTTTACTTGAACAGCCGTAAGAAAACAATTTCTTAAAATTGTTGAAACCATACAGCGATCTTCCCGCGCCGTCGTACTCCTTGTTCAGCCTGTTCCTGGTCTTCGAAGATTGTATCCAGTTTCATGGAAACGCTGGAGTACTCGCTGAACTGTAGAAAGAGTCACACCAACAGTTCTTGCTGTATTTCGCTGACTGTGCCCATCTTCAAGCATTGTCAGGATCCTGGTACATTCTTCAGCGGTTAACGACATAATGACTTCAGAATAATAAAATTTGTAAGACAGAGACACCATATTTATAACCTTTTTATTGCAAAACTAAAACAAACGACGCGAAAGAATGAATTTAAATTTCTTGGGACTAAATACAAAAACGACCATTATTTTACATTTTCAATTTTTATACAATTATCAAAAATAAATAAAAAAGTTACATATATTATTTTATGTGGCAATAAATATTCTTTAATTTAGTTTTTATTTCATTAAGCTAGGTCAAGTACTTTTGAAGATATTGAAGATTTTGTAACCGACCCGTTTTCTCTGCGGTCCAGCGTACATAAACATTTTTTAATCGGATTTGTATTTCCTGAGGTTAGCGCGTTCAAACATACAAACTCTCCAGTTTTATTACAAGTTATAAATAAATCGGTTTCTAGACGGCGTATCAAAATAAATTAAATTACACCTTCAGCAGCCTATGAAAACCGGATCCAATTTCGTGCAGAAGTTTTTGCGTGATGTGATGAATTTTTGCTTGTCTGTCCGTCTCTCTGTCTGTTTGTAATACAGAGAGACAGACAGATAAACAAAATTCTAAAGATAATTGTTTTTGCTTCTATTGCTCTTAATATCCCTCATATTATTTATTCTTAAATATCTCCTACGTACAGACCAGTTACAATTTAATTATATGTATATACATAGATTATTCTATGATATCCTTATTTACAACACTGGTTCTGCCAAATACTTTACAACAAACAGAAATAAGATTCAATATTAAGGTCAGTGCATTATTACATTGGAATCCAATAGACACATCGCATTGTTTTTTTCTTATGGAAAAGGGGGCAAACGAGCTAGCGGCTCACCTGATGGTAAGTGATCACCGCCGCTCATGAATATATATCATTACATTGATATACCACCCATTGTGCGTATATCCCGCGAGAATAATGACTGATATGTATGAGTAGATAATTACGAATGAATAGACTTTTCTCGCTTCAGAACGGAACTGGAAGGATATCCTGCTGCTGAATATTTAGTACTTAATATATTTGGATTTTGTTAAATTACGAGGTAAAAAAATTATCTGTAGTAAAACAACTGATCCAAACAAACAAAAAAATCTAACCCGCGGCTTGTAGCGTAGAATAATAATCGCTATTGTCTTAAGAGAATCTACCACCCCATCTCATCCCGTGGGCGTCGTAAAAGTCGACAGAGGGAAAATGAAATCCAGGAGATGGGCAGCAGAACAACTGAATAAATAAACTGCGATTGCCAACCCGCCTGCCAAGCGTGGCAACTATGGCAAAATCTCCCAAAAATTAGAGCTTCAACTTTTGTGGCAATCTTTGAGGGAGGCCCATGTTCAGCAGTGGACTATTGCTAAGCTGAAGTGATGATGATAATGATGAAGGCGGTGCGCTAACCGACAAGACTGAATGTATAAATTCTAGTCATTTTCAATCTAAGCTTTTGAGCTCACCGTGCCAACAAATGCGGGATTAGATAGGACTGTAACCAACTTGAAAAGGGCGCTAACAGCACTGAATCCTACTTTTTCTGTAACCCTACAAGACAATCTCTAAAAAAATGCCAGACCTCAGCATCACCACACAAGGATACGTAGACGAACAAATAGTATGACCCGAGGAATTCATCCCGAGTACCTTATCACCTATTAATCTATTATCTATATAATCTACAAACCGTGTGGTGGCGGCTTAATAGAATCTACCACCCCATCTCATCCCGTGGGTGTCGTAAAAGTCGACAGAGTGAAAATGAAAACCAAAAGATGGGCAGCAGCATCATTCTGGAACATCTGAAAAAATAAACTGCGGTTGTCAACCCGCCTGCCAAGCGTGGCAACTATAGCAAATCCCCCCAAAATGAGAGCTACAAACTTTTGTGGCAATCTATGGGGGAGGCCTATGTTCAGCAGTGGACTAGTGATAGGCTGAAAAGAAGAAGATAATCTACATATCTATAATTATACTTGCCATCTAACTATAAGGAAATATAATTGCTAAGTGTTACCGTACCCTTAATTTGTCACTAAATGTTTTTACTTGAGGAGATAAACTAACAATATGTACAAAACGAGATGTTATGAAGTTTACTGCCGATGTTTGTCCTTCAAATAAATTAAAAAAAATAAAAATCCAATATACCTTAGACAATCGGTCTCAATGGCACTAATAGCTTACGTAACTACTCTACATATGGGACTAAGAACTGATGTCTTAGGAGGAACTGGCGCATTGTGATGTCACACAGAAATCGTCTGTGTGTCTCAGTATTTATTTTGAGCAGACGTTGCACTTAACCATCAAGTGAGCGTTTTACTCGTCTCGCCATCTACTTCCATAGAAAATGTGCAATATTATTTTGCAAACTAACATATAATGTTCATAAAACAACCATAAGATTCGTTTCCAAACAAACAGACATTTTACTTACATTCAAATAACGTGAAATGAATTGAATTATCCGTTAAAATGTAACGTACGTGGTACTTCTAATTAGTATTCAGAGAGGCAACTGCTAGAAGTCAACTAATATAACCAGTTTCGCAAAAGGCATTTCCATTTGCTACTCCGTACTAATGCAAATAACTAAACATTCCAGAGGGGTTTTAGCATAACATTAACAAACCAACAAAGGTAAATAATCTCTTTGTTAGTGCAGTAGCAAATCTGAAATTTGATATCTGCAATATAAATTGGCTCACTTTTAATGGACACATCATTGTTACCTAGAAAATATTTATTAAATAATTGTTGTCTTGATCCCTTGGAGTCGAAATCAGCTTCCCAGGGGTCGACATAAACGAAAACTGATTTTGGGGGTCGAAGAGATCAAAGTTGTTATTTGAAACTTTCAAAATAATGTAAAAGTTGTGTTACTTGTACCAACTTGTTATAAGAATAACTAATATTTTAGTAGGTAGTAACATTGTTGTATTTTTAAAAAACTTACACAAGCTTATACGGATTACACGGTAGACTGCTCAACTCAAAACGAGCCGAACCTCATTTAAAATTCTTTTAAATATACGCCGATATACCAATAAAATCTTATTGTGACAAAATCTTATTACTTTTCCTTGGTTCCACTATCAGATATCACTAAAGGAAGTAATCGATTCCACCAACTTGGGCTTATTGAGGTCAAGCGTATGATGTTATGGCTGTATGAAATATTTTCTAAGTAACTGTTCTGAGATTACGTGTAAGTTGGTTTTCTTTTTTCATTTTCTAGAAACTTCATTCTTTAGTATTTTCATAAAATGGATTTAATTATCTTACAAATTGGGTAGTGGTAACTGTTGCTTGGGTACCACCGCAGTGCCGGTTATACTCTTGTCAAGCAGTAGTAATGCATTACTTTTTTTAATTGGATAAAGTGATGGAACGAATTCTGGGTGACATAGTATTTGTTGTGGACAGACGTTACACTTACCACCAGTCGAACGTTTTGCTCGACTCGTCAATTTCTGTTATAAAAACAAGATTTTTTGTTCATAAAATTAAATTTGGAAAAGTTTATTCAAGTGTATTAATAATAAACAAAAGTGACACTACAATTCTGTTCAAAAGATTACCAACATTAAAGAGGAGCTCAGAAATGAGGGGGGGCCAGTGCTCAGCAGTGGGACATTCATTTATTTATTTATTTAATCTTTATTGACCATAAATAAGTAAAGGTACAATAGGCGGGCTTAATGCTATATGCATTCTATACTAGCCAACCTTTGGGATAACAGAAAAAGTCAATGGCGGTACAAAAGATGACAAAGATATATAAACATGTTGTATATATCTACAAACATAAAATCATTAAACATATACCTACATATATATTCACACATGCACAAATACATACCTATGATAATACGATGTGTTAAGAGAGAGACATTGAATTCTCAATATACTTACGGACCTTATGTTTAAAAGAAGATTTACTTGTAGGTGTCCCTATGTCATCAGGAAGTTAGTTCCAAAGTTTAGCAGCTTGGAGAGTAAAAGAGTTGGACATAAAACCAGAATTGTAAAGGGGAATGGAAATAATAAAATTATTAGTAGAACGAAGTTGACGATCATGAAAGTCAGAGAGGAATTGAAATTTACCTTTTAAATATTCAGGAGACCATGGGTCAAAGAGGATAGAGAAAAGAGAGTGGAGTGGAGGAAAGTGAAGAAAAGTCTTATGATCCTTCTTTGACGTACAGAATACCAATTTAGTTCAGACCGAAATGAAGAAACGTGATCAAATTTACGAAGACAGAAGATGAAGCGAATGGCATTATTAATAAGGCGATCCAATTTGTTATGAAGGGCTTCACTTGCATCCGGATAGCACTCATCGGCATAATCAATAACTGGGAAAACGAGAGCTTGAATCAGGACAACTTTTGTTTTAATCGGAAGGAAATTTCTTAGTCTGTTAAGGAGCTAAGCATGGCCGTGACTTTACGACAGATTTCTGCGACTTCAACTGTCCAGCTTAAGGTATTAGTAAGGCTGTTACTTTACTTTTTTTTAAGAGGAGCTGTCATAAATTACTTTTATTGAATTAAGTGACGAAACAAGCAAAATGTTCATCTGATGGTAAGTACCACGCCTGCCCATAACAAATACTGTGTCACCCACAATATTTCTGACACCATACTGCGCCCGTCACCCTGAGACATCAGATCGTAAGTCTCATATGCCCAGTGATTACGCTAGCTCTCAGTGCCCTTCGAACCGAAACGCAGTATTGTTTGCACACTACCGCTGCGAGGCAGAATAACTGGCCCTGCGGTGGTACCTACCTTGACAGTTTCCTGCATAGGAATCCTTCCACCAGTAAATTAAAAAGTAACTCAATGGTAATTATCCGATTCGATTCGTTCCTTTATGGTACATATGTCTTTGGCACTATGTCAGAATCTTTTACGCAAATACCAACGGAAACCGTACGAAGTTTCAACTCAATCGGATAAACGATGCGTGAAAGCTTATAAGACGCAAAATTATCTAATACGACTCGCGCTCCACCTATTGTTAAATCGTTGTACTAATTCAGAAATCTTAGCGAGCGTGCGCATAAAAAGTTACTCGTACCAAAGTTTCATCGCAGTTGTATTCATGATATAGGAAAACATAAAGAACACACAAACTGTGATGTATGTGTTGACAGCCTTATGTCACTGGGCTGAATATAAATGTATGCATTATTGTTTCTCTTTCTGCCATTAAACGTGAATAAGAACAGACGTGTACTTTTAACTTAATCCTAAGTGAAATTCCCTTTTTAAGCATACTAAGTACACGAAAGAGTGTGAGACTTAGCATGGTTAAAGTTAAAACATTTATGCTAAAACACTAATTGTTAGTTTTCGGGTCTTGTTGTGTTGTGAATGTCCTCGTGTTTCTGACACTGCATCCTAGCCTACCTCCGATCTTATCGCATCAGCGTTACATCGGGCGCGGGTAGGTCGGAACGAGTGAGTGCCTCTGTGTTTGCGCGTACACTTGTGGCTTTATAATATCTCCTGCGCAGTTGATGGCTCTCGACAGTATTCGGAATTTCTCGCCGTGGTCGAAATTGGCTAGGAGAACATCATCACACCTCATTAACGTAAAAACTTAAAAAAAATATATATTACGGTCGCATTTCGAGTACATGTATATACGAGTATATGTGGATTACGTGCACTGGTTACCATTAAAAACGCTCGCATGTATCCTTTACTGTAACGTGGATATAAATATTCTGACTGAATAGCACAGCATATAAACCTGATCCGTTCTCTTTGAAGACAGCTGAGTGATATTCGTCACTTGAATAAACCGTATTTTATAAAATTCTGCCAAAGTTATGTGAAAATATTACGTGTAAAGATTTAAAATGTATTGGTAAAGGCACTAGCTATTTAAGAGGATATTGATGCATTTTCATGGTAGTAAATAACGAGGCGAGCAAGACAATCACCTAATGGTAATTGCGTGGCCATAATAGTTGCGGGGTCACCAAGTTGTGTGTAGCACCGGTGGTAGGATTTCTATACAAGAGTCCATCTACGTAGGTATAATCTCACGGTCAGTTATACTGTCGTGAAGCGGTAGTATTTTTTTAAATAGGGGGCAAACGAGCAGGTGGCTCACGTGATGCTAAGTGATCACCGCCGCCCATGAACACCTACAATACCAGAGGAATAGCAGATGCGTTGCCGGCCTTTTAGAAAGGAATAGGCTCTTTTCTTGAAGGTTCCTAAGTCGTATCGGTCCGGAAAAACCGCTGTCGGCAGAACATTCCATAAAGTGCAAGTGCATGGCTAAAAATTCCGTGTAAAACGCACTGTGGCGAAATGCCAACCATCAAGGTGGTGACGATGGAATTTGAGGTTATGCCGTAAGGTGCGATGGTGAAATTCAGCGGCTGGAATTAATCCGAACAATTCCTCGGAACATGGTAGATGAAAAAATGCAAAGAGATGTTGCATCTCTTTGCATTTTTTACAGGATTTTTACAGTTCTGTGTAGCACCGCACTAAGTTGAGACATCGGTTCTGAAGTCTCATATGCCCTATAATTGTTCTACCTTCAGTGCCCTTCAAACCGAAACACAATAGTGTTTGCCACTACTGCTTGACGGCAAAATTACTGACACTACCGTAGTACATACCTAAGCGGATTTCTGCATAGAAATTCTACCACCAGTAATATACACTTATAGAGCATAGCTGCTACTTCTCCTTATTATTTTTTTATTGGATAGCGCGACGAAACGAGCAAAACGTTCACCTGATGTAAAGCGCAACGTCTACCCATAACAAATGCTATGTCAGCCAGAACATTTCTGTGTGACACTACACTGCGACCGTCATCCTGAGACATCAGTTCTTAAGTCTCATATGCCCAGTGATTACGCTAGTTCACAGAACCCTTCAAACTGAAACACAGTAATTTTTGCACACTACTGCTTCACGGCAGAAGAAGTGGCCCTGGGGTGGTACCTACCTAGACGGATTCCTGGTTCCTCATTAAAACTTTCCTTCATTATAATACTAAAGCCTATTATTTATCCTAGTGCTGTACTAGGTTTGAAACCGAGCGCTCATCTAAAATTTCATAGTGTGCGTGTGTCCCTGGTGAGATTCTTGATGACAGCACAACTAAAATTGCTAAACTGAGTTTTAAGTGCTGATTTACAGTTAAGGAAATCACGAAAAATCGCGTTGACAAGTTAGTTAGTTTGTCACACGCTTATGTGCTGTATTTTTTTTTAAGTTTTATAAATAGAGTGCCATCATTATTTTTTTTCGTAATATCACTACACCATTGTGTAGTGGTTCATAAAAAACACATTCCTTCAAAATTTCGTCTGTATTGTGCTAATAGTCTCCAAGTATCTTTTTGGAACAGCTGAATAAATAAACTGTGGTTGCCAACCCGCCTGCCAAGCGTGGCAACTATGGCAATATCCCCGAAAATGGGAGCTACAAACTTTTGTGGCAATCTTTGGGAAAGGCCTTTGTTAGGCAGTGGACTGGTGATGGGCTGAAGTGAGAGTGAGAGTTAGTCTCCAAGTAAAATGACTGTGATACCGGCATATGAACAGGACGGACGATTTATAAGCTACTACGAAACCCTTTTAAAATAAAACACCCCTTCGGCCTTAATTCCAGCCTGTATTGAAATGCGGTCTGAATGCAATATTAAATACCGCATACCATCGGATGCGATAGACGTAAAATTAAAATTAAAAAACATCAAAATCATATAACAACGACCAAATTCCATCTAGTAACCTGACTTTTACGTCGCGGGTCCTGAGCCAATACAAATCGTATTTTTGCACAAATCTTATTATTTTATTTGGTTGGTTAAATATAATCGGGAGTATTTGGGTTGTGCGCGTAAAAATTATTAACGTAAAACGCAGTCACGACGCCAAAGAATCTAAATGCACTGTTTTTTTTTAAATAAGAGAAATGAAACAATAAATCAAAGCAATAGCCTATCAATGTACTACTGAATACAGACCTACTCTCATTATTTAGAGTGAAAGGGTTTTAGGGCCGAGAAAATTTTTTCGACTTCTAATTTTTTCTCCTAAAATGTGAAAGCAAAACATAGAACACTTCTAATTTACTAATAAACTATATATATAATTATATATAGCTTAACGAACTCTCAGAAATAATTTCCCGATGGGTCGAAGATTATTACGCTTGATAATATAACTTAGATCCGGTGGCCATTATTCTATAACACGGGATTATTAAATATGTAAGTGAGTATTGCAAAGAAAATGATAATATATTTAAAATAAAATATGTCATATCATCAATAAATAACTGCTAAAAGTGGTTTTTACTGGTGGTAGGATTCCTATGCAGTAATCCATCTACGTATATTCAGGGCCCTTAATTCAGCAGTGAAGCACTAGTATGCAAACATTACTGTGTTTCAGTCTGAATGGCACCGTGAGCTAATCACTGGGCATATGAGACTCAAGTACTGATATGTCAGTGTGACGGGTGCAGCATGATACCACTCAGAAATTCTGATTACACAGTATTTGTTATGGGCAGATTTTGCAGTTACCATCAGGTGAACGATTTGCTTTCATCACTCACTTTAATAAAAAAGTCTCAGACTGTTAAGTTTCCACGGTATATAAGTGACGACGCGGAAAGTATTATACAAAGACCCGCAGTGAAGCGTATTAGGCCCTAGGTAGACACACACACATACACACACTCACTCTCACACACACACACACACACACACACACACACACACACACACACACACACACACACACACACACACAGAGAGAGAGAGAGAGAGAGAGAGAGAGAGAGAGAGAGAGAGAGAGAGAGAGAGAAAGCCATACTCACACAAACATACATCATATACATATAGAATTGTTATATAATTATTATTTTTTATTTATGTTATGGAAAAGTGGAGTGTTCTACTACAGGCGTCATGTACTTAAATGGAGGCTACATCATTGATTATTATAACAGACATTGTTGGTAAAGAAATAATCAAAAATAAAACAAATTTTAAAGTTACGTTCATTTACGACAGTCGTGTGTTAAGCACCAAATGACTCGTACAAGCATGCACCTTTGTTTAATAGTCTAAAGCTCGAAAAAGGATAAATAAGAGAGGACGTTAGGAGCTTTAAGCTCTATCGGAACGATTTATTTCAAATGTTACCTTTTTCCTGCCCTTTGTTACGTGAATTGGAATGGAAAATTTATCGTGTGCTTTGAATCTATATCCAGAATACAAAAGAAACGGTATAAATGGATATACATATCACTGTATACTTCTATGGTTTTATACGAATGGTGTGTTCATTTCCATAAAAAAGGATAGAAGACCTTTATTGAAATTTGGGATTTTTATTGTCACAGTGTTGAGGTAAAAACTGTGACTCATAATTTTAGCAAAAATTTCATCACGCGGTTTCCATATCACGAAAGCGAAGTTTGTGCGAAATATTCACTAATTCTCAACATACAAAAAAAAACATCCATATATTTTTTTTTATTGGATAAAGTGACGAGACGAGCGAAACGTTCACCTGATGGTAAGTGCAACGTCTGCCCATAACAAACGGTGCCCAGAACAACGAGTGGTACCGCACTGTGCCGCACTGTACCTTTAGACATCAGTTCTCATATGCCCAGTGATTACACTAGCTCTCGGTGCCCTTCAGACCGATACACAGTAACGTCTGCACACTACTGCTTCACGGCGGAATTACTGGCCTTGGGGTGGTACCTACCTAGACGGATTCCTGCATAGGAATCCTACCACCAGTAAAAAATATCAAAAATGGAATAACTGTGATGTAAAACAAAAGACTATTATTGTCCTCCGGACTCACTTTGATGATGCTCTTAAGCTGTCACCTTAAGCGAAACCATACTTCAGATTGAGCAGTTCAATTATGTAATATTCGGTATATATTTGGATATCTAAGAAAACTTTGAGAGGCGCGTTGATTAGATGTTATTAAGGTCATTTAATTGCAAGCCTTTAAGTCGTTATGTATGTTTGTATATATACTATTTCAACTACGAGTAAACGTATTTAGTTCTACAATAATTAAACTTTTCCGCAACTACGCCTAGTTTTTATTAGCTCACTTTTGCAACATGTTTGCATTAATTGTGCCGTAACACCATCATTAGGAACCCTTTTGAATTCATTTAGTGGTTACAGAGGATAAGGGTTACAACATAAAAAGGAGCTCTCATTTATAAGAATAGTAGTATATTTTATCTAGCCGTGTGGTAGCGGCTTAAGAGAATCTACCACCCCATCTCATCCCGTGGGTGTCGTAAAAGTCGACAGAGGGAAAATGAAAACCAGGAGATGGGCAGCAGCATCTTGCTGAAACATCTGAAAAATTAAACTGCGGTTGCCAACCCGTCTGCCAAGCGTGGCAACTATGGCAAAATCCCCCCAAAACGATAGCTGCAAACTTTTGTGGTAATCTATGGGGGACGCCTATGTTCAGCAGTGGACTATTGATAGGCTTTAACGACGAGTATATTTTATACACAGCTCATACTGGGTGCATTTGATAAATTTGGATTTTTTTATTTTGTTTTTATTCAGAAATTCATTTAGGAGGACCATAGAGCTCTAACATCTATCACTTTAGACGTGTTCCCACCGCAGCTCTGTGTATTTAAAGAGAGACGTATGTGAGCTAATTCTTCTGCCATTTCCGCTTCCGCTAGCGCTGGTTATCTCACTACTACAATATTACCTGCCTATTCTCGGGAAGACGCCGACAAGTGCCGGAACAGACTTGTGTCTGAAATCGAGCACAATTCAACCCTGCGAAGCCACGCGTTTACCGCTAAAAATAAAGTTTGAGTACTGGTCTCACTGCAAGCTTCCATTTGACCGCATTCAACGAAGAGCGGGTGAACTCGTCGACCACGGCACTTTTCGATCAGCTTGATCCACTGGCATTGCGAAGAGATGTTGCATCTCTTTGCGTTTTTTATCGTATATGCAACGGAGAATATTCCGAGGTGTTCGGACTATTTCCAGTCGCAGAATTCCACTATCGCACCTTGCTGTATAACTCAAAATTCCATTCATATCATCTTGAAGGTAAGCATTCCACTACATTGCGTTTCTCAAGGAATTTGCTGCCGGCAGCGGTTTTTTTCGGACCGATACAACTTAGGGACCTTTAAGAAAAGATCCTATTCCTTTATTATTAGGACGACAATGCACCCATAATTCCTCTGGTATTGCGGATGTTCATGGGTGGCGGTATTCACTGACCATCAGGTGAGATAAAAACATATATTTATAATCTATGGAAGTCTGTAGGAAGAATTGTCTTAGTGTGGAGCTACGTTTTTATAAATAGTTGTAAAATAAGACACAGTTGCAAGTACACACACTACAAGGCACATTAAATGTACTTGCACGCAAACACACACACACACACACCAGCGCGCTTTTGTAGATTATTGTTTTGTAGCTAAAGTAATATGTTTTTCTTTTTCTGTAGAAATTATCTTAATATGTATGTTATGGAAGAGCGGGGCCACCTGGTACTAGTAGTTTTACAACTTACAAGGTGGACCTAATCAAATTGTAACTATGTAAAAATGGTTTCAGAAATAAAGTTAAAAGAATATATGTATAATAATTTAAAGTCACTCCGGCAAAGTCAAAACGGCCGGTGCAAGTGACTTTAAACAGCCAAATATTACAATTTTATGAATTCGAATGTCCTGCTATACAGAGGTAATTTAAACTTAATATACTTTTTAAACCACGCGATTTTTAATGTGAAAAGTTTTTTCTCGACTCATGAGATTTATTCACGAAGAATATTATCTGTATTTTAATCAAAAGTTGTAGCTTTACGAGTTTTTTATAAAATTCTTTGAGGCTTCGAATTAAACTCTAAAAACCGATTTATAAGTCAAGATTGCATGAACCTTTATGACAAATTTGTTCACCGATCAAATGTAAATGTGCAACAATTTTATGTGAACAAACTTCAAATAAACTTTGTTAAGGCTTACGTATAACTTTCCGTGCCTAGTTGCATATTAGTTGCATGTATCAGCAAACTTGGGATATCAATATCCCGCCTTAATGACAAAACTTTCATATCTCATCAGCTCTCTTTGCAGACACCTGTGCAATATTCGTCATCTGATCAGTAAGATACTCTATGAGAGTTGTAGTGCCGTGAAATTTAATAGGACGAGTCCATAGCTCGATCCCCGGTGCCAGCACCCTTTAAAATTGCTCTGATGTACCACCCGCTGTGATAAAAGAAAACATCGTGAGGAAACCTGCATGTCTGAGCAATACAAATTCGTGGACATGAGCAGTCCGCTAATCCTTATTGGAGCAGCGTGGCAGACTCTTCCCGGCTCCAAAACCCTTTCAGAAATAGAAGAAGGTCTCCTCTCAGCAGTAAAAGATTTATATGATGTTAGTTTTTTTAGGAGAGTTCCATATTGAGTCAACATCATCACCATTTCAGCCTATCACTAGTCCACTGCTGAACATAGGCCTCCGCACAGATTGCCACAATGATTTGTTGCTCTTATTTTGGGGTGAATTTGTCATAGTTGCCACGCTTGGCAGGCGGGTTGTCAACCACAGTTTATTTATTCAGATGTTCCAAGAAGATGCTACTACCCATCTCCTGATGCGATGGGGTGGCAGATTCTCTTAAGCCGCCACCACACGGCGGTATGAGTACTCACGAGATTTTTATATCGGACATAATTTCTTTATCAATTGTTTTATTTACGTTTAGATTGCTTTACAAGATCTGTATTACCAACATTAAAAATAGTTGTTTACTACAAGTATACAGTGGATAAAGTACATTTTAGAAACATTTTCACCATGTTACACATAATATGTAATTATGTGTCAATGCTTAGCTTACTTCTTTAAGACCATAGAACCAACGTTCACATGTGTGCATTGTTAAATATTTATGACTTTTTATAAAAATTTAAATAAAAAAATACTGGATATAAATTCTCTCTCGTAATTACCGGTAGCAGACGAAACGCGTAAACCTCTGAAGAAGGTTCTGATGCATTTTTCAACAAATATATGTATATTATCTAATATGTATTAGAGAGATAATATAGATAGACATATTACAACCCGATCATATAAACTAAAGTACAAATATGCCAGTAACTCCTTTACGACATTTGACTACATATATTCACAATCATAACCCACGTACAGCTATCTCTATCTATATATGATTACGGCAAAACCCCTCTTCTTGGGACAAGTCTGTTTCCAGCAGTGGACTATTAAAAAAATTACCAAAACTCAAGTGAGAAGCCTGCCTTTTACACGTGAAAACTTTTAGTGTTCTTTACGATACATAACAAGACAGTGAGGATATTAAGTTTCCCTCACTTGTATACTTGTAAGGTTTTATACGGTACATATAACTTTAGCAAAGTTCTCGCCACATCATATAAAAAAGTAATACCACATATGAACAAGTACTTTTATTGTATTCTTTAGCATCTTAGTGTAATACACTTTTTAAAATAATATCCTTCTCTTTCTTTATATGATAGCCATGGTCTAAGTCCTGGGTTCGATTAATGTTTTATATTGATTTCCATTCTTGTAAATTAAATAACGGTTTAATAAAGTTGGATGAAAACAGGTGAATATTAACATCAAAGTAAATTATTAAATGTAACACGAACTGCGGGAAATTGTAATTCATCAATTTGAAATAACTTAATTGTTTTTAAAACAATAATAGCGGTATCTCGTAAATACTACCAGAGCATAAATACTCGTAACAATATTATTTCTTTGGAGGTAATTTGCTTGAACAAGTAAGTATATAAACGCTACTTGTAAGTTTCTGAATTGTTACGGAAATTTATAGCGAAATTTCAAACATTTTTATTTATTGTAACGCGAAGAATTTGAAACATTATCAATAATAATTATCGAAAACGAATCAGCAACCCTTTAAAAAATTATCCTTTATAAATTTGTTAGAGTTAATTTTGAGATTCGTTTGCGATGGGAAGCCGTAGTAGCTGAGGGGTCTGGTGCTCGCCTTTAATTTCATAGTACGCGAGTAACCTGGGTTCGATCCCCGGTGCCAGCACCTCTGTCATTGTTCTACAATTTTAAGTGCTGATTTACCACGTGCTTAGCAGTGAAGGAAAACATCGTGAGGAAACCTGCATGTCAGAGGAATAGAAATATTTCGAGGACTTGTGAAGTCCGCCAACCCGCATTGGAGGAGCGTGGCAGATTATTCCCGGCTCCAAAACCCTCTCCGAAATGAGAAGATGCCTGTGCTCAGCAGTGGGACATTTAAAGGCTGTTACTTTACTTTTTTTTTGGAATACAACTTTTTTGGGTGTAGCCCAAAAAGCAAGTGTTCTAAGCACTAACCCCAACTGACTGTTAGTGTGATTAAGTATTTTATATATTAGCAAGGTTTTTACAACCTAGCACACTATCCACTTGAACGTGCATAAGCGATGATGATAATTTCTTTATTTAACTCTTTATCGTCTACTATTACAAAGCAAAAACCTAATGCGATAGAGTGGTCCCTTGCACTTATAAAATTTAATTAACAACACACTAGCTTAATAGATTACTTGTACGTACATACATACATATAGTCACGGCTTTTTCCCATATATAGGGGTTCGTAGATACATATTTACTACATATGTAGCCCACTTTTTGACCCCGCGAGAAACGAGACTGGGCCTGTGGCGAACCAAATCGCCGCCATTTTGGTATGAGTAAAAAATAATTCTTTGCATTGCGTATTTTGGTGTTACTCTGCACGAAAAAAGGCTGTCCGTACAATACCTTAGTCGCCACTTACGACACCTCAGTAGGTAAGAGGTAGGTGTTTTTCTACTCTGCCGGACACCTATCGGCTTGTAGCAAACAGTTAATGTCAGAAACCCTACCAATATCACACTGCAGATCACAAGTCGCTTCTCATTTCTGAGAGTTTTGGGGCCAAGAAGATTCCGCAAGCTATTCCAATCCCTCCCCAATCACTGTCCACTAATTCAGTGCGGGTTGGCGGACTGCACATGTTGTCGCAATTCTCAGACATGCAGTTTTCCTCACGGTGTTTTCATTCACCGCCGAGCACCTGGTAAATCAGCCATGGGAGGTACCACTGCAGTATCAGTTATTCTGCCGACAAGCAGTGGTGTGCAAACGTATATTTTTTTGAAATATTTTAAAGTGAAAGCGCTACCGTGCGCATACATTAGTGCTATACGATGAGCTACATCGAAGATTGCAGGATAAAATTTCAATGAAATAGCTCTTCCACTGCGACAGCTTCTACTCCATATGATCGATCAATGTCGGAGTACTCGTGATATTTCAGGCTTAAATGATGTTTATATTGCCAACGTTTGAAGCACTTTGCAACACCCATAGCTACAGGGGTAGGGCAGACCGAAGATGGTTGGCCACGTTTTTGGTTATCATAAAAAAAAACTATTGTCTTGGTTTTAATGAGCAATATTGTAATCTGTGCCAAATTTCATAGTCAATTATAAAAAAAAGGTTCTATGTGGATATTATTAAATAAAATCCGGATTTTTTCAGTTTTAGGAAACCTCTCTGAAGTGGTCAACCTGCCCCAATGCCAAGTAAGGTAAGTAGACTACTGAACTATTGCAGGTTGGCTTGAATTACGGGATGAAAAAATTTAATGTGTAATAAAAATTTCGCAGAAATATTCTTGGTGACACGACATCTGTAATGGGCCGACGTTGCACTTACCATAAGGTGAACGTGTAGCTCGTCTCGTGACTTTATCCAATAAAAAAAATCATAAGTTTTGCAGAATTCTTCCCAGATGGGTTTATTTATAATTTAATGATTAATTTTTATCTCAAACTTTGATTTCTTTCGTAAGCCATAAATATTTTCGAAAAAATTGGAACATATGGGTCATCGTCAGTCAACCAATACGCAATTGGCCTACCAACCCCGACCGGAGATTTTGCTTTCAATAATTCACTAAATTAAAATCCTTTGCATAACAGTCATAATACGTATTTCTATACCTTTTATAATAATTAACTTTCCATTTCAAATTAAGTTTGTAAGAACTTGACAATAAATTACAATGTAAAAACAAAAAAGATGTGTTGATGAAAAACTACTTAGGTATCCGAATTATTGATAACGCGCTCTAACTGACAGTGAGACATTTCCTCGTGTATCGCGTTCTGTGCGAATGATCAGTCGAGCAGCAGGGTTTCTTTAAGTGCAACGTTGATTCTCTCACTCAAACCTGCAAGAAGTTAGGAGCATCTAGTCTACCTACCCCAGTCCTGAACCAACCCCGGTCTGCCCTACCCCTGTATCGGATATATAGAGTAAAATAAACGCCATAAAATTTAAATATAGGGGAAATCTCTGTTTCTTAACTTCCCGTTTCGGAACAGCAATGTGCTAACGTAGAACAAATCAACACATAAATAGAACATTTGTGTGATTGTTAAGACACGTAATAAATAAAGGCCTAGTGGACCGCGTGGCCTAGTGGTCAGAGTACCTGACTTCTACGCCGCGGGTCCTGGGTTCGAATCTCAGCCGGAGCCAACATTTGTGCTAAAACACAAATTGTTGGTTTTCAGGTCTGGTTGTGTTGTGATTGTCGCCGTGTTTCTGACACTGCATCCTAGCCTACCTCCGATCTTATCGCATCAGCGCTACATCGGGCGCGGGTAGGTTGGGACGAGCCTGGGCCTCTATGTTTGCGCGTACACTTGTGGCACTATAATATCTCCTACAGTATTCGGAAGTTGTCGCCGTGGTCGAAATCGGCCAGGAACACACACAAATAAAGGTTTGACAGAATGAGATACTTAGGAAAAGGGTAGCTACCCACGAGATCGTGGAGACCTTTTAATAAGATTACGTTATTATTATATTGTTTAAGTTTGTTACTTTTATGACAATATCTTTCTTTCTTTTTTCTTACTTCCTAAAATAGTCCAGCAGGACATATTCATTAACATTGTATCATTTGTTATTTTCGAATAGTTAATTTTTTTATTCATATGTTGTAGGCATATTTAATACAACAAATATTAAATTCAGCAAGTGTAGTTCACTACGACTTAAGTTTTTCGAATCTAATATTAATGAAATAATTATGTTGTGAACTAAAAGATGTTTAAATTTTCGGTCTATGAGCAAACAGTTAAATATCGAATAAACTCATAAATAAGTTAATATCGCCGATTCGATAAACTGCTGCGCAATGATTAAACCCAATAAATTATTGCATAAATTTTGATTATTGCGAAACAGCAGCACAGCTCACTTTGTAAAGCACTTTTAAATTTTATATTTGGCACGCGAATGGCAAGAGTTCGATCTGCGGTACCGGCACTACTTGCAATTTCAACACTCGACTAGAAGATCTGACGCAGTTTCCTGTACGCTACCCAGCCGAGTTAGATCCGACCTCTTGGTCGAAGTTAAACCTACCCAGTCGGACAATCTGTCCTAGGTATATTAACCGACAACTTTGTTTTTCATTAAAAAAAAGCAATGTTCCAGAGTAGGATTTCTCCGGTATCGTGCGTTTACGGATATAAATTTCACATGCACAATACAACCAGAACGTACGAGTATATCCTTAATCCTTAATAATATTGTAAATGCGAAAGTAACTCTGTCTGTCCCTCTGTCTGTTTGTTACCTTTTCACAGCTCAACCGCTGATTCGATCTTGACGAAAGATGGCACAGAAATGTCTTGCATCGTAGAAAACGGCCATAGGACACTTTTTATCCCGGAAAATCAAATGATTCCCACGGGATAGAAGCCCAGGGGTTAGCCATTGCGCCAACTGAGCCGACCACATTCGCTCATATTCATTTAATCAAATTCGCAATCGATAACGAAATTTCTATATCAAATTTATTAATATTGTAGCGTCACAAAGTTCGATAGGTGTCCGGCAGAGTAGAATAGCTCCTACACTTTTCCTACCTAACTGTCGAAGAGGCGACTAAGGTATTGTACGGACTGCCTTTATTCTATCACTATACTGATCGTGGAAACGCAATGCAAAGTCCGATTTTTTTTGACTCGTATCAAATTGGCGGCGACGTGGTTCGTCACCAGTCACGTCGCGTTTCCCGCGGAGGCAAAAAGTGAGCTACGTGTGTAGCATCTGCCTACCCCTTATATGGCAAAACGGCGTGACTATATGCACAAAGTTTTAAAACTTTACCAGTGGCCGGGCACTCACACTCAATTTCATAGCATGCGAATAACTCGAGTTCGATCCTCGATGCCGACACCTCTAAAATTGTTCTGCAATTTTAAATACTGATTCACCTCATGTTCAGCGTTGATACTCGTAGAATAAAAATATTTACAGTATGCTGACCAATAAACCACGCGGTCGTTAAAAACTGTTACTACTTTTTAAAAAAGATTATTGACATGTCTGTGAAGCAGTAGTGTGAAAACATTACTGCATTTCGGTTTGAAGCTAGCGTAATCACTGGGCATAAGTAACTTAAGAACTGATGTATCAGGGTGACGGGCGCAGTGAGGTGTCATACAGAAATGTTCTGGGTGACACAGCATAGGTTATGGGCAGACGTTGCACTTACCATCAGGTGAACGTTTTGCTCGTTACGTCACTTTTATCAAATAAAAAAAATGTACGAAATGATAACTTAACAGTTAAGTTTAAATAAATTTCCTTTCTTAATCGAGGAAGGGGAAAGAGTTGCGAAAAATGTACACTTCTTGCACGGGCGTCCTTCCACAGCTGTCCTTGACACAACCTAATTCGACGCAATCGATCACACCCCCTCAGTGATGTCCCTTGGGCGAATGGATGAAAAAGCCTTGTCTCGAGTGTGGTTGATCGATAAATTTAATCTCATAAGCTGTCTCCATCAATATCTGTCATCATTTGAGGCGTGTACGTAACCTTGTAGTGACCTTTGCTTCATAACATACAGCAGGATAAATATTTCGAGTGGCGTTCGTGTTGATTTGAAAGAGATTAAAATATTAAGAGTTTTAACGGAGTTGTTTTTCTTTTGATGCATCATAATCATTTCAGCCCATCACTAGCCCACTGCTGAACAAAGGCGTCCCGTATAGTTAGCCAGTTTTTTGATAAGCCACTCATATATACTATGTTTTGTTTTTTTAAAAAACGATGCCCCGCAGTAGGATTTCTCCAGTGTCGTGGGTGCGTTTAACATACATAAATTCCACACGCACAAACACCCAAATCTGGAACAACTATCTGTAGGCCATACAAATATTTGTCGAATCGAACCCGCGACCCGCGCCGCAGAAGTCAAGGGCTTAACCACTGCGCCAACCGAGCGATTATAGTTATCCCATGAGTTTCGTTCGTGTGCTTTCACTCATCCAATACATTTACATTCAATAAATATGTCTCGAAAGATATTGCATGAAGGAAAAAGACAGAATTTTTATTTTCAGGTAAACCTAACTTATATTTTATTATTTGTGGCCTACTGTCTCACCCGCGTAAAATAGGGCCCACCACATGATTACGCCGTGCGGCATGGTAGCATTCATAGTTCAAGCCTTCTCCGTAATGTTCGGTTCTCAGAGTGCAGGTCTTTAAGACTATAGCATAAAATTTTATAGCCTAGAGCCTTCCTTAATAAATCGGTTTTTTTATTGCTAAGGAATTTTTCAGATGGGATTATTATTTCTTGATATTAGCGCGTTCAAACATATAAACTCCCCAGTTTATTAGTTAGACAAAAACATGTCATTTACATCATGACGATCTTGACTTTTAATTAGGTAGCGGCTTAAGAGAATCTACCATCCCACCTCATCCCATGGGCGTCGCAACAGTCGGCAAAGGAAAAAAAAACAGGAGATGGTCAGAAGCATCTTCCGGGATCATCTGAATAAATAAACTGCGGTTGCCAACCCGCCTGCCAGCGTGGCAACTATGCCCAATGTCCCCCGAAAGTAAGAGCTACATACTTTTGTGGCAATCTATGAGGGAGGCCTATGTTCAGTAGTGGACTAGTGATAGGCCGAAACGACGACTAGCAATTTGGTTTTTTACCATTATGTAACCATTACTAATATTCCTGTTAGCCACTCCAATTCAGCTTGAAATTTTGTGTTAACTTAAAACTTTGTAAACTCAAAACGATCAGAGCCGTGGTAGCTCAGCGGCCGGGCACTCCCCTTAAATTTTATAAGCTTGATTGTTTTTATAATCACGTCGTTAATCGTCATCGTCGTCGTCGTAATAATAAAAAACGTCGTTAGGAAACTTGCTTCATCGACTTCTATTAATATTACTGCTGAAAATTAGACCACCTCGTTTTGAGTTTTTGCCATTATTGCTTAACTTGGACGGCGGTTTGGCCACCGATGAAATTTAACCAATTTGGCCCGGTCTAAAGTAAATTATTGAAAAATGACATTGATAACATTTCGTTCCAAAAAACAGAAAAAAATACTAAAATATTTCAAATAGTAGCGAAACGAGGTGTAGATATATCTGTTACAAATGTGTCGGCTTTCACGGATATTTCCCTTAGTCCGTCCTAGTAGTTCCCGTCAAAAAAAAGTAAAACTAAATATATTATTGTTATTATTGTAATCGGAAAAGGTAAAACAGCAGGATTAAACGCATTTAGTCGAAGATAGTACTATCATACTAGCATAATCAAATATTATCCATGATCCATTTGTCAATATTATGTGACAGCTTTACCTTTTCCTTCCCCTAATCCCTTTAAGACATAATACTCGTAGCTATCATTTTCATAATTGATAATCATTGATAATTGGAATGGACAGATTTCAATGAAAAATTAAGAAGTCTGTCTTTAGTCAATCACTAGTCCAATTTGTAACTAAGAGCCTTCATCCTTGTTACAGGCGACCAGTACTAATTATAACGTTATCATATTTCATTCATTATTTTGGAAACAATCTGTTTTAATAACAGTATCAAAGAGAAACAGTCCTGGCGATAGGTTGAAATTATTTAAAATTGTGACCGATTTCTCGTTCAGAGTTTTTGGAAAGTTCGATTAAAAATTGAAATTATGTTCTGATATACTTAACAGTAATCGGTGGCGTTAGATAATCTGCTATCTCATCCAGTAAGTGACAAATTATTTGTTGCAAATAACAGACAGTAACAGATACAAACTACTTACTTAAAGAATAGGTCTCTTAGAATAAGTGTATATATTTTTTGATTTCTATTTGTATGTATTTTGCTGATACCAATAAACACCTTTTCTTTCTTCTT
Source organism: Luehdorfia chinensis (assembly GCA_019845155.1). Lineage (NCBI taxonomy): Eukaryota > Metazoa > Arthropoda > Insecta > Lepidoptera > Papilionidae > Luehdorfia > Luehdorfia chinensis. The sequence continues at coordinate 3,581,429 of JAHVAK010000551.1, read as the reverse complement.
TCTTACTATAACCTTATTCGACATCTTTTATTACAATTAGAGTAGAATAGCACCTACCTCATTCCTACCGAGGTGTAGAGATATTGTACGGACAGCCTTTTTTCGTGGAGAATAACACCATAATATGCAAAGCTGTCACTATAATGCTCGGGGAAATGCAATTAAGTGCCAGATTATTTTGACTTCCACCAAAATGGCGGCGACTCGGTTCGCCACCAGTCACGTCTTGTTTCCCACGGGTGCGAAAAGAGCTACTTGTGTGGCCTCAGCCTACGCCTTATATGGAAAAAAGGTGTGATTGTATGTTATAACCATTTTTAAGATTAGATTTAAAGGTACACTTAATTGACTCATTGCACGAATTTGTTGACTTGAAATACTCATAACTTTTGACTTGACTAGACTAAATGTTACTGGAAGATACGCTTTACGTTTTTCTTACTGAGTCTTTTGAATAAATTTAGTAAGCACTAAACTAGACGTGATGAGTTCACAAACAGATAGAAAGACAGACAAACATTTCTAAAAATGATATAAATGTATTTAGTTACTAATTTTTAGCCACTCTCAACCATTCATTTAGCAAACTTTTAAAGTGTATGTAGTGTATATATAGATAGATGTTTGTTGAGCATAAATGATCTCTTGTTGGCGAAACAGTCACGTAGTAGTTGTGAATCATAATAAATAGTCAGAACCCGTCCCAACTCTCCACAGTATTACATAATACCGAAATTCATAAGCTTCCGGCTGGTGGAGAGTAAATGGACTTGTGCTTAATTTTCAGATAGTCAAAGTAATAGACGTGAACTTTAATGAGTAGTTAAGTATAAATAAAATCACAGGCTTCAGTAAAGTTATTCATTAAACGACATTTTTCCAAATTCAAATTCATAAATTTTATGTTCTAAAAATAGGGTAACATTGATGTTCACATTAAGGTCTGTGGCTTTTACCTATTATCGGACAATCTGTCCTTGGTATATTCGTCGACAAATTAGAGCGTATTGCTTCCGATTTCAACCGGCATAGCTGTGACAAGGATATAAGACTCTGCCTACCCCAATGTGAAAGAGGCGTGACTATATGTATGAATCTATGTTGTCTAACCCGTTTCTAATCCAAAGCAAAAGTAAATCGCGAAGCAGTGTCTATTTTATTGAGGAAATATTATAATGATAATGTCGTTAAAAATAAACTGTGTGTTAGTCGTATGGTGGCTGCGTAAGAGAAACTCGTCCTGTGGGTGTCGCAAAAGTCGACAGGTGGAAAATGAAAACCAGAAAATAGGCAGCGGCATCTTGCTGGAACATCGAAATAAATAAACTGCGGTTGCCAACACGCCTGGCAAGCGTGGCAACTATGAAAAAATCCAACCAATATGAGAGCTACAAACTTATAAGGCAATCTATGGGGGACCTATGACCAATGTTCGGTAGTGGACTAGCGATATGCTGTAATTATGTTGAAGATGATGAATTTATGTCTGTTTAACGCCACACACAGGAACACAGAAGAACTAGCACTATAGTGGTACTTACCAAGGTGGATTACTTATAGCATATGAATACACACATACAGTCAGGCCTCTTTCACATTGGAGTAGGCAGAGACCACATCTTTCCACTTGCTACGATTCTAAGACACAACTTTCGCTTCTTGTACTTTGATTAGCCTTTTCATACAAGCTCGTCGGTAGCAGGTACTGTTTACGTGGCCTTTCCTTAAAACGTCTTCGATCTGATCGAGATACGTTCGCCTGGGTCGACTGTTTTCAGTTTGCCCATTCACACTCGCCTCATAAAACTTCTCCTTCGATATTTTTACATCTATTCTCTATATGTACTTAAACCGAAATATGTCTTTCTCAATCTTTGTCACTAAGTCTACCATCAGTAAAATTATATTGTTCCATAAAGGATGGCGTGATTAACGATTTCATTGCTGTATTTTATTATCTGAGTGTACAATCATTTTTCCTTTCACTGAGATTCAAATCCATGAACATAAATCATACAGATCATAGCGAAAAATATTAAGAACATTTCATGCTTAATTTCTAAGCATAATTAATTTACTCTGAACAACAACAGTCTACTGTAATTGGTTTATAATAGAATGATGCCTTAGAAGAATTCACTTAAACAAATTGTTTCTATATACAACGGAGTAAAAAACTTTTTTTTGAAACGAGCAAAACGTTCACCTGATGCTAAGGGCAACGTCCGCCCACGACAAATGCTGTGTCACCCAGAATATTTCTGTGTGACACCACACTGCGCCCGTCACCCTGAGACATCAGTTCTTAAGTCTCAAATGCCCAGTGATTACGCTAGCTCACAGTACCCTTCAAACCGAAACACACTAATGCTTGCACACTACTGCTTCACGGTAGAATAACTGGCCCTGGTGGTACCTACCTAGACGGATTCCTGCATAGGAATCCTACCACCCGTCTAATGGTGTTGAGCGCAACGCGGTGCTACATAGAAGTTGTATCTTCCGAGTGACACTGTAAATGCTTTCAGCATGCTTGGTATACGTACTTACTTACTCGTCGTACTCGTTGTTTATTAGTCGCTACGAGAACTATTCAAGGATAGGACGGAAGTTTTGACACTTCCGTCCTTGTATTTTGTTTTTAATATTTTGTATGTACGGACATGATTTATTTTCCTATGTTAAGGTTGGCTATGTCCTAAGTCATGTCTTTTCTTAGTAGATCTATAAAATTTTATAATAAAATTCCTAAATGTGTGACACTAAAATCGAACATATATTTTAAAAAAGGTTTTCAATAATCTTTATTAGATGGAGCGTATCACGAGTATAAAATACATAATTATATAGAGGACAAAGTAGTGTGAAAATAACTGAAACTATGTGCTTGCTTGCAAACCACGTGGCTACTAAATTTATTATGAAGTAATATTTTTGTGTAATTTATAAATGACATTTTTTTAATTTATTTAAGAACACATACAGAGTGCTACTAACAATGATACACAATTTACATAATCATACGTTTTGAAGTATAGTAACACATCCAAAATTGTGTCCATAACAAGCATTAAACATGTGAAAGAGCATAAAATAATTATTAGCAAGTTATAAGTAATTACATCTATCAAATTATAAAAAGTAAGAATAAAAAAAAAAAAAAAAAAATTCAAGGGTTCATTCCTTTGGTAGCGTCCTCACGTAAATACTATTATTTGCACAAAACAAATCAAGGGAAATGGCATTTTGTTGATGTTTGTTATATAGTCTAAAAATTCTAAAAATAGGGTTAAAAGAGGATTTAATTATATATAAACAAGGTGGAATATGCAACACGTTCTAAATTTTACTAGACCTGGACCTATGTAGAAAATACACATCTTACAACGCTCGCAACGCAACGATCAATATGGCCATGGATATTTTTCAAGAGGATGGTTTAAGAAGAGAATTCACGTCTGGATATAAGGGTTGGAATTGAGGGTTATGTAATATGCCGATGTTGCCGATTCTTCACTGAGAAGGTCTTATTTTTCGAACCGGTGTAGATTTTGACGTACACACGAGCTTTAAACAAGGCTAAACTAAATAAAAACAATTTGACTTTGACTTAAAGATATTTATAGTCCGTCGCCACATATTGAAACAGAACATTATGGCGGACTATTTTGCTGCTTCAAAATCCACTGAAAACTTAAGTGTCGACCAAAAGTCAACTCCTGTGTGCCCAGCGATAAATCATTTATTGGCAGTTTTACTTTCTATACTTTACCTTTTACCACCACATGGCAGCGATGTATTAATTGTTAATCATTAACTTCAATACACAAGTCCGAATATAGTAGTATTCTATGTTAGTTATAGAGATGTTAAACCTACAATAATATCTCTATCACAAGTCCACTGCTGAACATAGGCTAGCCCAATAGATTGCTACAAAAGTTTGTAGCACTCTGTTCGGAGGATTTTACCATAGTTGCCAATCTTGGCAGGCGGGTTTGGCGAACACAGTTTATCTAATCAGACGTTCCAGGAAGATGCTGCTATCCATCTCCTCGTTTTCATTTTCCCTCTGTCGATTTTCACGACACCCACGTGATGAGATGGGGTTGTCGTGAGCCGCCACCACACCGTTTAAAATCTATAATAATATGGTGTTACATAATTTTTATTAATATGTAAGCAAAAGTATTTTTTTATCTAATATTGTTTTTCGAATATAAATATGTGCTAAATTTAGCTCATTTTATATAGAAAGATGTAGAGAGTGGAATATGTAAGAAATAACAGTGAGAGTAGGCGAATTTACATATTTATAAATACTTAGAATTTGCACTAGGGCAATGGCATCCATCCAATATATTGCGTATATGCTAGTCTATTCTTACAAAATAATTTCAGTTTTGGTAAGCTAATTGCAATGCTGTTTACAGTATACACTTAGTGGTAATTTGGCATGGATTCAAATATACAGTTGCTAAAAAGATTTCTACATTTTAATGGCCTAATATGATGTCGTCTTGGGTGATCCGACCGCCGCAATAACTACTAATTACTGTCGGAAGTCACCAACTTAGCAGGAGATAGTACCACAAGTGCACGCTCAAGCACTCTTTCATCCCAATCTATCCGTGCCCGATATAACGCTCGTGTGATAAGATCAGAGGTAAGCAAGGATGCAACGTCAGAGAAAAGGAAAATCACAACACAACCTGATCCAAAAACCAACAATTTGTGTTTTTGCACAAATGTTGGCCTTGACTGGTTATCGAACCAAGGTCCGAGGCGTGGTAGTCGGGTACTTTAAGCACTAGGTCACGCTGTCGCCATATGGCCTAATATATTTTTATTTCAACGTAACGTACGTAATAAGTGAGACGATCAATCCGCCAGTCAAGCGTGGCAACTACGACAAATTCCTTCCAAATTGAGGGCTACAAACTTTTGTGGCAATCTTTGGGAGGCCCGTGTTCAGCAGTTGACTAATGAGAGGCTGAAATGATGATGATATGGAGTAGGAAATTACCACATTTAGTCACATAAATGGCTTCCGCAAAAACTACGCTTTCTAACTTAGGCTAGAGATTCATCGGTCTCAAGGTCTTAATTTGGTAATAATCAAATATGCATAAATAATTAATAAGTAATTAATTTTCGTGTGAGTATACTCATACGTATACACATAATACATAGCAAATTTGAAGTTTCATGTTCTAGTTATTTTAGATGCATTCAAATCTTATGCACCTAAACAGTTTTAGTTGTAAAGAAGTGCTCTCCAAAAAGAAACAAGAAACAACAATCAAATAAATCTCGCTGAACAACAGGCCTTTTAAGAATTCATTGTTGTCACGGAGCCGTTAAACGGTCACAGTTTGATATGAATGAACTGAATTAGTATTAGGCTATACTTATATTAAAATACATTTAAAATATCGTTTTCAGACGTCGTTTCATTTTTTATTGATTTATTTTATTTCCTTATTCTGTCAAAATGTGAGGTCGTTCGTTGTGCTTGTCGATGTGCACCACGTGTCACCAAGCTGAATACTGAATCCTTTTGTCTCAACTTGTACTTTTTATTTGCATATTAATTTGAAGTCGGGAAGAGTCCGCAACGCTACTCCAAAGCGGATTGGCGGACTTCTCGTGTCCTCGAAATTTACTTACTCAGACATGCAAGTTTTCTCTCGATGGTTTGCCATCACCGCAGAGCACGTGGTAAATCAATGTTTTAAAATTTCAGAACAAACTCAAGAGGTGCCGGCACTAACGATCGCACTCAGATCACTGAGTAATCAAAAGCTTGTTTACAAAATCCACAAAAGACTCGCTAATACCTATCAATATCGAGACAACGTCGTAAGTCTTCTATAAGTTTCCAATTTACATAAGCGTTCAGTTCCAAACAAGAATTAGCAAAGCTTAAGAGGGTCAAAGTAAACACTTGAAATAATATTTGAACGAAGAGGTATACTCAACTATATAGTAACATAATGGTAAGGTAAGGGTAACCACTCTTGATATAACCTAAGATAAAGTTTGCATGTATATATGACATGTGACAATGACATATACTGTACATGGGGTACCCAGACTTATGTATGATCGGGAATGTTCTGTTGGGCAAGTTGTCTTCGTGTCTGGTTTTGAGGTGATATTTTGTCTCCATGTGAACACTGCTTCTCACTCTTCATTATCAGCTTCTGACAGTATTTAGAAGATTTCGCCGTGGTCGAAAATTGGCTAGGAGGTATAGGACATCATATGAAACTGAACAACCGATGTTTCACAGTAACGAGCGCAGTCCGATATCACCACAAATATCAGAACAAAGAAAACCTCTTTTTCATCTCTAATACTTTGTACATCTATTCATCATAACTTCTGAACGACTTGACCGATTGTGGTATATTTGTTTTGTCGCGTCGGATATGCCAGGGCCTGTAAGGTAGCGCTGCAGTCAAGTTATTGACGAATTCTATGTTTATGGACCAGAAAAAACTCATGACCACAAAATATGTTGTTTCAATGGTAATAAAAAAAATCACAAATTCTGGACTCCGTGTGAAGGGTTCATTAATCAACATTTGTTACATATGATGTACTTATTATTTATGTCGGCTATATATTTTTTCGGCTAGGTTGGCGCAGTGGTTAAGCCCTTGACTACTGCGCCGCGGGTCGCGGGTTCTATTCCCGCACGGGACAAATATTTGTATGGCCTACAGATAGTTGTTCCGGGTCTGGGTGTTTATGCATGTGGAATTTATGTATGTAAAATGCACCCACGACACTGGAGAAGTAGTTTCATATTTAAATGTAATGCAGAAGTCAGACCCATCTCGTCACCTTCCGAAAAGATCAAAACAACGTTTGCCGGGCTATTTAGTATACATATATAATAATACTCGTAATTATAATCTAACTGTTCAACACACCTTTGATTACGACCATCATTAAGATTAAGTAAAAATACATGTTATGATTATTAATAACAACCTTTTTTTCAACAGCAAATATTACCAAAGAAGTATTACAATTAAAAATACTTAATGAAAATCGTTGTAAAGTTTTATATAAGAAGAGATATGAAAAAGCAGACGCAAAGGCCGGGAATCGTTAGCAAATTTTTTCGAGGGAAGTAATTAACGAACTTCACAAATTAAAATACTTCTCGCTGTGTCTTAATGTCTTATTTATTACTGAGTCAAATAACTTTAACGAAAATTTGTTAAAGCGTTACGTTTAAAAATCAGTTTCAAATTTAAGAATTAAAATTACATCCCGATTTTATATTAACACCAACTCATGCCCACGACTTTGTCCGGATACAGGTTTTTTTTTAAATAGCCCGCGGGAGCTATTTCATTTTCCGGGATAAAAAGTGTCTTATGTCCGTCTCCAGGATGCAAACTATCTGTGTGCCGAATTTCGTCAATGTCGGTTCAGCGGTTGAGCAGCGGGAGAACAGAGAGATTTACTTTCGCATTATTATACTATACCACCGCGTGGCCTAGTGGTTAGATTACCTGACTTCTTCGCCGCGGATCCTAGGTTCGATTCCCAGCCGGAGCCAACATTTGTGCTAAAACACAAATTGTTGGTTTTCGGGTCTGGTTGTGTTGTGATTGTCCCCGTGTTTCTGACACTGCATCCTAGCCTACCTCCGATCTTATCGCATCAGGGTTACATCGGGCGCGGGTAGGTTGGGACGAGTGAGTGCCTCTGTGTTTGCGCGTACACTTGTGGCACTATAATATCTCCTGCGCAGTTGATGGCTCTCGACAGTATTCGGAAGTTGCCGCCGTGGTCGAAATCGGCTAGGAGAACATCATCATTATACTATTATTTTAAATTTATAATATTGATATGGATTGTACTAAAAATAAGGCGATAAAAAAATATTTATGAATACAATTAAAAGAAACGTTCTATTTCATTGTTAAGAAATTGTTATCATTCATGATGAAAGTCCAACAATAAAGTGAAACATTGGCACATTTCCCGAGAGATGATATAAAGGAAATTGTTGAATAATTCAAGTGATGAGCTGATAGACGAAGCGACATTGCGGTTTTAAAAATAACTGAGAATAAGAAGAGATTAAGGAAAGATCAATAATTAAGAAAAATATAAAGAGCTCAGTATTTCATAAACACTCGCATGCCGCTAAATTGACTCACCCCTAAGTTCACAAACAAAGTAGTTCATAGAGTGTTAACTAATGTCACTACTATGTCAAAGATATGTTTTTTTAAAAACTTAATATTTTAGCTTCACAATAACACCGTTAGCATGAGAACCGGTTATATTTTTTAAATGATATCTGAATGAAAAGTAAAAAAAATCTATGCTTAAGGACAACATGCCGTGCCATGCCATCGTGCCGTGTGGTCGCTCGATAAAAGAATACTACCACTCCATCTCATCCAATGGATCTCGTAAAAGGCGAGTAAGGAATTAAACTGCACTGTGCACCCAACAGCGCATGATGGTGATCTTATGTATGGACAACATGGAAGATCTTAAAAATTAAATGAAAATACAAAAACTAAACAAAAAAAAGAAAATTTATTACTACCATATTAACATATAACCGCAAAAAGAAATTATATCTAGGAGTCGTAAAAAAGTATTTATGTATTTATTATGATTTTAGTAATAAGTAAATACGATGTCACATAACAGATTTTTTTTTTATTGGAGAAAGTGACGAGACGAGCAAAAAGTTCGCCTCATGGTTAGTGCAACATCTGTCCAAAAGCAAACGCTATGTCGCTCAGAACATTTCTGTGTCACTTGTTAAGTATCATATGCCCAGTAATTACACTAGCAATCAGTGCCCTTCAGACCAAAACACAGTAATGTTTGCACACTACTGCTTCACAGGCGAATACCTTACTCTGCGATGGTACCTACCCAGATTCTAGCATAGGGATCCTACCACCAGTAACGTATGGGTTTCGGTTTGAAGGGCACTGTGGGGTAGTGTAATCACTGAGCATATGAGACTTAAAAACTGATGTCTCAAGGTGACGGACGCAGTGCTGTGTGACACAGAATCGTTCTGGACACATCATTTGTCAGGGGCAGTCGTTGCACTTACCATAAGGTGAACGTTCTCTCGTTTCGTCACTTTATCCAATAAAAAAAAGTTTATTCGTGCAAGGGTGACAAACAGGCACATGGCTTACCTATCGGTTAGAGCTCACTTGCATTCCCACACATCAAGAATCAAAGCGTAGAATCGTTTTACCCAGAGGACTATGTTGCAATGCCTCATTTCCAATAATTGAGTCTCCGATTTATGGCACTCACCATACGAAAGCAATATGCTGTTTGACGACACGTCGACAATCAGCATAACGCTTCAGTTTAAAGCCGCAGTCAGTTTCTACTATTGCACGCCGCTTGAGACTACTACTGCAGCGACGTGAGATAGTGCTTTATACCCGATATGTCAAGGTGAAGCGATTCGGCGATCTTCAAATGCCTATATCACAATTATATTGCACTTATATACTAATTTGAATGGACGCATATCAAGAAAACACTTTAATTAATTCATTAAAATTGTTTTGAAAAACCATCTAATATTGCTACTTTGAAATAAAACAGTTTAAAATATTTGTCGTGGACGTCCGGATTTTTTTAAGGATGTGGTCATGACTACTCCCGACAAAATTGACGTTTAAACCGACGAAATTGAATTTTATCTACTAGATTTCTATTTCATATCAAAAGTAGTTGTCACTTGTTGTCAATTTTTTGTCTGAAATGGAAATGACTCGAAATATTTGAACCTCAATACGATTTTTTTTTCTTAAGTCTTAATGAGCTTCATGAGACGTGCACTTCTGGATTGTTCAAACTTTTTATAATCATTATACTTTTGGTTAGCCGATGTAGGTGTACGGCAGAGTAGAATAGCGCCTACATCTTTCCAACCGAGGTTTCACTAAGTATTGTCCGGACTGTTTTTATTCGTTCAGAATAATAGTATAGTATGCAATGCTAACTACACTGCTCGTGGGAATGCAGTGGGGAGTAAGAATTTTTGACTCGCACCAAAATGGCAGCGTGGTGGTTCGCCACCCGTCACGACTCATTTCCCGCGGGGGCGAAAAAGTGGACTGCGAGTGTGGTTTCTGCCTAACACCCTACTGTCTACTAGTAAATGAGAAAAAGGCGTGACTGTATGGTTGTATACAAAATGAACGTTGAAATGACAACAACATTGTCGATATAAAATCCTAATCAGCAATTTATTCTAAATTCGAAAGACTTTATACTTTCACACCAGAAAATCATCCCAGATTCAAGTTGTATTTACTGGTACGTCAATTTCTACATCCCGCTGCTAGTAAATTGAGCATACATCCAATTACGGGTAAAGTGTAAGTATTCGAATTGTGGCGTACTCTGTGCAATATATAACTCGTACATAACATTTCTGTTTTAATTTATTCATATAATTAATTTCTATATTAGTATCAAGTCATCGCAATTATTTTAAGCTACAAAATGAACTCAAAGATAAAAGATGAAGATATGATGGTAAGTTAATAATACTAGTGGTAGGATGATTCCTATGCACCAATTCGTCTACGCAAGCCTGTTATTCTGTCATGAAGCAGTAGTGTTTAAATATTACTGTATTTCGGTCTGAAGGGCACTGAGAGCTAGCGTAATTACTGGGCATATGAGAGTAAATAACTTATTTTTCAGAGGTTCGGGCGCAGTATATGTGTGGCAAACACAGAAATGTTCTGGGTAACACAGTATTTTTTATGAACGATCGGTGCACTTACAATCAGGTGGACATTCTGATCATCTCGTCACTTTCTGCTATAAAAAAACATTTAATACTTATCTTCAATAAATTTCTGTAAAAAAAGTGAACTTTTGGAAATTAACTATCACTCGATATAAAATGCAATTAAATGAAAATAATTTATTCTTCAACGTAAGAAATATAAATTTCGTTTGTCCAACGTCATTGCGATTCCGTATCACCGGTTAACAGCACCGAAGTAGAGTCTATAATTAAAAACCTTTGACCGAGAAAATCTCCCGGTCCTGATGGTATCACTAACAAAGTAGTTAAGCTCCTGCCTACTACCATCATTCACCTATTGGTGCTAACCTACAACGCAGCTCTGGCCAACGCCATTTTACGAACACCTGGAAAGAAGCAGAGGTCATAGGGATACTAAAGCCCTCTAAACACCCGTTCGAACCCACCGCATATCGGCCTATGAGCCTCCTCAAACTTCTAGGTAAGATATACGAACGCCTACTTTGCCGCTTAAGAGACTTCATGCAGTCTTGAGGGATCCCCATCCACGAGCAGTTTGGATTTCAAGCCAAACACTCATGTACCCAGTAGGTGCACCGGATAACGGAGCACATTCAATCCCGCTTTATACGCGTGCTTCATACCGGAGCGCTCTTCTGAGACGTGGCGTAAGCGTTCGACAAGGTCTGGCACAACGAGCTCATATACAAGTTATATGGACTCGGTGTGCCGGATCGCCTCGTACTCATCATACGAGATTTCTTACGCAGTCGAACCTTCCGCTACCTCGTTAAAAAATAAGGCTACTCGAGACTCAGCTCCGGTCCACATATTAACCGAGTCCTTACTCGGTTCCTTAACCGAGAGGCGTTCGTCCTCGGCCGACTACACCCGATATTAAATAAAAATAGAAAAAGGCCCTTCGTAATAAAATTACACTATACAAAACCTGTATCCGGCCAATGATGACATACGCATGCCCCGTATTTGCGCATGCCTCCCCGTGTCAAATTGACCGACTTCAGGTTCTACAAAATCGATTCATGCGTAAAGGCACGGGAGCACCGTGGTTCGTGCGTAATTCTAATCTTCATATCGATTTAGGGCTTCCTACCATAGCCCAATATCTAAAGTTGGCCTCTCGCTGATACTTCGACTCTGCCGCCACGCACCCCAATCCACTGGTTGTAAGTGCCGCCACATACAACCACCTCGCGATACACCAAAACTCGACTCGCGGAAAAATGAGACCGAGGCACGTCCTAGAGAACCCTGACGACTCGACACTAAGGCCCAAGCGCTCTACTCAGCACGACACACACACACAATATCACCATCATACCGTATCAGACAAAGTTATTCGCGAAACCGCCGCATCTCAGGCCGGTTCTCCTCTAGCAATAGTGTCATAAATAGAAGGGTCGCTGGAGTTTCTTGCGCTATTTCTTCTCCAGCGGAAACGCATTTCGAATTGGTGGTAAACATATCTAATAATAATCCTGATATTAGTAATATTAATAGTAATATTGCCCTTCCGATTGAAGTAACTGACCGAGCCGAGGCCGGACCACTTTTTTGGGCACATCATTTTTTACAATCAACCACCGTTTCATAATGAGCTTTTCTCCGACAGAAAAGAAACAGGCGAAAGAAAATCCGTAGGTATGCTCTATTTTGTTATTTTTTTCTTTGTCAAAAGTACATTCTAAGTAAATTTACAAAGAACAGTCTCATAGAAAACTAAAGCACGCTCCATGACAAAATGTTATGCAAGATTTAATAACAAATGAATAAATGCATTGCAAACTTAAGCAGACCAACAGCACCTGTTCACAAGTATGACGCATGTGTCAGCCATCGCCTTCCTCGACCATATTAGGTAATAAAACCATGTGATAACTAGATACCAATTACAACTCATAAATGAATCAGCTCGACCATAGAATTACCATATTCATGCACAAGACGACCAAATGTAGCAACTTAATGCAGCTATGTTTCCTATTGAATATTTGGAGTCTTATTTACTGCCAAAGAAGCGTTCCATTACAGGCTTCAGAGCCAACAACATTCCAATACATTGATATTTGATCGGGGATAAACGATTGCCAACCCACCTGCCAAACCATGACGTGGCCAGCTTGGGTGAGGCCTTTTAAAGACTACTGAGGAAAAAGAATATAAAAAAGTAAAGTAACAGCCTATTAATGTCACACTGCTGAGCACAAGCCTTCCCTCAATTCTGAGAGGGTTTGGGACCCGAGAAGTGTCCGCCACGTTGCTCCAAAGCGGATTGGCGGACTGGTCGTCGAAATATTCGTATTTCGCAGACATTCAGGTGCCGTGTAGTAGCGGCTTAAGAGAATCTACCACCCCATCTCATCCCGTGAGTGTCGTAAAAATCGACAGAGGGAAAATTAAAACCAGAAGATGGGCAGCAACACGATTCCTCTCGATGTTTTCTTCACCGCGGAGCACTTAAAATTACCGAACTTTTTCAGGTCATTCGCGTGCTAAAAAATTTAAGACGAGCGCCTCTGGTCTACCATATACCATATGTTGAAAGCCTGAATATATCTCATTAAATTACGCAAGCACACCTTTGTTTCAGTTTCCGCTTACTCTTTTCAATTCGATAGAAATATTTCATTATACTACTCAACATCCATTAGCGATCTAAGATGGTTATTTGAGAGGAGAGAAGCAAATGTATTGAATAAATATATTTTGTATTTTCTCTGAGAGCACAACTCTTTCTGAATAAGTCGGGCTACCAAAGACGGACGAGGAATTGAATTGCAAATCAGAATTTTTTATCAGCTTACTTACCAAACATAAACTAAACAGAAAAATATCTCATCTTAAAAAGAGAAGAGAAAGTTATATTTGAATTTAAAGCAAATTGGTAAACAACGTAATTTGTAAGTTGATAAATTAATCGTTTATTAAATGATTTTTTGTCACATCTTATTTAATAAAAGTTATCACAAAATAGTTAATGAAAAAAGATCATGTGAACCAAGCTGATTTACCGACTGAATGTCGTGTTGTATCATCATCATTTCAGCCTATCACTTGTCCACTGCTTAACAAAGGAGTATAAAGCTCTCATTTTTGGAGGATTCTGCCAAAGTTGCCAGGCTTGGCGGGGGGGTTGGCAACCGCAGTTTATTTGTTCAGATATTCCAGGATGCTGCTGCCCATCCGCTGAATTTAATAATCCCTCTGTCGACTTTTACGACACCCACGAGATGAGATGGGGTGGTAGACTAGCCGCCTAAGCGCCTTAAGGAGCTCGTGTTGTATATGCCCAGCAAAATACTTGATGTAGATTAAATTTTTTTATTAAAAGCAAGTGACGAGACGAGGAAGCCATACATTTGATGGCAAAACACACGCTACTATGAAGAAATACTAATCTGATTTTACTTTACTAGCTATATTTTATTACTTTACCGAGAAGGAGTGAACTGTGAATGCTCAGGTCAACGATGTAACATGCTGTGCGGAGCGGTCGGATTATTTTACGCAAGTGGAACCACGGGGCACAGTCAGTGTATGTATAAAGTCTTAGGTGCGAGGTGTCTGGTACGGCCAAATGTGGCGATTAAAGTTCTCGCTTCTTTGAAGAGGGATTTGATCAATAGACTATTAACAAGTGGATGACGATAATGATGATGCTGCTCTTATTATACCATAATTTGTCTCGCCTATTTAGCTACTTCCATAACTTATGTGATTTCTTTACTTATTTGGCTGTAACTGATTATAATTTCGTAAGTATTGTTTGTTGTTTATCTAGTTAAGGTTCCAATGAGAATGACGTGGTCCGTGGACTAAAAGTCAACAACTAAAAATTTTGCCGCTTTTATTTCATTCTTGATTTTACAAGGCCAGGGATACTTGGACTTGGCTTGGTGACGACGTGGTTCGCCACCCGACACGTCTCGTTTCCTGCGCTGTTCCTGGGCTGGGGATGTGTTCTCTGTCTACCCCTTGTATGGAAAAAGGGTTTGATTGTATGTATGTTGTTTTTATTAAGACACCGAAATTCTGTATAGTCAAGATTTAAATTTATAAGTTTCTAAATATTGTATATAGGTACGAAAGAAGATTTTTCTATTTAGATTAGAATATTATTACAGTAATAAAATCGGTCCACTGCCACTTCAGCTTGGTAATCCTTAGGGCTATGTCGGTTACTCTAGTTCTGCTGCGGATAATATCGTTACAGATTTTATCTCGCAGAGAAACTCCGAGCATAGCCCTTTCCATAGCTCGCTGCGCGATTCCGAGCTTCTTCATGCGGCCTGCAGTGAAGGACCACGTCTCGGGAACCGATATGTCATCACTGGCTAGGATTGAGGTATACTCGACGAGAGTGTAGTGGCAATGGGCATGCCATATAGCTCGGAGAACCGATAACCGTTGGGAACCTCGTACCGGCAAACGCAGTGGAGGGCGACTATGATAGGCTGAAATGATGATGATGAAGATGAATAAAATCGGAGATATGCGATACCGTGAAAGTCAATTTTCATAGTTTTTATTAATATCTTTATGATCGTATTTCTTGGCATAGATTTATTTTCTTTTGAGTCTTATCCCTCCAATGGCAGCAGTTGTCAGTGACATTTTTCCAGTTAGTGTCGAAGTGAACCAACTTTTCGCGCAACCTTTGTCTTCATCGCTCCCTTGTAGGAAATCCAGTTTGTAGCAGATTTAGTTTAAAAGACATCGAGCATGCGTTATCCATAAAGTTCAGTTGAGAGTTATTACATACGGTTCTAGCTATTTTCTTTGAAAGCATTGACATTTAAACATGACCCCTTGACTTGACTGTCAGGATTACTGGTGCTAGGATTCCTATGCAGGAATCCGTCTAGGTAGGTACCACCCCAGGGCCAGTTATTCTGCCGTGAAGCAGTAGTGTGCAAACATTACTGTGTTTCGGTTTGAAGGGCACTGTGAGCTACCTTAATCACTGGGCATATGAGACTAAAGAACGTATTTCTCAGGATGATGGGCACAGTGTGGTGTCACACAGAAATTTTCTGGATGACATAGCATTTGTTATGGGCAGACGTTGCACTCACCATCAGGTGAACGTTTAGCTCGCTTCGTCACTTTATACAGTAAAAAAAACTATCTTACTATGTATTTCCATTCTTTTTTATAACAGACTGAAAATAAATTCCATCTATCAATTCTGCTATATATATCACTTTATCCAATAAAAAAAAGTAAATAATCTAAATTCATTAGCGGATCTACAAAACCTAATACTTCTATAGTGTTATCTAAATGGCAGTATTTTTCTAGTGTGTCTTACCTGAAAGAAAATGATTTGGCCAAAGTGGTTGATTTGCACATCAACAGCTGATCTGCTATTCATCAGCTTCATGTTTAACAAGTGAATACTAAATCCAGCTTTAAGACATTGCAAAGGTCAAGGCTAACTATGAAACTACACTCTGAAGAAGAAAACAAAAAAATATTGTCGTAAACCGTAATTTCTCTGATGGAGTTCTTTTCTCTCGAGTCACTCGAGCTTTATAAAAAAAAATCCACTGGCTGAAATTCGATTCAACGCTGATACATTCACTGCTTAGTCACTAAAAAGTTCCACTTACTTCGGAAAAAGTACTAATACATTTTCACAGTTAATGCTTACAGTTAAGCCAATATTGACTATTACTACGCCTGCATAGAATATTCTCTTATGTCTAACATTGTTTTGGCAAGCTAATTGTTTTAAGTATATTTAATGATATCTTAAGGCAGTAGCTATTTGGCAACGATTCAAATAGTTGTTAGAATATTTTTTGTTACTGCTAGGAAGCTAATGCCGCTAGCCGTCAGAAAATTCCATTATAATTTCATTTCCATTTTACTTAGTCTGCTTAACAAAAACTATAATTTTATTGTAAGACGAATATTATCAGTATCATAAACTGTGTCATAGAACATGAACGAACATATATAATACTCGTCCTATATTAAAAACTTCAGATAGCCATTTATTCTAAATATATGTTGTTGTCCCAAAGTGAGGGCGAGAAAGTTTTGAGGCAATCTATGGAGGAGAATTGCGTTCTGAGATGATATGTTGATGAACCAAACCACGTCCAAAGAATTATTATATGGAGACAACGCCATGATTCGCCGTGAGATGTCGAATGAGAATGTAACGATCATAGCGTGATGGGGATTTCTAAGAAACAGAGAATATGACAGCCAGTGGTATCTCAAGGAAATGCCCGCCTTAAGTTTTATAATTAACGGGTACCTAAATAGGATTCCCAGTGCCGGGATCACTAAAATTATTCATTGAAACTTAAACTGCTGATCTACCACGTGCCGGACGGCTAGCATTTCTTTCAAAACATTTTTCTTTCTCTGTTTTTCAGATTGTCGTCAATTTTCTGATCCTTATTGTGTTATGTTTTTATATTTATTACCAACTTTTTACACAACTTTAAATAATATTTACCGAACGGAAATTATGTTACATCAGTTGCTTCCATGTTACAATGCAGATCTTCCGTTTCTTTACATAAATATTTTTCTTCATATTTCCTGTGGAGTCGCATAATACATTTCATTGGTCTTATTTCATAACATTACGTACGGGAGGAAAGAGACGAAAGAACGCGCCTGTATTTGCGCTATTATTTATGGTAAGCTAATATCCTGTATAGATATAAAAAATGTATAAGAAACAGAACACGACGTCATGGTTGAATTCGACCGGGAAGATTTCGTAAGTAATGCAGCTAAATATTAATTTAGCCTTTAAATATCCTCTGATGAGCATAGATGTCGTTTCCATTTTTGAGAGGGTGTTGGAGCCGGAAAGGCTAACGTGTTCACTGTCTAAGCTCTCAACTGCTCTTAATGTTAAGAGGTTCATCCACCTTGACAGTCGAGGAATATAAATAGAATAACATATAGTAAAAATATACGTTAACTAGTGCTGAGATTCCGGTGCAGGAATCTTTCTAGGTACCAGTTATTTTGCCTTGAAGCAGTAGTATACAAACATTACTGTGTTTCGGTCTGAAAGGCACTGAGAGCTAGTTAATCACTGGTCATATTACTTAAGAACTGGTGTCGCAGGGTGACGATTGCAGTGTTGTGCCACACAGAAGTATTCTGAGTGACACAGTATTTTTTATGGGCAGACGTTGCATTTACTCGTACCATCTGGTAAACGATTTGCTCGTCTCGTCACTTTCTACAATTACAAAAAAATATGACTGACTGATAGATATTAAGCATAGTTTTATTAAGCCACCGTGCCATGTAGTATATTTTGTGTATAGACTAGTATATAGTATATAGTAGTGTATAGACTTGTATAGATAGAATATATTACGTGCTTAGACTCAAAAACATTTTAAAGAACAGAGTTTCAGAGACTATTTGGTAAATACGTATTATTTTTGCCTATTCATGTCAAGTAAACATGGCTATGGCAACATTACTGGTTCACGGCCTATTTACAATCCTGTTTTGAGCAAGCAACAATTTGGCACAAAATCGGACAAAACCTTCACAGTTTTCATTGGTACGATATCAGTTACATGCAGACTTTTTTCCATATAATGGATAGGCAAAAACCACATCCGTAGCCCACTTTTCGCCACCGCAGGAAACGTGACGACACGGGTGATGAATTAATTATTAAGATTAGCAAAAATACCATCTTGTGAATATTAAATTATAAAAAAGTTTACTTTATATATTCGCTACACTGTGCCATAGCCAAGTTCGGAGTAACCAAACCATGTCTAGCAGAAAACGTCAGAAGGTTTAAGTTTAGGCAGACGTAGCAATCAAAAAAAATATTTTACTGATCCTGGGTTCGTATCCCAGCTGAATGCAACATTTGTGGAAAAACACAAATTGTTGATTTACAGGTCTTGCGTGCGAGTTACTTTTTGCACGAGTAAAATACTTCTGGCTACAAATTGTCCTGTGTACTAGCTTCAAACAATATCCGAAAAGTAGACCAGAAGTCATCAACTTGAAATCGCCAATTTCTATTTGGTCTGATTTATGTACAGCAAATGGTACATTATCTTAAGCCGCTACCACACGGCGGCGTTACCCATCTAGTCCCGTGATTGTCGTAAAAGTCGACAGAGGAGAAATGAAAAACAGGATATGGGCAGCAGCATCTTCCTGGAACATTTGAATAAATAAACTGCGGTTGCCAACCCATCTGCCAAGCATGGCAACTATGGCAAAATTTCTCCAAAATGAGAGCTACAAACTAATTTCGGTGGCAGTGGATTAGTGATAGGCTGAAATGATGGTATATAGCAAATAAGAAATATATTATTTTTCCTTTTCCTATATATAAGATTAACAACTATGTGCGTCAACAGCATTTAAATGGCTTTTTAAAAGTAATTTAAACAAAAAAAAACACGATTTACGTAGCTACGTACGTATAAAATTTCTGTAGCCAAATTGACAAAATGTAAGTACATGAACACTTGGCAGAGACATCACGAATGTAAGCCGATTTTGGCATCAACGAAATTTTCCAGTAATTATCCAAAGCTGCTACATTTGAGGAGACATTAAGGTAGCAAACCGTATTTGGCCCAAGTCGTCTTTTTTTCATATGCATTAAAAAAAGTTATGTGTTACGTGATTTTACATTGTTTATCTTTGTGAAAAAAATATTTTTGTACTCCCATTATATAATATTATCAGGTTTTCACTTACTTTTTCGTCATTTGTATCATAGAGTCTCTTTTGAAAAAGTTCTGAATTCTGATTAGCCGATAGGTGTCCGCAGAGTAGAATGGCATCTACCTCTTTCCTACCGACGTATTTTACAGTAAGAGGCGACTAAGGTATGTTGCCAACCCGCCTGCCATTTTGTCTTTTCTGTAGGTAGTGGTAGTACACTAGAAAGACATACAGTAGGCCGACGCTTTTGTCCTCTTGGTAATGCCCGATTTATATTGGTCAAGTTTTTCGCAAAGTTGATAACTACAGTTGGTAAGGACAGTAGTGTAAACCGATCAGACAGAGGCAAGTCAACTTGCCTTGCGAGTAGGATTTCCAGTTGATCCGAGTAGAATCCCTTTCTGTTTTTTTCGGCAAGTAAGCCCCTCAGTGGCGAGTCAACTGCAGCCTCCCGCGCGGCAGGGCTATTCATCAGCTTACTAAGTTCTACGCCATGGGTCGTGAGTGGGTCATCTAATAAAAATCTAAAATATACATTTAAATTAAATACATAGACATAATATGACATAATAGGTAATGCCACTTTGCTCCAATGGTTGCATACTACTGCTATAATGTAATGTAAAGTAATGCTAAAAAACACGTTGTGTAAAAAAATTATATTTAGTGTGCTCTTTTAAACTAATACTTATATATAGTTATATAATAATACTTTATATACATAAAAAGAATATTAATATAACAGAAAAAATAACTACATAAGTTAAACAATAAAAAATTAAAATTAATCCCTATAATTATATCTATTGTGGAAATAGTGAAAGTAGTGCTATTTTACGTATTTATTGAACCATGTAATTGTGTTAGCTTAACGAATATTAGTAGGAAGAGATAAAAGTGTAAAAATGTTGTTTATTCTTAATACATTTGAGGCATCAGAATCTCACATTTCGTCAAATTCTAAACGTTACTCGTAACGTTGACTAAACAAGGGATTAAGGTAAGTTAACACTGAATGTAGTTACGTTGCATGTAATGACATGGATTGACATCCATGACATTTCATTTTTTTTATATGAAAAAGCGGTGATATCACGTGAACAGTAAGTACACTTTTTGTCGTATGTGTTTTTGTGTTTACTGGTGGTAGAATTGCTATGCAGGAATCCGTCTAAGTAGGTACCACCTCAGGACCAGTTATTCTGCCGTGAAGCAGTAGTGTGCAAGCATTGCTGTGTTTCGGTTTGAAGGGCACTGTGAGCTAGCGTAATCACTGGGCATTTGTGACTTAAGAACTGATGTCTCAGAGTGACGGGCGCAGTGTGGTGTCACACAGAAATATTCTGGGTGACACGCCATTTGTTGTGGGCAAACGTTGCAGTTACCATCAGGTGAACGTATATCGCCCAGCGCTGGATATAAGCCTCTTCTGATTATAGAGGAGTTGGCGTTAGTTACCATGCTCAGTGATAATTTAACAGTTATCTACAAAATTCTTATACTTTAGCATATAATTTCGGTGATGTAATTGCTGTTAGCCTTTTTGGCTTTTACAACTTCATCGGATACTGTGCTCGCGGGCCAGGGGCCCGCGTGCCAGGGGCCCGCGTGCCAGTTTTGGTTTGACCCAAACATAAATACTTAAATAAACTCCTACAAAATCCTCGAAATTCGGACTGTGTCGCGTTCGCTGCGTGCTTCCGCGATTTCGAATATTTCAAATGATTTTAAGTCATCTAATGACCGTCCGAGGGAGGCTGCGGGCCTCCATTCGGACTGTCGACTTGTGTGTCGGTCACTTTGGGCGGTGAGAACCGCCCTGGAACGCGGGTGTATCGTGTGTACGCGGTGTGATTGTCGACTGCTGCGCGCCGCTCCCTACGGCGGTCGCGAGTCGTGGTGCGTGTTATATTAAAGCTATTAACTGTGTGTACACTGTAGCCTGGATCTTGACTGACCGTATCGTGGTCAGGGAGTGCTGATACGTCCGTGTCGTCTAGTACGTTTCGCGGACGATGTTTTCGTACGGTCGCGTTTCTATCTGGTCGGTAATTTGCTGCTTTAACCACTAGGGGGTTTGGATCAACCGCGGCTTTTTCGAAAAACCGCCGTAATAATGCTCTGAAGTGTTCAGAGATTAAGGGCATTTCACAGTCGCGGTGAAGGTCTACGTTGCGTTGATATCAACCGGCTCCGGTGGCAGTTCGCAAGAATCGATTTGAAACGCTCTGTAAGTTATTGAATTGATTGCCCGTCGCGTGAGCGAAAGCGACGCAAGCATAGGCCATTACGCGTCTTATGCAAGTCTTATTGAGGCGCAGTTTGTGTCTTAAGCACATTTTGCTTGAAGAGCAAGTTAATGGATATAGTCGGCTTGAGATAAAAGCCGCTCTATTTCGAACGTTTTAAAGTGCTCTAAAGTGACCCCGAGGTATTTGACGCTCTTTTCCCAGGGAATAGGGCGTCCGAAAAGGGTGATCGTGCCTAGTTGATTGTTGCCGATTGTGTGAATTCGTCTAGCAGGCTGTGGCGTGCCCCTCGAGAAGTATATCGCTACGCTTTTCTCGGGGTTTACCTCTATTCTCCATTTCCGAAACCATTCGCCTAGGCGATCGGCTGCAGTTTGAAGATGAATCGTTATGCGGACCTTGTGCTTGTTGGAATAGTACAGCGCCGTGTCATCTGCGAAAAGCGCAAGATTGACTTTCTGGTCTCTAGGAATATCGTTAGTATATAGCGAGAAAAGGAGTGGAGAGTGGCAGGAGCTTTGAAGAGCGCGTTCTCTCTACCCGGAATCGAAATGTGGTTGGACAAGAAGGCTCGTATGATGTTCACTTTAGGGTCATACAACTTGTAATACAAGCCGTCGTGCCAGACTTTGTCAAATGCCTTTGCGACATCGAAAAATAAGGCCCCTGTGCCTACAGCCTTAGGGCGGTCGTTTAAATTCTCTAAAATGTGTCTAAAATTAAGCGGTGCACTTGATGAGTATACGAGTGTTCGGAGCGAAAGCCGAACTGCTCGTCGGGAAGAATGTTATTAGTAAGAACATAATCCTTTAATCGACTGAGTATAATTCGCTCATAAATCTTAGCCATCGAGTTGAGGAGACTTATTGGGCGATAATTGGACGGTATGTTCCTAGGCTTGTTAGGCTTGGGAATGCCTATAACGTCTGCTTCCTTCCAATCGTCTGGAAAGGAGCAGCTGGAGAGGAGCGCATTAAAAATAGTAACTAACAGACACAATAGCGGCGAAGTTAGACATTTCATCACCCTGTAGTTTATGCCGTCGAGGCCAGGCGCGGATCGGTTTCTAAGGTCTATCTTAGTGACTTCACTGGTCACTGGAGGCATGGTTCGCCCACTGGTGGTATGGCAGCTCTGCGTTCGAGTTCCGCGGCCACCTGCTGCAGGTGGTCGGGATCCGCAGGCGCGAGTATACTTTAGCGTATTCCATCCAAAGCCACTCGCTCCACCACGTGACACAGAAAGATTTGTTACAGGTCATAAATAGAAAAAAACAAATTTTTTTATAACTACAAAAATAAGGAAATAAAATTAAGAAACATATTCGTCAGAATGATGTAGTAAAACCTAAATATAAAGTGAAAGGCATTCTTCACACCGAATAAAACTACACGTGCCGTTTTTATTGGATAAAGTGATGAAACGAGCAAAACGTTCAACTGATGGTAAGTGCAACGTCTGCCCATAACAAATGCTATAACCCTGAGCACGTGATTCCTCCAGGAAACCTGCCACCAGTAAAAGGGAGTTCGTTTGTGAAACAAGGTATTTTATTTTAAAACTTTATAGGCAGTACTTAAAATATTAACCACCGGTCTATAAATAGTCTCAATATCCACATCTACAATAAACAATTTAAACTTTAATTTCTAATTTTAAAAGATATTTTTTAACACGAAACGCTTTTAGGTATAGCATACCTATGTAGTGGTTTCAGTGACAATGCCGCGATATTGTAACGTGGAGCTGGTCTAATAATGGAGAGGAAAGTTGGCCATAAGAATTCCTCAACTAAACTGACTAGCTCCGTCATGTTTGGGCTCCCTGAATTTGTTTAGACTAATACTATAGCAGCAACAATTTAAGTCGACTGGTGAACATAGGCCTCACAAATAAAACCTTGTAACAAAAATATGATTTTTGTTTATAATTTATTACAATATTGAGTCTCTTAGTAGCCAGATTGTTTCATTACTATAGTCAACTTCTTTGTAAACTATTTATATTAATGATATAGAACTTAATAAATAAATGTAAAACTTTATAAACTAGTTGCAGCACCTAGCTCACAATAACGAACGCTTCACTTTTCTCATAACTAAACAAAACGATAGTATGTAAAATAATATTGTACTTTACACAATGTAGTTTTCACTATACGAGTTATTGTGCTTGATGCTCTATTTTATTATGAAAGTATGTGACAAGACAATACTGACTGAATAGAATACATAAATACATACAGTCATGCCTTTTCCTATATAAGAGGTCACTCACGTTACCCCTTCTTCGCCCTCGCGGGAAACGAGACGTGAAGGATGTCGAACCTCGTCGCCATCATTTGGTACGTGTAAAAAAAATTCTTACTCCATATTATGTTTCCACGAGCAGTACAGTGATAGCATTGTATAGAATAGTAGACTATCAATAATCAATACAAATAAATATCAGTTCTTTAGTCTCAGTGCCCTTAGACCTAACACAGTAATGTTTGCACACTACTGTTTGACGACAAAAACCTGGCACTGAGGTGGACCTACCTCCCTGGACGTATTCCTGCATAGGACTACTACCACCTGACTCGACTGTCCTTGAGTTTGTCTTGGTGTCGTTTTTTTGACTGACGGTCACTGCTAGCCCGAAGACTTTTACAGCTTCAGCGGAGTGAAAGGTGGTCGAGCGCTGAAGGCTCCTTGCCGAAACCTTTATTTATGGAAGACCAGCGCAAGAACCTCCAAGAAAGGACCACTGCTTGGACCTTCATGCTGTGCAGTTACTCTGGGTAAGTGACTCGAGGGTGCCCACGGAGTCCGGCCTCAGCTCGATCAGTTACTTCATTCTGGAGGGCATTTACACTATTATCTGAATTATCTGCATTTACCACGATTTCGTAATACGTTCCTGCTGGAGAAGAAATGGCGCAAGAAACTCTTACGACACTTCTATTTATGATATTACGAGTACTAGTGGGGGTAAATCGGCCTGAGATGCGGCGGTAACGCGGATAAATATGTCTTATATGCCTTCGCCGACTGCAGCGGCGGTATGATAGTGGTTGCGATGTGTGTATGTGTATTGTTGAGTAGAGCGTGGGCTTTGGGCCCTAGTGGTCGCATCGTCCGAATCCTCGAGGACTTGCCTCCGTCTCTTATGGACATTTAGCATTTATTTTTATTTCGTAGAGAGTGTAGTCGGCCGAAGACGAAAGCCACTCGGTTCCTTGCGCTGGTAATGTGTGGACTGACACATAGAACATGTATCGTCTGCAAAGAGAGTTAGTTTGACATCGCTGGTGTGCGGAGTCATTTGTGTAGAGGGTGTAAATCGTCGGACCTAGGACTGAGCCTTGAGGTACTCTGGCACGGATGGATTGTGCTTCAGAGCGCATCCCCTCGACGCGGTAGCGTAAGGTTCGACTGATATATTGTGTGCTCAACGGTGAGGAAACCCGCATGTCTGAGGAATAATAAAATATTTCAAGGGTATGTGAACTAACCAACACGCCAACCCGCATTGGAGCAGCGTGGCGGACTCTAAAATCCTCTCATAAAGTAGAGGAGGAGCTCAGCAGTGGAACTTTTTATTAGCTGTTATTTTATCTATGAATCAGTAGTCAGATACATTGATTGTCTGTACGTGACTACAAAAACATTTAAATAAAATAAAGATTTTCTTGGATTGTGACAAGAACAAACGGAAGGTGGTGGTAGGATTCCTATGCAGGAATCCGTCTAGGTAGGTACCACCCCAGGGCCAGTTATTCTGCCGTGAAGCAGTAGTGTGCAAACATTAATGTGTTTCGGTTTGAAGGGCACTTTGAGCTAGCATGATCACTGGGCATATGAGACTTAAGAAGTGATGTCTCAGGGTGACGGGCACAGTGTAGTGTCACACAGAAATGTTCTGGGTGACATAGCATTTGTTATGGGTTGGCGTTGCACTTTACATCAGGTGAACGTTTTGCTCGTTTCGTCACTCTATCCAATAAAAAAACAAGAACAAACGGAACAAAAACAAAAAAGAAACGGAACACCTGGTGAAGCACTGGATAAATTTCTCGATTTCAGACGGATAGCCAATTTGTCTAAGTGGTGTGGAAATACGCTCCAACATTTCTACGTCGTTACGGGCGACGGAAATGCTTGTGTGATTGATGTAGCATAGTTAAATAAATCAGATGGCTTGGTTGGCACGGCGGCTAAGCGATTGGCTCTTGCAGTACGGGTAACGGGTTCATTTCCCGCACGAGATATTTGTATAGCCTACAGATAATAGTTTCGGGTATAGGTTTTTTTCAAATCTTTGAAACCCACTCACAATACTGAAAAAATAACAGAGTTAGGAAATTTTTTAAGTAAAAACAGGCTACGCAATCTTCTGCGTAGTTTATAGTTTCCGACAATATTTAAATGTTTTCCACGTGGTCGATAATCGGCCAAGAGATCACTTCATCACTACTTTACCTAAAATAAACAAATCTCATAGGAAAGGTTTCTTATAGCCTACAGATAATAGTTTCGGGTATGGTTTTTTTTTTCAAATCTATGAAACCCACCCACAATACTGGTGAAATAATAGTGTTAGGCAATTTTTTAAGTAAAAACAGGCTACGCAATCTTCTGCTTAGTTTATAGCATCCGACAATATTTTAATGTTTTCCACGTTGTAATAATCGGCCACGAGGGACACTACTTTACCTGAAATAAACCAATCTCAAAGGATAATGGTTTCTTATATTTCCGCGTATACAACACATTTAAATTACCATTTTTACGGATTTTATCGCGATTAATTTCAACTATATAAAACCCGAAATTTCGAGCGCTTTACAGCACCCATGGTCACGGGAGGCGATAAAATTCGTAACAACAGTTTTATTAAAAAAATCTCAAAGAAGCCATTCCATTTAACATCCGATATTGAAATGGAATTTAAAAAATATTTTTTTCGGAAAGTCAGCAGTAATTTTGTAGTTTTTGTTTTCGTTTTTCTTTTGGAATTGAAATATTAGTCTTAATTTATTTCTTATAGAAAGCAGTAAAGTCTATTAATGTAAGTAGACGTTTGAAACAAATGTTGTGTTTTCCTATAAGTGATGAGGCAATCATTGTAACTTACTTTTAATTTCTTTTTTGTAAATTCTTATTGAATTCATTGTTGGAAAACCAAAAAATAAATAAAAAAAGATTACCTGACTTTAACTCTATACTCAATATTATGAAAGACATCTGTCTATGTGGAGCATATCGATGTATGAGGCACATTGTGTGCATTAGATCTTTAAAATTAAACAGTAAAGTAAGTTAAGTGACCACGACCCACTCGAGTAAACTAAATAAAATGAGTAATCAGGGTATCAGGCCTCTAAGTCGGCTTGGGTGCGAATCCCAAGTGGAGCCGACATTTGTGCAAAAACAAAAATTGTTGGTTTTCGGGCCTGGTAGTGTTGTGCATGCGAAATTTATGTCTGTAAAACGCCATCACGATACAGGAGCAATCCTACTGATTTTTTTTAAAGAATAACAAAAAATGCGTCGTGCAGTTAACTAACTAATAAAATATTCCATAGTTATTGTAGAACTTTATGATATGACAGTGTTTTTAAGAAATGCATACACTATGCCGCATAATAGTCAACTACATATACATCAGTGTCGGTGTGTATATCAGTATATATGTATGTCTAGCGTAATGACAGGGTATATGACACTTAAGAACTGACACAGAAATGTTCTGGGTGTCACAACATTTGTTATGGGCAGACGTTGCACTTACTATCAGGTGAACGTTATGCACGTTTCATCACTTTATACAATAAAAAAAAAACTCGTGAGGCATTGGATAAATGTCTCGATTTCAAACGGACAGCCAATTTGTCTGGTGTTTAAATATCCTCTGACTCTTAACATAATAATAATAATATATATGTCTTACAGTATCTTATATATTTTATCTTATTTTATATGTTTATCTATATATTTATATATATCCTAACCAGACGAGAAAACTATAGAAATACCCCACAATAATAATAATAATAATGAAGAAATAAGAATAATAATAAAAAGTTTAGTATATGTGTTATAGTATCTTATTTATTTCATCTTATTTCATATGTTTATATATATATTTATATTTATCCCAACCAGAAGTGAAAATTATTAATAAATAATAATAGATATTTATTTGAGTAAAATCAGGTATACAAAAAAGATAAATTTTAATAATATTGAATATAAATCTCGTTTTAGACAAAAGGGTCTAGGATTCAGCTTGGTAACACACATGGTGTACACTGCTGATATTCTATCCCAGCCCGAAATTAAAAACAGAACAATAACACACTTTAATAATAAAAATAAAAAAAATAGAACTTAGATACTAAAACAAAACTTTAAACAATGTACGTACAAGCTATATATTTATATTTATACACACACATTTTTATATATATATATACATATATTGATTATGGACAGACGGACCTAGGGTTTGCTGCATCAAAAGCCAGTTCCGACATTTTATTTTAAAGCAACTTAATGAGATCATCTCACGAAGCGGTGGAGGTAAATCAATCCCGCATTTTGAAGCAGCAAATTGAAAACATCCCTGGATTTGAGCAAGAGTGCGTCTAGGTACGATAAGGGAAGGATCCATCCGTCTAGATAGGTACCACCCCAGCAATACTGCCACCGGGAGCCGCCACCGGATATCCTCCACCAGTACAACACTACCACTAGGCAATACACACCACTGAAGTCGAGAACACGACACGTGTTTCACGTCAAAACGAGGCATTATTAAGTAATATTGACTATACTTTACTGGTGGTAGGATTCCTATGCAGGAATCCATCTAGGTAGGTACAACCCCAAGGCCAGATATTCTTCCGTGAAGCAGTAGTGTGCAAACATTACTGTGTTTCGGTTTGAAGGGCACTGAGAGCTAGCGTAATCACTGGGCATATGAGACTTAAGAACTGATGTCTCAGGGTGACGGGCGCAGTGTGGTGTCACAAAGTAATTTTATGGGTGACACAGCATTTGTTATGGGCAGACGTTGCACTTACCATCAGGTGAACGTTTTGCTCGTTCCGTCACTTTTATGAAATAAAATATATATATATATATATATATATACGACACCGTCGCGAGACTCGGCGGTTGACT
Source organism: Luehdorfia chinensis (assembly GCA_019845155.1). Lineage (NCBI taxonomy): Eukaryota > Metazoa > Arthropoda > Insecta > Lepidoptera > Papilionidae > Luehdorfia > Luehdorfia chinensis. The sequence goes on along the minus strand of JAHVAK010000551.1, from coordinate 3,552,504 downwards.
GTGCGTGCTGTTGAGGGAGGGCGGGCGGTGCTCTTCAAAACTACTTATTACACACCATTTTACATTTTCCATGCGGATCTTAGCAAATTAAATTTCTCTCCTTTACTATAATGGATTTCCGCAAAGTAACGCCTAATTCTATTAACGGATATATGTGGTGTCGTTTTGGTATGGAGTAGCAATATCTCATGCATGCATTTTGAACCCTCTGTACGTGTGAGGGGAACGCTCGTGTGATTAATGTTGCAGTGTAAAAAAAGCCACAGACCGTCCATTAATAAGGTTAATAGGTAAGGAAAATAAATAAAAAAATTACGCGTAATGTCCGATGAAATCCCAGCTGGCCAGCATGTGATCAATATTTTTTTTATTGGAGAACGTGAAAATTTCTGCGTGGCACCACACTACGCTCGTCTCCCTGAGACGACAGTTCTTAAGTCTCATATGCCCAGTGATTAGACCAGCTCTCACGGCAGACTAACTGGTGCTACGGTGGTACCTACCTATACGGATTCCTGCATGGGAATCATACTACCCGTAAATATGAATAGTAGTTATGTAGCGACATGTATGTCGCAACATGAGAAGCTCAAGAAATATTTCATACATTCCATAATCGCACTATGAAAGTTTTCTGAGATGCGAACTATATATACAACATCTAAATATTAATAGTTGAAGGAGACGTCCTCCCCAGACCAGACCATTCGATCTGGCGGGTAGCTACCCTTTTCCTTGGCAATATCATCCGCCAAAGTTATTTAGACTAGTAATTAAGCTATAAATGTTGACGAACTACATACCTTGTTCTTAGTAATTTAAATGAGACTGGAAAAACAGACAAAAGTCTATTTATGAGCACTTACCGTTTTTATTGCAGGGACAAAATATCGTGTTTTGTCGCAGCGAAAAAAACTATTTGAACTTGTGCCAAACTGTCGTTAACATAAAACAAGCGTCTTAACACGTCGCGGTACAGTTAGCGTGTCAAAATCATGTTAACTCAACGTGAGGAGTTAACGCCACCGTGTGGTGGCGGCTTAAGAGAATCTACCACCCCAACTCATCCCTTGGGTGTCGTAAAAGTCGACAAAGGGAAAATTAAAACCAGGACTTGGGCAGCAGCATCTTCCTGTTCCTGTATTAGTGCAGGATAACTCCATAATATGCAATGCTGTCACCATACTGCTCGTGGGAACGCAATGGTGAGTAAGAATTTTATGACTCTAACGTAATGGCGGCGACGTGGGTCGCCACCCATCACATGGGGGCGAAAATTTGGCTACGTGTGTGGCCTCTGCCTAGCCCTTATATGCATGTATGTACATAGGTTTACCCGCATACAATAAAGCGACCACATGACTTCGCAGTTCGGAATGGTACCTCATTTTCCTGAGCATTCACAGATCGGGCCTTCTCGGTAAGCTTCGATTCTCAAAGTGCGGCTCATTAAGGCCGTAATATAATTTTTTATAACTAGACTTTGGCTTGCAAATATGTCTCATCTCTCATCTCGTCAGAAGAAACACCAGAAAGTTATTTTGCTTGTATTTCATTTAAAAAACATTTTACTAGAGTAACATAAAGATGAAGAAATCGCTTGGCAGCAATCACCTCATTCCCAGGGGTTATCACCATCCATGTATTCTTAAATATTATAATAACCTCTTGTATAGACTATATTTAGTAAAAAAAATGACTTTTCGTTTGAAAGATTTTGTGGACTCTCTGGGATTTTGTTGTAAAACGTGTATACTGCCCCATGCAAGAGTTACTAACTCTACTTTTTCATTTATCAATAACGTACATACATAAGATAGCGACTTTATCCCATAAGGGGTAGTCAAGGACTGGGCACTCACTGCAAAGACAGATGATTGCCACAATCCACGTTTCACCAAAACAATATAATGCACTCGGTGTAATAGGTGGTGAGCCCATCGCCACCATGCGCTGTTGGGTGCACAGTGCAGTTTAACGTTCATTTGTGTAAATAAAGAAAATAAGGAAATATTGAAGCAGTTGAACAAAAGCAAAGGAGAGGATAACGATATTTGATAAACATTTGTGTAAAAACTCAAATTGTCATTGGTTTCCGGATTGAGGTAGATTGGGACGAGTGAGTGTCTCTCTGTGTTTGCGCGTACATTTGTAGCACTATGATATCCCCTGCGCTTGTTGTTGATCGCTACTGACAGTATTCGAAGATGTCGCTGCGTTTGAAAATCGGCCAGGAGATCATCATCATCTCGACACATCTTCAACATTAATCATTATAAATAACTGTACCCATTCAGTTACACAAGCTATTTTTGTAAATAATATTTACTGACTGTACTTCGATATCTCAACTTTATGATTCTTGATAATAGCCTTAGTATTGAAGATATGTAGTCCGAAGGTTTTCATATAATGAATTGACTTTAACAACTTCTTTGGTTTTTTTTTTTATTAACAATAACCGGGCTGATGGTAAGTGCAGTGTCTGACCATAACAAATGCTGTGTCAACGAGAACATTTCTGTGTCACCACACTGCGCCCGTCACCCGGAGACATCAGTTCTTAAGTCTCGCGTGCCCAGTGATTACACTAGCTCTCAGTGCCCTTCAATCAACCCAGTAATGTTTCCATACTACTATTTCATGGCAGTATAACTGGCCCTGTGGTGGACTAGACGGATTCCTGCATAGGAATCCTACCACCAGTAAACACAAAAGAATAGTTTCCTCCTTAAATATTTTTTACAACTGTCACAGAGAGGACCACTGTTAAAATCTTCTAGAGCTACTTGAGATTCCTGAAACTGGGCCTTATCCAGCAGTACGCTGCTGCAAAATGATGATAATAAAATATATTGAAATTAAGCAACTGTAGTGAACAGCTGCGCTTACCTTTTAGTAAATGGTAGAAAATAGTATTTTCGACTGGCTTACCTGTAAATAAAACACAATGGGCGTGAGTAAATTTTAAATTTATATAATTTTAACGAGGCTATTAGGGCAATTCAGAGAGTTAATCTGCCAAAGAATAATTGATTTATTTGAGTAAGAGAAAAATTTTTTATTAATTAATTTACCCTTTATTGTTACCATATCAAAAAAAAAATACAAACGCCAAGGCATTAACCTTTTGGCACTCTCTTACTGTCAACCACGGGCACTGAGAAACGATGATAAAGGTGATTTAGAAATTATGAATTTGAAAACATTTTAAATAATTGCGTACTAATAAAAACATTTCACAAATGGTACTAAAATATTTTACATATTTTTTTTTATTTCATATAGTGACGAGACGAGCAAAACGTTCACCTGATGGTAAGTGCAACGTCTGCCCATAAAAGATGCGTTTTACTCAGAACATTATTATTAACTACAAGATTTGTTGCTGCACTGATTGAGCGAGTGGATTCCAAACAAAGAGTTGGATTTCCGCATGGAATGAACATTAACGTCGCATTATTCTGCCATGAAGCAGTAGTGTGCGAACATTACCTCGTTTCGGTAGTAAGGGCACTGAGAGTGTAATTACTGATCATATGGTACATAAGAACTGACGTCTCGGAAGAATGTTCTCGGTGACACAACATTTGTAAAAGGCAGACATTGCACTTTCCATCAGGTGAACGTTTAGCTAATTTTTTCAATTTCTACTATAAAATATATATGTAACTGTAACGGCAGAGCGTTTAAGAGACGTATCAGGTTTATATTCTGATACAACACCTAAACAGGAGTCAAGGCTTAGGTAGGTACCCCCTATTCTTCTTCAACAGCCTGTACACTGTCCACAGCTGGACACACGCCTCTCCCAAGTTGGGATGATTTGCCGTTATCGCCGATCCTGTCAGGCATTTTGGCGATCGCAGTACAAGATGCGTCGTACCTTAGTCGTTGCTCCCAGTCACCTGTCTTTTTATTTTTGGTCTAATATTTTTCAAGGTACTCATTCCGTCACCTGTCAAATTTCCCAGGCAGTTCAATCTGTTTTAAGATAACCACGAGATCTTGTGGCAAATTATAAAAAGTAATAACTTAGGTCTGACAAAATAGAGATGGTTATTCTGCCACCATTTTTCCAGCATTTCCTTTAGTCGACTTCAACGACAACCACGGGACAATTCTCTAACGACCACGCCACCACACAACTAACCATCTGGTATTAATGCTAATTTTATAAAGTTTTGATTCTAAGGTCATTCGAAGTTAATGAAATTACTGGGCACATGAGTTCAAAACCTGACCTCCCAGAATAAGGCTCGGTTGGCGCAGTGGCTAAGCCCTTGGCTTCTGCGCCGCGGGTCGTGGGTTGGATTTCCGCACGGGACAAATATTTCTATGGCCTACAGATAGTTGTTCCGGGTCTGGGTGGTTTGTCCATGTGCAATTTATGTCTGTGAACCCACAACATAGGAGAATTCCTACTGTGGGCCATAGTTTTTTTTTTAAAGAAAAAAAGAAATGAACGTGCTCAGTGCCAACTGTATTATCACATATTTTGGGTAAAAAGCACACTTTTTTCTGAGACGATGGGCATCATTAGTTTGCCTGTGCAGGCTATAATAGGTGGGCGGGCAGTGCTCTTCAGAAACTAGATAATACGAAGAATTTAAAATTTTGCATGCAGATCTTAGCAAATTAACTTACTTTTCATCATTATTTAAAGGTATAAGAAGACCATTGTCCCGCAGTGGAACAATGTGGATCGCATCATTATTTTCTCACAATCGAAAAAGTGCCTTACAATGAATCGAAGGGGCTCTTCAGGCAAAACATTTTCTACTTCAAGGCGTTTGCTACTTTTAATTGCGAGATGACTTTCAGATTTCATTTCAGAATTTCAGATACCTAACCTAACCGATATTCAAAATTACTCTCTTGTAGCAAAAAATAGCACTTGACAGAAGTGAAACTTGTTTGGTTCTATCTAAACCTCGATTTGTAAGTATATGTGTAGTATTTTTCTCTCTTTAGAAGAAAGAAACAAGATGATATTCTAAGACATATCTTCTGCCGTATTCTGAAGACGATATAGTTTTATGAAGTCTCCACAATGCATTACTTTTTTTTTTATATGTTTTGGATACATAAATTCTCCCGACAAATTTACAACTTCCGAACACTGTCGGAAAAGCACTATCGCAAGGTACTGTAATATCAGCTGCACAGAAGATATTACACTGCCACGCAAGTGTATGCGCAAACGCAGAGGTTCTACCTGCATCCTATGTAACGCTCATGCGATAAAATAGGAGGAAGGCTAGGATGCAGTGTAAGGGACACGGAAACAGCGTTGCTAAGTGTTTCGTATTGCGCGAGACGTCCCGTTTTGCAGGGGTCTGGTGACACGTCCCGATTCACTGTCCGATGCCAAATGTCCCGATTCTTCACTAACCGCTGAATTCATGTAGCTTGTTTAAGTGTTTTACTATCCAATATAATTTAATACACTACAATAAAACCTTTAAAAAAAATGTCCGATAAAAATAAATGATTTCGTGGTAAGTGTAACGTCTATAACAAATGCGGTGTCACCCAGACATTACGGGAGGGCACCGCACTGCGCTAGTCATCCTAAGACACCAGTTCTTTAGTCTCATAGGCCCGGTGATTACCCTAGCACTCAGTGCCCTTCAGATCGAAACACTTGTCGACATCTTTCGCCCGCAGGACCTTCGGCCACGAACTTGGCTGACTACAACTAATGATAACGATATAAACATAGTTTTATCTCGTTTGCATGTAAAGTCTTGCAAAATTTAAAATAATTTATTGTAATGATTTGCGATATAGTCTATTGGTCCAAAATGATCTTACTAACCGTCCGATAAAAATATTTTGACAACCGACGAGAACCAACTGACGACACGAGCAAAACGCTCACCTGATGGCAAAGCATTGCAAATGCTGTGTTACTCAGAACATTTCTGTGTTACAATACACTGCGCCCGTTACCTTGAGACGTCAGTTCTTTAGTCTCATATGCCCAGTGATTACAAAAGCTCTCAGTGCCCTTCAGACCGAAACACAGTTATGTTTGCTTTTTTTTATGACTGATGGTCACTGCTAGCCCGAAGGTTTTCACAGCTTCGCCGGATTGAAATGTGGCAGAGCGCTGAGGGCTCTTAGCCGTAAATTTATGGATGAACGGCGCAAGGGCGCCCGAGATGGGACCTCGGCTTGGACCGTCATCCTGTACGTGAGAGTAACTGACTCGAGGGTACCCAATAGCGGCCTCGGCTCGGTCAGTTAAGAAGGTTATGTTTGCACACTACTGTTTCACAGCAGAATAACTAGCACTAAGGTGGTACATACTTAGACGGATACCTGCACATGAATTCTACCATCAGTTGAGGCATAATTTTTTTTTTACTTTTGTAATTGTACATCATTTTGTATGAAAAAAAAATGCCGGCTGGGCATGACGTTGAAAAAGTATTATTTAACAATCTATATTCAATAAAAATATTATATTCTATTCAATTCTCATTTACATATAATAATTCATTATAATGATCTGAGATATAGTCTATGAGCCCACAATGATCTTATTTACGTTACCAAAAGGTCGGCAATAATCCTAATTTTTTATGACATTAAGGTTTTTTTTTAATTGGGGTGCGGTTTACTAAGAAAACTGGTGTCGCATCTTATCATTATATTAGTAGTAGTGTATGCGCTAAAGAACTAAATTTATAAATTTTTTCAACAGCATTTACAAAAAAGTGTAGGGCTTATGTTGCAAATAAGGTTCATAGGTTACAAGAGAGCAAAAAATGTAATATATTAAGGTGAAATTACGATTTGGACTAAAACTCGATAATATCTTACACTACGAAGAAATACCCTTTGTTCATATAAATCCCAATCTCCGCACAAATAATCTCGATTCTTTTGCATTTTCACATAATATATGGTGTTGAGATCATCTCATTTTAGATAAAATGCTGCTTTTACTTTATTCGCCCTAATTTATGACTTCACGCAAAAAACCAACGAAATTATTAAATTGTGCGACGAAACTCGTAATAAGATTATATTTCTTAACCCACAAATTCACGAATTTCGTAATTGATTCCCTGAACATAAAATTATGTAGCTGATTTTTAAATATGAATTTACAAATTTTGTAATATCGAAAGATACTCGTACATCGATACGATCACGCCTTTTTCCCACACAATGGGTAGGTTACACACAAGTAGCCCACTCTTCGCCCCCGCGGAAAACGAGAAGTGACGGGTGGCGAAACACTTTGCAGCCATTTTCGCACGAGTCAAAAATTCATACTTCCCATTACGTTCCCACGAGCAGTACAGTGACAGCATTGAATATTATGGTTTCATTCTGCACGACTAAAGGCAGTCCATATAACGCTTAAGTCCATATCGCCTTAGTCGCATTTTACGACAATTCTGTAGGAAAGAGGTAGGTGCTATTCTACTCTGCCGGACATAATTTTTAATTTAAAAAAAAACGTGGGAATCATGAATTTCCGATGAAAATTTAAACAATATCTGATGTTTTGCCGACATGGAAGAAAGAAGTAAAGTTGCAAATTACGTTTCATAAACTCTCATAATTAGGAGAAACCCAGATATATTTTGCCACGTTTGTGTCCTGCACATTGTAATAGCCTTTATTGATTATACAATTAAGAATAATAATGTGCTAAAAAGATGAAAGGTATATTGTGAACTGTATAACATAACATGCTTAAAATAAACATTGAGGTGTCATGTACTACGTAGGAGACACCTCAACTTGATTGTTTGTAACATAAGTTGGAGTGCATGTGCTCAAAAGAGTATGTCGAATCTGCTCACACCGATTGTTATCAATGAGAACATAATAAACCCCCTGTTTGCCTCGCGCCTGCGCCGCGTGTCATCGCGCTTCGCGACATATTTTGTTTGAAATAGCTTCTCTAGTAACACAATGAAATTCAAAATTCAAAATCAGGCGTTGAAGCAGCGTGGCGAATACTACCAAGCTCCAAAGTTCTCTTAAAAAAAAAAAGAGGAGGCCTGCGCTTAGCATTAAATACTTCGTAAAATACTATTACAAATTTAACTATTACGAATAATGAGAAAGTGCTGTATGGTGCTGCGTAAAAAAATTCACTACCCCATGTCATTCCGTTGGTGTTGTAAAAATTTACTAAGGAAAATGCCTGCAAAGGATAATAAGATTCCTGTGCAGGAATCCGTCCAGGTGCATTCAACCGCAGGTCCAGTTATTCTGTCGTGAAGGGAGTAGTGTGCAAATAATACTGGGTTTTAATCTGTAGGGCACTGAGAGGTAGTGTAATTACTGGACATATGAGACTATGAATCTAATTAAGACGAAAGTCATGTTCAACGACCTCATTATACCAGCTCCAATAACCGTCAATGACGAAACTTTTGAAGTAATTCAGGACTACCTGTATCTCGGGCAGATAGTGTAATCAGGTAGAAACAGCTTCGAGAAAGAAGCCGGTAGGATTCAACTGGGCTGGACAGCGTTTGGGAAGCTTCGTCAAGTTTTCTCGTCGCCTATACCACAAAGCTTGAAGATGAAAGTCTTCGAACAGTGTGTTCTGCCTGTACTCACCTATGGGGCCGAAACGTGGACACTGACGGTACGACTGCTCGAGAAGCTCAAAATCACTCAGAGAGCAATGGAAAGAGCTATGCTCGGTTCTCTGTTGAATAACATTCGAAATAAAGAAATCCGCCGGAGAACCAAAGTCACCGACATAGCCTTTCAAGTTTGCAGACTGAAGTGGCAATGGGCTGGACACATCTGTCGCAGAAGTGACAACCGTTGGAGTAGTGGAATCCTGGAGTGGAGACCAAGATTAGGCAAACGTAGTGTGGGGCGTCCCCTGGCTAGACGGTACGACAATCTGTGCAAGGCGGCTGGCAGCAATTGGATGCGTGAAGCCGAAGAACGGGCTAAATGGCGCCTATTGGGAGAGGCCTATGTCCAGCAGTGGATAGCCGCAGGCTGATGATGATGATGATGATGAGACTTAAGAACTGATGTGTAGTGGTAACAACCGTAGTGTGGTGTCACACAGAAATATTCTGGGTGACACAACCTTTATGGGCAGATGAGGCATCATTAAGTTAAAGATTTGCAGTTCTCGTCACTTTCCTCCATAAAAAATAGATTAAAGAGGCCTCTGACTATTGACTTTGACTTTGACTTTGACTGTGTATAGCCGAGAATTATAAATAGTTTTTAAAAGGCCAGCAATACTTATTAACATTACTAATAATCCTGATAATAACTACAAATAAGCTTAAAATCTTTCTAGGAGATAGTTTACGACAATCGTCGGATCGAATGTCGGGCCCGAACGTGTGACGTCGGGTTTTGCAGTCCGTGCCCTAAGCCAGGCTATTGACGCTCAATATTCTGATATATCTAATTATTGGGAACAAATAACACGTTACTGTTTTTTTTTATTGGGAAAGAGTGACGAAATGAGCAAAACGTTCACCGGATGGTAGGGGAAACCTCTGCCCATAACAAGTGCTATGTAACCATGAACATTTTTGTGTGACACCACACTGACACCCGTCACCCTGAGACAATAGTTCTTAAGTCTTATATGCTCAGTGATTACGCTAACTCTAATTGCTCTGCAACCGAAAAACAGTAATCTTTGCACACTACTGCTTAACGGCAGAATAACTGGGCTATGGTGGTACCTACCTAGACGGATTCCTGCATAGGAATCCTACCACCAGTAAACAACTGTAGTACTGTAGTCTAGTACTTAACTGTAAGCCAAGGCTATAGCGAATCTAGGTAAAACTAATATGTTTTCCAGTACCACAAATGCAGCGTAAACTAATGCGGTGTTAATAAATCGTTAAATAGGGTTTAACTTCTGCACTTTGCGGGATTAAACAATGGGTTTACTAGTAATAAAATGATATACCGACATTAATACTGTTGAATTATTTATTGTTTCGTGTGTAAAATATTCACAAATAACATATCGTCTAGGCAGGTACCACCGCAGGGCCAGTTTTCTGCCATGAAGCGGTAGTTACTGTGTTTCGGTCTGAAGGGCACTGAGAGCTTGTGTAATCACTGGGCATGTGACATTTCGAACTGACGTCTCAGAAGGACGGGCACAGTGTGAAACATTCTGGGGGACGCAGCATTTGCTATAGGCGGACGCTGCACTTACCATCGTCTCGTTCCTTTCTCCGATAAAAAAAACTACGCGTGTTGTACAAATGTTATCTTTGGCTGGGTTGGACGAATCGTCAGGACTCTCGTCGTCGTTCGTTCATCGAATGCTGACCATTTAATGAAAAACTTAATTACACAGTTCAACTAAAGACGTGAAGATCCGTACTTATGCTTAGTAATAATCTTTAACGAGGTTTCCTCTAATTGTAAGAAAATTAAATTGTTCTTCGTTAGCATCCAAAAATAAAGATTTCTTTTATAAACTCCTTTAAAACTCCTAAAAACATTTAATTTAATTTCATCATTAACAAACTTTTCAGTCTTCTGCAAGTAGCCAACACTATTGACAGATAAAATGACCTAAGATACTGCTACCTGTCACCTATAATAAATATGGTATTAATGAATTTAATTAAAATAAAAACAAGACGCAGCCAACATGCCAGCAATAGGCTTGTAGTTCACACAAATATATTTTTTTTCTAAATTTCCCGCAGAAAAATGTAACGGTAACGAAAACACGCGAATAACCAGTCAGAGGCGTCTTGTGACGAAAGATAAACGATATATCTGGCGCGCATTAAAGTACTTCCCAATACCATCTCTCTGTCGCGACGCAGAGATTGTCGTAATATAATAAACGACATGGTATACGTCAACGTCTCTTTCGAACTCTTTTTTGACGGCGGTGATTTATTGTCGAATAGATCTTTTTTCATACATTATTTTTTTATTTTATTTGGCAAGAAGTCTAAAGTAAAGTTACAGCGTATACCCCACTGCTGAACACAGACCTCCTCAAATTGCTGAGAAGGTTTTTTGGAGACGTTAAATCTGCCTCGCTGCTCCAGTGCGGGTTGGCGGTCTTCACATGTCTCCGAAATATTTCTATTCCTCAGACTTGCAGGTTTCTTCGCGATGTTTTCCTTCAACGCTAAGCACGTGGTATTTTTTTTGCATCGTAAGTGTATTTGTAGTATCGTAAGTATAAATAAGTGTATCGTAAGTGCATTTTACAGACATAAATTTCACTTGTACAACACTACACAAATTTACGGCGAGCTCCCGGCCCCTGACTCTTCATTTTTCTCTTCTTTTTGTAAAGTTCCGCTTTTAAAGTAAGTGACGAGACAAACAAATCGTTCCATGCCTGCTCACAACTGTTACTCAGATTTTTGTATTTGAAACTTTTACTAGGAGACGTCGGTTCTTAAGTCTCATATTCCATATAACTAGCAATAATACCTTTTAAATTTAAATACCGGTATTAGCAAACAATTTAAAACCATCTTTGGGCTGTAGGCAGAGAACGAGTCTTTCCACTTGCTACGATTCTGACACACATCTTTCGTTTCTCCTTCTTTCATTAGCGTTTTTACAACAGCTCATTGGTTGCGGGTACTTTTGAAGTGTCCTTTCCTTTAAATGTCTTAAATGTGAACGTGATCGGCTTGCCCATTCACACTCACCTCATAAATCTGTTCCATCCACCCTCTACGTATCTAAGCACCCCTTTGTCTATCGTTGTCACTATATCTTCTACCACACCGCAACGTTTCCCCAATCTCGCTGTTTCTCACTTTGTCCATTATAGTCACTCCAGCTATACTTCTCAAGCTTCTCATTTACATAGCATTTATCTTACTTTCACGCTTCTTCTACCTTTTTATATATTTGTATATGTATGCAAAATGCATTAGGGAATAGTAATAATCAACACCTGCACCGGTGGATATTAATACACACTTCGGCTAAGTCACAAACATCAGCATTTTAACATATAGATAGGACTATCATTTGTAAATTATCTGTACCTATTTAAATAAAACTACTTTTTTACGGATTTTATCGCGTTAAAATCCGTAAAAAAGTAGTTTTATTTAAATGTGTAATATTGGCGTAAATAAAAGAAAACATTATATCTGTACCTACTTAAAATTTTATACGAATCACATGAAATATAATCCTCATTTTCTGTAAGACTTTGCAATCTTTGAAATGAATTTTACATCACAAGAGAAGCTCAATATTGCGACGGGATGGCTAAATTAATGTGAATAGAATTAGGAGCCCTTCCAGAGGGGGATGAAGAAGTATCTGTACGACGACGTCAAAGCACCGACTGCTTACAGTTCGTTAACTGGATTCCTAGGCAAATTGTTTTAACCGGCTGATATCACAACTTAATGGAAAACACCACTCAAGTCTCGGCCTCTGTCGCATTTCTGTGTGGCACCACACGGCTCTCGTCATTCTGCGACATCAGTTCTGTGGTGGGAAATGCCCAATTATTACACAAGCTATCAGTGCCCTTTAGACCGATACACAGTAATTTTTGCACACTACTGCTTGACGGTGGAGTAACTGAACTGCGGTGGTACTTATCTTAATGGAATTCTGCATAGAAATCCTACCACCAGTAGAAACCTCAACAAAAAAGTGCCGCTGATGTATATAATCTATAGTTTGTGTATTTCCAAAATATTAACGTTGGATTGGATAACGCTCACGTCTTATTTTGTCTTCCTCTAAGCCATGAGGTTGTTCGTCAACTGGTATTTAAGTGTATGCTAAAAATAAACAAGCATTAAAAATATTATCATTCATATTAAACAATTTAAAAAAAAACCTTCGAATATATTGAAATCTAAACGAAATAAGAACATGCTTGAACTTACGAGTATTAGCAGGGAAAAGCATCGAATCCCAAAGGATAAACATATCGTTTATCCTCGGTCGGGCGTGCATTGAAATACTTCTCAATACCTATCTACTACTCACGACACAGAAAAGTTCGTGTGATAAACGATATCGTATATCTGTCATACTTTTGGTTTAATCACGGTGATTGATCGGCGAAAGGATTTATTTTTTTATTTTATTTGAAGAGCTCCGTGGTCATGCGGTCGCCTTGTACGAGTGACCTGAGTTGGATTCCTGGTGCCGGCTCCTATTTCTGCTGATTTCATATTTGAAGCTGATATACCACGTGCTGAACGATGAAGGAAAATTTCGTGACGAAACCTGCATGTCCAAGGAATAAAAAATATCTCGAGGACGTGTGAAGTCTGCAAACCCGCCTACAGATGGACTTTTCCCGGCTTTAAACCCTCTGATATTTGTAGGCTGTTACTTTACTTTTCTATTTAAAAAGAAATATGGAATTAAGATTTTTTTCAAAACGGCTTCAACATCATTCACTGTGTTCATAGTCGTAAAACTTTCTATTTATAGGCATGAAGACTCCGGTCTATACAAAAATTTTAAATCTTATTATTGACGTTGTTGACGATACAACTCACGTACCGCTATCTCTATACATTAAGTTTCGTCGTAGTATTTAAATAGAATTCTCTGTAACAATAACTTTTCTACACAACTACATAGTATATACCAGTTTTTTTTCTTTTCTCCCCGTCCACCACTTTTTATATGGTTACACAAAATACTTTGAACAAGAGGTCAATCGACGGATCCAACTCAGCTGGACAGCGTTCGGGAAACTGCGTCACATCTTCTCGTCGATTAAACTCTTTAACCAGTGCGTGTTGCCAGCGACGACAAACGGAACCGTTGCCGTGTCTCTCACAATGCATCCTAGACTACCTCCGATCATATCGGGTAGGATTTTTTATAGAAGAGGGGGCAAACGAGCAAGTGTCTCACCTGATGTTAAGTGATCGCCGCCGCCCATTAACATCCGCAATACCAGGAGAGTCACATGTGCGTTTCCGGCCTTTGAGAAAGGTATAGACTCTTTTACTGAAGGTCACTATGTCATATCCGTCTGGAAAAACCGCTGCCTGTAGCAAGTTCCACAAAGTGGTCGTGCGTGGAAGAAAATTCCTCGAAAAGCGCACAGTGGTGGAATGCCAACCATCGAGGTGATGTGTATGGAATTTGGTGCTTTGCCGCGATGTGCGATGGTGAAATTCAGCAGTTGGTATGATTCCGAACAATTCCTCGGAACACTCCCCAAATTACATACGATAAAAAACGCAAAGACACGCAGCGTCTCTTCGCAAGGCCTGTGGATCAAGCAGATCGGAAAGAACCAGGTCGTCGACGATTCTAGCCGCTAGTCTTGCCGCGCCGCTGGATACGGTCAAATGGAAGGAGCTGGTACTGGGGTGCCCCCGCCCAGATATTAAAACAGTATTCCATGTGTGCCCGAACTTGCGCCTTATAAAGTTGCAAGCGCAGGGCCTGCATGAAATACTGTCCCGCTCTTCTGAGCACGACGAGCTCTTTTGAAGCCAATTTGGCCTTTCCTTCCAAATGACCACGAACTGAACATCACTCGATATGTCAACGCCAAGGATTCCGATACTAGCTAAGACAACAAAGGGAGTGCTCTCAAAATGAGAAGACACGACGAAGAGTTTCTTTTTAGCAGTAAACACGCAAACTTGTGTCTTATTGGGGTCTTGTTGGGGTCATCACGAGTGCTGCCGTGTGCATGGCAATGAGTGTTACTAATTTGCAACATATCATTGATATGCAGAAGAAACAGAGTTGGGGATAGCACGCAGCCTTGTGGAACACCAGCATTCACAGGTTTTGAGTCAGAGCATGCACTGCCGACTACAACTTTGATGCTCCGGTCTGTGTGAAAACTGGTGATCCAATTGCATAATTTCTCAGGAAGCCCATACGAAGGAAGCTTCGAGAGAAGCGCTTTATGCCAAACCCGATTAAAGGCCTTCGCTATGTCGAACTAACTGCCAGGGCCTCCCCTTTGATCTCGACTGCCTCCGTCCATCGATGAGTGAGGTAGACTAGTTTTTGCGCATACACTTGTGGCACTATCATATCTCCTGCGTAGTTGACAACTTCCACAGTATACGGAAATCGTCACCGTGATCGAAAATCAGCCCAAAGAATAGAATAAATTAAATAGGTTCAATTAAAGTATTAAAGAATTATCGTTAAAATAGTCGACATTTTCAATAAGACATCTCTCATACTTTGTAACTCGTAGCAATCTTAGAAATGAATTTTACATTACAAGATAAACTCAATTTAGAAGCGACGGGATAGCGTAGTTAATGCCCATCGAATTAGGCGCCCTCCCGGGGAGAACTGATGTATTTCTCCATCATCTGAGTGCTGATTGCGATGTACATTTATAAAAAACATATAAGAATTTTTTAGCAATATCGTAACAACGCCACTTTCTGAAGAAAATGATAGTATGTCCTAAAACATAAAAATCACATTATTAATTATAATAAAAATCAATATATATTGTCGGCTGGGTTGGCGCAGTGGCTAAGCCCTTGGCTTCTTCGCCGATGGTCGCTGGTTGGATTCCCGCATGGCACAAATATTTGTATGGCCTTCATATAGTTGTTCCGGGTCTGGGTGTTTGTGCATGTGTAATTTATGTCTGTAAAACGCACCCAAAACACAGGAGAAATCCTACTGTGGGGCTTCGTTTTTTAAATAAAAGAAAAGAAAAAAAATAAAAATCAATTACCGCATGTGAGATTGGGAACGGCTCAACCGATTTGGCTGATTTTTTTGTTGTTTGTCATGAAAAAGTTTGTATGAATGAATATTTTTGGAAATTTCACCGGAATAACGAAAATCGGCAGTTCTGCTTTCACATGTTTTTTTCGGTTTGATGAATCCCTGCTGATAATTCATAGGCTAAACCGCTAGAGATAGAGCCACGTTATAAAATAAACATACTTAATATTTTTTTCTAAGCTCATTTCTCATTTTCGTCATTAGAAAATTGCGCCCTTGTGAAGACGGGTTGGGTCTCTAGTTAATTATAATAATTACCCTTGTAATAATATCATAAATAATTTGATGTATTAAGTTTCGATCACAGCTCTTCCCGTATTGAAGTTGTATTTATTTCTACTAATAATTATAATTTTTAAATTGACATAAATTGTTAGAAAATTATGATAGCAATAATATGTTTTTATTACCAATTAACAAAAAATCTAAATGTTTTATGTTTGAAATATTGTATACTAAGGAGTAACAGTATAATTATTTTAAGTCTTGGAATAGAATAGACTAGAACTTTGTTATTCAATATAGATTATTATTTAGATAATACTCATTAAACGACATTTTATTAAACTATACTGGTACGCCGAATAAATGCCTTTGTCCCAGGAAAAACCAGCAAGAAACCCAGCGGACATTTTTTTCAAATGGGCTATCCTCATCCGTATATTCTTTATACATACATTATACTTTTTAATTGAAAGACAGGCATTTTCTAGGATTTTGCAGTAAAAAACGTATACATTCTCAGTCGAGTAACTGGTATTATTAGTTTGCGCTTCTTCCTGGTTCTTTAAACCAGCATTACCATTATGGACATTATTTTTTTTAGTAAACTGATTTATGTTATTATTTACACACTATATTTATATTACGGCGACGCTAGTATATTAAAAAAAAGTAAAGTTTCAGCCTATAAATGTCCCACTACTGAGTACAGACCTCCTCTCATGTCTGAGGGGGTTTTGGAGCTAGGAAGAATACGCCACGCTGCTCCAATGCGGGTTGGCGGACTTCACATGTCTTCGAAATATTTTATATTCCTCAGACATGCAGGTTTCCTCACGATGTTTTCCTTCACCGCCGAGCACGTGGTAAATCAGCACTTAAAATTGCAATTAACAATTTTAGTGGTGCCGGCACCGAGAATCGAACCCAGGTCACTCGCGTACTATGAAATTTAAAGCGAGCGCCTAGCCCCTGAGCTACCACGGCCGTATATTAATATAGTATGTTAATTTCTTTAAATTTATCTGTATCACTTTAGAGCGGAGATTATAAAAAGTTCTTACGGCTCTCTTTCGCGAAAAACAGTCCGAATGGAGGCCCGCAACCTCCCTCGTCATTTCCTCGTCATTTGAGATATTCGAAATTGCGCAAGCACGCAGCGAACGCGACTGTCCGAATTTCGAGGTTTTTGTAGGAGTTTATTTAAGTATTTATGTTTGGGTCAAACCAAACCTGGCACGCGGGCCCCTGGCTCGTGAGCACAGTATCCGATGAAGCTGTAAAAGCCAAAAAGGCTAACAGCAATTACATCACCGAAATTATATATTCGCGAAAGAAAAAATAACATCTTTTGCAAAAAAGTCAGCCCAAATAGTCCAAAAGTCCAACAGCAAAACACCATCAAATATTATGTTAGGGAAATAACTAAAATTAACCAATTTAGCAGTTTCATCATTGTCAAATTCCTATTTTTTTTACAGCGTAACCTGCAGAGTTAAGTATTCTTGCTACTTTAGATATATGAGAGGTCTAATGACCTTATGCGTTAAGAGTTATTGCAAGAAAAACAGTTGTATCCACAAGGTTCAACGGTTCCCTGTTTACTATATGAGACTACATTAACATCTAAACGTTTAAAATTTGGTGTTGTGAATTTAATATATTTTGTTTAATGTTAAGGTTAATTTATAACGTTAAATCAATTTACTACTTTTGGGAATACCATTAACCATGTTTTCATATAATAAATGTGGACGTTATTTTGATAATTAAAGAATGTATCTTCAGAAATTAACATTATAACTTGTATGTGCTCTACTAGGCAAGGTAAGTCATTAATATAAAAAATATTGAGAGTGAAAATACATTTTAATTGTTTTTGGTCAACCACTACTTATGAAAAAACGCCTAACACACTAGTAAACTCTTAATAAATCATGCCACTTTTGTATGTTAAAATATTTTCATCTACGTTTCCTAATATTGTGCACTGCGGTACGAGAAAGCCTGAACTTGTGCAGTTTCTGAGATTAAACTTACTTAATAATACAGTATGCGGTGAGGTACACTAATAAATTCTTTTAAAAAGGTGGAATCTTCAAAGTACAGGACGTCTTTGTTAGACTCTAGTACTGACTTTATTTTTTTTATAATTTTATTTACTGTTATTGAAAATCTTAGTGTAAGTTTTTCATTAAAATCTTAACAAACACCGTATTAAATATAAAGATTCTCAATATCTTAGATCTAACATTGGTTCTTATTGTGAATAAAAGGGAGCTAAGTTAGTACAAATGTCTCGTAGACTAATTTTTTTATACAACTGTCGCCGCTTTCCAATATATCATATGAAGACTATTGAAATTACGAGCTTATGAAGATACCTGTCGGACGCTATCGACTGCTCAGGAGATACATACAGCAATTGTCCGCGCAAATACAAGAGTCGCGCACTCCTCCTGACTGGCATGTGCTGGTAACATGATAAAAGTACGTACAAAAAGATCGGCGGCGGCTTAAGAGAATCAACCACCCATCTCATTCCGTGGGTGTCGTAAAAGTCGAGAGAGGGTAGATTAAAACCAGGGGTGAGCAGCAGCATCTTCCTGAAACATCTGAAACAAATAAACTGCGGTTGCCAACCCTCCTACCAAGCGTGGTCATTATGGCATAAACCCCCAATACTGAGAGCTATTATCTTTTGTGGCAATCTTCGGGGAAGGTGTATGTTCAGCAGTAGACTAATGATAGGCTGAAATAAGGACGATGATGAAAAATATCGAAATAAGGATACGATGCAGTTTCAGAGACACCAGGATTATCAAAACACAACCAGAACATAAAAAGTAAAAAGTAAAGTTTCAGCCTATAAATGTCCCACTGCTGAGCACAGGCCTCCTCTCATTTCTGGGAGGGTTTTGGAGCTAGGAAGAATCCGCCACGCTGCTCCAGTGCGGGTTGGCGGACTTCACAAGTCTTCGAAACATTTTTTTTATTTCTCATACTTACAGGTTTCCTCACGATGTTTTCCTTCACCGCCAAACACGTGGTAAATCAGCACTTAAAATTGCAATTAACAATGTTAGTGGTGCCGGCACCGGGAATCGAACCCAGGTCACTCGCATACCAAGAAATTTAAAGCGAGCGCCTAGCCCCTGAAATCTGGTCATCAAGCTATGCTCAACAAGACACGAATAAGCACGCTACGGTTGACTAAAAGTTTCAGCCTATAAATGTCCCACTACTGAGCACAGGCCTCCTCTCATTTCTGAGAGGGTTTAGGAGCTAGGAAGAATCCGCCACGCTGCTCCTATGCGGGTTGGCGGACTTCACATGTCCCCGAAATATTTCTATTCCTCGGACATGCAGGTTTCCTCACGATGTTTTCCTTCACCGCTAAGCACGTGGTAAATCAGCACTTAAAATTGTAGAACAAATTTAGAGGTGCTGGCACCGGGAATCGAACCCAATTTGCTCGCGTACTATGAAATTAAAGGCGAGCACCAGGCCCCTGAGCTACCACGGCTACGGTTGACTAGTAGCACCTATATACCCTACTCTCACGAAATATCGGTGTAAAGCAACGCTTAAAAAAATATTATCCGACGGCTTGTCAAGTTTACCTACCCCCACGGGTGCAGTGTGGTTGACCTGTTTAGTTTTTTTATTGGATAAAGTGCCGAATGGAGCAAATCGTTCACCTGGTGGTAAGAGTAACGTCTGCCCCATAACAAATGCCGAGTCATCGAAACATTTCTGTGTCATACGACACTGCGCCCGTCTCCCTGAAACATCAGTTCTTAATGACTTCCTATATTTACGCGAATACTACACATTTAAATAAAACTAGAGTTTACGGATTTTATCGCGTTTACTTTTTACTTTTTATAATCCGGCGTTTCGATTCGATTTACAAAAGTAATGGTCACGTGGGGACTGAGGTGATAGATGTCCTGATATCATGGTTAATCTGGGTTATCTTCAGCTTTTAATTATTATTTTTGGGTCCGATCTACGCAGAATAAGCTGTGTCTAGAAGTTTTGAGGCAATTTTATTCGATCCCAATTTGGAGGGCAGAATTGGGGGACTGAGGTGACAGTTGACATCTCCCCGCGACCATGGATGCTGTAAAGCGCTCAAAACGAGGGGTTATAGAAGTAAAAAGTAAACGCGATGAAATCCGTAAAATCTGGTTTTTATTGAAATCAGTTCTTAAATCTCGTATGCCCAGTGATTACGCTAGCTCTCAGTGCCCTTCAGACCGAAACACAGCAATGTTTCCACACTACTGCTTCACGGCAGAATAACTGGCCCTGGAGTGGCACCTACCAAGACGGATTCCTGCATTCGCGCATAAAGGATATTCATGAGCTTTTACTGTACTTTCCATAAACCTTAAATACTTTCGTCAGTTTATGACCGAATAGCCCGGGTCAGGGTCAGGTCACAATGACTCACTTCCAGGCTACAGGTTGTGGGTTTGAACCCCAACCGGAGCCAACGTTTGTGCAGAAACACAGATTGTTGGTTTACGGGTCATGTTATGTTGTGATTGTGACATTTGTGTCTGTAAAACACATTCACGATACAGAAGAAATAATAGTGTGGTGCTTCGTTTTAAAAAAAAATGTTTATGCTTTACTGTATTTAGTCAGTTACGTCGTAAGAAAGTCGTTAGAAAGAGTTTAAGCTATGCATAAGCTAAAGCAACAGTAAACGGTGGCAATACCGCTAAGTTAAAATATATTTTATATTTAAAGTTATAGTGAAACAAGTTATATTTAAAGGGATAAATCTCTACAGTATAACTTTTGATCACACGCTCTCAGCACGCTTAGATGCAACTTTTATCGTTCTGTCTGGGCTAACTATGTTCCCAAATAAATCTCTTGCTAACCTGAGTTGCGCGAACTTATGTTGTGCGTTGTTACATCGCGTAACATCTATAATTTGCTTAGATCTACATTAAAATTCATTTTGTTCTTTTTTAAAAAATGATTCGTTACCATATGTTTAGATTAATCTAAACTTAGGGCGTATACCCTAAATACTGAGTCAGATACATACATAGTCACGCTTCTATCCCATTACAAATTACAAAACTTGACCAAAACTACATTGAACAACTTATACGATATCCCCTTGCTACTAAAAAAATATCGGGTTACAAGTTATCCCCGAAAATAGATAAAAAAGTAGTGCCAAAATAGACCGAAATGTGAAATACGGCTAGTATATAAATAGAAGGGGAGAAGGATATAAAAAATATCCGTTTGTCCGTGTCTATCATTTCAATACGTATCTATTTTGTATTTACTGCGCCTTAATAAATTGTGTATCCACACATTAAAATTCACACAATTAATTATTAATTATAATCAATCGGCTTAAGTCAGGGCTTGGGCGTATATCGTGAAGCGCCCCCAATCCTCGCTCGAACCTCGATCGGATTCGGATTTAACTAACTGACTGGTAAAGCTTTGAGGTCCGTGTTGATTTTGCATTACTGTTGAGTTATCGAAGCCCATCTTTCTGGTTATTTATGCTTCATTGTTAAATAAATTGTCGCATATTACATACAAAATAAATTTTATTAGAATACCACATATATTTATCCAACTCACCCACTCACTTCATCCCATTAAAAGTCCACTGCCGAACATAGATCTCCCCCATAGACTAGGTAGGTTAGCTCCGGGATGGGTTTTTGCCTTGTCGTGGCGGGGGGGCTTAGTAACTGTGGCTTGGTCACCCACGGTGAAGCTAAGAGGAACCCGGTCGGCCTGTTGCCTCAGGCTGACCCGAGGAAGTCGCTCCGAGTGGGCTACGCAAGCTCACTCTGGATGCGAACAGGTGGACTGCTGGGGAGAGCAGTACGCTGCCCTCCGCAGCCGAGGTAGAGTCGCGGGGGAAGAGGAGTGTAGGTGTATCGTTGACCCTATCCCTGTCCTCCGCGACACTGGCGGGGCCGTACCGCGGATGCGGTGTTGGTGGACTGCTGGAGGGAGGACTGAGTCGGCACTGCTCACCCTGCCCTTCGCAGCCGAGGTGGAGTTGCGGGGGAAGAGGAGTGTAGGTGTTGCGTTGCTCTCTCCCTGTCCCCCGCGACTTTGGCGGGGCCGTAGTTGCGGCGGTAGTGGTGCCGGGGGGGAAGAGGAGTGTTGGTGTGTCGTTGCCTCTCTCCCTATCCTCCGCGGCCGTAACGTGGTTGGCGACGGAGCCACAGACCAGACCCGTCGCAGGGGCCGGGAAGACTAGTGCTTCCGACTGCAAGTTTCCTGGCCCCGTGGCCTCCGCGTGGCGGACTCGGAGGGGTCCGTTGCGCACACCAAAGGGAGGCCGTGTTGGAAGGCGCGTCGCATGTTCCGGCGCGCCTTACTAGGAAGGAGACAGGAGAGGATTGTCCTCTCCCGAGGAGGGGCTGCCGATGATAGGCGACCGGCGCCGGTGGGGTCGCGGATGAGTGCGTGAGCGTTCCCGTGGCCCTGCCAACATGCGGCGATGGCGGAACACCATGGGGTTTTAGTCGGTACAAGTCGGACATAACCCGTCCTTCCCCCCGTGAAGGCGGGTATGCGTTAGGCATTTCCCCATATACACCTACTATTAAATATTATATTATCGTATTAAGAATATTTAATATAACGACCACTATGTACGGTGCAAGCAAAACGTAAATTTTTCGCCGTTAGCACTCTTAAGCGCCGCTTACAATTCTACCATATTTATAGACAAATTTAGATAGCTAATAAGAAATAATTTTAAGAAATAATTTATTTCCAATCAAGAAAGTACAGATAAAAATCGATAGATAATTAAACTAAAAAAAAATAACCAATATAAAAATACCCCTTCACTAGTAACATAAAAAACTAAAAATTAAATCGATTTATTAAAAAAAAAACAAAAAGGATCGATTTATTAAAAAAAAACAAAAAGGATCGATTTACTAAAAATAACAAATGGAAAGAATAAAAAGAAAAGAAAAAAAGAAAATCATGTTTATGAGTTGATTGGGAAGGGCTCAGTTATGCCGACTACTGCTGTGCTAACTGCGCCGCGCTGACTTTCAGTCCCGCCCTGGCTCCTTAAGGTGTATGTTGGAGTGATGCGTGTCGTGGGTGGAAGATGTAGTGTGTGTCCGGTTGTGTGTATTTGGTATGCGTGCGTATGTATTGTTAATGCATATCTGTGTGAATGGAGTACAATTGAGATTCAATAGACGTATGAGTACACAAAGTTCTGTCCGCTAGTACAGTTCTTAGCTTAACCGTATTTTTAAAGGCAAGCTTCAATGTCTCTGTCACTTTTTGTTTATGAAGCAAACCTGTACGATATTTTGCCTTAAACGTTGCTTCGTTTATTTTCTTTCGCATGGGTGGTGGTAAGTCCAAATTTTTGCTGTTTTCAATTTGAAGCATCCTCTGAAGCCTGCTGTCCTATGACGTGGGAAGGCAAGATGATGTTTGGTGGCCGAGCGAGTGTTACGCTTGTGCATGTCTTGTATCCAGGTAAGCTTTTCAAATAAGTATATAGGATTTTTGTTCCAAACTACTCTTTGAATCGTACATGCTCATTGTAGATCCCGCCTAGCTGCCATGTTAAGTATACCATGTTTATTTAGGTAAGGTGTGATATATTCACCTTTTTGGACCTTAAAACTAAACCTAACAGGCCACACACACAAGACTAGTCAGGCCATCCAGAGGGTGAGGGTGGGTCTTTGCATCGATTCTTGGACCATAAACAGAGCTACAGTAAGTAAAAAGAGACAAGACTAGTGAATCTATTAAAAATATACGTATTTCTTCCTTCAAGAGATCTCTTATATTATAAAGAACATTCAATTTGTAAAATGCTGACCGCACTTTATTACTTATATGGTTTAAATAATTCATTTCACCATCTAGTAATACCCCTAAATTTCTTGCCTCTTTCACTATAGGAATAACGTTATTATCAATTAACAGCTTTGTATCGTATTCCAAAACTTTATTAATCTGATGTTTAGTCCCCATTACCATCATTTTTGACTTATATGGATTTAAAATTAACGAGTTCTCTTTAGACCGTTGATACACACGGTCCAGATCTTTATTTATTAACTACATATATAACTGTATATAACTATATTTAAATGAGTAATATATTGATAGCTGACCGTGAAAAATGTAAGTTTTACTATTGTTTTGTAATGTACTAGCTAGCTAGCACTAGCGACTAGCCTAAAAGTTTTTAAACAATATGAAACATGGTAACAGAAGAAGGCTTCAAGATAAACGATTTTTTTTACCTATGAATGTAAAAATTAATCCTTATTTAATGTTTCGTTCCAGCAAGATGAGCACTAAGAGGTTAATCCGCAATTTGCTAGGATTTGTTGAAATGAAGACCGCTTTCATCGCAATGTTATGTTCCAATATTAGTTCTAGGGTATCATATCGTAGGGGTTTATTTTATAACATAGTTTATGTAGATTTTATCTCTGCTAAGCGAACTGTGCATTGTGATAGTGACATTCTTTTTGTTATAAAATAAATGTCTGTAACCACAAATTAACTTTTTTTTTAATTCATTAACTCTTGATTTCTTCGCCCGTTATATTATTTTTTATCCCTCAAAAGAACTAAGCACTCGTTTTTCTCATTTAATTGAATTTAGTCCTTTTTAAAACGAAGCGCCACAGTAGGATTTCTTCTGTATCGTGGGTGCATTTTACAAACTTAAATTTCACATGCACGACACAACCAGATCCGAAAATCAACAATTTGTATTTTTGCACAAATGTTGGCTCCGACTGAGAATCGAACCCAGGACCTGCGGCGTAGAAGTCAGGTACTCTGACCCTAGTGGTCACGCGGTCGTCAAGATCATGTTTAATATTCTAAGCATATTTTTACTGCATGCTTTCGAACGCTTAAAACAAAAGAAGTAACTATATTCTGATAAAATGAAAAATATATATCTTTGACTGACGTCAATAAATTAATATTATTTCATATTAAATTGTTCATTGCCAAGCGCGACTTTCTCACAGACTAATGGAGGTTTTGGAAGGTTTGTTAAAATTGTAAGCATACTAATTGACCGAAAAGGATACTGTTGCCAATTCTCCGGTTCGCCCGGAAGATGAGATCCAATGATCGATTCATTAGTATATTACTGGTACCACAAGATAAGGAAGAATGAACCTATTTAATAACTATTTTCTATTGATACAAGGAGTCGTTTGTCAGCACCAGCTATAATAATAAATAAAATTGAAGTGACTGTCTGTGACTTCGCAATAAAGACAATTCATCTATATTCATATTCAATAGTCAAAACGCATGTTGACTTTTGGTATCCTGCAAATTACCATATGACTTTCGAAAGACAACACGCGGCAACACGCAAAAGTCTATATCTATACAATAAAATAAAATTAAAGAGTCTGTCTGTGATTAAGCAATGAAGATTTTCAGCTTTTGTTAATCTCATAAGATATTTCCAGAACGCCATAATTCAAACATGAGTTTTTTTTTGTCTGTATGTGGGTCAAAAACTATTATAATAATAGTATACATGAAATTCTCACATCAAAACAACAGAAAAATTCTCGGTTGGCCCTTTTTGAGCTTAGGGTAGCAAAAAGGTCGGGCGCTCGTTTCATAGTAAGCGGGTGACGGAGCCAGCACCTCTAAAATTGTTTTGCAATTTTAAATGCTTATTTAGCACGTGCTCAGTGGTGAAAAAAAACATCATGGTAAATGCTGGTTTCACCATAATGTTTTTCTAGACTAGAATAAAAATATTTCGAAGACATATGACGTTGGCTAACCCACATTGGAGCAGCGTGGCGGACTCTTCTCGGCTCCTAAACCCCTCTCAGATATGTGAAGTGGCATGTACACAGCAGTGGGATATATAGGCTGTAATTTTTAAGTCTCGGTTATTCTAGAGTTATACGCATCATCAGTGGGTGAAAGCGTACTTACCTCAAAACATCCCAATGAATAGACATTTGCCAGTTAATAATTGGCTAGTAATTACGGCACTTAAATAAATCTCCGCTTAAATAAATTATTAATTAAACAAAAGTATCAAATTTCGTACACCCATACCTTTTTTATTTATTTATATTCACATTTTTTGTAGAATAGGCAGTTACCTAAAATATTTTTCAAAGCATGAATTTCTAACATAAATATTTCGTGGACATTATAAATCAGTCCATCTCCGGTCGGAAGACCGCATTTTCCACTACCTATATATTACGACGCGATAACTTCATTGAACCGGAAAGGCTGATGTACTGGTACTTCGTATTTTATACGTACGAGGTTTTAAAAAGCCAACTTTCATAATTTAAGAAGGAAGCAAACGAATACTCGTATAGCTTGCTCTAAATAAAATGTCAGATAATAAAGAATTAATGTAAAAATTAATGTTTGTGAAGAAGAGAGCACAAGCGTGTGACAAGAAACACCTGGCAAGTTAAAGCAAGTTTTGCACGACAACAAGCACACGCTTCTACCGTATGTCAGAAGAGTCATTGGCTATATCTTGAAGCGGGCTTCTATAAGAACATTTTCAAGCCGCCGAAGAAGATAAGTCAGTTTTTACCATCTGTCAAGTGTAATGTCCCTCTACAAGAGGCAGGAGTATACAAGCTAGATTGTGAATGTGGTCTCTCTGACATAGGACAAACAAACAGATCTATAAAATCCCGCGAAAAGAACACATAGCTGACGTGAAGCATCGATACTCTACAAAGTCTGCAGTATGTGATCATGTTCTGGATCACCCCAACAATTACATCAGATTTGATAGACCACAAATCCTTGCAAAAGAACACCGATTCCTACCAAGTATGATTCACGAGGCTATTGAAATTAAAAAACATCCTTTTTGCAATAGAGAAGATGGTTAGGTACTACCACCGGCTTGAGATCCAAAAATTAAAGCGAAAACTAAGTAGGTATACCACTGCAAAACTTAAAGACTATAAGCTCGTTTTGCGTAGATTGGACCAAAAACAATAATTAAAAGTTGAAGGTACCCCGGATTAACTATGACATCGGGACATTTGTCACCTCAGTCCCCCCGTGACCATGGGTGAACAAGAAACGTCGGGCTATAAATAGTTTAAAAATTAAACGCGACAAAATCTGTAAATTTTGTTTGATTAAATGTGTAATATTTGCGTAGAAATCATTGAATATACAATTTATTAATAAATCGTATCAATTTATTAATAAAGTGGTAGGATTGTACTGGTGGTAGGATTCCTATGCAGGTATCCGTCTTAGTAAGTACCACCTCAGGGCCAATTATTCTGCCGTGAAGCAGTTGTGTGCAAGCATTACTGTGTTTCGGTTTGAACGGTACTGAGAGCTAGCGTAATCACTGGGCATTTGAGACTTAAGAAGTCTCGGAGTGACGGGCGCAGTGTGGTGTCACACTGAAATATTCTGGTTGACACAGCATTTGTTGTGGGCGGACGTTGCACTTACCATCAGGACGTTTTTCTCGTTTCGTCACTTTCTACAATAAAAAAAAATAAAAAAAATATATGAATACGGAACTAAAGCGAGCCCAGTATAAAGCATAATTCTCTCTTTTTCTGTCCCTGGTCAAATACCTTTTTTCAGTCCTTTATTTGTGAGAAAAACGTTTAATTTTGAAATTATTGGTATTCGGTTCTGGTGTGTTATGATCGTCCTCGTGTCTCTGAAACATCCTAGTCTATCTAAGACCTTAACGCATTAGTGATGGTACATCGGCCACAGGTAGATTAGGACCACTGAGTACCTCAGAACTTGTGCATTTTTTTTGCCACACTGATATCTCTTGTGCCTTAGCCAGTAATCGACCAGAAGAAGGTCATATTGATTTATTTCTATCATCATATCAAAAGTACTTAACAGCTTAGAACAATAACAGAGCAAGCAATTACAACAAATGCTTTTTATCATGACCCTTAGCAGTCTTTCAAAAAAAAACTTTTTAATTGTTAAATTTCTTCGATTTGTATAAGGCTAGATGTTATCAGACTCAAAATTACGAGTAATTCTAAGAACGAAATACACAACCCAGCAGTTTGTTTTTTTCACATCTTACGCAGAGTTACTCTGTTTTGCTGCTTTAAATATCTCTTAACTGTCGTTTATCGTCTTCCTTTTTTAAACCATAAAGGGTGCCTACCCATTTTACGGATTTGGTTAGAGCACACACTTTTTTTATTTAAATCAGTCGACCGTCAGAGAGTTTACAGTCATCCATTAGGCCTTTAACGTGAATTAAAGACTTAACGTGTCTTGTTTGGCCCAAAATTAAGGGCTAAACTTGAAATTAATTTATTAATACCATCAATAATAAATATGTCATTAGTCCATCCACTGTTCGACTCTTTTTCGATATTTTTCACTTTAGACCAACGTTCCCAAACAAGCCCACGAACACATGAAACTTTCAATTAACTTCCTATTTTTTACCACCCACTTTTGGGCTTTGCGGGAATTTGGTACGTATCAAAAAGATCTTACTCCTCATTCCATTCCCACGTGCAGTGTGGTGACAGCATTGCTTATTTTGGTATTGTTTTGCAATAATAAAGGCTTTTATGTTAGGCGCCTCGGTAGGAAAAAGGTAGGTGATATTCTATTCTGCCGAACACTCATTTTACATTTACAATTACAACTTACACACTATTACATGCGCAGATGTGTATATTAATAACAGATGTACACAACATTCACTCATATCCTCATGTAAACTTAATTTGAAGGCATAAAAAAAAAAGGGAAAAAGTATTAAGGAATGTTCAAAATATAGTTATTTTAATTTTTTCACAGAGACATACTCGTACTTATAATTAAAACTTATTTTTGAAATTCACTCACTGATTTGAGAGTTGTGAGTTTTTTTCTAAAAGCAATAGGCGAATAATTAAATTTGTCGATGCCAAGAAAACAATACCGTTTTAGACAATTTATGATAAAATTTTATTTTGTCATTATATTTGTTGTCCGCCGCCAAGCAGTAATTTTCAAACATGACATTTTTCAGTCTGAAGAGCACCGTTGCCTAGTGTAGTTACTGGGCATGTAAGACCTAAGAACTGATATCTCAGGGTGCCGAGCGCAGTACGGTGCCACACTGATATAAGTAGTAGTTGTAGTATACGTTGCACTTACCATCAGATGATCGTTTTGCTCGTCGTCATATCCTCCAATAAAAAAAATAAGACAAAAAGTGGTACTTACATACTGTTTTTCAGTGTATAAAGTTAC
Source organism: Luehdorfia chinensis (assembly GCA_019845155.1). NCBI lineage: Eukaryota > Metazoa > Arthropoda > Insecta > Lepidoptera > Papilionidae > Luehdorfia > Luehdorfia chinensis. The sequence goes on along the minus strand of JAHVAK010000551.1, from coordinate 3,523,281 downwards.
AAAGGTAGATAAATCATTTCAACTGCGATCGGAGTTTCCACAAGCAATCTATCAGGATGAGATAACTGCATTCGAACGGAAGCGTCGCTTTATTTCCAATAATTTATGGCTTTTAAATAAAGTAGTTTATCATATGTATTCACATGTACAGAAGCAGACTCAGTATCTGACCAAAGTTATTAACGTATTTTGATAAAATAATGCAAAAAACATTTTGTGGATAACAGCTGTTAAAATCGTTTTTTTTTTTAAATTACAGATGAAAGTAAAACATTACAAGTTTTTGTGGATTTTGGCAACGCGATATGGAAGAACTTGAAAAGTTTGGAGCTGTACCCTACGTAACGACCAAGTAATTGCTGGATTTTGTTTCTGTTATTAATTTAAGGATTTATGTTAACACTGACTAAACTTACTAAAACTTGCTTCATTAAATAAGTATCAAATTATTACAGACTATATATAAAATCTACCATAGTTAATTGTATATTACGTCTTCAGGAGCTAAAATAATAATTCAAAATCTCTTCAATCGCTCCCCTTAAAAGTTTCTCGAAAAAAATTCTATTGAAAAGGTGATTACTATGGTAGAATTTGTTATAAATGTTTCAAGGTTATTTGGCGGATGACATTGCCAAAGAAAAGGGTAGCTACCCGCCAGACCCGCCCGGCCCGTCTCCTCCAACTAGTAATATTTAAATGTTGTATATATACTTCGCATCTCAGAAAACTTTCATAGCGCTATTATGGAAGCGCTATATGAAATATTTCTTGACCTTCTCATGTAGCGACATAGATGTCGCTACAGATACCTCGGTCGCAAAGTGATACCTTTCTATTGGATTCAGTGTTTCGTTTTTTGTTTCGTAATTTATTATTAATATATACATGTAACATGCTTTTAGGAAGTCTGTATGACTTTTGACAACTGTTAAATAAAGTACAGTTACATTTTAGTAGTCTCCGAATAATTAAATGATAGCGAAATACTCGCACATTCTTTTATATCGTGAGGGAAACGCCTCCAGATATAAATATTACATAAATAACAACACCAGACTCGAAAACCAACAATTTGTGTTTTTGTCCCAATGTTAGCTCGGGCTGGTATTCGAACCTAGAACCAGTAGCATAGAAGGCAGGAGCCCTGACCACGCGGTAGTAAAAAACATAAGTGCGAGATGAATTGCAAAAATTGGTAATTGATAAAATAAGTATCAAATCTATGATGATTACCTTATTAAAATCACTACAATACTTACAAAGCTAGGTTTGTAACTACACCATAATGAAATTTATCATCATCATCATCATCATTACAGCCTATCACTAGTCCACTGCTGAACATAGGCCTCCTCCGTAGATTGCCACAAAAGTTTGTAGTTCTCATTTTGTTGGGATATCGCCATGGTTGCCACGCATGGCAGGCGGGTTGGCAACCGCAGTTTATTTATGCAGATGTTCCAGGAAGATGCTGCCGCCCATCTCCTGGTTTTCGTTTTCCCTCTGTCGACTTATACGACACCCACGGGGTGAGATGGGGTGGTAGATTCTCTCAAGCCGCTACCACACGGAGAGAATTTAAGAAATTAATCAGCGCCAATTATAAAGTATTTAAAGGAACATATTATTTTAGTTTTGTCAGAATTAACATACAGATTATAATCTGTGAATTAATATTACATTGGACACTTTTAGTCAAAAAGTTTTCTTCTCTAGTATAATTCGTCCAAATCTTAAAATTATAAAGCTCTATAAACCTGTCAATGTAAAACGACACTTACGTCACGAGTCTGCGAAACTCTCAATCGACGGGTTAAAATTATCCCAACCGTCAGTAAAATGGTTCGCTGTGCTGTGTGTGATTCGACGTTTCGGCGTTAAATTTCAGAAGAGACAAATCCCTTTAGTCGACCTCGTTTCTGTGATCAAAAGCCTTATTCAATTATCGTTTTATGTCCTCCTTAATCCCAAACCCTGCAGCGATACCATCGCGTTAACCAACATATCAGCGCGGGTAAGTTACGTCTAGTGAAAGCATGACTGCTGTTGCCATGAACGGCACCAACTTACTTTCATAAGAGAAATCATTGAATGAATATAATGCTTCCAGCATTTTTTTTTGCCTCTTATTCATCAAAAACGCGTATGTGCAATTCCAGTACACGTGACAGAAGTGAAACTTACATATGTTAGAAATATGATAAAATTAAAAATAAATAAGCTTTTTTTACACTATAATACAATAAACGAAAAAATTACTCACTGTAAAATTACTGCTCAGTATTTAAACAATTATTATTTAATCAGCGAGTAATAAGTAATATAATAACTACGAATAATAGAAACGTTGCATTGAAATTCAACCTTTGCAATTTTACTCTTATCGCGCCCAAGAAGTTTCACTTCAAAAATATTGAATTATTAAGTAAAAAAAAATTAAAGCTACATTTAATGTTCGATTTCATCAGTAGCCGAAAATGTCCGGCAGAGTAGAATAGCAGCTACCTAAATAGGTAATCATACCGAGGTATTATTTCCTTTCGTAAGAGGCGACTAAAGTATTGTACGGACAGCTTTTATTCGTTCAGAATAACACCATGATAACAATATTGCTCGAGTACGCAATGGGGCCGTGGTAGCTCAGGGGCTGGGCGCTCGCTTTAAATTTCATAGTACGCGAGTGACCTGGGTTCGATTCCCGGTGCCGGCACCACTAAAATTGTTAATTGCAATTTTAAGTGCTGATTTACCACGGGCTCGGCGGTGAAGGAAAACATCGTGAGGAAACCTGCATGTCTGAGGAATAAAAAATATTTCGAAGACATGTGAAGTCCGCCAACCCGCATTGGAGCAGCGTGGCGGATTCTTCCTAGCTCCAAAACCCTCTCAGAAATGAGAGGAGGCCTGTACTCAGTAGTGGGACATTTATAGGCTGAAACTTTTACGCAATGGGGAGTAAACATTTTGACTAGTACCCAAATTGCGTAAGATTTAATTCCCGCGAGGGCGAAAAGTGAGCTACGTGAGAGACCTCTGCCTACCCCTTGTATGAAAAAAAGGGAAACTAAATGTTTGTATTTGTAGAGAGTGGAAAGTTTTCCACGTCATTTCCTAAAACTTAAGTTTTAAGAATTGCATTTGAAGATGCAGTGAGGCTTGCTATTAATGTGGTAATCTTTATTTCGTTACGTTCTGTTCCATTAGTGTATAAAAATTATATTGTCAGTTGTCTTGTTGGACGGCATTGAATTTAATATTTTGCACTTAGATAGCATCTTAAAAAATATTAATTCCTTGCGACAAATGATTGTCACGTACAAAAGCCCTCTGGTCTATTCTGACAGACACGTCAATAGAACTCTAATGTAACACAATTCTCATGAAATTCGTCGGAAAACCTTTCGAATTTGCAGGCTTATTTTCGCTTCATTATTCCGAAGTCGTTTTTCTACCTTTGCGCGATCTTATTGTGAAGAATTTCTGTTGAATTTCTATTAAATCGCACTAGTGAATTGGATACTCTGGAAAATATAAACATATAATTCCACGAATATTTTATCAAATTGCCACCTACCTATTCATTATTATGTAAGTTTTGCTTACTATTCTCGTATTACTCTTTTTTTTATAAAAGTAACGGAACAAGCACCACACTGCGCCCGTCACCCTGAGACATCAGTTCTTAAGTCTCATATGCCCAGTGATTACGCTAGCTCACAGTGCCCTTCAAACCGAAACACAGTAATGTTTGCACACTACTGCTTCACGGCAGAATAACTGGCCCTGGGGTGGTACCTACCTAGATGGATTCCTGCATAGGAATCCTACCACCAGTAAATTACTCACTTTATCTTAGTACTATATATACTACAGTACTGACATACTCTGTATCCTCTCCAGTGAAGTTTAAGCAACAAATTAATCTCACTGCTATTGATATCATTCTCGCAACTGTCATTGTTTACTTTTTCATAGAATCAATATTTCAATACGTGAAGAGAAAGCTTTGTGAGTGCACAAAAGAGATTAAGATTTGGCATAGTTAAAGTTTGTATAGAGAAAAAACGATAAAGGTAAAATTTATACATAATATGTGCTAAAAAGTTAAATTTCCACATCAACGTCTTCGTCAAATCACCATCGCACCTTACGGCACAACTTAAAATTCCATCGTCACCACCTTGATGGTTGGCATTCCACCACAGTGCGTTTTTCGCGGAATTTTCTGCCACGAAAGTGCAAGTCTTTAAGGAATGTGCTGCCGTCAGCGGTTTTTCCGGACCGATACGACTTAGGGACCTTCAAGAAGAGAGCCTATTACTTTCTCAAAGGCCGGCAAGGCATCTGCTATTCCTCTGATATTGTAGGTGTTCATGGGCGGCGGTGATCACTTACCATCACGTTAGCCAACTGCTCGTTTGCCCCCTTTTCTATAAAAAAAATGAAATCAATTAGAACATACATTACTAACGTCCATACGGCCACTGTTAAACATTAGCCGTGTGGTGGCGGCTCGTTAAAAGAATACTACCACTCATCTCATCCAATGGATCTCGTAAAAGGCGAGTAAGGAATTAAACTGCATTTCGCACCCAACGGCGCATGGTGGCGATGGGCTTACCACCTATCACACCAAGTGCATTATATTGTTTTGGCGAAACGTGGATTGTGGCAGTCATCTGTTTTTGCAGTCCGTCTCTGACTACCCTTATGGGATACAGTCGTGATCTTATGTATGTATGTTAAACATTATATTTTATGGTCAAACAGTCACACATAGAATTATAAAATGTTGCCAACAAATAATTACTTAAACCTCAATAACTTTCAAACCAGAGATGTTATGGTTATGAAATTACGGAACGATACGATTTTGGATATGGATGCTGATATATAAATAATATTATAGTTTCGGATAGTTTCAGATATGGATATTATATTAGAGGAATTGTAAAAGGAAAATAAAAATGAAATTACTAGATAACGATTTGACTCTATTTCTAGGTTATATTTGTAACTACAAGCACAGAAAAATCAATTAGCCTTAAAAGTAATTATTATAGCTACTGTTCAAATGAAACTAGATCTAGGACGCATTTTGCTCAGATATTAATAAATAACACTATTTGTCTTAGTTACTGTAATCCCACACGAATGGATGACTTATATGGCCATTCAATTTAAATAATAAAAACCATCTGAACAGTGCAAGCGACACGGCTAGTGTGACTGCTCCGCCAGGCGAAAACCTGTTATAACTTGTAATTAGACTCCGCCCCTTTCCTAAATTATTCCAAACTTTTATATCAGATTCGGTTAAGGATAGATTTTTATTTCGGATATCCCATAGTTTCGGTTACGGTTACGGAGCTCCATTATATCCCTGATTCAAACTTATTTTTTTTATGAATTACGTTCGAATTTCGAAAGAAGGGCGACAAAAATAAACAATATAAGAGTAATCGTGGAGAGGTCAATTTTTTTTTCTAAAAATTAAAGTCATGGGTGGGAAGGAAGACACAATTTAGGTAGGTATGCACGCTGTTGGAATGTAGGAAGGATTTTTAATACTTCATGCGGATCTTAGTAAATTAACTGATGGAGAATGAATTTCCGCAAAGCACCGCTTAACTCTGTAAACTATAAAAAATCCTTTGTCTTTTCCAATCAGGCCTTACATTATTTTGTAAACAATTTCCAATTGCCTCAAAACATTTTCACTCAACAGCCCATTACGGTGGCGTTGTTTTCTTATAAACTTTTAGTCCAATTTTCGATCCGATTCCTTATATTTGCATCATCACATTTTCAGCCCATCACAACTCCGCTGCTGGGGATAGGCTTCCTCTATAAATTGCCGCAAGACATGGTCTTGTGGCTGTTGTGATAAAATAACAATTCATAATCATCATCATTTCAGCCCGCCACAAGTCCACTGCTGAACTAAAGGCTCCCCTATAGATTGCCACAAAACAGAGTCACTTATATCCATTGACTACCCGCAAAACCGTGCAGGTCGTCGCTCCATCGAGTGGGGTGTTCGCAAAGCTGCGTTTGCCAGTAGGAAGAAGCATTGGCACTTCAGCTTGCTGAATTTTGTAGTGCTATGTCGGTTACTTGAGATCTGCTGCGGATATTATTGTTACGGATTATATCTCGCAGAGAAACCGAGCAAATCCAACTATACGACTCCGAGCTTCCTCATGCAGCCTACTGTGAAAGACCACGTCTCGATTCATCTTCCAATTCAGCTTTGAAAAGTTTCGGAGATATAGCATCGACCTGTCTTTCTGCAATTGGATCGCTTTCATACCGTGGTTAACTAAATGTACAGCCCGATGGCTGTGTTTGTACAGCAAAGTTTCGATAGCTTTCTCATCAGCTTACACTGCAGCACTTCGATATACCGGCAGTCAATCCAACACCGCCTAATTTCGACGGAATTAAAGACTTTCTCAAACTTTACATACGCCAGACATAGCGATAGATTGTACACTGTATGTATTTTACTGGTGGTAGCATTTCTATGCAGGAATCCGTCTAGGTAGTGTAACGATATACTATCTCTAATTACGTATTTTTACGTTTTAGAAAGATTTAAGAAAATATTAAAAATTTAAAAAAAAAAAAAAAAAAAAAAAAAAAAAAAAAAAAAAATGGTGGTCCAAAAAAGTTGGGAAAATATATATGAGGACCAATCCCGATAGTGAAATTTCATTATTTCCAATTTAATTTTTCTTGGCATAATATTACATAGATCAGTGCCTAAAAATTACTTTAAAACATATAAAATATATCCAAGAGACCTTATCTCTCGAAGTACTATAGAAGTTAATTAAAAATATTACAATATAAAATTAACTTCATTTGTATGGAAAATACTCTATATAGTTATTCATAATAAGGAAGTGTTCATGTAATGCAAATTATAAAACCCATCTTAAAATTAGAAGGGGTTCGTGTAATGTCAATTACAAAACCAATCTTAAAATTAGAAGGTGTTCGCGTATTGCTAATACCATACTATTAAGTCCGAGACGCGAGTACCGTGCGGAGGGGCATACCAACAGCTCAACATGGAGTGTGTGAGGTCGAGCATGACTCTCTATAGTATCAAGTTGCATAGTGCTAATGTTCCATACAAAGATCCTATGTAAGTAAAGTATATGATAAAATGGTCTATCATTGAAGGTCTCTTGTAAGATATGATATTATAAAAATGAGTTGGAACTTAAAATTATTAAGATAGAGAATTCATTAGACTTTCATACAATCACATAAGAGAGGGTGTGGCTTTTAGCATTTCGGTGCTGGAGCTTACTCTTTCGCCCCATGTCTTAGAGCATTAGTTCTATGATACATGGTTCATACACCGGCGTCTTAGTGGCTTACTACTATGACACGTTGGTAAATTTTTTAGTTAAACAACTTTTGCCAAAGTCGATAATTATCATATAGGGGTGTTGTGAGGAGGCACCATCTATGTGATAGTCACGATAATACTTACTGCTATTGTGGTATTGTGTTTTTAGTGACGGTTATATGAATGAGTTGCATCTGATTCAATACAACTTATGATTCGGGTTGACGGAGGTTTTTTGCAGAAGTGTAGATGTTTGCTAAGACTGTATAGAGGCCCTTGTGTTGGCGTATGTCTGAGCGATGGTCGTAATGATGCTTGTTGCACCTGTGACAATGCGTCCTAGTGACAGTTGCTTAGATGTCGTTAATGTAATGGTTGCGTCTTGCACTTGGTATGACTCACATTTTCTTTAGATTTGTCCAAGTCGGGTCTCTCTATAACGAGACTGCAGACTGTCTGCCCTCCATGTGTTGAATAACAACAATATTAAATAAAGCTCTCAGTAAATTCCCACAAATGAATGATAACTGGAAACTTGGTGGTGGGTGAGACAAACTTGATCGAAATACATAAAACTCAACGTCAATTACACAAACCCATTTGACGAATATAATAGAATGCTGATTGCCTGATGGCTGAATGATAATTATAAATGATAAATAATGGCAAAATACATCATTACAATGGTTGGTGGAGCTAATGCGTCTACTTCATGCGGATGGTAGCTGGCGGGAGGAGACTCTCAAGGCTGCAGCCGAAAGCTGCACAACGTGGGACCCCATACCCTTGAAGTGAGCAGTGGACTCACGACGTGCTCTGCGGCAAATTGCCGTGCTGACCTTGTATTGGATGTTGATGCCACACACTCGACATTCATCTGCAGTTGCAGCAGTCTGGCGAAGTGATGGCGCGTACGGAAGGCTTTACTAGTTTATTGGGCCGAGTGCTCATAACTGCTCGACGTGTGCCAAATCCATGCGACGTACATTCACGGAGACTGGACTAGCTGTATACTTGTATGATGTAAACACGCATTGACATGCGAGACTTCGGTCTAAGTTTGTGCTTACGCACTAGCAAGAGGCCAAGCCCTCTTTTTGCTGGTTCGCCAGTGTTGCTGTGGACTACGGTCCTTGTTCCCGACTTCTTGTCCTGTGTCGGGGGGAGCGCATGGATTGGAAGGCGCTCACCGCACACGGCGGGAGTTGGAGCCGTGTGCCTTCCCCACATTTTTTTTAATAAAAATGTTGGGGGAGCGATAGCTTGTAGTGGGTTATTAGTAATTTAAAGTTAATCTTATACAGGTGCGGAATACAAATCTCTTTGCAATAGATATTAAACATTGTCAACCCTATACAAGAGTATAGGGAATAATAATTAATTAGTATTAGTACACTGTCTTGGACTTGCAGCTTCTCTAGTGAATAAACATTTTTCCATGATACACCTAAAAGAACAAGTTACTAAAAATAAACACAACGTAGATAAAAGGGTCCTACCTATAACGATCACAATTAATTAACATATATCATTCAAATGGCCTAGAATGAAATAACCTTTAGAAATGATCTTGAAAAAGATTAAGTCTATTTTCTGGTCACGTAATTAATTTTATCAACGTGAAAGTTGAATAGTTACAGTAGGTACCACCCCAGGGCCAGTTATTCTGCCGTGAAGTAGGAGTGTGCAAACAATACTGTGTTTCGGGCTGAAGGGCACTGTGAGCTAACGAACTATGTTCCTGTATGTAACGAACTATGTCCCTGTGTGACGAGCGCAGTGTGGTGACACAGAAATAATCTGAATGACACAGCATTTGTTATGGGTAGATGTTGCACTCACCATCAGGTGAACGTTTTGCTCGTTTCGTCACTTTATAAAATAAAATAAAATACCAAGTACCAAATCCTTTTCGGAATCCCGCTTTTTCTGGTGGCTGGAAGTCATCAAGTCTGCTTGCGAGATGATTCGTAATGACTCTCGAAACAGCACATAGATGCGGCTCAGAGGCGGTCCATGTTCCTTTAAGAGGGCGTTATCGCCCTACTTGAAAAACAGGACAACCACGCTTCCGGCATAGTACCGTAGTAGCATCACGAGTATTTTGTATTAATATATAATTTAATTACCAATCTCTTAATAGAGTGGTAACATAGAGTAGAATCAGATATAAAACGATTAAAGGTAATTGTCATAATTAATGTCATGACTCGTTTAAATTAGTGTGGGCCTACCCAAGCTGACTGTGATGATATTTAGATTAGTGTGATCAATCAAAACCTGGCCGAGCGTGTCCTAGTATACTTGTGTCTCCAGCTTCTGGCGCAACTTCATGGCGCGTGTCTGCAGAGCAAAATGACGACCGTCACTCGATGCCATGGGAAGTAGTACACACGTCGTTATCATGGGCCAATACGGTATGTTAAAACGGAAACAACGTCGCGCTATATTTGTTGCAGATAAAGGTGCGCCGATGAGTCTTTAGAGTGTGGAATTGCTTTGCGCTATTTTTCATTTTCTTTTCGACGCTTTTCTGACGAGGTTTTTTGATTCCTTTTGACGCGTGCTGTCTTCGGATTCGTTTTTCATAATTACGAGCATATTTACGACAAATATTAAATACACGGCATATTTTTTTTGGAATCATCAATTTATAATCGATCTTTACTTAAATTCCGACGAATATTTTTATTATCTCACTTTGGATCCAGCAGTGCTTTGCGAATTCTTGACTCAACGTCCTAGCTTATCGCTTTTTGACGCGAAGAAAACCAAAAAAAATCAATAATTTATAACAAAATACATCGTTAATTCTAAACAATAGCGAACGTGCACTTACACTAGTCCGGTGTTGTCACAGGCAAAACAAATGCTGCACGACGAACTCGTCAGACGTGCTCTACCCGTTTTGGGCTCAACCGTTGTTAACATTATTAGTTTCGTCGTTATTAGAGATTTAAATCTGACGGTATTTTATTAAACAAGAAAGGGTTTCACTGTACTTAACGAGCAAATAGACGTTTTCACGTCAAAATAAGGTACATATGTGTTGTTTACATACCATTAACATACGCATTTTCAAATAGGAGTGTGTGTCCATAAACATTCTTAATAAGAATGAGTATGTAGTATCTGCATGTGCCGACAAAATCACTTGTAGACGATTTAATAAATAATAAGGTAACCCTAGCGATACACAACCATTGCGTTAAGTAGTGAAAACAATTATTTTTATTTGTCAGAAAATCCTTCTGGTGGTAGGATTCCTGTGAAGGAATCCGTCTAGGTAGGTAGCACATCTGGCAAGTTATTCTGCCGTGAAGCAGTAGTGTGCAAGCATTACTGTGTTTTTGTCTGAGGGGCACTAATGTAATCACTTGGTATATGAAACTTAAGAACTGATGTCTCAGGGAGACGGACGTATAGTGGTGACACACAGAAATATTCTGGGTAACACAGCATTTGTTATGGGCAGACGCACTTACCATGAGCTGAACGTTTTGCTCGTCTCGTCACTCTATCCAATAAAAAATCTCTCTGTGTTTAATTATATTACGTTAAAATATTTTTCGAAATCATATAAAATTTTCTTTGGTCTTAAGAGACATTGAACTTTTAAGCTCATTTTAAATTCCGATCATGTCACGTCCAATAGCTTTCAAATATTTTCTAAAGACGTGTCAATAAAACGATCTAATAACACGATTCTAACAAAATTTGTCGCGAATCCCTCGTAATAATAAGTTTATCGTTCACTTTAATATTTCATACGGTTCCTCTTTCATACTCGTATACCAAAGTAATGAATTATAGGACTTGACTAAGTTAAAATTAACAATGTAAAATTCTACGTCTATGTTTTACAATATTAACTTTAACAATCTAAATATAAAATAAAAAGTAAAAATTATGATTACACAACAATAACAAAATAAGAAACATTTTTTTTTCTTATTTCGTTTTTGCAATGACATATGAGACTTTATTCTGAAAAATAAATGTAAAATATACAACAGTGGTTTTGTCAGTCATTTAAAAATATCTGCTAGTATCTTTAAAAATTAATTTTAAAACATGCAAACTTTTCTAAACTAATATTATAAAGAGGAAAGATTTGATTTTTTCTATGTTTGTTTGTAATGAATAGAATTAAAAAACTACTGAATCGATATTACAAATTCTGTCATCTATATACAGCTACATTATCAGTGTTTAACACGAGTTATATTTTATTTAAAAGAAAACTGAGATCCCTACGAAAATTGCAGTGATGTAACTCAAGGTATCAAAAATTTTCGAATAAAAGTCATTATTTGGCGTGCGCTGCAAAAACTATTAAAGATAAGTAAAACAATATACTATATTTTCATAGTACTCATTATTTCTCACAAAAAAGTCCGCTATATGTCTAACTCTTATAGTTAAGTCACAATAACCGCTTTTTGTTCAAATTAGTCAATCAAAACACGAGTAGAATCTAACGATGATGACATTCGTATCATAATATTAGTCCTTATCCTACTAAATAATTTCAAAGTCGAGGTTGATTATGTACATGTAAATTCCTCACTAAATTATCCGAATCGGACCTATCGTATAGAAGTTACGACGGTTATCAAAATGCTAAAAGTAAGAAAAATGCCACGGTATGTGCGAATAGCCCTACGCTCGCACGTGCTACGCCCGAATAGACTAAGATCTATTAATTACCTACCTACTCATTTAATTTTTTGTTAACTAGAAACAATTGAATAGTAGTTTTTAATTTTAATTACATATTTATTTTTATTTAAAACGCTCTAAAAAAATACAGCGGCCGCAGGTCTCGAACGCCGCGCCGCCGCCCGGCTTCATGAGACTTGGGCATCATCGAGGGAGCCCTTTGCGCATCGGTCGAGAGCGGTCGTTATATTTTGCTAACACGACATCAAATATTTTTTACAAGGAAGCTCTGAACCACTAAACTTTCATAGCTTATGTTCCCATAAATAAAACATTATTCTGGTAACTTAATCTTACCTGACCGGCTGCAGAGCCGTCGATGAGAATAGTCGCTACACAAAATTTTAGTGAAGGGACTGTCGTTGTGTATTTGTCCAAATAAAGTACTCATCTTTCTAATATCTATCTACCCGTGCGAAGCCGGGGCGGATCGCTAGTATTAAATAAAGTGACGAAACGTGTAAAACTTTAACTTGATGGTAAGTGGAACGTCTTCCCATAACAAATTTTGTGTCACCCAGAACATTTCTGTGTACCACCACACTGCGCCCCTCACCCAGAGACATCAGTTCTTAAGTACCGTGTGCCCAGTTTCACATTAAATAATTCAAAGACCTGTTTTAATAGTTTTTACTTTTTGGACATCGTTGTTATTCGCTAACTGAATAAACATGAGCCGAACGTGACGCTATGTGACCTGAATTCTTAACAATGCAGCACAAGTTTGCATTACATGAGAAGACAATTTGGTACTGCTATAAAGCAGTGCTCCGAAACTTGGTTAATGTAATAATAGCTTAAAATTGTATACATTTTAAATAAATCGTTATGTGTAAGAAATGATATGTTATTTTACACATATCATTTCTTACACATAATGATTATCACCATCTTTTTAGCCTATCTTAGTTCATTGTTGAACATAGGGCTCCCCTATAGATTGCCACAAAACACAGTCCTAAGCTACCTGCATCCATTGACTTCCCGTAAGACCGCGCAAGTCGTCGCGGTCTTCGAATCGTAGTCGAATCCGTCTAGGTAGATACCACCTCAGGCCAGTTATTCTGCCATGAAGCAGTAGTGTGCAAACATTACTGTGTTTAGGTGTGAACTGCACTGAGATATAGTGTAATCACTGGACATATGAGACTTAAGAACTAATGTCTCTGGGTGACACAGCATTTGTTATGGGCAGAAGTTCCGCTCACCATCAGGTGAACGTTTTGCTCGCCTCGTCAATTCATATAAAACAACTATTACGTAGTTTTACGTAACGGACATACGAGCATTATAATAAAATTTAGCCGATTTTTCTTGTAATAGTCTTTCTATACATTTAACTGAATGCAATAAGCAATTGAGTGAGTCGCATTCGAATCAGCGTCAGAGTGTTGTTGCTGGAGCCATTAGTTCCCTGAAACTAATTAAATTGAACCAGACTAAGTTATTAAGGCCAATTGAACTAATAAATTAAACGAGAAATAAGTTTAATACACTGTGTTTGTAGTAGCCATGTTATGTTTTACTTTTTGTTGTGTGAGGATTTCATGGATTAAAAATGTGAATGTGTTCCTGAAAACCTTACACCCGATATTTGAAAAGTGAACCTGGCGGTAGGATTCCTTTTCATGACTCCGTCTAGAAGTGGAATGGTACCTACACTACCGCAGTGCCGCAGAGCTGCAGAGTTATTCTGAACCAGCAGTGTGCAAATATTTCTGTTTTCGGTTTGAAGGGCTCTGCTACCTAGTGTAATTACTGGGCATATACTCCCTGACCACGATACGGTCAGTCACGATCCAGGCTACACTGTACACACAGTTAATCGCTTTAATATAACACGCACCACGACGCGCGACCGCCGTAGAGAGTGGCGCGCAGCAGTCGACAATCACACCGCGTACACACGGTACACCCGTGTTCCAGGGCGGTTCTCACCGCCCAGAGTTACCGACACACAAAACTGTTCGGACAAACAGTCCGAATATAAAATAAGACTTAAAAACCCTTCAGAAATATTCTAAATCGCGCAAGCACGCAGCGTGCGCGACAGTCCGAATTTCGAGATTATTGTAGGAGATCTATTTATGTATTTATGTTTGGGTCAAACCAAACCTGGCACGCGGGCCCCTGGCTCGTGAGCACAGTATCCGATGAAGCTGTAAAAGCCAAAAAGCAAAAAAGGGTAACAGCAATTACATCACCGAAATTATATATATACTGGGCATATATAAGAACCGATGTCATAAGGTAACGAGCGCATTATGGTTCTACTCAGAAATGTTCTTATAAACGTTGCATTTAACATCAGGTGAACGTTTATTGCTAGTCTTGTCACTGTCTTCGAAAAAAAGGGAAATTTCACCATAGAGCACTAAAATGGAATGACTCATTGCCAATCATTTGGTCTATGGTTCATGACACTTGCTACTTTACGCTAGCATTCTGTGAGGATGCAATCGAGTCCACTGTAGTGTAGCTTTACCTCATAAACGTGGACAATATAAGATCAACATTAAGATCTTACTTTTTAAAATAAGCCGTTCCTATGGCCAGGAATACGGATAAATCAACTAATCCGAAAAAAGAGATCGGTGTAGCAAAAAGAAAGGATGGGTCCAGATAAGAAACATTTCCGTTCCATTATCCAGCGGTATCACTAGTGTCGTTATCCGTATTGTAGCCTCAATGACAGACCACCCTTGTGACCAATATATGGGAGTCGTCGTTAATCTTATGAAATAGTTTTACGTCGTAATCTTGTGTATTATTAAACATCGCCTTATCTGAAAGCTTTACGTTTCTTTTAGCATTTATATTATCAAATTTAGTCACAGTTATATTACGTCAAATGAAATAACATTGTTATATACTCGCATAATACAACTACATTGAAAAAAATTGATGTTTTTGTTACTGGCACAATTTTTTTTCTCTTATAAAAGTAACAAAAAATAGACTGTAAAAATCTTACAGTTTAATGAAATTGTTTGTCTTCGATGACGTTTCTAGTTTCATTCGCATAATGCAATCAAATTTAAACATAACAAATATTTTCTAACCTTGTCTAAAATAAAAAACATTTTTTGAAGACTTATCAATCTTTATTAGGTTATATATGTATTTTTATGGGTGTGTAATGGTATTTATATTATATATATATATATAATATATTACTCAATGGTATTTACGAGTATATATATGAATATAACCCCTCTATTCAATGTAATAATTAATCTAATTCAGCAAGAACTTTTTATAAACTGTTATAATTTTAGGTTTTTGTTATTTTAAGGTAGCAACAATTCCGTCAAACAATTGTTTTATTAAAATATTTTCAAGTTATCAAAACGATAATAAATGTTCGTTACAATATTTTCCCGATTCCCTGAAACTTGACTTTTTACCGTTCCTCAGAAAGAAACCTGCCGGGCGTATTGCATTACGGTATTTCGTCCCGTGGGTATCGCAAGATTCGACTACGCGAAAAGCTAAAAATATAATCCGACGGTATCGGAGACTAAGAGACTATATAAAATATGCCAGAACTGTGGCAGGTCGCAGCGTCTAAGCTACGTTCGCTAATCTAATAATCCGCCCGCTTAGTGTAGCAATTACGGCAAATCCTACTAGTTAAAAGGCTATGTCCAGTAGTGGAATACTATCAGGCTGATGTTAATGATGATGAGCAATTCCAATATCGGTGTGTGAATAGTGCCGTGGAGAGGTTCGCTATATTTATTTGTTTTCTTTCCTATTTTTTATAACTAGTTAATTAGTAAACATTATGTCTGCATTTATGTATATATCAGTTTATGTGTAAGTATGCATAAAGCCGTGTGGTGGCGGCTCGTTAAAAGAATACTACCACTCCATCTCATCCAATGGATCTCGTAAAAGGCGAGTAAGAAATTAAACTGCACTGTGCACCCAGCAGCGCACGGTGGCGATGGGCTCACCACCTATCACACCAAGTGCATTATATTGTTTTGGTGAAACGTGGATTGTGGCAGTCATCTGTTTTTGCAGTGAGTGCCCAGTCTCTGACTACCCCTTATGGGATACAGTCGTGATCTTATGTATGTTATGTATGTATGCATAAGTGTTATATCTATGTATGTATGTAAGTGTAATAATATTAATATATTTATTATTGGTTAAATAAATTTTTGTTTTGTTAGTGTAATGTTGTTATCAGTAAGTATTTCAAATTTTAAAGCACTAAAACATTATCTCTCCATACCTTGGGTTTACTGGGAGAAAATGCCAAAATACATTAAGTCCGCTCTTTGTAATCCTTTATTTTCAATAAGGTGAATACAACAAAGAATAAATAAATATATAAACCTGAATTGCTCTTAACTAAGTGAGCTTAAAAGCTTTCCTTATAGTTCTTAATAGAGGAGAAACTTTAGTTCGTTTCCCGACGATAGCACTACTTAAGAAACATCGTACAGAAACACGTACATTTTTTATTGCATAAAGTGATGAAACGAGCAAAACGTTCACCCGATGGCAAGCGCAACGCCTGCCCACAACAAATGCTGTGTCACCCAGAAATTTTCTGTGTGTCACCACACTGTGTTCATCGCCCTGAGACATAGGTTCTTAAGTCTCATTTGCCCAGTGATTACTCTAGCTCACAGTGCCCTTCTAACCGAAACACAATAATGTTAGCGCACCACTGCTTCACGGCAGAATGACTGGCCCTGGGGTGGTAATTTATGAAGGGCACCGCCCGCCCTCCCTAGACAGCGTGCACAAGAAAACCAATACCGCCACCGGGAGCCGCCACCAGATACCCTCCACCACTACAACACTACCACTAGGCAAAACGCACCACTGAAGCCGACACAACACGACACGTGTTTCACCTCAAAATGAGGCATTATCAGTCAGCCGCCGAGTGTCATGCTGCTATATGCAAGGGTGGAAATTAGCAACTAGAATGAATCCGAAGAACTCCTCAGGACACATCCCATGTTAAACACGATACAAAATGTAGTAGTAAATGTGTAAGTGTGAAAAAAGCGACTTTTGTGTGATATTAATGTGTCTTTTAAAATCCATATTACTCATAAAGAAATTAATACTTCTCATACGAGACGAGAGCATTATAATACCGACTGTAAGCGTATCAAAGAGATTTCAGGACGTCAATGGAGGCCCGGGAGTGAGGGAATTCCAACCTTAATTAAATTTCTTTGTATTATAATTTAATTAATAATCACTTTTGGCGCTAAGATTTTTATCACGATGTGTTTCAGATTACGTAAAAATATTTAACCGTAGACCAATGTATATGTAATTACACAAATGGTTTTAAATAAGGAGCTTTGGTAGTAATATGTAGAACCATTTTTTTTTCTAAATTTGAATTCAAAATTCTTCATTATTTTATTTTTGCCAGCTATATCTCAATTATCAATAATAGATCTTGCACCATGTTTTAATATTTTTTTTTAATATTACTGAACTTTTTTGAATTTCATCCGATGGACATTAATTTTAGCATCAATTTTAGCCGATAGGTGTCCGGCAGAGTAGAATAGCACCTACCTCTTTCCTATCGAGGTGTCGTAAGAGGCGACTAAGGTATGGTACAGACAGCCTTTATTTGTGCTGAATAACGCCATCACATACAATGCTGTCACTATACTGCTCTTGGGAAAGCCATGGGGAGTAAGAATTTTTTGACTGGTACAAAAATGTCGGCGACGTGGTTCACCACCCGTCCGAAGATTATTCCGAGATAGTAGTACCTTTCCCAATTACCATTACCTACCTAATCCTTTTCCCGTCCTCTCCGCCAAGCCAGTGATTGCCGTGCCGCTGGCCAGCTACTCGGGGGAACGCAATGGGGGCAAGGATTACAACTCGTACCAAAATGGTGGGGACGTGGTTCGCCACCCGTTTCTTGCGGGGGCGAACAGTGAATGGAGTTATATGGGATAAAAGGCGTGACTGTATGTATGCATGTAATTTTTGTTTCTTCCATTAAGCCAATTTGACAACAAGTGATCCAACAACTGCGAGCTTTTCCACTAATGGAACGTAAAGTTCTTATTAAACTGGTGTTGTTAACAATCTACTGGTGGTAGGATTCCTATGAAGGAACCCGTCTAGGTAGGTACCACCCCAGAGCCAGTTATTCTGCCGTGAAGCAGCAGTGTACAAACATTACTGTGTTTCGGTTTAAAGGGCACTATGAGCAAGCATAATCACTGGGCATATGAGACTTAAGAACTTATGTCTCATGATGATGGCCACAGTGTGTCACACAGAAATTTTCTAGGTGACACAGCATTTGTTAGGAGCAGACGGTGCACTTCAATCAGGTGAACGTTTTCGTCACTTCATCCAATAAATAAAAAAAATAAAAAAAAAACTTCGCCGTACCTTCTAAAGCATGAATGTAAGCTTAGCATTTCAACCTATCACTAGTCCACTGCTGAACATAGACCTCCCCCAAAGAATGCCACATAAGTTAGTAGCTCTTATTTAGGGGAAATTTTGCCATAGTTGCCACGCTTAGTAGGCGGGTTGACAACCGCAGTTTATTTATTCAGATATCCCAGGACGATGCTGTTGCCCATATTAATCAATCCCCCCAAAAATGAGAGCTACAAACTTGCGGCAAGCTATGGCAGAGGCCTATGTTATACAGTTGACTAGTGAAAGCCTGAAATGCCGATGAATGAAATGAATCATATTTTGTAGACTTGTATTTTAAGAAACTTTCTTTCTCGGAATAAAAGCCCACGGAACGTATTGGTTTCTGGCTGTTTCTTCCCAGGACATAGGCGTTTGTTTGCGAACCAGTGTAGCTTAAAACAAATGACGTTACATGAGTATTATTTGAATAATCTTTATTGAATAAATATTATTCTAATCTATTCATAGTGATCAGTAAACTCAGTGGCCAACAACATTAAACATTAACGAACATTAAAATATACAGCGGGAGAAACTGAGTTGCGAGAAGCAATGTCTCAACGAACTTTTGTACTTTATAAATGAATTACGAAAGTCGAGAGGCCCTGGATTTGATAGTTAATAGAATTTTAAAGGCTTTAGTGACTCGATAAATAAGTTTGTGTCGGAGTATTTAAATATAACAAAAAAAGTCCAAATACTATATTTGTAATTAACACTGACCATTTATTAAAGACACTGTTATAAAATAATCCATACTAATTTAAACGCGACAGAAACTTTCTCTGTTCCTCTGCCTGTTTTTGTTATATTTTCAAGGCTCAACCGTTAAACCGATTCTGACAAAATTTGGCAAGCAGATAGCTTGCATCCTGGGGACAGACATAGCTAATTTTTATTTCGGAAAATCAAAGACTTTTCACGGTATTCTTTAAAAGCGTATATCCCGAACGTAAATCTCGAAGGTATAAAATATTAGCAGAAGAAATATTTACAGTTAGTGTCAGGGCATCACCTGAATTATTTAAAAATACACTAAGTGAAATCAATTTCTGGGTTGACTGGGAAAGGATGCAAAAAACATTAAGTCCGCTCTGCATAACCTTTTTTTATGGACGAGACAGTCGTTCATGAGTGTTACTTCTACCTATGACAAATGCCGTTTCACCTAGAACATTTCTCACCTCAATTCTTAAGTCTCATCTGTCGAGTTAATTACGGCGAGCTATGAAAGCCCTTCAAACCGAATCACAGATATATTTGAACACTACTGCTTGACGTCATCTCCTACCATCAGTAAATGCCTTGTTGTTTTCCCTATAATGTTATTCTTCACCCAGGAGCTTGTGTTCAGTCAGCACTTAAAATTGCAATCAACAATTTGGCACAGGGAATCTAACCTAGGTATTTATTTGCTCCCAGCACACGGCTACCACGGTTAATTTATGTTATAAAACACTAGCTGTACCCCGCGGTTTTCTCCCGCGCAAAACAGACCAATTACAAGATTGCGCCGCACGGTATTATTTCTCGCTATCTTAGCATTAACAGTTGGGCCCTTCTCAGTAATGGGCGGTTCGCAGCGCGCGGGTAACTTTTTTGTGTTTTTAAAATAAAAGTAGCCTAAGTTGCTTCTTATAACATAAGCTATATGGCAGTGAAAGTACCGTCGAAATCAATCCAACCGTTTCAGTGATTAGCCGGAACAAACAGAAAGACAGACAAAAAATATAAATATGGTTTTTTTCTTATGAGCACCGTATATACTTGAATTTAGTAAAAAGCTGTTAATTTGACATTACAAACAGAGACCTTAATTTTATTTATTTGTACCACCACCACCACCATTTCAGCCTACCATTAGTCCACTGCTGAACATAGGCCTCCCCCAAAGTGCCACAAAAATTTGTAGCTCTCATTTTGGGGGGATTTTGCCATAGTTGCCACGCTTGGCAGGCGGGTTGGCAACCGCAGTTTATTTATTATGATGTTCCAGGAAGATGCTGCTGCCCATCTTCTGGTTTTAATTTTCCCTCTGTCGACTTTTACGACACCCACAGGATGAGATGGGGTGGTAGATTCTCTTAAGCCGCTACCACATGGCCACATTTATTTGTACAGGTACATACAATCACACCTATTTCACATTGGGTTAGGCAGAGACCACATCTTTCTACTTGCTACGACCCTGAAACACTTCCTTCCCTTCTTCTATTTTCATTAGCGTTTACATACAAGCTCGTTGGTTGCGGTTACTGTTGACGTGACTTTTCCTTAAACCATCACGGACACATCACGAACCTTCTACGACTAACGAATCTGTTTCGTCAATCTTCTTTTATCCATCATCTCTACGTGTCCTAATCTTTTAAGCATTCTTTTTTTATCTTTGATTCCAAATAATCCTTTTTTTATAATATAGATGCTTATTGCATAAACCCACAGCAATGCATGAAAATTCAAAAAGAGTACTCTGTTCATTAGTTTACAAACTTTAATCAGAATACTTTGATTTTAATTAAAAACTTCCAGACCTAATAGCGTTAATGACTTCAGTCACACACTTCCGTTCAATAGTAATCTGTTTACTTAGCTCTTTCCGGTCGGCGGGGGTTGTATATTAAGAGACTCGTGATACATACTTCCGTTTCGTCTTAAGACCTCCATCATTCTTGGGCCAGTAGTTTCAAACTAAACTCAAACGTCCGTTGGCTTCCAATCGCCATTACAAAATATGTGGTCGAATAAAAAATGCATTTTTTATTATTTACATACAAGTACAGTTCAAAAAAAATACAATATTGTATTATCATATAGAGTTTTACTTAATACAACAGACGATCACATAATAATGAAACTATACCATATATTAATTTACGGGTATAATTAAAGTAATTACAAAACAAACAAAAGAAGAGGAAGCTAAAGATGTGTCAGGATCGTAGCAAGTGGAAAGATATGGTCTCTGCCTACCCCTATGGGAAAGAGGCGTGACTCTGTGTATGCAAACACCTTAATCTGAGTGTTATTCTGGACGGATTTAATTATTTTTATCTTTTACACACGTAAAAATTACAATGGGCGGACTAAATACCTCTTGCCGTTGTCTGCCAGTCAACCCTAACTGGTAGGAAAATTATGTGGCAGTTGTGAATTAAAATACTAAAAAAGACTGATAAATTAAACTGGGTTTAAAAACCAAAGCAACATTTGTGCAAAAACATAATTTGTTTGTTTTCGGGTCTGATGATGATCTGCTTGTGAAATTTATGTCTGTAACGCACTCGTGATATAGAAGAAATCCTGGTGTACAACATCGCCCTTAAATAATTATGATATATAATAATTTCGGCAGGTGGTGTTTTCTAGAAAATATTCTCCGACCAGTCCTTTAAATTAGTTCTTATTCGGTGCTCTTTATGGTCTAAAAGCCCACCCTGACAGACGATGAAAAAGTACACAATATGAAAGTGTGTCAGACATTATCTTTCAAACCTTATATGAATTTATATTATTAATATCTAAAAATATAATTATATCTTTTAATCTTCTTGCGATCCTGTCCATCAAACAGTTGTCTAGAAGATATTGATGTCAAAAATTAGACCGGCCAATTACTTGCACATGATTTTTACTAATACTGGGCATTTTTTAATACGGTTAGGTGTGCAATATATAATATATAAACAAATAAATAAATATGTTATGTAGGGAATTGATTAATTAGTTTAGATGGAACCAATATTTTTTTTATTAAATATGATGTTCTCCTAGCCGATAACAACCACGGCGACAACTTATGAATACTGTCGAGAGCCATTAACTGCGCAGGAGATATTATAGTGCGACATGTGTACGCGCAAACACAGAGGCACTCACTCGTCCCAACCTACCCGCGCCCGATGTAACGCTGATGGGATAAGATCGGAGGTAGGCTAGGATGCAGTGTCAGAAACACGGGCATCACAACACAACCAGACCCGAAAACCAACAATTTGTGTTTTAGCACAAATGTTGGCTCCTGCTGGGAATCGAACCCAGGACCCGCGGCGTAGAAGTCGCGGTCGTAAATATATTGGCGGCGTAACAGAAAATAGTCTAATATGCCCCTCTTCCCGTAAGTATCGTAATAGTAGGCATTTGATGGACGATCGTGATGAGACGAGCTAATCGTTCACCTGATGGTACTCGTAAGTGCAACAACTGCCCATGTAAGTTACTGTGACACCCAGATATTTCCTGTTTGGCACGACACTGCGACCGTCATCCTGACTCTATTTGTTTCCTTTAGATCAGAGGTTCCCAAACTTTTTTTCTCATAGACTACTTTAAAAATTGAGCTGGTTCCGGTGAACCCTCTGCAGCTACATTTCTACAATATTCCCAAAACTATAACTAACTAACCCATTTTTTGTCACGCCAACCAAACTCTCGTCGAGTCTCTCGTGGACCCCTGGGGGTCCACCTGGACCACTTTAGGAACTAAGGCTTTAGATCCAAAAAACCTCACGGCAGAACAATTGGCCCTGCACACTTAGGACACACCTACACACGCGAATTTCTGCATATGAATCCTATCATGAGTAAAAATGTATATTATTTTTGTATTTAAACAAAGCTGTTTCAACTCTTACAAAACCAAATAATACATAACAAAAAAGAAAATTTCATCGGTGTAATTTACACTAAAAGTATATAAGAAATATATAGATAACAAACGGAGATATTTTAAATGTAAAATTATAGTAAAAACGAATAACTGCTGAAAAAACAAGAAAGTTATAACGATATTTTATGCCTCAAAAGTAACATCAAGTGAAACAGAAATACCTATACAAACAACCGCAGAAAAACTTATCCAATTTATTGGCCCGACGTAAGATTAAGATAGTGACGGCGTTCTTTGGAAATATTCGATATTTCTGAGTCATTGCGTACGGTAGATTAAAACGGAGACCGACTACGGCAGCGTTCAGCGTATTCGCGAACTTCATGGGGCTACTACTCTGGTTGGTTTCGTGAATGCTTTCATTTGATCCCATTAACCAATGAATGAGCTTCATGCGCCAAAATAAAGCTCGTTTATCATAATTTTGTAAAACACAAATTATTATTAATTTAGTACATTGCTGTTGTTAGAGAATTTATCACTCCATTTAAAAAAATATGGAAGAAAGTGAAGAGACGAAAAATCGTTCACCTGATGGTTAGTGCCGCATCTGCCCGCAACAAATGCTGTCTCAACTAGATGATTGTGTAAGATAATGATTTTATAAGTTTAATTGACGAGTAGTTGATAAAATCAAGCGTTACTTTGCGGAAATCCATTATAATAAAGGAAAGTCAATCAATATCACTGAAAGGGGGTCAAGATCATTTAGTAGGTGAAAAACGTGTCGTGTTCTCGACTTCAGTGGTGTGTATTGCCTAGTGGTAGTGTTGTAGTGGTGGAGGGTATCTGGTGGCGGCTCCCGGTGGCGTTATTGGTTTTCTTGTGCACGCTGTTGAGGGAGGGTGGGCTCAGCAAATTAACTTTCTTTCCTTTATTATTTTTTACAAACATTTTTGTGTTCCGTGTGGTCGCGGCTTAAGGGAATCTACTTCCCTATCTTACCCCGTGGGTGTCATAAAAGTCGACAGAGGAAATACGAAAACCAGATGTACAGCAACATCTTTTTCCGGAACAACTGAATAAATAAACTGCGGTTGCCAACCCGCCTGCCTAGCATGGCAACTATGGCAAAATCATTACTTATATTTACGCGAACACTACACATTTAAATGAAACTAATTTTACGGATTTTATCGCGTTTAATTTTTTTTTCTATTTATAACCCGACGTTTCGACTAACAACTATGGCATCAGGTTAACTTAGTTAACTTTGACATCGGGACATCTGTCACCTCGGTCCTCCCGTGACCATAGGTGCTGTAAAGCACTCGAAACGTCGGGTTATAAATAGTAGAAAAAAAATATTTTGAAAAAAAGTAAAATTAGTTTCATTTAAATATGGCAAAATCCTCCAAAATGGGAGCTACACACTTATGTGGCAATCTATGAGAGAGGCATATGTTCAACAGTGGACTAGTGATAGGCTATGATGATGCTGAAGAAGTTTACAAATGTCAATCATAGTTTGGCGAATGATGTTGCCAAGGAAATGGGTAGCTACCCTCCAGATCTGGTGGTTTGATCTGTGGAGGAAGTCTCCTCTAACCAGTAATCTTTAGATGTTGTATATATAATTCGCATCTCATAAGCTTTAATAGCGCAATTATAGAATGTATAAGACATTTCTTGAGCTTATCATGTGGCAACATAGATGTCGCTACAGTAGCTATAATTATTCAGTTTTTCTGCAAATAAATACTAGACCATTATTACTTCATAACTAGCTGACCTACCCCGGCTTCGCACGGAAGTTATTATTGTGTTAAATTATGTATGGAGAAAAACAGCACCAGTCCGGTTGCCTATTTAGTAAATATTCGTAAAATCAAAATATTCGTAAGGTAGCTCGGAAGCCGGGCGCTCCCCTTAATTTTAAAAGTACGCGAGTGCCCTGAGTTCCATCCCGGTGCCGGCACTTCTAATTTTTTTATTTTAAGTGCTCATTTACCACATGCTTAGCGGAAAAGGAAAACATCGTGAGGTACCTGCATATCTGTGGAATAAAAATATTTCGAAGAAATGTGAACCCGCATTCGAGCAGCGTGGCGGACATTTTCTGATTCCAAAACCCTCTCAGAAATGAGAGGTGGCCTGTTCTTAACAGTGGGACATTTATAGGCCGTAACTTTACTTTTATTCCCGGAGATATTATACATCCGGAGTTTTTATAATATATATTAAAGATGATGTTCTCCTGGTCGATTCTCTCTCCCGGTGGCAACTTCCGGATATTGTAAAAAGCTATAAACTACGCATACATAGGTCACTCGACCTAACCTACCCGCGCCCTATGTCACCTCCGATCATATCACATGTGTGCTACATATGATAAGATCGGAGCTAAGTTAGGAAGCAGTGCCATAGACACGGGCACAATCACTGCGTTTTAATTGTTGATGCAAAAACAAACAATATTTGTTTTTGCACAACTGTTAGCGAAGGCTGCCCAGGCTGAACTAAGGACCTGTAGAAATCAGGTGCTATTACGACAAGGCCACGCGGTTGTTACGATAAAATAATATATTATCTTCTAAGATCAACAAAGAAAAAGTATAAAAGAAAACGGAATTTATCTATCAATCGTTTTACTATGAAAACAATGAAGTGTATATATATCAGTATATAGTGTGTATATATATATAGTGTATATAATCACTATTATGGCGAAATTGTTTTAGCTCACATTAATAAATCAGTGAAATGCGAGCTGTAGTGCTTATATCGCCCAATACACTGGACTCTTCCTTGTCTAGGAACGCGATATCGTATTAACCTTAGCATCGTATTTAAAGTAGTATATAAGCTTTTGATTATGTTATAAAAATAGCAGTTGTAGTATTAGGGTTTAAAATAAAATAAAGTTGTTTTTTTAATCTGTTCCTGTAACCTCACAGTAACCTACTGCATATAAAAAAAAATCATAACTTCAGACATATGACGGAAGTTCTATATCAAATATGCCAGAACAAAACCACAATAGAAAGACAACACAGTAGGCTTTAGACGAGACTTTGATCTCTTGCGTGATGCCGATAACATCTAGACAGCGTCGCGACGTTACACTGAAGCAAGGATAGTCACAAGCAACAATATCTATTAATTAATTTACTTATTTCTAGCGACTTTCTACGACCGCGTGGCCTAGTGGTCAGAGTACCTGTCTTCTACGCTGCGGGTCTTGGGTTCGAATCCCAGCCGGAGCCAACATTTGTGCTAAAACACAAATTAGTTTTCGGGTCTGGTTGTGTTGTGATTGTCCCCGTGTTTCTGACTCTGCATCCTAGCCTATCTCCGATACTATCGCATCAGCGTTACATCGGGCGCGGGTAGGTATAGACGAGTGAGTTCTGTGTTTGCGCGTACACTTGTGGCACTATAATATCTCCTGCGCAGGGGATGGCTCTCGACATTCGGATTCGGAAGTTGTCGCCGTGGTCGAAATCGACTAGAAGAACATCATCATCATATTTCTGAATTACTATATATAATATTGAAATTATTGCCATCTCTTTCTTGTATTTACTTTAATATAAAAGCAATAGTTTAAAACCAGTTTCTACTTCTGAACAAGAGAATCGACAGTGAACACTAATAACTTTAAAAAAATCTCGTTATCACTGAATGAAACATAGGTGGACAGGATTTTAATTATTGTACCAGTAATACACACAAGTTGTGAGCACACGCGGTTTGTAGTGTGTACCATGCTCAGTTAAAAATAATAATATTTAATATATTTTATCAAATAAAACTTAATGTACTTCGATCAACAAATGGCTAAATGATATTGAATTTACGCGAGCGCGATGCGACAACCCTTCAACATAGTTCCCATACTGCCGAAGCCGGTGAGGAGGGCTGCTCCGCACACCTCGCCCCTCACTTATTGCACCAAAACAAAACTATACTTATCTGACATTTCCCTTAAGTGAGTTTAACAATTCGTAGATACAGGATAAGACGGGCAGTATATTCTCCTACGCCACCATAACTCGGTGAACCTAACTCTACTCTGGTTTCCACAATAATGGTGGTAGGATTGTTGAGCAGGATCCGTCTGGGTACCTACCGGCGTGCCAGTTATTCTGCCGTCAAAAAGCAGTGTGCAAAACCTTACTGTGTTTCGGTCGGAAGAACGTCGTTAGCTACAGTAATTACTAGGTTTATCAGACTAAAGAACTGATGTTTCTGTGTGACGAGCGCTGTGATAAACAGGAATATTCTGGGTGGCATAGCCTTTGCTGTGCTTGCTTTAGCCGAGATAGCCGTAATCAATCTAACTAAAAGCAGATAACTACTAAATTCGTGAGTCATCCGGAACAAATACGATTTGCTTCCACGGAGTGATTGGAGCTAATTTTACTAGCAAACAAAAAGGAAAAAGTACGAGACTCAAAAAATATTAGCGAAAACATTTTTGTATTTATTTTAAACATTAAGTAGTATATTTTTTAATATTCTGTATAATTTCGACCAGACCTGTTCATTACGTCACACTGGAGTACAGGAATTACAACATGTAGTAAAATTTTAGGATACAACATTAGTTGGTTTTGATATTTTTGTTTCTTATTTATTTTTAATTTTGTTTTTTGTGTCATATTTCAATTTATTTCTGTTTTTAGTTGTTACTATTTTTTAATTGTTTTGTTGTAACTTTGTGCTTGCGTATTGTGATGTAATGAATAATGTTTCTATCTGTTTAATTTTACTACAGTCATAGTATTTATTTGATTTATTTTTAATAATTTACATATATTTAAAATTTTACTTTACTTTAATGCACTATACTTATGAAGAAAAAATGTTAATGCAATTATCTATATTAATGCAATTAAATATATATATAATAAAATAATATAATATAAATATTTATTTTATAGAAGAAAGGGTCGAGACAAGCAAATCGTTCGTTTGGCTTACCAAACGTCAACGTCTACCCATAACAAATGCTGTTTCGCTCAGAACATTTCTATGTGGTACCACATTGTGCACATGTCCAGTAATTACATAACCTCTCAGTTCCCTTCAACAACAAACACTGAAATATTCGGATAACATGTTAAGGATACATAGAATTACTACGACCAAAAATCATTTGTCATTCATCATCATTTGTGCGCCACCACGAAAATTAATTGCGAATCATCGCCGCGATACACCGTTAACATTTTTCAACCCCTTTTTGATTTATACCCTTTCAATTTTAGTAATCGTAAAAAAATATATGTGTAAATCGTACGTCAAAATACACGACGTGAAATAATGTAACTGTCACTTCAGTTCATTGCCAAATAATTTTGCTCAAATATCACAATACATTACAATATAAGATGTTACTAACACAATATGGATTGTTAGTACCTGAAATAAAAAAATATTATTATTATTATTAATAAGATCACCGCCGATTTTTTTTCTAGAATCGATTGTGAGATTATTTCTTAGTCAACAAAATCTATGTTTTCGTATGTAGTATTCATTGTTTAATTTTCTCACTTAGTTTATTTATTTAGTAGGAAGCCAACATGCTATGTACATAAAAATTATGTAACAGAAATATTAAGAAAAACTTATCTTTAGTATGTTAAAATAAAATAACGAAAAAAAAAAAGAATAAGTATAATTATGTAATAATGACTATTTTTTTTTTAATACTAAAGTAATCGTTAAAAATATAAAAGTTTAAAAATTAGACTTAGACTAGCACCTACCTCTTTAATACCGAGGTATAGTAATAGGCGACTAAGGTATTATTTAAACATTTTAGCTACTGATAACACAATTTTTGAAAATAATAATTTAATAGTCTATAATATCGTAATAATATTCTCGTACTATAAATTTTATTACTTAATTAATAGAAATTTTAAGCGGCAATAGCCTAATGGCTTAGGGTACGGACTGCGAAATATGATGTCCCAGGATCGAGTACGCCATTCGACTATTGTCGTGAAACATCTCCTAGCACAGCTTTTACGCTTAGTTGGATTGGTTAACAGGAATATAGGTAATGTTAATATAGCATTGTCAGTATTCTTTTAAAAAAAAAAAAGAAGAAATATATAATTATTAGAAATAGCTACCCGTTTGAGTGTTACTGGTCACCTCCTGAATGCATACATTAATAAACAAATTTAAACTACTAGTGACTTATTATACAGTCAGAAAAGTACGAAAATTTGGTTTTCCGAGGTCTCTGTTGAATTGGACACGTCATTGGCGACTACAACAAAACCGCCATAAAGAAAAAGACGAAGACAAAATTTGTGGCCATTTAACGACAAAGGTCGGCTACAAATCAATGCACTTTCTTCCTTTCTCTCTATTTCATGTTTTTTATTTTGCAAACATTATGCTTTTCATTACATTATGTTTTAAAATACATTATCTACTCATGTGCACGACATTGTGCGTAAGACGGTTGGCAGCAACTAGATATTTTAAGCAGAAGATAAAGCTATTGACCATAAAACCTATGGAGTGGCGAATGTTCAAAAGTGGACCTCCAAAGGCTGATGATGAGTCATCAACTTATGTGCGAAAATCTTATATGACGGGCTGAAATTTTTTATATTTTATAGTCATAATTTTCAATCCAAATACGAGTACATACATACATACATAAAGATCACGACTGTATCCCATAAGGGGTAGTCAGAGACTGGGCACTAACTGCAAAAGCAGATGACTGCCACAATCCACGTTTCACCAAAACAATATAATGCACTTGGTGTGATAAGTGGTGATCCCATCGCCACCATGCGCTATTGGGTGCACAGTGCAGTTTTATTCCTTACTCACCTTTTACGAGATCCATTGGATGAGATGGAGTGGTAGTATTATTTTAACGAGCCGCCACCACACTAAATATGGTTTAAAATATCATATAAGTCAATACAATAAAAACAAGTTAATTTTCGACGTCAAATAAATATTGATATATCTCAATATATATATGTCTTATTTCTCAAAGATGTTTTTGTCGGTATGCAATATCTCCCTTAATACTGTTTAAAAATTTATATTTGATAAGCCATTTTGAATATTATGTTTCCCTCCAATGATGAAAAACATTGAATTTCTTAATTTAACAGGAAGCGCTACCCGTTAACCATATGTTCAATTATCATGCATGACAGCTTATGGTTGGAGTTGTTTACATTCTTTAAAGAAGGTAGATGGCGCCATTTGTTCATGATCACGATACTGAGCGAAATATTCCAATAGAACAAAATATTCTAATAATTATTATATTGATTGCTGTGTGGTGGCGGCTTCAGAGCCGTGTGGTGGAGGCTTAACAGAATTCCCATCTCATCCCGTGGGTATCGTAAAAGTCGAAAGAGGGAAAAATATAACCAGAAGATGGGCAGCAGCATCTTCCTGGAACATCTGAATAAACAAACTGCGGTTGCCAACTCGACTGCCAAGCGTGGAAACTATGGCAGAATCCCCCAAAATGAGTGCTACAAACTTTTATGGCAATCTATGGGGAGGCGTTTATTCAGCAGTGGTCTGGTGAAATGATGATGATGGGACCAAATATGCATAAAAACATAAGTCATAAACTAGCACGACTTTTATGTTATCGGAATGAAATCATAAATAACTAGAGGGAAAATTATTTCGCTACATTCAATTAGCTTGATCTAATCGTTATCTAACGGGAAACACTTCATCTTATAGCTATAATTACGTCTAATTTATGGATTTACTCGAAACATATTTCCGAAACACGCCCACCCATCGCCACGTTTTAGCAATAAATTATGAAAGTTCTGGCTTCATTACTCATCTTTGCCCGGTGTCGTATGATATACCATCGTAAAATCATGTTATTAGAATAGTTTTCACCGATTTATCGACATAAAATTATTTAGTCACCTTCGCCTGACTTCTTTTTATGAAAACAAGTAACTAGACGTGCCAGTGGCAGTGTAGGAAAATCTTTATGAGTGTGAGTGACGTTGTGTATATAAGAATAACTTTGTGAGTGATTGCATGTGTTGTGATAGATCTAATAGTCTTCTACGAAGATGATACTTCTGATACTATTCCTGTCCCGTAACTGTTCTCGCGTTAAATCCGTTGTGTGTGTATTGTAGGTGTTCATGGGCAGTGGTGATCACTTACCATCACGTGAGTCACCTGCTCCCTTGCCCCCTCTTCCATAAAAGCAAAAAAAATATATCTGGAGACGGACAGCAGTGGCTTATGTCCGTGGTGGCTGTACTTTAATCGCCAACTCCTGCCAAGCATGCAAATTGTCACTAATCATCTCAACTTGTTGAGGTTTGGCTATATTACTACTGTAATAAAGATGGAGAGTTTGTATGCTTGAACGCGTTAATCTCAGGAAATACTAATCCGATATTCACACGACACAGTACGCGAGTGACCTTACTTCGATTCCTGGTGTCGGCACCACAAAATTTGTTTATCGCTATTTTAAGTGCAGATTTACTACATCTCGGCGACGCAGCGTGGCGGACTCTTCCCGGCTCCAAAACGTTTTTAGAAATGAGATGAGGCCTGTGAATAACGCTCGGACATTTATATAAAGAAATAAAAACATTTATTTGCACAGCAAAGAGACACCACACACAAAATATAAACATATACTAATAAAAAAACATGCGCGCATACACCCACTCACACACCCTCCCACAAACACACCAACCCACAAACACACCAACCCACAAACACACCCACACACACATACTCACACACACAACACGCGTGCGCGTGATATTTGTTGTAATTGTTGTATTCTTTGAAATAGGGAGTTGTACTATGTTTTTTTATTATAGAATTAGGAATGTGGTCATTTAGAATATGCATTTAATAAGTACATAGAGACCTACACGTGCTCCAGTATAAAAGTAAATTGTTTTTGTAAACTGTGACCATCACCGTTGGGTTCACAATAATGCCTTCTTTTGAACATACTTTTTTTTTGTAATAAAATGTATTGTAAACATGTTTGTGGCTCAAGTTAATAAAGTCTCATGGCTTAACCAAATAGGTCTCCAGATAAGCTTAAATGGCAGTCTTTTTGACTGGCGCTGATTTTCATCTGGCACCTAAGTGCAAAATGGATCACACGTGTTTTGAGCCCTCTGTATAAGTCGATCTGTCCTTGATAATAGACGCGGGCCGTAAACTGCATCAGCGTAATTTAGTTTCGATAAGACTAATGTTTCCACCAATCGTATACGCACTTCCTCTGATAAAAATGGTATATGCTGTTACTTTACTTTTTTTATAGAATGGGGGCAAACGAGCAGGTGGCTCACCTGATGGTAAGTGATCACCGCCGCCCATGAACACCAACAATACCAGAAGAATAGCAGATTCGTTGCCGGCCTTTGAGAAATATATAGGCTCTTTTCTTGAAGGTCCCTAAGTCGTATCGGAAAAACGCTGGAATGCCAACCATCAAGGAGGTGACGATGGAATTTTAAGTTGTGCCGTAAGGTGCGAAGGTGAAATTCAGCGGCTGGGATTAATCCGAACAATTCCTCGGAACTCTCCCCGTGATAAATCCTGTAAAGATGCAAAGAGATGCAACATCTCTTCGCAAACCAGGGGATCAAGCCGATTCAACTTTGTTGTAGTTAGCCCGTTTACTGTGGAAGTTTCTAGATTATAACTTTATGCTAAGGCCTTAAGAAGCCGCAGGCTGAGAACCGAACATTACCTAGAAGGAACGATCTGTGAATGGGCGAGTCAGCTAGGTGCCATTCCGTATGGTGTAATAATGTGGTCTGCTTATTTTACTTTAATGGCCGCGAGGAACAGCTAGTAATAAATATTATTATTATTATCGCTGAATAAATATTATAACCTATTATATATAGTTATATTATTCCAACTGTGATGTGCGATTGTTTTCAGTTCTCTAAAATAAATTTCTAAGCGATAAGAAATGAATTGTTGTTTACGCCTAGAGGCTTAGTGGACAAACCAATCAATAACAAATAATCTATTTCCGTGGTGCAATCGATAGAGGCAATCTCGAGGGACGTTAGAAAATGAGAAAATTCTACCGAGCAAGATATCTTCTACAACTGACTATACACAACATATGTTTGCCGCGTCCTAAAATAATCTAGAGCTTGCATTAAGTAAACACGTTTCTATGATTTTTCTTACTTGTATTTTCCTATCTTTAACACATGGGTTCCTCCGATTACTAAGGTATCCATATTTCCAACCAATCTGTAATCGGAAGTATATCCTTAGTAATTTTAACTGATGGGATGTCCTTTTTTAGATTTAGCTGAAACGCTTATATATTATATATCTTTATATATTTTTATAACTTCATCCGACGCGAGACCTAATGGTTAGAGTACCTGACTTCTACGCCGTAAGTTCATGTTCGGATCCTGTCAAACGTGGTGATTGACATTTTTGACAGGATCATTGTATCAGACGTCTCGCACCTTAGACGTTGCTGTACTGTTGCTTTTGCTGCCCATTACAAGTCTAGGCAACGAATGAAGATGTAAGCAAGGCAAGGAATGAGTATAATAGGTTAAAGGTCGTGGCAAAAGAGGTCGTGAGAAGAAAGAAAGAGAATGATAGAGATGAATTTGATAGGAGGTTATCTGATGACTTTCAACACAACATAAAGTTTTTCTGGAAGTCCATAAGAACGACCAGAGGTAAAAATACAACCTCGCAATTGGACAAAATCAGAAACCAGGATGGAAGTATTGTGAAAGGAGAGGAATGCATCCTAAAGAGATGGAAGGAATATTTTGAAAACTTATTTGAGAAAGGAATTATGCAAGTACAGGCCCCATTCGGGGACATGAATGAAGATTGCAAAGAAAGTGATATAAGCATGGAAGAGATCGTGGAAGCGTTGAATAGTATGAAATTAGGCAAGGCTGCAGGATATGACAGAATTACAGTAGAGATGCTGAAAGCTGGACAGGGCGTGGTAGCTAGTCAGCTGTACCGCCTTTTTAACCTTTGCTGGAGGAACGGCGTCGTACCAGGAGACTGGTGCAAGGCCGTCATTGTACCACTTTACAAAGGAAAAGGGTCGCAGCAAGACTGCAAAAACTACCGAGGCATTAGCTTGCTCAGCATTGTTGGCAAACTGTATGCAAAGGTGTTGATTAAGAGAGTGATGAATGATACTGAAGAGAAGATATGGGATGTACAAGCGGGATTCAGGAGAGGAATGGGATGCATGAATCAGGTCTTTTCCTTACGAAGCATAGCCGAAAAATTCTTGGCTCAAAGTCAAAAGGTCTATTGCGCATTTGTAGACTTGGAAAAGGCTTATGACAGAGTGGTGAGGAATGAACTGTGGTCGACATTGTCTATATATGGGGTGAACGGCAGCTTGATACAAGCACTGAAATCACTGTACAAGGATTCCAGTGCTTGTGTCAGGGTAAACGGGGCGTACACAGACTGGTTTAACATCGAAAAAGGTGTTAGACAGGGATGTGTGGCTTCACCGTGGCTGTTTAACCTATTTATAGACAATTGCTTGAAAGATCTTAAAGAGAGTGCATTTGGATTAAGAATGAATGATCTGACCGTCAAATGCCTCCTATACGCCGATGATCAGGTTATATTAGCATCATCGGAGGAGGAGTTGCAGGCGATGGTTAATATTATGAATGATGCTCTACAAAGCAAAGGAATGAAAATTAATGTAGATAAGACGAAAGTAATGGTTTTTGAAAGAGAAGAAAGTATGTCGGATTGCAAAGTTCTGATTGAAGGAGAAAGAGTGGAACAAGTTAAAGAGTTTGTATATTTGGGTTCAAAATTTTCGAGAGACGGAAAGTACGACTGTGATATTGAACGAAGAGCGTTGGCAGGAAATAAATTATATGGGGCCCTGCATAACTTTATGTGCAGCCAGAATGTTTCTAAAAAGGGACGACTGGCTGTACATAGAGGAGTACTGGTCCCCACACTTATGTACGGTAGTGAATGTTGAGTCTGGCAGAAGAAGCATGAAAATAAGATTAATGCTGTTGAAATGAAAAGTTTGAGAAGTATAGCTGGAGTGACTTTGATGGACAAACTAAGAAACAACGTGATAAGAGAACGTTGCGGTGTGGTAGAAGATGTAGTGACAAAGATAGAGAAAGGGATGCTTAGATGGTTTGGACACGTAGAGAGGATGGATGAAAGAAGATTGACGAAACAGATTTATGAGGCGAGTGTGAATGGGCAAGCCGGTAAGGGTCGACGTAGGCGAACGTATTACGATCAGATCGAAATCGTTTTGAGGAAAGGCCACGTCAAAAGTACCCGCAACCGACGAGCTTGTATGAAAACACTAATGAAAGTAGAGGAAGCTAAAGATGTGTGTCAGGATCGTAGCAAGTGGAAAGATGTGGTCTCTGCCTACCCCTATGGGAAAGAGGCGTGACTCTATGTATGTATGTACAAGTCTAGGCTCAGAATTTTTTGATTCGGTTCTTATCATCATCATCATTTGTGCCTATCAATAGTCCGCTGCTGAACATATGCCTCCCCCATAGATTGCCACAATAGAAGTATAGTTTTTATGATAGGATGGAATGACAGATTTTTTATAAGCTGCCATCTAACGGAAAAACAGATTTGTGTGGACAAAATATTTACGCAAACCGTTGAAATGAAATGAAAATGAATATTATTTATTCTTCAACGTAAGAAATCTAAATTTCGTTTCTCAAACGTCATTTTTTTACAATCTACCACCGTTTTGTAATGAGTTAGAGAAAACGGAAAAGAAACAGGCGAAAGAAACTCCTTAGGTATCCTCTTTTTTGTAATTTTTTTTTTATACTTAGTCAAAAGTACATTATAAACAAATTTACAAAGAACAGTCTCATAGAGATCCAAATCACGTTCCATGACAAAATGTTGTTAATAACTCGAGCAGACCAGCCTTTACCAACAGCACCTGTTCACAAGTATACACATATGGCAGCAATCGCCTTCCTCGACTATATTCAAGCGAAGCGTTTTGCTTCGTCGTTCATAATGCGTACAGCAAAGGACTGGAATAATTTGCCTGCATCAGTCTTTCCGTCCGATTACAATGTGGGTGTCTTCAAGAGAAGAGTGAATAGGCTTTTTCTAAGCTAGTGTGCCTACCAACCAAAACTACATCGCCACTTACCATCAGGTGGGATTGTAGTTTAACGCTAGCTTATGATGTCTAAAAAAAAAATATTCAAAGGAAGTAGACGACCCGGCACACGACGCCGCCGCAAGTAGAAGCATTTAAGCGAGCAGGACATACTCAATTCTACTGTTTGGAACTAATAAGAATCTGACTTTCATTTTACAGAGTACACCTAATACATATAATCTTCCATTAGACTATTTACTTTATTAAGTCTAAATTTTGGATTACCTAATTTCTAACAAACTATTCTTACTTGCTCATGGCAAAGCGAATTAAAATAAATACTGATTAAAATACAAATTTATGGATTGAACAAATTCGACGTAATTGAATGATATATAAAATTTTAAGTAAAACCAAACATCATTATAATATCAAACGACCACTGTTTTCATCGTTTGAACCATGGCACCTGTCGATTTATTTTGCAGGCGTCTAGTCAAATTGATACATCGAATTTATTGGAGCGAATGTTGTTTGCGAACGGCGAAACATAAATTGATTTATTGGTAAACATATAACAGGATAACATGAACCTATGTACATATCTAAATATTACGTAGTTAAACTATATAGGAAGTTGATGAACAAAGGACTGTGCTTGTTTAGGACGATCTGCTATGATGTTAAGAGATCTTTATAACCGGCTTAATTATAGGTACAAAACGAAATGTGACCACGTCGCCGCCATTTTTGTACATGTCAAAAAATTCTTACTCTACATTGCGTTTCACACGAGCAATATAGTGACAGCATTGCATATTCGGGTGTTTTTCGGCTCGAATAAAGGCTGTCCGTACAATACCGTAGTCACCCCTTACGGCACCTCGTTAGGAAAGAGGAAGGTGCTACATACGATACGAGTGGTAAGTGCTACTACAAAAATACACAAAAATGTTTAGAGAGTTGTTTGTACCTGCTCTTTAAATTTTCTTGTGTATTTCCTAAGTAGTGGTTGCGGCTTAAGAGAATCTACGACTGCATCTCATGCCGTGGGTGTAGTAAAAGTCGACAGTAGAAAAATTGAATCCGGAGATCGGCAGCAGAATCTTCCTGGATCATCTGAATAAATAAACTGGGTTTGCCAACCCACCTGCTAAGCGTGACAACTATGGCGTAATCCCCCCTAAATGTGAGCTACAAACTTTGGTGGCAATCAATGGGGGACGCGTATGTTCAGCAGTGGACTAGTGATAGGCTGAAAGGATGATGATGATGACGATGAGTCACAATTAAATACATAGACAGTCACGCCTTTTCCTATTTACATAAGGGATAAGCAGAGACCACACACGCAGCCTTCAAACACAATTACTATACATTAGAAATACCTTATAGGCCAAAGTAACTTACTCCAATGACAAAGTCTTCATGCAGATGTATTCATGATTGCGGAAAACAATAATTTAAGCATTCTACAGAGTTGACTAAGCTAGAATCTCCGATTAGCCTTTTGTAGGAGTTTGCACTCCGAAGATTGCATTTCCGAGTGTCAGCTACCTCAGAAGTTACCTATGCATTAAACATGACTTTCCTTTCATCGAAGTCCGCCGTCGTAAATTCGTCGCGCCCAATGTAAAATTATTAAAACCGTTCAATGTTTAACATAAATTCTCGATTAAGAAAGGTCTCGAAAATATGATGACCTAGTATTTTTTATAACTCGGTAGATTTTAGGTGAAGTAAAAAGTGTAGTAAATAGTAACAGCCATACACTGTACATAATAGTAATATTATATATTATATAATACACCATACAGTGTAATCCATAAGTGTAACTGATATCTCAGGGTGATGGGCGCAGTGGGGTGTCACACAGAAATGTTCTAGATGACAGAGCATTAACAACGAGCAAAACGTTCACCTGATGGTAAGTGTAACATTTGCTATGAGCAGACGTTACACTTACCATCAGGTGACCGTTTTGCTCGTTTCATCACTTTATCCAATAAAAAATTAGTCGTACTGGTGGTACCAATTTCGGTGATGTCATTGGCTTTTACAGCTTTACCGGATATCTATTTGGTCGCGTTTTTATTTGGTCGGTAGTTCGCTGCTTTAACCACCAGCGGATTTGGATGGATTGTGGCTATTTCGAAAAACCGACGTGATAATTCACTGAAGTGTTCAGAGATTAAAGGAATTTCACAGTCGCTGTGAAGTATGCCGTAAAGCAATAGTGTGCGAAAATTACAGTGTTTCAACAACGTATCTAAAAAGGTACAACTGGCTGCGCATAGAGTACTGGCCCCCACGATTATGTATGATACGAGTAGTAAATGTTGGGTCTGGTAGAAGAAGACATGAAAAGTTTGAAATGTACAGCTAGATATTGATGGACAAAGTGAGAAACAGCGGAATGTGGGAACGTTGCCGTGTGGTAGAAGATGTAGTGACAAAGATAGAGAAAGGGTGGGTTAAATGGTTTGGACACGTAGAGAGGATGAATGAAAGAAGATTGACGAAACTGATTCATGAAGTAAGTGTGAATGGGCAAGCCGGTAATGGTCAACGTGAACGAACGTTTCACGATCAGACGAAGTCGTTTTTAGGAAAGGTTACGTCAAAAGTACCCACAACCGACGAGCTTGTGACTGAAACACTAATGAAAGTGGAAGAAGCGAAAGATGTGTGTCAGGATAGAAGCAAGTGGAAAAATGTGGTCTCTGCCTACCCCAATGGGAAATGTATCGAAATCAAAGGTACTGAATGTATTATGTAAATTGTATTTTAAATAAAAATGGTTAAAATACTGTATTTTGTAATTTGTATTTTAATTAAAGAAAGTATGTATTTTGCTCAGCCCTGGGCACAGGCTTCCTCACATTTTGTAGAGGGTTATAGAGCCAGAAAGGTTGCGCCGCATTGCTACGAGTATACTGCGGGTTGGCGAATTTGTCATGTCGTCGAATTTATTTATTTTTAAGACGAAAAGAGGAGGTTTGCCCTTATATTTACTTTCTCCACCGAGGAAATTTACTTTAGTGAATATAAAAAAGTTAAAATATTTGCCTTAAAATTTACCAACGTTTGGTTTTATGCCAAATTTTCATTTAAAAAGTGAATAACCCACGACACACTTTTTAAAT
This sequence comes from Luehdorfia chinensis, assembly GCA_019845155.1. NCBI lineage: Eukaryota > Metazoa > Arthropoda > Insecta > Lepidoptera > Papilionidae > Luehdorfia > Luehdorfia chinensis. Next base: position 3,483,838 of record JAHVAK010000551.1, on the reverse strand, counting down.
GTAATTTTGGCGAACTTATGTTTGTTGTTTTGTAGTTTCAAGGTGTTTTTTTTTTTCATTTGGTTTCCTACAATCGGATTGTAACCACTGATATTTTAAAATAAACCTAAAATCGAACAGCAAGGCTATTTAGAATAACCACAAAATCTTTTCTTGACCCGAAACAAAATAAACCAATAAAGATTGTTTAATACATAAGATGCGATTGAGTTTTTTCTCTGAAAAATATTAAAAGACGTTAACATATTGTAATTATATCAATGATGGACAAATGATATATTATTTACAATATGGGCTGATGAATAGTTCACTGCTGGATGTGGATTTTATGAAGAAGAGTATATAGTCAAAATATGTATTCATTTAATAGCATTCCCATCGCTGTTCCAATTATTCTACCGTCAAGTAGTAGTGTGCAAACATTACCGTGTTCCGATATGAAGGGGAGGTGTAGTTACTTGTCATATGAGACTAAGAACTGGTGTCTCAGGGTGACGAGCGCAGTGTGGAGACATAGCATTTGTTTAATGCCGACGGTGCACTTACCATCAGTGTTTCGTTCGTCTCCTCACTTTCTTGCATAAAATAAAACTAAGAAGGCTATTACAGATATACACCACTACCTATAAATTATTTTTTTCATTATAACTACTGTTAGCATTGTTACATAAATAAAGTTTTATGTAAACTGCTGATAGAAGAAGCTCTATGCTTGATTGTAAATATTAGCATTGTATAAATTTAGATTATCTTACGAATCAGTCGTAGTTCGCTTACATTGCTATGTAGAAAGTCTTATGAATTGTCCTATATGCTTTTTAGAATTCATAATAAAAGAAGCAATAATAGGTGACTGGATGTGCCAGATTCGTGCTCTGTTTAGTCCACACCAAGAATGTAGTCGTCAACCAGACTCAACTAGTTCTGTAACCGATTTGAATGTGTACATGATCTTGAAAATAAAATACTCTGAACTTGACGTAGTTGACTTTACGTAGTGTGTGTGTCCTTAAACCTCTCTACATAACCTCCTCAAAAAATATAATGCATAGATTTTTTATATAAAAACTTACCTTAATGCTACTCCATTTCATTTTAACTTCATGAACTAAATTACACCTGAAACAAAAAATAAATATGTAATTAGAGTAATATTCAAGTTATAAATACCGGTAGAATAGCACCTACCCCTTTCCTACCGAGGTGTCGTAAGAAGGGACAGCCTTTATTCATGAAAAATAACACCATAATATGCAATGCTGTCAATAAGAACGCGCTGGGGAGTGAGAATTTTTTGATTCGTACCAAAATGTTGACCACCCGTCACGTCTCGTGTCGCGCGTGGTAAAAAAGTGGACTACGTGCTTGGCCTCTGCCTACCCTTATATGGGAAAAGGGCGTGACTGTCTGTATCTAAAATAGCATTCCGAGTGCAGCCACGGAGCCGGCACCTACCAATAATTTAATTCTAAGTCGAAGTAAAACATCCACCATAATTGAGAAATAAAAAAAAAACATGGCAGACTCTTCTAATGCTTGTCACCGCTTTTCTGACACTGCATCCTAGGCTATCTCTGATCTTATCGCAAGAACCGCGACCGTATTGACGACCGCTTGGCCTAGTGGTTAGGCGCAAATTGTTGGTTTTTGGGTCTAATTGTGTTGTGATTGGCACCGTGTTTCTGACACAGCATCCTAGCGTACCTCCGATCTTATCGCATAAGCGTTAGATCGGGTGCGGCTAGGATGGGACAAGATAGTGCCTCTGTGTTTGCGCATACACATGAGGCACTATAATATCTCCTACGGAGTTGCTACTCTCCGACAGTTTTCGGAAGTAATCATCAAATCTGCAAGCAGGTCATCATCAACGACATCTGCATAATGCCTTGCAGTGCGATTGTCTCAAATACAAGAGGCACTTTCTCGTCTTAGTCTACTTGCGCCATGTTACACTCATACTATAAGATCGGCTAGGATGCAGTGAGAGAAACATGGGGACAATCATAACACTAGCTGACCGAAAAACCAACTGTTACCAACATTGACTTCGGCAGGGAATCGAAACTGGAACCAGCGGCGTAGAAGCCAAGTGATCTAACTAATAGACCACGCGGTCGTTTTGCTCTAATAATTACATACACACAGTCACAATAATTTCGATGGGCGACGGTCTCAATATCTACATACATACATACATAAGATCGCGACTGTATCCCATAAGGGGAAGTCAGAGACTGGGCACTCACTGCAAAAACAGATGACTGCCACAATCCACGTTTCAACAAAACAATATAATGCACTTGATGTGATAGGTGGTGAGACCATCGCCATCATGCGCTGTTGGGTGCACAGTGCAGTTTAATTCCTTACTCGCCTTTTACGAGATCCATTGTATGAGATGGAGTGGTAGTATTCTTTTATCGAGCCGCCACCACACGGCACATAATATCTATGACATACTAATGTATAATAAATAATATGCAGATCTACATTACTCAGATCGGTGACGGACATGCGTCTAAGGTACGGAATGGACTGGTACTGAGATCGCCAATCCGTCTGCCAAGGGTGGCGATGATGGCAAATTCTCACAATTTGGGAAAGGTTTACGGTCAGCTATCTATATTATGTAGGATGAAGGAAGCCATTTTTAAAATTTTATTGATTTCTTTGCCATTTTAAAAAAATTAAATTAAATATTACACGTATCGTGATTATGAACAGATGGCGCCATCTACCTTCTTTAAAGAATGCAATAATATCGTACCATGAGGCTGGTCTGATGATTTTACTATATATTAACATACACATAGACTTAAAGTACAGTAAAAAAAAGTAAAGTTTCAGCCTATAAATGTCCCACTGCGAGAACAGGCCTCCTCTTATTTCTGAGAGGGTTTTGGATCTAGGAAGAATCCGCCACGCTGCTCCAATGCTGGTTGGCGTACTTCACATGTTTTCGAATTTTTTTTATTCCACAGACTTTTAAATAAAAAATGTGCCTTTGCCCAACAACGGAAAGTTTAAGTAGGCTTTTACGAGCTTTTCATTTTATTGTCGATATATTAAAGGTCTTTAACCATATCAAATTTACGGAAACCCTCTCCATCTTAGGTTTATTGCAAAAAATATTTAACGTCAGTGGATAAAAACGAAAGGAAACATTTAAAAACCGATTTCATGATTTTCACCCCCAGTAAAGTTCCTTATTATTTTTTTAAATAACAATGCTTAACACTAAGATTTCTCATGTACGTTACAGGAGAAATCTTAGTTATTTTACAGATATAAATCTCATAAGCACTGTTGTGCAAACAAATCTATTGTTTTTGTTTCATCTAGCATTTGAACCCAAAAGTTCACGTCAGATACACTTACTACTAGCCCACGCGGTGATCGCGTGTTAAAAGTACAATATTATCATTTTATATGATTACCAAAAAAACAAATCACCCATAACTTTTTTTTTTCATTTGATAAAGTGTCGAGACGAGCAAAACGTTCACCTGATGGCAAGTGCAACGTTTGTTCATAACAGATGCTGTATTACTCAGAATATTTCTGTGTAGCACCACACTGCGCCCCTCACCCTGAGACATAAGTTCTTAAGTCTCACATGCCCAGTGATTACACTAGCTCTCTCTCTCTCTCTCTCTACCAACTTCAAAAAATGAGGAGATTCTCAATTCGTCTGTCTATATATTTATATTTATGTTTATACCGGGATAATTTCTTTGTTAAACGGCCGACTTTAATATTTTTTTTTTTTTTAGAATGAGCGTATTATAGGAATGATGGAATCCATGAAAAAACAATAAATCATGTAACTCTTGAATAAGCATGTTTGGCGCCGCCACGTGGAAGTCGGTTTTTTGGTGAAATAATTATTTTCCACCGTTTTGCATTAAGGTTCTTTATTAACAAATATATTGTTCAACTAAATAATTTAGTCTGTTGCTTGTTGATTTGATCAAGGCTGTTAAGTAAATCGGTTTGTAATGTTGTAACATTGGCTTGGAAAATTTACACTGGTGACGCCGTTTTGTGGCTTCTAAGAACAATATCTAATCGCATTAGTAGTGTTCGTATTTGTTCGTAGTTGTAATACGACCGAATATTTTTTTGCGTGTATGTTACGTGATATCTCCGCCGATTGTGAACCTGATTTTATTGATTCTTTTTTTAGTTGAATTGGTTATACTCGAGATTGGCTATATACAAATTTGATCAAATTCTGATGATGGGATCCATGAGAGAATAATGATACTCTTAATTCGCACAAGCATGTTCGGAGCTGCTAAGTTGAAGTCGGTTTTATGGATAAATAATATTTAAGTAGAAGAGTATTGGTTGAATCCTAATAAATATTAAGCGTTAATAGCCTAATGATTCAGGGTACAGACTGCCAAACAGGGCGTCGTAGGCTTGAGCCGCCATTCGACTATCGTCGCGAAGCATCTGCTTGCACAAGGTTTTTCTGAGTGCTTAACAGGAATATTAATAATATTAATAGCTTCTGATATTCTTTAAAAAATTATTATGCCATGTCACGGACTTACTACGAATTTAAACACACTTTCTTTATTAGAATAACCACAGAAACTTTCCAAGTGGCAATCGCCATAACAGCCATCGAATCAGGCGTCGTTTATGAAAAGAGAAAATAATAATTTCAAAACCTACATATATTGAAAGTTATTAAAATGATTCGTTTAAAAATTATCACTTTATTGTAACATCATGCTCTGTTTTTGACCAAAAAAATAACAGTTACATCAGAGAAATAACAATTTTCTCTTCGTTCATATTAAAATAAAATCTAAAGATCTCAAATAAAACTTGACCCAAAAAAACTTTTACTTTACAAGCGTAGCCCAAAATAATATTATCAGTTATAAAGTTTATACTGTTAAGGGGTTAACATTCGAATGAAATAAAATACTCGAGAAGTGGGCTGTAAAAATTACTAGCAAATAAAGAAGGAAAGTGGCTCGTTTATCAATATTTTGCAGTTACGTTTAACATACTATTTATGCTGAACGGTGAACTGTAATGTGTATATATTTTTTTCTTTATAGGTAATAAACCAGCACCTCTTAGCTTGTAAGATTTTTGTTTTGAAAATACAAAAAGTCTTACGCGATAGGTGCCCGGCAGAGTAGACTAGCGCAACTGGGACACCCCAGGAGGAAATAGGTAGGTGCTGTAAGAAGCGACTAAGATTTTTTTTTTTAAACAAAGTCCCACAGTAGGATTTTCTCCTGTATCGTGGGTGCGTTTTACAAACATACATTTCACATGCACAACACAACCAGACCCGAAAAGCTACAATTTGTGTTTTGCACAAATGTTACCTCCGGCTGGGAATCGAACCCAGGACCGGTGGCGTAGAAGTCAGGTTCGCTGACCACTACGCCACGCGGTCGACAATATTATAACAATATTGAAAGGACAGACTTTATTGGTGCAGAATAATACCATAATATACAATGCTTTTACTATACTGCTCCTGGGAACGCAATGGGGAGTAAGAATTTTTTGTACTAAAATGGCGGCGACATGGTTCGCCACCCAAAAGTGAGTTACGGGTGTGATCTCTGCCTTCCCCTCATGGGGAAAAGGCGTGACTGTATGTATGTAGAATTTATCTTGTATCTTGACATAAATTATACTTGAACAACACAACCAGACCAGAAAATAAACAAATTCTATTTTGTACACATCCTAGCCCCGACTGCAATTCAAATGCAGGATCCGTGGCGTAGAAGGTAGGAATATAGTTGCAATAAAACTTGTACTATATTTTATATTAAATCCTTAGACTTAAATAAAAATATACTAATTAAAATTGTAGCGCGATGACTGCCCTGGACGATCGCCACCCTTCGGGAGTTGTCGGGACCAAGAGGCCTAAAGAAGGAACTGATCAACGAAGAGTCAAGATATGAATGTGCTACTTCACTTTACCCCTAATGACTACAATGGGACGCCTCGCTGCAAGTAATTAAGCCGTCAGTTCTCGTCAAAACGCTTCCAAAAAGCCTATACCGCGTTTTTTCACATTATTTTGGGCTGGTAACCTGTATTTCAGGTTTTTCTAAAACCTATCTCAGGCACCAGTCTCTCACAACGCCTTATCATTGCTATTTAAATTATTTCTTTACGAACTAGCCAGTAAGTTGTGATGAGACAAATAAAGTGATTTTTATTATTATTTATGGGTTATTTGTATATTTTTCTCGTCTGGTTGGGATATATATTATTATACTTATTATTATTGCTATTTCCGTTACGTTTTCGTTTGATGACGGCGTCGTAAATTGTCAGCGAGAATTCTTCCTGAGTCGTAAAGTGTAATTCATAAAAAATATTTGTGCAATACACTATTTATTTGTATCGGACCTGGATGTATGTAGGCATACACTACTCACTCACTGGTGGTAGGATTCCTATGCAAGAATCCGTCTAGGTAGGCACCACCCCAGGGCCAGTTATTCTGCCGTGAAGCAGTAGTGTGCAAACATTACTGCGTTTCGTTTTGAAGGGCACTGAGAGCTAGCAACTGAAAGGTAGCGTAATCACTGGGCATATAAGACTTAAGAACTGATGTCTCAGGGTGACGGGCGCATTGTGGTGTCACACAGACATTTTCTGGGTGACACAGCATTTGTTATGGGCAGACGTTGCACTTACCATCAGGTGAACGTTTTGCTCGTTTCGTCACCTTATCCAATAAAAAAAAGACAAGGAGGAACCTATTTTATATGTAAGGTAAGCAGGTGAAACTGACGTTTTAAGAAAAATCCGAAGTAACCTTTTTACACCATTTTACATTTATAGTCTGCTATAATCGTAAATATTCTCTTGAATAGAAAAGAAATATCTCTCTTATATAAGCGCGTGTTACATGAAAAATGGTTACACAAGGAAGATTTTGCAGCAATATAAAAGAGCAATAGATATGACGAACTCTGCATGAAACGTATTTGAGGATTTGCAAATACTTGAATAAGAAAGGAAATAAAGATGGTCCTCCAGATCTCATGAACTTTTTCTATTACATTGCAACGTGACATACAAACTTCTGTTTGTATCTCTCGTCTCGATATTTGCCATAGTTTGGCAGGCGGGTTGGCAACGGCAGTTGTTTTGATGATGAGAAGTGGCAATGGGCCCGCCATACATCTCGTAGAACCGATACCCGCTGGGGAAGATATCTCGAGTAACCTCGCACCAGCAAACGCAGTGAAGCGATCCCTATAGGCGGTGCGACGACTGCATGGTTCTGCTGGAAGTCGATGAATGCAGCTGGCTCGGGACCGTGTTTTGTGGCAAACTATTGGGGAGGCCTACGTTCAACAGTGGACTAAGAAGGGCCGAAATGATGAAGATGATTTATTTTCAGTATAATCTAATTTCTCCAATTTCAATATAATATCAACAATGGAAACCCAGTTATATAGATGGGGTCTAAAAAAATCTTCAAAGTGAACTGCATAAAAATATGCCGAATTTATTATAATCTCTATAGCTTGTAATTTCGAATTTCTTCGCACGTAATGTCCTGGTGCTTAAAACTTGTTCAGCGTTCGGCATACTTGTCTATCGATACTCGTATTATGGATACAAGGCTCGAATTCCTGTTGTAACCAATAGATGAATCCTTTTTTCGTGCAACGCGTAATTTAACTTTAAACACTCAATAAATACTTGTACATATTCCGCATATTTTTATCTTTAACTAGATTTACTCGTGATTGCAAATTAGTTAAGACAGGTTATTAATAATATTTTTTTACTGAATCAAGTGAGGAGACGAGTAAAACGTTGACCTAAAGTAAATTACAACGTCTTAGTCTTAGTCAAAGTCAAAATTTCTTTATTCAATTTAGGCTTGTTTAAAGTTCTTATGAACGTCAAAATCTACACCGGTTCAAAAAATGACCTTCTCAGAGAAGAACCGGTTTGAAACTCTGGGGTCTTTCTTTTTTCAATGCCATATTACATAATGTCATTTATAGATTACAAAAAAAAATACATCATAAATTTAGTAGTCAGGGGGTTTCCAAGTGCAGAGTATGAGTTATTTCCATACATCTTTGAGCTCTTTTTAATGATCTATTTTATAAGACGCTTCATTTAATAATGTCTTATTGATAAGTTTTTTAAAATCCTTGTCCTATTTATGTGTTACACTTTTAGGAATTTTATTATAAAACTTTATACATCTACTAAGAAAAGACTTTCTCGTTTTAGCCAACCTGAACACAGGACTAATCTGCCCATAATTAATGCTGTGTCACCCAGAACATTTGTGTGGGGCTCCACACTGCGCCCGTCATTGTGAGACATTAGTTCTGAAGTCTCATATGCCAAGCAATTACACTACCTCTCAGTGCCCTTCAGACCGAAACACTTACTGTTTGCCCACTAACTACTTTACGGCAGAATAACTCTCCCTGCGATGGTAACTAGACTTGTTGTAGGGTTCCTGCATAAAAATCGTACCACCAGTAAAAAAGTTACCGAAGCTTTCAATAGTCAAAGGTTACTATATCATTTAATAAAAGATTATTGAAAATATTTCATAACTTCAAACTAGGATAAACAAACATCAAGGAACATAGTCGAAGTTAGTCCCATGGGTATTATTTATAACTTTTGTAAAATAATGTCAATAGCTTTAGAAGTTCTCGAGTGAAATCCGTTCATACAGATAGGCGAAATATGTATATATATACTAACTGATGCCCGCGACTTTTTCCGCGTGAATACAGGTTTTTTAAATATCCCGTGGGAAGTATTTCATTTTCCGGGATAAAAATCTATGTGCATCTCCAGGATGTATGCTATCTCTGTACCAAATTTCGTCAAGATCGGTTCAGCGGTTAAACCGTAAAAAAAATAACAAACAGTTTTGTCAGTTGATTTAGTTATATATTTGAATTTAATAATATTCGAAAATGCATTTAGAAGCGAAACCAGATTTATGTCTGTTCTTGTTCAGATAAATTTCCAATTTCATATTTTTATAATTATTATTTATCATGAAAATATCTACCTTAATATAAGCTCGTGTCATAACTATACGGCAAGTTTCCAACGAGTTCATCGTAATTAATTCGACGTATTGAGCAGGCGCCAACAATACAGTTATCTAAATTGAGATTTATATCAAAATCCTTTGTCTATAGTCATTCAAATTTGGATCGTTTGCAAATGAGGAGTCGTCGTCGTCGTTGCAGCCTAATACTAGTCCACTAAATGGCCTCCCCATAGATTACTACAAAAGTTAGTAGCTCTCCCGATGGGGGGATTTTGCCTTAGTTGTCACGCTTGGAAGAAAGGTTGGCAACCGCAGTTAATTTATTCGGATGTTCCAGGAAGATGCTACTGCCCATCTCCTGGTTTTCATTTACCCTCTTTTTACGGCACCCACGGGATGAGATGGGGTGGTAGATTCTCTTAAGCCGCCACCACACGGGCCAGCAAAAGTGAGTTATGAAGCTGGATGTTTTTTAATTTCAATAGCCTTGCGAATCATCCTTGGTAGGAATCGGTGTTCTTTTGCAAGGATTTGTGGTCTATCAAATCTGATGTAATGGTTGGGATGATCCAGAACATGGTCACAGACTGCAGACTTCCTAGAGCGTCGATGCTTCACATCTTAAAATGGTTAAAAGATCCATAAAAACCCGCGTTAAAGAACATATAGCTGAAGGAATGGCTGAGGGTAGGGATCGGTGTTCTTGCAATAGAACACCAATCCCTACCAAAGATGATTCGCGAGGCTATTGAAATTAAAAAAATCCTAATTTCAATAGGGAGGATGGTTGGGTACTACCACCGGCTAGGGATCCTATTATTAATAAAATTAAATCAAAAGCCAAGCATACCACTGCAAGGCTTCAAGACACAGTAAGCTCTTTCTACGTAGATCGGACTAAAAATAATAATTAAAAGTTGAAGGTACTCCAGGTTAACTATAACATCAGGACAACTGTCACCTCAGTCCCCCCGTGGCCATGGGTGCTGTAAAGCGCCCGAAACGTCGGATTAAAAATAGTTTTAAATTAAACGCGAAAAAATCCGTAAAAAGTAGTTTTATTTAAATATCCACAGTTGATTGATGTCTTTCAGGCGACAACATCCGATTAATATCTAAGTTGTGAACTGCAAACACTACTTCTGTATTAAGATAGTTACGAGTAAGTAAAGTCAAGCGAGAATATTTTCTTTATTAGTCTGTTGATTATCCACTGCTGGACAGAGGCCTCTCCCAAGAAGAGAACATTTGTCAAAATCACCACGCTTGACAGGTGGAGTGTTGATCGCAGTACAACACGCCCCACATCTCATACACTGCCCGCCAAAGGTCTGTGTATTTTCGGTCTGATGTTATTCGAGGTAAAAGTAAATCGGAAGCCATGAGGTTTCCCAAGCAGTTTCATCTGTCGACTTTTACGACATCCACGCGAATAACTCGAATTGATATACTGGATATCTTTCAATTTTATTACCTCTTGTAATTTTTGCTTTAACAGTTTTCCGGAATACAACACATAAAAATTGTAAAGAAATCTTATTTATAAAGTAATGAATAATTGTGTTATTTTCCTAGCCTGTAAAACTTGATTACAAAGGGGATAAAGAATCAAATTACTTCTACTACAATGTAAGAGCGTGTACTAAAGGAATCTTTATATTCAAGGAGGCATATAAAACCCTTATCCTGAAAACTAATAATATCATGTGCCATGTTGGATTGTATTAAAAAAATATATGAGGCTTACGTCGTAAAAGACAAAGTTATGAAACTTCAATCTAAGATCAGTCATTTAATGTAAATATGTTTCAGAAGGTAAAACATAATTTCTTGCTATTGAAGAAAAATAGAGTTTTTCTCTTATATTCTATACCATTATTAATTTAAAAACGTCAAATCATTCATATGCTGATGCAAATTTAAAAGTTTGATGATTTTCTCGTGGATCCTATCATCAAAACATGAGCTTACTTATATGGAACTACCACTAGGATACCCCCTTTATAATATAATAAGATTCAAAACCCCTGAAATCGGTTCAATTGGTAAAGAATTATATCACTGAACATACATAAAGAAAGATACCGACGAATTGAGAACCTCCTCCTTTTTTGAAGCCGCTTATAAATGACGATAGTGTGGCACAGATTTCAATGAACTCGATCGCTAAGTCGCAGGCTCTGGGCTCAAGTAACAGCTAAAAGGTAGCTAGGTAAAAAAATAAATGTCCCTGGAGATGTGTCCTGGTCTGATAGGCAGTTTTTACATATCATTAAAGTATTTATTTCTCAGAAATGAAGGTTTCCTCACGATGATTTTTAGCTGAGCACGCAATTAACAATTTTACTGGTATAGTTAATAGAATCAGGCGTTACTTTGCGGAAATCCATTATAATGAAGAAAAGTAAGTTACTTTGCTAAGATCCGCATGCAAAATATAAAAATGGTGTATATTACCTAGTTGTTACAGTTTAGTTACAGACGGCCGCCGAGTTCTGTCGTAGAGTCTATTACGCTTGATAATGCCTCGTTTTGGGGCGAAACACGTGTCGTGTTCTCGACTTCAGTGGTGTATATTATCTAGTGGTGGTATTGTAGTGGTTGGTGGAGGGTTCCTGGTGGCGGTGTTAGTTTGCTTGTGCACGCTACTGAGGGAGGGCGGGTGGTGCACTTCAAAAAACTAGGTAATATACACCATTTTTATATTTTGCATGCGGATCTTAGCAAAGTAACTTACTTTTCTTCATTAATTTTACTGGTGCCGGCATAGGAGACTAAACCCCAGTGTGTTATGAAATTTAAGGCAAGCGCCTGGCCTGTTTACTGCCACGGCTCATAAACAATCATACTCGCTATGACAATGTTGCACTTGCGTGCATTATGTATTGTATTATTCTTAAATATGACCGCCCTAAAATATTGAAACCTATGAAAAAGTACATATATGAAATGAAAATTACATATCTGACATGAAAACAATGTGCTAGACACCTCCACAACATGAAAATCTAAAATCACAATATGAAAATAGGTGGTAGTAAACGGGCCAGGCGCTCGCCTTAAATTTCATTACACAGTGGTTGCGATTTCTTTGACAGTTTAGATGCTGCTGTAGACAAGATTATTACAATGTCTTAATTTAATATTGAAAAAAAAAACTATATTTAAGAATGGTATCGCGTTTAATTTAATTTTAAACTTCTAATGCTTCAAGCTTACACATGGTTACTGATAAGCAGAAGTCCCGTGACCATCGACCAGTTTTCTATTTAAAAACAATACTAAGGGATCGTTGAAGTAATCATTCGATGTCTGTATGTGCGGCAGTTACGAATGTATTTTTGTTTATAGTTCTTTCTTCTTTCTTCCATCTGGTTTGTGTTAATAATCAAAAAACATATATTTTAAGCAGTTCAAGATTAATTGCTGTTATGTCTGCTTTACCTGTAAGAACATAATGATGTTCGTAAATATCTTTTAAGGAATAAGTACTTAATTAATCTTACAGGCGTAAAATACACTTGACTAAACTAGGGTATAGAAAAATTCTACGAAATGAAGGTGTCAGTAATAAATAGTGGACGTACGTGGCGTTAAACGGGATACCGTCATAAGAAGATGTACAGATGTGGGAAAAGCAAGGGTGCGTAAAAATCTTCATTAGTAACGCTACACGCTCACTGTTTTCACGAAAAGATGGCTATGAAAATTATATTTTATCGTGTATTAGGTTGAAACTCACTCAAACGTCTTTTTTTAATATTTCCTCTCTTTTTAATAGGAAATTTTTAGCGTCACTTCGCTACCTTGTGCGGTATAAACTGTAGTCGGGATTTAATATTTCATAATAAAATATTCTGATTTTACTAGCTTAGAAAAACTATAGCCGCTCTCGAAAAATCTGCAATCCTCTAAGTTGCACAACCCGAATTTAAAAACGTCAAACATTACATTACTGATGTGCGTAGATAAGCACTCATCCAACTATTTATTTATATAACTTCATATACGCTCAAGTATATAGGCGCACTTAATGCCTGAGGCATTCTCTACCAGTCTACCAAAGGGCGATGCAGAGACAGAATGAGCTATGTGTTGTAGGAAGTTAATATAAAGGGAAAAAATATAATAAATCTATACTAATATATAAATGCGAAAGTAACTCTCTCTGTCCCTCTGTCTGTTTATTACTCCACTGCTGAACATAGGCCTCCCCCATAGATTGCCACAAAAGTTTGTAGCTCTCGTTTTGGGGGGAGTTCGCCATAGTTGCCACGCTTGGCAGACGAGTTGGCAACCGCAGTTTATTTATTCAGATGTTCCATCAAGATGCTGCTGCCCATCTCCTGGTTTTCATTTTCCCTCTGTCGACTTTTGCGACACCCACGGGATGAGATGGGGTGGTAGATTCTCTTAAGCCGCTACCACACGGCTAAGTACATATAAGATGTGTAATATATTAGTAATTATATAATATTAAACTACTTATGTTGACTATTTCTGTGATGGCTCTGCCAATTTACATAGAAAGTGCTCAAGAGCTTTCATTTTGAATGAGTAACGATTACTTGCTGCAATTACAATATTTCGCTCGAACTAGTTACATAGAATAAAATGTTTCACTTACTTGTTTTCCTTATTTAACGATCTATTTTAGTTATAAAAAAAACCCAAGCGACATCCGACATCGTAAAAATAAGAGTTCGCGCAATTTCAGTTTTATCGAGATAAGCCATTTTATACGGGTGAAGGCAACCTTTATAACTTTAACTTCAGAAATGAAATAAAAGTGATTTTTGTTTTTATGATCATAATCATAAAGCTGTAAATAGTATATAGCTGGACATAGGGCTCTCCTAAGAACATTTTCATCACCCTTGGTAGGTGATTAAAGGTGATGCTGTGACGCATCACCCTTTAATCACATAGACGTTGCGTACGTTACAGGTCTGTCTATTTTCGCGTTGATATTTTTTATATAGTTCATCCGTCGCCTGTCCATGTCATTATCCAGGCATTACCATTTTTTTTTTAATCTTTGATACATACTGCTTTAATAATTATGCTTACAAGTAACGCTATCAACAAACTAAAATTATTGTTTACAAACATGTAACAAAACATACAATTTAAGCGACTTCTGAAACTAGTAGGGTAATAAGCTATTGAGCTAACAAACGCTGCCAACGGAAGTAGTAGAAGTAGGAGTACAAGCAAACAGGGTCTCGTAAATTACGACGCGAATATACCGTGTGCTTATAAGATGCGGGCAAATATTACTTTAACGTAATATGCGGGAGCAATTTAAAGATAAAAAGCTAAGATAGGAAGCATATAATTTGATTTGATCTTGATTACCACATAGCTCAGGAGTCTTGAGCCGCCGCCAATGAATATTCGCAATACCTGAAGAATTCCGGGTGCGTCGGCCTTTGAGAAAGGAGTGGGCTCTTTTCTTGAAGGTCCCTATGATAGTCTCTAGGTCGAAATCATGTCAGATGAAATTGTATTGTTAACCCTAAGGACTACGATGGAATGTCTCTTTGCCAGTAATAGAATCTTCTACCGATTCTATCATTGGGTATAACGATTCAGAATAACTATCTACTCGTATTGGTTGATTTGGCAGCTTTAGTATGTACGTGTATGTGGGGTGGTAGATTTTTTTAAGAATGTACCACCCCATCTCATCCCGTGGGTGTCGTAAAAGTCGACATAGGGATAATAAAAACCAGGAGATGGACAGCAGCATCGTCTTGGAACAACTGCATAAATAAACTGCAGTTGCCAACTCGCCTGCGAAGCGTGGTCACTATGGCAAAATCCTCCAAAATTATACGTAATGAACTGAATTCACGATTTTTAACGAAATTCATGTCATACAACCAACCCTCTTAGACAATAATCTTCATTTATCATATTAATTAAGTAGTATTAATTGTTTTCTATAGTCCTGTAAGCAATTCGAGGCCGATTTGTGCCATTTTCTTGTAAAAATTTGCATAAACTTTTGTGGCAATGTATGGAGGCCGCCTATGTTCAGCAGTGGACTCGTGATAGGCTGAAATGATGATGACTATGGCGATTAAGACCCGATTTCACCGATCTTTTTGGAAACCAAGTTTTATAAAACCACCTTTTACTTAACTGAGTTCAAATGTATAATTTGATCTCGGTTTTCTTATAACCGATTTCACCAGCTCCAGTTTTATCGCGTTTAGTAAAACGAAGTTTACATGAAAGGTCGTCACAATCTAAAACAAAAACTTGATGTGATTCGTATTTTGCGAAATCTAACAGCCTGTTTTTATACATAGGTCACATAGGTAAGCAAACAAAAAACAATACGAAATAAAAATAATTATTGCGTTAACATAATTGTGTAATTGACAATGACACTTCTCTAAACGCGTTTAATGGAGCTAAACATCGAAAATTGGGGGTTTAGAATTTGAACCGCGTTTAGCTATAACTGCGTTCATTTGATGTTGATGAAATACAAATTGTAGCATTGAACTCAGTTAAACGCTTAAAATTCGTTTAGCTTGAACTGATCGCGTTTCCACGGTGAAATCCGCTCTTAACGTGCATTAAGAAATTGGACACTATAATAGTTTCATACTTTACAATGATGATGATGATGATAGTCTCTTGGCTGGATGACCACGACAACCTTCGAATACTATCGAAAGCTATCAACTACGCAATAGATATTATAGTGCCACAAGGGTCCGCACAAACACAGGGGGATTCGCTCCTACTAACCTACTCGCGACCGATATAACGTTCTTGTGATATCATCACATGATCATGCATGCGATAGAATTGACTAGAATGCAGTGTCAGAGATACGGAGGCTATTTAGCGCGTTCTACGGCCTAGTAGTCACATACTCTTACTCGGACAACAATAGCTGCGTCAATTAAAAAACAAATTCGTTAGAAAATACATGCACGTTAAATTTCCAAAAATTTCTTGATTTGAAGCCAGATTCAAACTTTAAAAAAAAATTAGTAATCCTGTCAACGGTAGTAACATTCTTGTTAACTACTCCAACTATGCTTAAAAGATTGTGCTCGGAGATGTGCACAACAATGGTCGAATGGCGGGCTCGAAATCCTGCGACATCATGGTTCACCGTCCATACCCTAAATCATTTGGCTGTTGGCGGTTCAATGCAGATTATAGGACAACGAAGATTATATTACTTACATACATACATACATAAGATCACGACTGTATCCCATAAGGGGTAGTCAGAGACTGGGCACTCACTGCAATAACAGATGACTGGCACAATCCACGTTTCACCAAAACAAATTTTTGTATTAATTACTACTACTAATTATATTACTTACATTGAATAAAACTCTGGGAATTCTAACTTAAGCTTTTCCTACATATCATGTTTTATAAATTACTATTTCACGCGAATTCCCAAGTGAGTTTTTGCTGAATGCGACGGAAATAGGTAGTACAAATTGGCTTGTCAATGTTTCTTGGTGTAATCGAACCGATTTCTCGTTATGTTGACTCATGTATTTTATTAGCTATCTGACCCAATTTCATACAACTACACTTTAAACTTTATAAATCAAAATTGTCATACATTAGAACACACTTACTGTCGACTTATATAAGGATAAACTATGTGATCCGCTCTTGTTTTATATAAAACTAGCTTTGCCCCGCAGTTACACACGCGTAAAATAATAAGATGATATTATATATTCTAGAACTTTCCAATAAACGAGTTATCTAATGCAAAAAAGGTTTTCAAATCAGATTAATATTTCATGCGATTAGCGTGACTACACATGCAACAACACACACAATAATGTAACATACAAACTCTTCAACTTTATTAGAGGAGTAATATTTTCTTGAAGAAAGTCTTTTGTACTATATCGTTCATTATTGTGTCAAGAAATGACGTGTCAGGGAAATTGTTCACCTGCTGTTAAATGCCATATCTGGCATTACAGTTGCCCATAACGTTGATTATTCTGATGGCATTAAGTATCGAGAAGAACAAGTCTAAAGATGAATTGCCATACCTACCTTGTTGCCCCGTGTGGTGGTGGCTTAAGAGAATCTACCATCCCATCTCATCCCCTTGTCGTAAAAGTCGACAGAGGGAAAATGAAAACCAGGAGATGCGCAGCAGCATCTTCTGGAACATCTGAATAAATGAACTGCGGTTCCCAACCCGCCTGCCGAGCATGGCAACTATGGCAAAATCCCCCCAAAACGAGAGCTACTAACTTGTTGCAATTTATGGCCTATGTTCAGCAGTGGACTAGTGTTAGGCTGAAACGATGACGACGACCTACCTTTAATGCTTGCAGTGTTACGACCCTGTATGAAACTGCAGTGTGCTTATTACTCCGCAACTTTGGTTTATTTAAATCCTAGTGTGGGTGACACTTGGATTTCCCCTGTATCGTGAGTGCATCAACAGACATAAATTTCACATGTACAACACAACCCGAAAACCAACAATTTGTGTTTTCGCACAAATGTTGGCTTCAGTAGGGATATGAACCCAAGACCAGCGGCAGTCAGGTAGTCTGACTACTAAGCTACGCGATCGTCTCATATGCCCAATAACTTTACAAGCTACAGTGTTGTTCAAACCGGAACACAGTAAGGCTTGCACAGTTAACATCAGGTGAGCCGATAGCTCGTTTGCCATTCTTCTTTAAAAAAAACAGTACTGCTTAGCGACGTAATAACTGACCTAATAACTTTTGGTATATCTACCTAGACCGACTCCTGCATACAATTTCTACCACAAGAATTGATTCTTTTATAAATGACAAAATCTACACCGGTTCGAAAAGAAAACCTCGAAGAAGAACCGGTAAGAAACTACATGGTCATATTACATAACATTATTGATAAATTACATTAATTAAATTATTACAATATCACCAATTTAAAAACCATTGAGATTACTAGTTCAAAGGAAGTGTTATTTACAGACATCCTTGTCCTTTATACGAGTATAATGATCTATTTTATAATATGCAATGATTTCTTCTTGTGATTTTTTTAAAATCTATGTCAGATTTTTGCGTCACACTCTTGATACATGAGACATTCTAGTGTTTAATAAAAAAAAAATAGATAATAACCGATTCTTCAGATTTTTACTTAAATATGCAAGCATGTAAAATTAATACTGTAAAAAAATTTCTTTGTAAACTATTCTTGTCCTATAGCTTACACAGATTATGCTCTGCATTTCTAATTTAGCAGTCTCATACTACGAATACTCTTTTTACCAATACCTATTTTCAATTTTTTTAATATCAATACTCTTTTTTTCTTCCCACTTAATAATTATATAAGGTATTTAAAAATAAGTAAAGATAATGGGAAAAAATATTTTGATTACAATATAAATTTAAGACATGGGTAATATTATATTTTTCGGACTAGTGAACTAGGATTGTTTCATAATCAACACTTTTCGGTTGTCATCATCTTCATTTCAGCCTATCACTAGTCCACTGCTGAACTGAATTTTTATGTTCATATTGGAGGATTTTGCCATAGTTGCCGCGCTTTGCAGGCAGGTTGGCAATCGCAGTTTATTTATTCACATGTTCCAGGAAGATGCTGCTGTCCATCTTTTAGTTTTTATTTTCCCTCTGTCGACTTTTACGGCACTCACGGGATGAAATGGGGTGGTAGATTGTCTGAAGCCGCTACCACACGGCACCCCAATGCCCCAAAATGAGATCTACAAACTTTTGTGGCAATCTATGAGGGAGGCCTATGTTTAGTAGTGGACTAGTGATAGGCTGAAATAATGATGATGATAATTTTTATTTTGACTTAAGAGACAAGAAAGTGCAGCTTTACCGCGGCTGTTTAACCTATTTATAGACAATTGCTTGAAAGATATGAAAGAATTAATGATCTGACTATCAAATGCCTTCTATACGCTGATGATCAGGTTATATAAGTATCATCAGAGTAGGAGTTGGAGGCGATGGTTAATATTGTGCATTGTGCTCTATAAACAAAATAATGAAAATTAATGTAGATAAGAAGAAAGTAATGGTTTTTGAAAAAGAAAATATCATAGTATATATTTCTGATTGAAGGAGAAAGAGTGAAACAAGTAAAAGAGTTGTATACTCGTGTTCAAAATTTATGAGAGACGGAAAGTACGACTGTTATATTGAGCGAAGAGTGCAAGAAGGAAATATAGTGTATGGGGCCCTGCATAACTTTATTGTCACCAGAACGTATCTAAAAAGGCACAAGTCACAGGACATAAAGAAGTACTGCTCCCCATACTTATGTCCGCTCGCTTTCACTAATGACGAGCGCGACGCCTAACTAATAAGAGGTAATACGTTATTTTGAGCAATGATTGACATAAAGTTAATACCAATAGATTTTTACTAGGCTACACCTACACCATAGGGTTGCTCTATAAGATAGGGTTGCCCTATACCATAGGGTTGCCCTATACCATAGGGTTGCCCTATACCATAGGGTTGCCCTATACCATAGCGTTGCCCTATACCATAGGGTTGCCCTATAGCATAGGGTTGCCCTATTTATGTAGCCCTACACCATCGGGTTCATCCTGGTGGTAGGATTCATATGCAGATGCTACCGGAGCATCTAGATTGGTAACACCGAAGCAGCAGTAGTGTGCAAACATTGATGTGTTCCGGTCTGAAGGGCACTGAGATCTAGGGTAATTACTGGGTATATGAGAGTGGAGAACTAATATTACATTGTTACGAGCGCAATATGGTGCCACACAGAAATGCTCTGAGTGACTCAGCATTTGTTATGGTTACATACGTTGCACTTATCATCAGGTTAACGGTTTGTTCGTCTCTAGGGACCTTAGGAGTGACTGGATTTTTGACACTTGTACACTTCAGTGCGTTTTTGACGATTTAGAGTATTTTTTATGTTGTTCTTAAAGATTATTGTATTAGATTGGTTTTAAGTTTTCGGTTTCTTTGCATTTGGCATTTGCATGCAGGAATCCGTCTAGGTAGGTACCACACCAGGGCCAGTTATTCTGCCGTGAAACAGTAGTGTGCAAGCATTACTGTATTTCGGTTTGAAGGGCACTGTGAGCAAGCGTAATCACTGGGCATTTGAGACTTAAGAACTGATGTCTCAGGGTGACGGGCGCAGTGTGGTGTCACTCAGAAATATTCTGGGTGATACAGCATTTGTTGTGGCGGTGTTGTAATATTGTATACATGTTAGGTTACAATAAAATTGTAACCTAATTTGACGTATGAATTAAATAAAAATGTTATTTTAATTGTAATATTTATGTATTATTTTAGTTAACTTTGAATTAAGTTTAAACAAATCATGCATACGCATTGCCTAATTATGAAGACATGTAACTACAACGTTACATGTGTTAGTTAAACATGTTTTTGCTCTAGGCGACGCGTTAATATTTAGTAATCTGAATTGGGCGTCTTCTAAAGTTAGCGAAAACGGATATGAAAGTAAGATTAATGCTGTGGAAATGAAAAGTTTCAGTATATCTAGAGTAATATTGATGGATTGGTAGTGATTTTTTTTAATAACATATTAAAACCGTTGCAAATGCTTCAAATAATAACTTAGAAATATATTTAACATTGTTAGTATACTTCTGAATAACAAATATAGGCATTACCCCAACTTTTATTACTGTTTTTATTTTAAATGTATTATATTTTTAAATTATTAATTGATCAAAACTCTTCTAGACTTCTTTTTACAGTTGTAGACTTATCAAACGTATCCCCTTAGATCACTTTCTTCAAACTAAGCGTTGACGTCAGAAATATTAATTAAATAAACTTCTTAACAACAAACTAAACGTTTAGAAGTAATATTTAAATATTTAACGAAGTACTCACGTTGCACGAGTAACGTGGGTTTCATCCCCTGTATCATCATTTCAGCCTATTACTAGTCCACTGCTGACCATAGGTCTCCCCACTAGATTGCTACAACAGTTATTAGCTGTCATTCAGGGGGGATTTTGCCATAGTTGCCACTCTTCTCTTCTTCTTCTTTATTTACTCAGATGTTCCAGTAAGATACTGCTGCCCATCTCCTGGTTTTTATTTTCCCATTGTCAACTTTTACGACACCCACAGGATGAGATGGGGATGGTAGATTCTCATAAGCCGCCACCACACGGCAAGACTTTTACTGGCTCCAAAAGCCTAACAATAAAAAAGGTTGCATAGCAGTGGGGCGTTTACAGGCTGAAAATTAAAGTAGGTAATTAGGCTTAAAGTAATCTTGACTGTTCCTCTTCTTCTTAACTCTTAGAAATGAGAAGTAGTCTATGCCAGAAGTTAGATATTTACTTTAATCTTGAAATGACAGACAGCCTAGTAGTCGTAGAGTCAATAACACTTGATAATGCCTCGTTTTCAGGTGAAACACGTATCGTGTACTCGACTTCAGTGGTGTGTATAGCATAGTGGTGGTGTTGTAGTGGTGGAGGGTATCTGGTGGCGATACGCGGTGGCGGTATCGCTTGTGCACGCTACTGTGGGAAGGCGGGCGGTGCATATACAATTTATTTCTTGTTTACGTGAATGCTACACATTAAATACTGTGTACAATTCAATATTTTTTTCAATCAATCAAAGACCATTTAAGTTTATTATAATATTAAATATACATACATAACATATGGAAATGAGGCAATCGCTGTCAAGCTATTTTTACATTTTTGTGTTTATGATAATTGTATATAGTTTTTTTTTTATTTGATAATGTGACGATACGGGCAAAACGTTCACCTGATGGTAAGTATAACGTCTGCCCATAACAGATGCTGTGTTACTCAGAATATTTCTGTGTAGCACCACACTGCGCCTGTCACACTAATACATAAATTCTTAGAGCTAGAGCTCACAGAGCCCTTCAGACCGAAACACAATAATGTTTGCGCACTGCTGCTTCACGGATTTCTGCATAGGAATCCTACCCCCAATAGTTTACACGTATCTCTGTGGCCCCATAATGCTACTCGCGCATCGATAGCCTTTGACCGTATTTGGAAATTGTCGCTGCGATGAAAAAACAGAAGACTGCCAGAATGACATCACCATTACCTTTTTTAACTTTATAAAAAACATCTTTAAACGGACATTTTATAATAAAAAAAAAATATGTTTTCATCTGTAATGTTCTAGAAAACTGCTAATGCAAAAGATAAAATAAATGGTTAGCTGAATGCACTAACGAGCTAATAAAATTAAGAGATCTCCAGTATAGCAAGCTCTTAATATTCACGCTTGACTTCACTTGCTCGTAACTAACTTAACAAACGTGAAAGCGATATGAAGTCGAAGTGCGAAACGGAAAAGGTTTTTTCTGAAAATAGTTTAGTTAATGAAAACATTATTTTAAGAATCATTATTTAAATATTCTTTCTACATATATGACGACCGCGTGGCCTAGTGGTCAGAGTACCTGACTTCTAAGCCGCGGGTCCTGGGTTCGAATCCCAGCCGGAGCCAACATTTGTGCTAAAACATAAATTGTTGGTTTTCGGGTCGGGTTGTGTTGTGATTGTCCCCGTGTTTCTGACACTGCATCCTAGACTACCTCCGATCTTATCGCATCAGCGTTACATCGGGCGCGGGTAGGTTTGGGACGAGTGAGTGCCTCTGTGTTTGCGCGTACACTTGTGGCACTATAATATCTCCTGCGCAGTTGATGGCTCTCGACAGTAGTCGGCAGTTGTCGCCGTGGTCGAAATCGGCTAGGAGACCATCACCATCATCATCTACATATATACCTATTCGGATCATAATTTATGCCAAAACACTTCTTTAAATAAATTGTACTACTTTTGTTGTTTATATAATATATATATATATATACTCGTATATACGAGACATTTTTTTATTGGATAAAGTGATGGAACGAGCAAAAAGTTCACCTGATGGTAAGTGCAACGTCTGCCCATAACAAATGCTGTGACACCAAGAAAATTTTCTGGGTGACACCACACTGTGCCCATCACCCTGTGACATACGCTCTTAAGTCTCATATGCCCAGTGATTACGCTAGCTCACAGTGCCCTTCAAACCGAAACACAGTAATGTTTACAAATACTGCTTCACGGCAGAATAACTGGCCCTGGGGTGGTACCTACCTAGACGGATTCCTGCATAGGAATCCTACCACCAAAATTAAATATTGTTTAAAATTTTATTGAAGTTATTCAGAATGCTCTCCTTGATTTTGAATACAGTCCCACAACCTCCGAGGCCGTCGACCGCAGCACGCACGATGTTCAGCCACTGCTTTAATTAGGGATGCTTTGAGAGACTTCAAATTCTGATGAGGTTTAGCGCAGGGTTTCTCCTCCATATGTTGCCATATTTTGTAATCTAACGGGTTTAAGTCTGATATGTAAGAGGTCGAATCGTCGTGCCTGTTCAAATCGATTCCATGGGTGATAAGACAGTTTTGCATTGCTAGCCCGATCAGCTGGCGCTGAATCTTGTTTAAATACCCAGTATCTGTTTTCGAACGTTGTTTGAGAGTGTTTCTCACAACGTTTGTAAGAACGGTATTTTGATACACAACAGCGCTAGATTTCACACCTTTTTAACAGAAAAACACCTCAGGACCGGATACGCGACTCCTAGCAAAATCATAAATGATGAAGAATAATGCCCACGCTGAATTCTCGGGATACGCCTGCTCGCTTCTTCACTGTTGTGGGCACACACTTTATAATTAATTTTGTTTGTTGTAACTTTCTCCGACGTAAAAAAAATAATCTCCTATGATCAGAACAAATTAAACCTACCGATGATTGATGATGATTACTGATGTAAGAGGCAAATATAAATACCACCCGTTTAATTCGTTTAATCAAAGAAATATTTACGTAACAAAATAAGAACTTTGTTGCTACAGTGGTAAACAACAATTATGTCAACGTAAGCAAAAGTCAATAGCTCCGACGTTATCCGACGCTCGTGTGGTCATTAGGTGACTTATTTCATAGGGAAACTTTAATCTCATGAGAAACGTCTGACGCGAGAGTGACCTGAATTTAGATGGTCAAGTTAAAGAATAGAATAGAATATTTTTTTATTCAATATAGATCATTTACATAATAATTATGGAACGTATTTTTTTTTTAAACTACACTGGTTCGCAAAGAAATGCCTCTGTCCTGGGAAGAATCAGTAAGAAACCCAGCGGGTTTTTTTTTCAGTCATTTTAAATATACAATTACAGCAGTTTTATAAAGATGTAGAAATAGCTTGGCAGCGATCACCTCATTCCCAGGGGTTATTATTATCCATGTATTCCTTAATATTATAATAACCCTTCTTAAAGCATTTGTTTAACAAATAGTTTGAACTTTTTTATTGAAAGACTGTGCACTTTCTAGGATTTTGTTGTAAAAACGTATACATTGCCTCATGAAAGAGTTACTGACTCTGTGAAGTCGGGTAACTGGCATAATTAATTTGTGCTTGTCCTTGGTATTCACATTATGAACATCACTTTTTTTATTAAAGTGATTAATATTCTTATGTACATACATAACGTTTTCATATACATATTGAGAGGCCATGGTTAAGATATTAATTTCTTTAAATATATCTCTAAGAGACACTCTAAAGCCAATTTGCCCATTCTTCTTTAAAAAAAACAGTACTGCTTAGCGACGTAATAACTGACCTAATAACTTTTGGTATATCTACCTAGACCGACTCCTGCATACAATTTCTACCACAAGAATTGATTCTTTTATAAATGACAAAATCTACACCGGTTCGAAAAGAAAACCTCGAAGAAGAACCGGTAAGAAACTACATGGTCATATTACATAACATTATTGATAAATTACATTAATTAAATTATTACAATATCACCAATTTAAAAACCATTGAGATTACTAGTTCAAAGGAAGTGTTATTTACAGACATCCTTGTCCTTTATACGAGTATAATGATCTATTTTATAATATGCAATGATTTCTTCTTGTGATTTTTTTAAAATCTATGTCAGATTTTTGCGTCACACTCTTGATACATGAGACATTCTAGTGTTTAATAAAAAAAAAATAGATAATAACCGATTCTTCAGATTTTTACTTAAATATGCAAGCATGTAAAATTAATACTGTAAAAAAATTTCTTTGTAAACTATTCTTGTCCTATAGCTTACACAGATTATGCTCTGCATTTCTAATTTAGCAGTCTCATACTACGAATACTCTTTTTACCAATACCTATTTTCAATTTTTTTAATATCAATACTCTTTTTTTCTTCCCACTTAATAATTATATAAGGTATTTAAAAATAAGTAAAGATAATGGGAAAAAATATTTTGATTACAATATAAATTTAAGACATGGGTAATATTATATTTTTCGGACTAGTGAACTAGGATTGTTTCATAATCAACACTTTTCGGTTGTCATCATCTTCATTTCAGCCTATCACTAGTCCACTGCTGAACTGAATTTTTATGTTCATATTGGAGGATTTTGCCATAGTTGCCGCGCTTTGCAGGCAGGTTGGCAATCGCAGTTTATTTATTCACATGTTCCAGGAAGATGCTGCTGTCCATCTTTTAGTTTTTATTTTCCCTCTGTCGACTTTTACGGCACTCACGGGATGAAATGGGGTGGTAGATTGTCTGAAGCCGCTACCACACGGCACCCCAATGCCCCAAAATGAGATCTACAAACTTTTGTGGCAATCTATGAGGGAGGCCTATGTTTAGTAGTGGACTAGTGATAGGCTGAAATAATGATGATGATAATTTTTATTTTGACTTAAGAGACAAGAAAGTGCAGCTTTACCGCGGCTGTTTAACCTATTTATAGACAATTGCTTGAAAGATATGAAAGAATTAATGATCTGACTATCAAATGCCTTCTATACGCTGATGATCAGGTTATATAAGTATCATCAGAGTAGGAGTTGGAGGCGATGGTTAATATTGTGCATTGTGCTCTATAAACAAAATAATGAAAATTAATGTAGATAAGAAGAAAGTAATGGTTTTTGAAAAAGAAAATATCATAGTATATATTTCTGATTGAAGGAGAAAGAGTGAAACAAGTAAAAGAGTTGTATACTCGTGTTCAAAATTTATGAGAGACGGAAAGTACGACTGTTATATTGAGCGAAGAGTGCAAGAAGGAAATATAGTGTATGGGGCCCTGCATAACTTTATTGTCACCAGAACGTATCTAAAAAGGCACAAGTCACAGGACATAAAGAAGTACTGCTCCCCATACTTATGTCCGCTCGCTTTCACTAATGACGAGCGCGACGCCTAACTAATAAGAGGTAATACGTTATTTTGAGCAATGATTGACATAAAGTTAATACCAATAGATTTTTACTAGGCTACACCTACACCATAGGGTTGCTCTATAAGATAGGGTTGCCCTATACCATAGGGTTGCCCTATACCATAGGGTTGCCCTATACCATAGGGTTGCCCTATACCATAGCGTTGCCCTATACCATAGGGTTGCCCTATAGCATAGGGTTGCCCTATTTATGTAGCCCTACACCATCGGGTTCATCCTGGTGGTAGGATTCATATGCAGATGCTACCGGAGCATCTAGATTGGTAACACCGAAGCAGCAGTAGTGTGCAAACATTGATGTGTTCCGGTCTGAAGGGCACTGAGATCTAGGGTAATTACTGGGTATATGAGAGT
This sequence comes from Luehdorfia chinensis, assembly GCA_019845155.1. Lineage (NCBI taxonomy): Eukaryota > Metazoa > Arthropoda > Insecta > Lepidoptera > Papilionidae > Luehdorfia > Luehdorfia chinensis. The sequence goes on along the minus strand of JAHVAK010000551.1, from coordinate 3,457,069 downwards.
GGAGAACTAATATTACATTGTTACGAGCGCAATATGGTGCCACACAGAAATGCTCTGAGTGACTCAGCATTTGTTATGGTTACATACGTTGCACTTATCATCAGGTTAACGGTTTGTTCGTCTCTAGGGACCTTAGGAGTGACTGGATTTTTGACACTTGTACACTTCAGTGCGTTTTTGACGATTTAGAGTATTTTTTATGTTGTTCTTAAAGATTATTGTATTAGATTGGTTTTAAGTTTTCGGTTTCTTTGCATTTGGCATTTGCATGCAGGAATCCGTCTAGGTAGGTACCACACCAGGGCCAGTTATTCTGCCGTGAAACAGTAGTGTGCAAGCATTACTGTATTTCGGTTTGAAGGGCACTGTGAGCAAGCGTAATCACTGGGCATTTGAGACTTAAGAACTGATGTCTCAGGGTGACGGGCGCAGTGTGGTGTCACTCAGAAATATTCTGGGTGATACAGCATTTGTTGTGGCGGTGTTGTAATATTGTATACATGTTAGGTTACAATAAAATTGTAACCTAATTTGACGTATGAATTAAATAAAAATGTTATTTTAATTGTAATATTTATGTATTATTTTAGTTAACTTTGAATTAAGTTTAAACAAATCATGCATACGCATTGCCTAATTATGAAGACATGTAACTACAACGTTACATGTGTTAGTTAAACATGTTTTTGCTCTAGGCGACGCGTTAATATTTAGTAATCTGAATTGGGCGTCTTCTAAAGTTAGCGAAAACGGATATGAAAGTAAGATTAATGCTGTGGAAATGAAAAGTTTCAGTATATCTAGAGTAATATTGATGGATTGGTAGTGATTTTTTTTAATAACATATTAAAACCGTTGCAAATGCTTCAAATAATAACTTAGAAATATATTTAACATTGTTAGTATACTTCTGAATAACAAATATAGGCATTACCCCAACTTTTATTACTGTTTTTATTTTAAATGTATTATATTTTTAAATTATTAATTGATCAAAACTCTTCTAGACTTCTTTTTACAGTTGTAGACTTATCAAACGTATCCCCTTAGATCACTTTCTTCAAACTAAGCGTTGACGTCAGAAATATTAATTAAATAAACTTCTTAACAACAAACTAAACGTTTAGAAGTAATATTTAAATATTTAACGAAGTACTCACGTTGCACGAGTAACGTGGGTTTCATCCCCTGTATCATCATTTCAGCCTATTACTAGTCCACTGCTGACCATAGGTCTCCCCACTAGATTGCTACAACAGTTATTAGCTGTCATTCAGGGGGGATTTTGCCATAGTTGCCACTCTTCTCTTCTTCTTCTTTATTTACTCAGATGTTCCAGTAAGATACTGCTGCCCATCTCCTGGTTTTTATTTTCCCATTGTCAACTTTTACGACACCCACAGGATGAGATGGGGATGGTAGATTCTCATAAGCCGCCACCACACGGCAAGACTTTTACTGGCTCCAAAAGCCTAACAATAAAAAAGGTTGCATAGCAGTGGGGCGTTTACAGGCTGAAAATTAAAGTAGGTAATTAGGCTTAAAGTAATCTTGACTGTTCCTCTTCTTCTTAACTCTTAGAAATGAGAAGTAGTCTATGCCAGAAGTTAGATATTTACTTTAATCTTGAAATGACAGACAGCCTAGTAGTCGTAGAGTCAATAACACTTGATAATGCCTCGTTTTCAGGTGAAACACGTATCGTGTACTCGACTTCAGTGGTGTGTATAGCATAGTGGTGGTGTTGTAGTGGTGGAGGGTATCTGGTGGCGATACGCGGTGGCGGTATCGCTTGTGCACGCTACTGTGGGAAGGCGGGCGGTGCATATACAATTTATTTCTTGTTTACGTGAATGCTACACATTAAATACTGTGTACAATTCAATATTTTTTTCAATCAATCAAAGACCATTTAAGTTTATTATAATATTAAATATACATACATAACATATGGAAATGAGGCAATCGCTGTCAAGCTATTTTTACATTTTTGTGTTTATGATAATTGTATATAGTTTTTTTTTTATTTGATAATGTGACGATACGGGCAAAACGTTCACCTGATGGTAAGTATAACGTCTGCCCATAACAGATGCTGTGTTACTCAGAATATTTCTGTGTAGCACCACACTGCGCCTGTCACACTAATACATAAATTCTTAGAGCTAGAGCTCACAGAGCCCTTCAGACCGAAACACAATAATGTTTGCGCACTGCTGCTTCACGGATTTCTGCATAGGAATCCTACCCCCAATAGTTTACACGTATCTCTGTGGCCCCATAATGCTACTCGCGCATCGATAGCCTTTGACCGTATTTGGAAATTGTCGCTGCGATGAAAAAACAGAAGACTGCCAGAATGACATCACCATTACCTTTTTTAACTTTATAAAAAACATCTTTAAACGGACATTTTATAATAAAAAAAAAATATGTTTTCATCTGTAATGTTCTAGAAAACTGCTAATGCAAAAGATAAAATAAATGGTTAGCTGAATGCACTAACGAGCTAATAAAATTAAGAGATCTCCAGTATAGCAAGCTCTTAATATTCACGCTTGACTTCACTTGCTCGTAACTAACTTAACAAACGTGAAAGCGATATGAAGTCGAAGTGCGAAACGGAAAAGGTTTTTTCTGAAAATAGTTTAGTTAATGAAAACATTATTTTAAGAATCATTATTTAAATATTCTTTCTACATATATGACGACCGCGTGGCCTAGTGGTCAGAGTACCTGACTTCTAAGCCGCGGGTCCTGGGTTCGAATCCCAGCCGGAGCCAACATTTGTGCTAAAACATAAATTGTTGGTTTTCGGGTCGGGTTGTGTTGTGATTGTCCCCGTGTTTCTGACACTGCATCCTAGACTACCTCCGATCTTATCGCATCAGCGTTACATCGGGCGCGGGTAGGTTTGGGACGAGTGAGTGCCTCTGTGTTTGCGCGTACACTTGTGGCACTATAATATCTCCTGCGCAGTTGATGGCTCTCGACAGTAGTCGGCAGTTGTCGCCGTGGTCGAAATCGGCTAGGAGACCATCACCATCATCATCTACATATATACCTATTCGGATCATAATTTATGCCAAAACACTTCTTTAAATAAATTGTACTACTTTTGTTGTTTATATAATATATATATATATATATACTCGTATATACGAGACATTTTTTTATTGGATAAAGTGATGGAACGAGCAAAAAGTTCACCTGATGGTAAGTGCAACGTCTGCCCATAACAAATGCTGTGACACCAAGAAAATTTTCTGGGTGACACCACACTGTGCCCATCACCCTGTGACATACGCTCTTAAGTCTCATATGCCCAGTGATTACGCTAGCTCACAGTGCCCTTCAAACCGAAACACAGTAATGTTTACAAATACTGCTTCACGGCAGAATAACTGGCCCTGGGGTGGTACCTACCTAGACGGATTCCTGCATAGGAATCCTACCACCAAAATTAAATATTGTTTAAAATTTTATTGAAGTTATTCAGAATGCTCTCCTTGATTTTGAATACAGTCCCACAACCTCCGAGGCCGTCGACCGCAGCACGCACGATGTTCAGCCACTGCTTTAATTAGGGATGCTTTGAGAGACTTCAAATTCTGATGAGGTTTAGCGCAGGGTTTCTCCTCCATATGTTGCCATATTTTGTAATCTAACGGGTTTAAGTCTGATATGTAAGAGGTCGAATCGTCGTGCCTGTTCAAATCGATTCCATGGGTGATAAGACAGTTTTGCATTGCTAGCCCGATCAGCTGGCGCTGAATCTTGTTTAAATACCCAGTATCTGTTTTCGAACGTTGTTTGAGAGTGTTTCTCACAACGTTTGTAAGAACGGTATTTTGATACACAACAGCGCTAGATTTCACACCTTTTTAACAGAAAAACACCTCAGGACCGGATACGCGACTCCTAGCAAAATCATAAATGATGAAGAATAATGCCCACGCTGAATTCTCGGGATACGCCTGCTCGCTTCTTCACTGTTGTGGGCACACACTTTATAATTAATTTTGTTTGTTGTAACTTTCTCCGACGTAAAAAAAATAATCTCCTATGATCAGAACAAATTAAACCTACCGATGATTGATGATGATTACTGATGTAAGAGGCAAATATAAATACCACCCGTTTAATTCGTTTAATCAAAGAAATATTTACGTAACAAAATAAGAACTTTGTTGCTACAGTGGTAAACAACAATTATGTCAACGTAAGCAAAAGTCAATAGCTCCGACGTTATCCGACGCTCGTGTGGTCATTAGGTGACTTATTTCATAGGGAAACTTTAATCTCATGAGAAACGTCTGACGCGAGAGTGACCTGAATTTAGATGGTCAAGTTAAAGAATAGAATAGAATATTTTTTTATTCAATATAGATCATTTACATAATAATTATGGAACGTATTTTTTTTTTAAACTACACTGGTTCGCAAAGAAATGCCTCTGTCCTGGGAAGAATCAGTAAGAAACCCAGCGGGTTTTTTTTTCAGTCATTTTAAATATACAATTACAGCAGTTTTATAAAGATGTAGAAATAGCTTGGCAGCGATCACCTCATTCCCAGGGGTTATTATTATCCATGTATTCCTTAATATTATAATAACCCTTCTTAAAGCATTTGTTTAACAAATAGTTTGAACTTTTTTATTGAAAGACTGTGCACTTTCTAGGATTTTGTTGTAAAAACGTATACATTGCCTCATGAAAGAGTTACTGACTCTGTGAAGTCGGGTAACTGGCATAATTAATTTGTGCTTGTCCTTGGTATTCACATTATGAACATCACTTTTTTTATTAAAGTGATTAATATTCTTATGTACATACATAACGTTTTCATATACATATTGAGAGGCCATGGTTAAGATATTAATTTCTTTAAATATATCTCTAAGAGACACTCTAAAGCCAAGATTATAAATAGATCTTATGGCCCTCTTTTGCAAAACAAAAATCACCTCTACGTCAGTCGCATTTCCCCACAGCAAAATACCATAAGACATTATGCTGTGAAAATAACTAAAATAAACTAATCGAGCAGTTTCAACATTAGTCAAGTTTCTGATTCTTTTCACAGCATAAGCTGCAGAGCTGAGTCTACTTGCTAGTTTACATATATGGGGGCCCCATTGAAGTTTCGCCTCTAGAGTTATTCCAAGAAAGACTGTGGCATCCACAAGACTCAAATAAAATAAAGAGTTATTTATTTATATATGTTTGGGTCAAACTAAACGGAACAGCAGCTATCCGATACAGCTTTAAAAGCTGAAACGGCTAACAACAAAAAGATCATAAAAATCATATTAAAGACCGGTAGTGATCTATTATCTTACTAAAAAAAACGCAATTACAAATTTGTAAATTATAATTACAAATCAAGAACTGCAGAATATCTCAGCTCAGTAAGCGTCGACGGTCGATTTCCACCCGTAAGAAACATTTGCAGATATCTGATCGGGATTTTGGTGTTTAAAGTAATAAAAAAGTAAAGTAACAGCCTATAAATGTCCCACTGCTGAGCACAGGCATCCTCTCATTTTTTTTCAGAGGGTTTTGGAGCCGGGAATAGTCCGCCACGCTGCTCCAATGCGGATTTTGCGGACTTCACATGTCCTTCAAATATTTCTATTCCTCGGACATGCAGGGTTCCTCACGATGTTAGCCTTCGCCGCTAAGCACGAGGTAAATCAGCACTTAAAATGGTAGAACAATTTTAGAGGTGCTGGCACCGGGGATCGAGCTCAGGTTACTCGCTTACTATGAAATTAAAGGCATTTTTCTTTTATTTTCATCATATTTAATTTGTCTGTTAAAAATAATAAAAAGGTGAAAATAAGAAAAAGGATTTTATACGTGGAAGTGCCAACCAAGAGTCATATATTGATGTCCACAGAATCAATCCTACCAACTAACAACAACGTCTTATGGTTAGCAACCAGAAGCATATGCACAATTTCAGAAATTCACATATTAAAACAGTTTATTTCATATATAATTTCGCACTGTTTTTGTTTTAAATTAATTAAACTTACTTACTTAAAGAGAATCTACCACCCCATCTCATCCCGTGGTTGTCGTAAAAGTCGACAGAGGGAAAATGAAAACCAGAAGATGGGCAGCAGCATCTTGCTGGAACATCTGAATAAATAAACTGCGGTTGCCAACCCGTCTGCCAAGCGTGGTAACTATGGTAAAATCCCTCCAAAACGTATCTATGGGGGAGGCCTATGTTCAGCAGTGGACTAGTGATAGGTTGAAACGACGACGACGAAGACTTTTTAAACTTACTCTTTAAAATTATAATAACAACATTTACTAGCTTACTGTTGCCGTACTTACTGTAGTTTGGGGCCGACTGAAAATCAGCGCTGCGATTCCGCGGCTTATGCTGAGACGGTCCCTTCCGCCGCTTGATCACCGCACACACAAACACATATTTTTTATTTGTTTTTCCTCTTTACATTGTAATTTTTCTTTAATTTTTTTTTTGTATTATATATACCTTATGTTATGTGTACCATGTATTATGTGTGTAGATGGAAGTGTCGGAATAAATGTCTTCAATGTCTTTAAAAATTAAACAAATGATTTCAATTTTTGAAGTTGTAAAAATCTCCTACTTTTCAATTTCATTTCAGGTAAAATTAAAAGTCGTAAATTTCAATCACCTTCACTGTACAGTTCAAGCTATCCCAGGAGAAAATTACATTGTCTAGACTCGCAATAAACTTAACCAATGAAGGTGTGAATGAAATAAACTTCTTCTTTTATCTTCCTTAGCGTTTTCGTTCAACAAATTTTACTTTTTCCGAGTACTAATTATTTTGTATCTTTTTCAATGTTTTTTGCGAGACTTTTTGCTTTTTGTATAACTGTATTATTCCATTCAAGTAAAAACTTACAAATTCAAGATGGAGAGTTCAGTCTTTACTCAGATATTGCAAGCCACTGATATGTTTTTTTTATTGGATAGAGTAACGAAACGAGCAAAATGTTTTCCTGATACAACATCTGCCCATAACAAATGCTATATCACCCAGAAAATTTTTGTGTGATACCACACTGCGCCCGTCACCCTAAGAAATCAATTGTTAAGTCTCATATGGCCAGTGATTACACTAGCTCTCAGCGTCCGTCAAACCGATACACATCAATGTTTGCACACTACTGCGGTAGAATATCTGGCTTGGGGTGGTACCTACCTAGACGGATTCCTGCATAGAAATCGTACCACCAGTTCTATCCTACTACCAAGTTGTTGATATGATTTTTCTTTGAGACTATCACGTTGTTACACTTAATTTACAGATTTTAGAATTCCTGACAAGGAAGATACCACCACAGTGCCAGATATTCTGCCGTCAAGCATTACTGTATTTTGGACCGAAAGGCTCTGATAGCTAGTGTGATTACAAGGCCTATGAGACATAAAAACTGATATTTCAGGGTGACATGCGCTGTGTAGTGCCACACAGAAATGTTTTGGGTAACACAACATTTATTATGTGTTGATCTTGGAATTACCATCACGTGAATAGTTTTCTCGATTCGGCACTTTCTTCTATATATAAAAAAAAGTAAAACAAAATCAATAAATCAACGACTTCCGAAGTACAACTGTATATTTAAATATACAATTACCATTTCACACAGTTTTACTACGCAGAATGACTACCTTCTATCATCGTATAAAACAGCCTTTAAATCCTCTATGAAATGCAAAGAATTTCTTCAGATTGTAAAGTGTGATGCTGCACAGAAATGTTATACTCAATAGTAGAGATCTCTGAAAACTATTTGGAAGCGTACGTTTTGCTCTACCTAGATTCATACAGTAGTGAACTTATCTTTATATTTCACATACACTTGGAAATGTGTCCGATTACTATGTACTACCAGACTGACGTATCACTTGAAGACTGAGGTTTAATTTAACCTTCCAACAAGCCCAAAGTATCATCTAAAGATTTTTTAATTTGTATTACATACGTGCATACATACAGTCATGCCTCTTTTCCATTCGGATAGGCAGATACCACATCTTTCCACTTGCTATGATCCTGAAAAGATATTATTAAAACGACTTCGATCTCATCGTGATAAGTTCGCCGGCTTGCCACATCCCATTCGCCTCATAAAACTGTTTCCTCAGTCTTCTTTTATCCATCTTATCTACTCGTACATGTGCAAACCATCTAAGCTTCCTTTTCTGAAATTTGTATTATGCAACAATTTACGTCAGAGGAGAGGTTTCGTAAGAGGCGACTAAGGTATTGTACGAAAAGCAAATATTCGTGCAGATGCTATGCTATTCTGTCACTGTACTGCTCGTGGCAACGCAATAGGGAGTAATTTTTTTTAACACGTACCAAAATGGCGGCTACATAGTTCACCACCCGTCGCGTATGGCGAACCATGTAGCCAAGTGTGATACATGTGTGGCATGTGCCTACCCCTTATACGGGATAAAGGCGTGATTGTATATATGTATGCTTCCGTCATTTTGAGGGAATTTTGCCATCGTTGCTCCGCTTGTCAGGCGGGTTGGCAACTGCAGTTTATTTATTAAGATGTTCCTTTTGGGCATTTGAGATTTAAGAACTGATGTGTCAGGGTGACGGGCGCATTGTGGGGTCACACAGAAGTATTCTGGGTGACACGGCATTTGTTGGCAAGTTTTCGTGATGCGACGATGTCCCACTGTTCAATTTTTTTCACGGCGATAACATAACATTAATATCTGAAAAAGTCAACTCCTCATGACACAATTACAGTGCTGCAAACATACTCGTAAAATCACTCACAGCACCTCACTTTCCCGTTATCGGCTATAACGCCTGTGGGATAAGATCGAGAAAAGGATGATATCAAATTTGTGACAAGTTACTGACTATTCTCTCTCTACTTATTTTAGATAAGCATGATATGAAATAAAGAGTTTCCTCACGTATTTTATATCACCACTGAACAACTGGCGGTAGGAATTCTATGCAGGAATCCGTCTAGGTAGGTACCACCCCAGTGCCAGTTATTCTGTCGAGAAGTAGTAGTGTGCAAACATTACTGTGTTTCGGTTCTAATGGCACTGAGAGCTAGCTTAATCACTGGGCATATGAGACTTAAGAACTGATGTCTCTGGGCGACGAACGCAGTGTGGTGTCACACAGAAATGTTCTGGATGACACAGCATTTGTTATGGGTAGACGTTGCACTTAAGATCAGATGAAAGTTTTGCTCGATTCGTCACTTTATTAAATTAAAAAAAAACTATTAGTAAAACAACACTTAAAGTGGCAGTTTTCAGTTTTAATGTTATCGATACCCAAGGTCAAATCCAAGTTCCTCACGTACTGTAAAATTCAGGCAAGGATCCGGCTCCTGAGCCGTACCACGTTCCTTCTGGTGCTTATGAATGTTGATGCAAATGCTAATAGCGCTATAAATTTCCTTTCCAGTGGTATTTTTTTTATTACTGCTCATAAACCTACATTGGTTTTTTTATTCAGAGCTTTATTCACCGCACTTTAAACTTCCTTTGCAATCAAATTTGTCCGTAATAAATAAGCAAACAACGTAGTAGCTTGACGCCACAGCACGTTGCATGCTAATTGGAGAAGGATCACTGACCTACCTGGACATATGAGACTTAAGAACTGATGTTTCAGGGTCACGAGTACAGTGTTGTACTAGAGAAAAATGTTTTGGGTCACAGCATTTGTTATGGGCAGAGGTTTCACTATATCCAATAAAAAATAACATACCGTTATGATTACAATATAGCGGAAATACTACTGTGAGGCAGGGTCCAAAAAAATCTATAAAAACTAAACTCGTATGCATTACAAAAACATCCGTTGTAAATTCTTCTTTAAATCAAAATTTTGTATACTTTTCCAATAAATAAATGACCGAAACTCAGTAGTGATTGCGCACTACTGCTTGACGGCAAAATATCTGGCACTGCGGTTACCCTACCTAGACGGAATCCTACATACCAGCCCTACCAGTTTAATCCAGCAACGTCGCTGGAAATATTTTCATTGTTAATGGTTCTCTCTATGCTCTAAAGTGTTAACTGACAATAATATGTTAGGTAATTTGAATTTTGAATTTTCTAATGAAACATCCATCGGCTATGTTTAGTTGTGACTAAATGTAACATAAGAAAACGATTTTACGTTCGTTACAATAAGGTTTACTGTAACGTACCGTACGTAGTAACCGTAGCAATGTGCAATTATATTCAGTGAACGTGACAAACTGTGCGCACCGCGGCGCCGAGATTCTCGGAAATTTCGCCATCAATTTAATTGACAAACAATTCAATTGTAATAACTGATATTTTTGCTCATCCATGCTTCACAGTTTCGCATAAAGCTTGTGATGTATATTAATTAATATTTTTCCATATATTTGCGAAATTTATGTCGAGTAGGTAATATTTATTAATCACAAATATTGATGCGTACTAGTAGTCGGAGTACAATTAAAGTGGTGCCTATCCAGACGGATGACGATCATGACGTCAGCCATATTTAGCCAAATTATGTACTGCCTGTTACACGCGGTTGGGAACAAAATCGTTGCCATTTCGTACTTCAATTTTAAACCCAGACCCCCGACTTTAAGCGGATACGCTGTCACTTATTAACGACTTTTATTTAATTAAATTCTTAACAGGAAGAATGTCAATTAAGACATTCTACCTTTCCGCAGCAGTATTACTGAACATTATATTACAAGAACAATCAATATAATTAACATGTAAAAAATGATTAGTATTTTTATATGAAGCTACAAACTTTTGTGGCAATCTATGGAGTCTATGGAGGCCTATGTTCAGCAGTGGACTATTGATAGGCTGAAACGACGACGACGACGATATGAACAGAATAGCCTAGCGTAATCACTGGGCATATGAGACTTAAGAACTGATGTCTCTGACGGCAGTGTGGTGTCGCACAGAAATGTTATAATGACACACCATTTGTTATGGGGGCACTTACCACCAGGCGAACGTTTTGCTCGTTTCGTCACTTTCTTAAATAAAAAAATCAGAAACTGTATACATTTACGAAATCATTATAATTTTATTTTTCCGAAATATAAAAGAAATAGAAGTTTGGAAGTAGAGTATAAACAAAATTACGAGGTTTATCTATGCTATATTTTTTTATAGTAGAAGGTGACGTGACGAGCAGATCGTTCGCCTGGTGGCAAGTGCAACGTCCGCCCATAACAAACACTTTGCCACCCAGAACATCATGTTTCGCACATTGCGCCCGTCGCCCTGAGACATCAGCTCTTAAGTCTCATATATCAGGTAATTATGCTAGCTGTGCTGTGCACTTTAGACCGAAACACAGTAAATAATCAAAATGCTTAAATAAAACAATTGAATTGTCAAAACAATTGTGTTTTACACTGTAAAAAAAGTTTCTAAGTGGCCTTCATCATTAATAGCCTGTTATCAGATACAAGTCAGATTGGCGTTTCCGATGTCTTTGATCTTAGATATTGCTCCAGGTGAAGTGAAGACTTAGGTATTTTAGTTTCGGAGATAATATATTCCCTTAAATAAAAGAACTCAAAAAAAATATCTAACATTTTCTTTAATATATAATAGGCTGGAAAGCGTTCATTCGAATCGAATTAATTAGTGTCAAGTTCTTGTTTGTTTCTACATGGTCGTGTTGAATTAAATTGACAGAATATATAACGATTTCTTATATTTATGCGAATACTACGCATTTAAATTAAACACATTTTTACGGATTTTATAGTGTATTAATTTTTTTAGTAATTCGGAATCCTAATAACCTTAAGTCACACTGTGTACAGGAAAAAGAGCTGTACTAACAGATATTTAAGCGGTGAATCTCACCACCAACCATCACATTTAGCTACCGTGGGTAAATTTTTATTTCTACGAGAGTTATTGCACAGTTTTTTTAATAAATATAATCTTAAATTATACCACGATAAGTCTAAATTTTAGTTTGTTTTAGTTTATTTTTTTAGTTCTAATACAATTTGAGACTAGATCACGCCTATTTTCTCGTTCACTGCTTGTCGCCCTCGCTAGCTGTTCACATGCAGGTGCGGCTCAGGACGCGTAACGCTCACTACACCTAACACAAAAAAGATTCGTTCTCGCGCTCTGGTGCAGAACGGACCTATCTCTGACCGCGCTCCATGCGCAAACAAGCTGAGAAATCATATTCGTTATGGACAGTTGTCTGTAAACGCCCGTTGTCACAGTTGTGGATAGTGGCCAACACCCGCTCCCGTAGCGGTGTGTCTGGTTATTCTTCTTCGTGCGTGCCTTCATCGATCGTGTCCCTCGAAGTGGAAGTGTTGTGCTTCGTGGTGTTGTGCGAACGTGAAAGTTACGTGAGAGCGTTCCTGTATTGCGTCGGCTTGCTGGTGAAAACCGTGAGTAGAGTGCATACACATATCTCGCCTCAGAGGCGGCTTTGTATTTTTGTGTCCGCTTGTTGCACTAGGCAACAGCCAGGTACACACCCTCACGCACCTAAGGCGTAAGGCATTAGGTGACGTAAATATAGCACACACCTCCCTGCTCACGTAGGGAGAATATTTTGCATTTGTGTACACACCGCCTCTCGAACCATCGAAATGGCGACACCCCGTGCCCCCGCGCCGGAGTTTGTACATCTCGCGGAGTTTTTACGCGCCGCGCACCCCGAGATCTGGGCGCAGTTTCACGCCCATTGCGTTATGTCGGAGGAAATCTCTGGAATCCGTCCAGACACCCAAAATCTGCTTAGGAGTCGCGTAGCAACGTTTGACTCCGACAGCCCGTCATCGCCAGCTGTAGAGCCGGCCGCGCCGACACCTGCGCAAGATGACGCATCCGCACCTGTGTGCGAAACAATGCCAGGCGTAATCGCCGGCAATAAAAAGACCGTGCCGACCGTGTCGGCATCGTCAGTAAAGAACGCACCTGCAGGCAATAAAACCGCCGCTAATGGGTGCAATAAAACACCAAGCACACCTGCGCTTCCCTTCCGGGAATCGCAATCCATTGTTGGGCCCGCGGCCCTTTCGGACGAGGGATCCGACATGGATTGCGAGGAATCCGGAAATGCACAATAAGAAGTCGTACGACCTGATCCTAGCCATACTGGAATTAACTCCAGAAGGCAAGCAGGTCTTTAACATTAAGACGATTTGCGGCCTTTCAGGCCTTTCTATTGAAGCATCCCGCAACAGGGGCATCATTGGCCAGTGCCACAGATGCCAACTGTACGGACACTCTGCCCGAAATTGTTTCGTCCGCCCTCGTTGCGTAGAATGCCTCGGGGATCACGGCACCCAGGATTGCGCTCGCACGCCAGAAGCGCAAGAGCCCCCAAGCTGCATACTCTGCGGTGAGCTGGGACACCCCGCGAATTACCGCGGGTGTAACAGAGCGCCGAGGAGTACAAAGCGCAGGGGAGCCAAGAAGAACGGCCGTAGGAAGGGCCCCGGGGCCACACAACCCCAAACACCCGCTCCTAAACAAACGCCCGCGCCCGCTCCGGCCGCAGCGAAACCCGGTCCCGCTGACGGGACTACCGGGCAGAGCAAGAGCCAGAGCGCCGCGCCGGCGACGAACGCATGGACAAAACCGTTGCCCATGACGCAAAAGAGCGCAGCCGCCTCACGGCCCGCGCCTCAAATCGCAACGCCCAAAATACAGGGCTCGTCAAATTTCGCCGCAGATTTCTCGCTAATTTGCGGCTTCATGCGCAGCATAAATGTTGCCGAACTTTCGACTTTAGCACGCAAAATCCGCGAAGCAAAGTCTCCACAAGACCGACTCATGGCTACCGTAGAGCACATGAACGTCATCGACGCGATTTGGACGTATCAATGCGCCTAAACATCACGCGCCGCGTCGAAAAATAAAATTTTTAATTGTTACCAATGGCGTCCCATATAGGTAGGATTAAACCACGCTCTCTGACTGTCTCGTATTTTAACGCAAACGGTCTTAAGACGCAGTTAGTTGAAGTCGCGAATTTCCTTCGTGACCACGACATCGACGTTATGCTAGTGCAAGAGACTTTCTTAAAACCTAGTATGCGCGATCCAAAGATTGCCAATTACAAATGCATCCGAAATGACAGAGCGACCGCGAAAGGCGGCACTCTGATCTACTATAAAAAGTCCTTGCACTGTATCGCGCTCGATACACCCGACTTAGTTAATATAGAAACTTCCGCGTGTAGGTTAGCAATGACCGGCCATAGGCCGCTTGTACTAGCATCAGTCTACCTCTCGCCATCCAAACAATTATTAGAATCAGACCTAAAATCCCTACTAGATTTAGGCCGTTCTGTTATTCTCGCCGGAGACTTGAACAGCAAGCACGGCAGTTGGAATTCCAACGCAAATAACACAAACGGTAATATACTGTACAGATTAGCGGAGAACCATAACGTAAACGTTATAGCTCCCGAAACACCAACCAGAGTTCCGACGCAGTTAAATCAGCGGCCGGACACTCTCGGTGTAGCCATTATTAAGGACGTGAACTTAGAAATAGACTCTATAGTTACGCTTCACGAACTGGAGTCGGACCACCGTCCGGTCATTTTTAAGCTGGGCCGGCCAAATGGTGAGGTCACACAGACCAAAACCATTGTGGACTGGCGTACCCTCGGGGTCAAACTCGAGGCTACGAGCTCCCAGCACTTGGATGAAATACCAGATATTATCGACTCGCCAGAGGTAGCCTGTCGAGCGATAAAATCATTCTCAAGTCATCTCAAAACAGTCGTCGGAGAATCCTCCCGGACGGTTACGGTGTCGAGCGATCGACGCTGCAATCTACCGGCGGACCTCCGACGCCTGATTAGAGAAAAGAACCGTGCGGCCAAAGCGCACGACAGATATAGAACAGACGCGAATAGACTCAGACTGCGCCTCCTACAAAGGGATGTTAAAGAGCGCTTATCTGAGTACACTAAAGATAGCTGGGACACTATGCTTGGAGAAATCGAGCCGTCGCACACTGCCTACTGGCAGTTGGCACGATCTCTCAAAGCAGAGCCGGTCTCACCCATGCCGCCACTTATTAGATCGAACGACAACTCGCTCGCCTTCGACGACAGCGAAAAAGCCGAATGCCTTGCAGACAGTCTAGAGAGCCAATGCACTCCGTCTCTCGCGCCTGCGGATCCCGACCACCTGCAGCAGGTGGCCGCGGAACTCGAACGCAGGGCTGCCATACCACCAGTGGGCGAACCACTGACTCCAGTGACTCTCGACGAAGTCACGAAGATTGTTAAAAATCTTAAAAACCGATCCGCACCCGGCCTCGATGGCATAAACAACAGGGTGATCAAATGTCTAACTACGCCGCTATTGTGTCTGTTAGTCAGTATTTTCAACGCGCTCCTCTCCAGCTGCTCCTTCCCGGACGACTGGAAGGAAGCGGACGTTATAGGTATTCCGAAGCCTCACAAGCCGAAGAACATCCCGTCCAATTATCGCCCAATAAGTCTCCTCAACTCGATGGCCAAGATTTATGAGCGAATAATCCTTAGTCGATTAAAAGACTACGTCCTTAATAATAACATCCTTCCAGACGAGCAGTTCGGCTTTCGCCCCGAACACTCGTGTACCCATCAAGTGCACCGCCTAACGGAGCACATATTAGAAAACTTTCACGACCGCCCTAAGCCAGTAGGCACAGGGGCCTTATTTTTCGATGTCGCAAAGGCATTCGACAAAGTCTGGCACGACGGCTTGTATTACAAGTTGTATCACACAAAAGTGCCGGACAGACTCGTGAACATCATACGAGCCTTCTTGTCCAATCGCCTATTTCGCTTCCGGGTAGAGGGAACGCGCTCCTCAAGCCGCCCTCTCCGTGCGGGTGTCCCTCAGGGCTCCTGCCTCTCTCCACTCCTTTTCTCGCTATACACTAGCGATATACCTAAAGACCCTAAAGTCAATCTTGCGCTTTTCGCAGATGACACGGCCCTGTATTATTCCGATAAGCACAAGGGCCGCATAACGATTCAGCTCCAAGCCGCAGCCGATCGCCTAGGCGAATGGTTCCGGAAATGGAGAATAGAGGTTAACCCCGAGAAAAGTGTAGCAATATACTTCTCGAGGGGCACGCCTAAGCCAGCTAGACGTTACCACACAATCGGCAACAATCAGCTAGGCTCGATCACCCTGTTCGGACGCCCTATTCCCTGGGAAAAGAGCGTCAAATACCTCGGGGTCACGTTAGACGCAGCGATGTCGTTCGCTGACCACATTAAGAACGTGCGTAATAGGGCGGCTTTTATCGCAAGCCGTCTATATCCGTTAACCTGCTCTTCAAGCAAAATGTGCTTAAGACACAAACTTCGCCTCTACAAGACATGCATTAGACCCGTAATGTCCTATGTATGCGTCGCGTTCGCACACGCGACGGGCAATCATATAAAGAAATTGCAGACGGTGCAAAACAGAGTCTTGCGAAGTGCCACCGGAGCCGGCTGGTACCAACGCAATGTCGACCTTCACAGCGACTGTGAAATGCCCGTACTCTCTGAACACTTCAGAGAAGTATCACGGCGGTTTTTCGAAAAAGCCGCGGTTCATCCAAACCCGCTGGTGGTTAAAGCAGCTAACTATCGATGTAATAAAAACGCGACCGAACGCAAACGTCGACCGCGAAATGTGCTAGACGACACGGACGTCTCAGCACTCCCTGACCACGATACGGTCAGCCACGATCCGAACAACACTGTACACACAGTTAATAGTTTCAACATCACACGCACAACGTCGCGCGACCGCCGTAGAGAGCGGCGCGCAGCTATCGTTCATAACACCGCGTACACCAGATACACCCGTGTTCCAGGGCGGTTCTCACCGCCCAGAGTTTCCGACACACAAGTCGACAGTCCGAACGGAGGCCCGCAGTCTCCCTCGGACGGTCATTAGATGACTTCATATAATAAATTTATGGAGATATTCACTGTAGCGCAAGCACGCTAGCGAACGCAACGGTCCGAACTTAGATGTTTAGTAGGAGTTTATATTTATGTATATATGTTTTGGGTCAAACCAAACCTGGCACGCGGGCCCCGGGCCCGCGAGCACAGCATCCGATAAAGCTGTAAAAGCCAAAAGGCTAACAGCGATCACATCACCGAAAATATAGATACACCTAACACCAGCTAGACAACCACGCCGAGGACTTACCCATTCTCCGACAATTGCGAAACTAGCCAATTGCTGCCTGCTTGCTGGAAAGCTAACTGGGCCTACCCCAAACGGGGTTTCACCCGGCTGGCCGACCCACATAACGGTCAAAAAGCAGTACCCCAGGGTGCTGACCGTATCCAGACGATTGGGCTGGATGTACCACTGCCTTAGAGGCAACCCAATGACCCGCGCGTATTAACGCGCCGCGATTGAAATTACGCCACGACCGATCATGCAGCTTATGTCGTTTGCGTCGTGCACTTTCTCCCGCCGTCGCCACACTGCGATCTCGTTGGTAGCACGACGATTTTCTTTATAGGTCTTCGGAGTACATGCCCGCTACTAGCAGTTACGTCTACTACTCGAACCTCTTCGTCGATACCAGGATATACTTTGCTTATATGTCCTCTCGGCCATATGTTACGGTAGATTGGAGTCACATATGATGACTAGGTCTCTAATCATCGGTGGTATGCCTATGCTAGAATATGACCGCAAACACCTGGCCGCCGAGCTTCTGCATGTCAAGCAAGTTTTGCACTACAACAAGCTTCGGGTTCCGCGCCTACTTCGCATTGACCGAGTGAAACCGGCAACAGTCGAGCGTGTACCTGCTGTTCTGCCTTATATCAGAGGAGTCACCGACAAGATTGGCTATATCTTGAAGCGGGCTTTCATAAAAACATTCTTCAAGCCGCCGAAGAAGATAAGTCAGTTTTTCCATCTGTCAAATGTAACATCCCTTTACAATATGCAGGAGTATACAAGCTAGATTGTGAATGTGGTCTTTCTTACATAGGACAAACAAAAATATAATTATAATCCGCGTAAAAGAACATATAACTGGTGTTAAGCATCGTCGCTATAAGAAGTCCGCAGTCTTTGACCATGTTATGGATCATCCCTACCATTACAAAAGATTGGATAAACTATTTTACATTTTCACGTCTAATGTTGCCACTTTCGGATCGTGTGCTTTAAATTCTCAACAAGCATATTGAAAAAACCGGCCAAGTGCGTGCGAGCACGCACGCAAAACAACACAAAATATCTTTTTCAACCCAATTTTCGTTGAAAGTGTATTCTACTTTCTACTACCGTATTTTCCACCACAAAGTTGGAAAATTGGAGGCTCATTATGTCATCAACAATTGGCTTAAATGAAATAATTATTAAACGTCAATTTTTTTTTTCTTGTTTGGATAAGACATTTAGTGGGTTATAAAAAACACCTTCCTTCAAATTTCGTTTATTAAATGCCAATAGTCTCCAAGTAAACGAGCTGAGAAGTACGAACAGGTTGACAAAGGGACAGGACAAAATCATAATGATTCCGTTTTTACTACAAAACCCTAACAATAGCAAAATAAAACGCATTAAATATGTTCTACTTACATATTTAAAACCTTTAAACTTGCATATTTAAAACCTTACGATAATTTTTATATAATTCAAGTTTTTCTTAGTATTGTAGCCGCTTATATGGAATACAGGAACGTGACAAATTGTTCGCTGTAACTCGCTTTCTCTATTCATTTCATAGTCTCGCAATCTATATATTTTTTTTAAAACGTTGCCTTTTGTTACACTAAAATTTCTCCTGTATCGTGGGTGCGTTTACTGTCATAAATTGCACACGGGCAAACACACAAGCCCACACAAATGTAAGGATAATCGAACCTACCAATATCAAAAAAAATCGTATAGTCATTTCATTGGGCGCGATGACAGTAAAACATCAAGGTCGATTTTTTAAGAGAAAGCCAAATACACAGGAAATTACATCTACTTGGGAAAGACAAATAGTTTTGACAGAAGAATCAACGGCATAGATATAGAAAGAAAAATACAAACAGCAAACATGGAACAAATACTCAATAACATGTAACATGCCAATAAGTGTGAAAACTAAGATCTTGACCTGACACACATATTTTGCTTCCTTCTACTTTCATAAGCGCTTTCATACAAGCTCGTCGGTGGTGGGTACTTTTGACGTGGTCTTTCCTTAAAACGTCTTCGATCTGATAGTGATAAGGTAGCTCACGTGCCTCTTACTGGCTTGCCCATTCACAGTCGTTCCATAAATCTGTTTCATGAATCTTCTTTCATCCATCCTCTCTACGTGTCCAAGCCAAGTTGTGTGTACCTCAAAATTTTTAAATACTCTTCACGTTCGGTGTCAGTCACTTTCAATTAAATAAAACACTACGGGATTGACATCACTCTTGAGGCCCCGTCGCGACGAGCTAGGTTTGTTGCTTGTCAGCAATGTTTGAAATTTGGGTCGGCGGATAACGTGGATTTGGATAAGGTGACGAAACGAGCAAAACGTTCACCCGATGCTAAGCGCAACGTCTGCCCATAACAAATGCTGTGTCACCCAGAAAATTTCTGTGTGACACCACAGTGCACCCGTCACCCTCACACTAGCTCTGAGTGCCCTTCAAACCGAAACACAGTAATGTTTGCTACACTATTGCTTCACGGCAGAATAACTGGCCCTAGGGTGGTACCTACCTAGACAGATTCCTGCATAGGAATCCTACTACCAGTACAATACTTTTGACGCAGCCTTAAGAGTTAATGTTCTCAGTATATAATGTCAGATTGCAAACTACACAGCCTTTTTTAGAAAAAAATTAATAAAAAATCGCGCAGGTCGTTGCTCCATCTAGTGGGGGGTCGCCCTACACTGCGTTCGCCGGTACGAGGTTGCCACTCCAGAACGTTTCTTCCCCAACGGTTATCGGTTCTATGCGCTATATGGCCGGCCCATTGCCCAAGGCCTATGCTCAACAGTGGACTAAGATAGGCTGAAATGATGATGATGATGATGATAATAAAAATATTTACCATCATAGCTAGCTATATAGCTATAGCAACTTATAGCTTTATAAATATTACATTACCGTTACGATATAATAATTATATCATAAGATATCATAAGTTAAATCAGTGTGCTGCGAACATGAATGAAACAAATCTACGAGTACTAAAAGCGTGGAAAGTTTTTTAATTAGCATATTATTGATTTTACTAACGAACATTCGAGAAACTTTGTAATTTTCTGTATTTAACAGAATAAGTGTGATTTTTCATAAATATTTCGAGAAATATTTCTTTGAAATCAAACACAAAATAAAGTTTCATATCGATATCAATCTATCTGAAATTAAAAATCTTAAAATGAACATAAATCGTTAGAAAAGAAAGCTTATTTTTAACAAGAATTTACTTCAGTTGCTTAGATTGCTAAGTTCTAGTTAATTTAGTTGAACGGACGTCTGCAGTCGTCGCAATAAACTGAATCAAAGAGAATAGAGCAAAAGAGATAATGAGCAAAATTGATTTCCTTTCCTCTAAAGAACACCTACTGATACAAATAAAAAATGAAACGCTGTGCAATCATTATCTTTAGTCTGCAATTCATTTTGAAAGTTAACGTCAAAGGAAGTTTTATTATTAATTTGTCTGTATTTCTTGTTTCTATTAAATTTAAAATAGCTTACCAATTACGCGTTTTGCGATGTTCTGACCACAAATAAATTGGGGTTAGATACGTTAGCCTCGCCATATTATTTATAAGTCTTATGCATAACATCCAACACCGTTTTGTCTTCATAAAGAGGGGTAGGTGGTAGAACTACTATGTAGGAACCGACAATCGCGTGGCTTAGTAGTAAGTAGTGGCAAAATCCCCCCAAAATGAGAGCTCCGAACTTTCGTGGCAATCTATGGGGTAGGCCCATGTTCAGCAGTGGACTAGTGATAGGCTGAAATGATGGTGATGAAGGTGACTTTGCATGGGAGTCAAAAAGTCCTAAAAAACATGTTATTTTTCTCCTTCTGGACAGTATATACTGCTGATCTCGTGGCCTATTTCTTAGAGTACCTGACTTCTACGCCACGGGGCCTTGGTTTATACCCCAGTCGGAGCAAACATTCTTATGCAGGAATCCGTCATGGTAGTTACCTACCCAGGGCCAGGTATTCTGCCGTTAAGCAGTAGTGTACAAACATTACTGTGATTCGATCTGAAAGGCACTGATTGTTAAGATCTCATGATTATAAATTACATATGCCCTGTGACAAGACGGTGACGTATCACAATATTCAGGGTGATAAGACACTGCGCTCGTCACACAGACATGTGTGTCTAGATAGGTACCACCTCAGAGCCAGTTATTCTGCCGTGAAGCAGTAGTGTGCAAACATTACTGTGTTTCGGTTTGAATGGCACTGTGAGCTAGCGTAATCACTGTGCATTTGAGACTTAAGAACTGATGTCTCAGGGTGACGGGCGCAGTGCGGTGTCACAGAGAAATATTCTGGGTGACACAGCATTTGTGGGCGGACGTTGCACTTACCATCAGGTGAACGTTTTGCTCGTTTCGTCACTTTGTACATTAAAAAAAAAGGTACCATCGCAGTGCCGATTATTCTGCCGTCAATCATAATTGGATAAGCATTATTGTGTATCAGTTTGAGGGGCACTGTAGTACTTAAGACTTAAGCAGTAATGTTTCAGCACAGAACTTTAAACTTAAATTGTAATGGTAAATGGTAGCTCAGGGGAGGGCCGCTCGCTTTGAATTTCACATTACGGGAGTGACCTGAGTTCGATTCCCGGTGCCGGCACCACTAAAATTGTAAGATGCAATTTTATGTGCTGATTTACCACGTGCTCGGCGTTGAAGGAAAACATCGTGAGGAAACCTGCATGTCTGAGAAATAAAAAAATATTTCGGAGACATGTGTAGTCCGGCAACCCGCATTGGAGCAGCGTGGCGGATTGTTCTTAGCTCCAAAATCCCCTCAGAAATGAGAGGAGGCCTGTGCTCAGCAGCGAGACATTTATAGCCTGAAACTTTTATATCATTTGTTATAGACAGATGTTATACTTACCACCAGATGTACTCGTACGATCTGCTCGTCTCGTAATTTACTTTCAAATGAAATAACAGACTGATTGATATCGTATTGCTACTGGTGAACCTTTGTTTTATTTATTCCTAGCGTCACCATTTAAGAAGCCTTCGGAATAAAACAGAATAGTCCCCATCCTGCCTTCACACTCAAAAAACTTCTTCCTATTCACAATTAAAATAGATGACGTTATAAATAAACTTAAAAGGGTTAAAGGGCAGAGACCCATTTTTGCGGTCGTCAAAAATACAAGGGTCAAATAAAAGTCAGATACATTAGCCAGTAGATCGTGTGAAAGCGAAATTGTTTGTTGCTACTTTCACAAATAATTCATAAATAATTCGTGGTAAACACTCGTCCTTTCCACGAATTTGATGATAAACAATTTATTGTGTTCAAGGAGATACCGCGTGGTTACAGCTTAAGAGAATCTACCACCCCATCTTATCCCGTGGGTGTCGTAAAAGTCGATATAGGGAAAATGAAAACAAGAAGATGGACAACAGCAGCTTCCTGGAACATCTGAATAAATAAACTGTGGTTGCCAAGCCGCCTGCCAAGGGTGGCAAAGCTATGGCAAAATCCCCCAAAATGAATTACGAACTTTTGTGGCAATGTATGGGGGAGGCCTATGTTCAGCAGTGGACTAGTCATAGGCTGAAATGATGATGATGAAAGTGACTTTGCTGCATCCTTCAAGATAACTAATATACAGAAGATAAAAAAATATACAGATAACGACCGCGTGGCCTAGTGCTTAGAGTAGCGAGTCCGCGAGTCCGCGAGTACTGGGTTCGAAACACAGCCGGAGCCAATAGTACATTTTAAATTGGTGCTTTTATGCTATTGTATCTGGAAAACTCTTTAAAAGATTTTATAGGACCTTACAGGACCTTAGAGAACTTTAATATCATTGTGCAAGTAAGCTCACTCTCTTTATGAAAAAGTATTAAAGGGTAGTCCGACTTTCCGATATACGAACGTTAGCGAACTACGCAAACATGTAAATAAAGTTTTTGTCGGGCAAAGAGTAAACCTCGTAGAGGTTTCTTTCACTGCAAAACACGTTGCAATTCATCTATATAAAAAAAATTAATGTTATACATTTGAGCCGTGGTAGCTCAGGGGCTAGGCGCTCGCTTTAAATTTCATAGTACGCGAGTCACCTGGGTTCGATTTCCGGTGCGGGCACCACTAAAATTGTTAATTGCAATTTTAAGTGCTGGTTTACCACGTGCTCGGCGGTGAAGGAAAACATCGTGAGGAAACCTGCATGTCTGAGGAATAAAAAATATTTCGAAGACATGTGAAGTCCGCCAACCCGCATTGGAGCAGCGTGGCGGATTCTTCCTAGCTCCAAAACACTCTCAGAAATGAGAGGAGGCCTGTGCTCAGTAGTGGGACATTTATAGGCTGAAACTTTACTTTTTTTTGAAAACTAGCCCTTAGGTGTCCGGCAAAGCAGAGCCGCCTCTTTCGTAAGAGTCATCGAAATTATTGTAAGGACAGCCTTCATTCGTGCAGAATAATACCATAATGTGCAATGCTGCGACTAGTGGCTCGTGGGAACGCAATGGAGAGTTAGAATTTTTTGACTCGTACTCGTACGTGATTGACCTCCGCCTATCTCTTATATGGGACAGAGGCGTGACTGTACGTATGTATGTAATTATATACCGAAAACGCGCTCACCGACGACCTATGCTAATTTTAAGGATAACTTAATGATTACAAGTAAACTAATTTACATTTTATTGCCGGAACAGATAAAACGTAGTTACTAGACATTTGTAGCACACAGCAGTATACTTGTAAATTGTGAGCTCATTTAAATGGCTATTGAGTTTTCTGATAAAATCAAAGTATCAATAGTGTTGCCGAACTTATATACCCAACAGCACAGGTTTTCCGTAAAGATCATAATTTTACTGAAAATTAAATTATATGAAAAATAATGGAAATAAATTCTGTACTCTCTACCACCGATTCGTAATGAGGTCCATCTTACGGTTGGAAACAAGCGAAAGAAACTCCACAGGTATCTTCTTTTTGTAATTCTTTTATTTTTATTTTAGTCATACATAAAACATTAATTTTATATTTACAAAGAATAATCTCATAGATAATCATAGCACGCTCCGTGACAATAATTTCAAACAGATTGAATAATAATAAATAATATATTAGTGTATTGCAAACACGAGCAGATCAGCCTCCACAAAAAGGAGATGAAAATTTCCTCCGCGATTTTAAGCATCTAAAATTTTGATGAGATCTTATATTAAATATGTCAGCAGTTTATATTATTTACCTTTTAGTAATTCATTTCATGTAAAGTTTTAAATTGTCAGAAATTTTTATTTTATATTAGTGGTTGCGGCTTTAGGGAGTCTACCACCCCATCTCATCCCGTGGGTGTCGTAAAAGTCGACAGAGGGAAAATTAAAACCAGAAAACGGGCAGCAGCATCCTCCTGGGACATCACAATAAATAAAATGCGGTTGCCAACCCTCCTGCCAAGTGTGGCAAAATTCCCCCCAAAATAAGAGCTACAAACTTTTGTAGCAATCTATGGGGGAGGCCTATGTTAAGCATTTGACTACCACACTAATCATCATCATTTCAGCCGTGATAGGCTGAAATGATGATGATTAGTGTAGTAGAGCTACATGTTGTGGTCGTCCTCCGTAGGTTTATACAACGATTACGTCATCATGTGTATATGTGATTAGTATCTGCGTGTATGGTTATATATGAATTTAACATCATCATCATAACAATTCCGTACGTATGTTGGAAGGATTTGCTATAATCACCACACTGAATATACGGACCGATAATCCCGTACCAGACTAATATTTAAATTGGATTAAGTGACAAGGCGGGCAGAACGTGCAACTGATGGTAACTGCAACGTCTGTCCATAACAGTCGTGTTACCCAGAATTTTTCTGAGTGGCACCACACTGCGCCTGTCACTGTAGGACAAGTATTGCATTTTTCTTGTAAACATTATTTCACCACGGGGCTTTGGTTGTAGCTTGTTCGAACTTTGTACACTTCATAAGAAAATGAATACAGTAATAAATAAATAAGTAAATATTAAAAATATTTCATGGAAGACGGGACCTTAAATTTTAATAAAAACGCTAATAGCCTTTTGGTTTTGAATATAGACTGCGAAGCATAACTTCGCTGGTTCAATCTCATCATTCGCCTATCGTGTTGAACCATCTCTTAGCACAAGCTTTTATACGTTATATTGGAATATACTAGGTGTAGATATACTGCTATAAACAAAATAACAGCTTTTTACATAATACTTATGAAAGTATATATGGTACTTATAAGAAAAATAGAATTTTCAAAAATTTTGTCTGTCTGTCTGTTTGTTCCGGATAATCTCCGAAACGGTCGGACCGATTGTGACGGGACTTTCACTGACACATAACTGATATTATAGCGGAACTTTGACTACTTTAGTTTTAGAAAACTAATTGAAGTTTCGAGTAAAACAATTAAAACCCCAAAATCTGATTCAAATAGAAAAGTATATATTTACATCATCGATCGCGCGATTTTACGCGGGTGAAGCCGCGGGGTACAGCTAGTTAATAATAAAAGAAGACACGAATAGTGACATACTATTCGTGTCTTCATTTTTAATATCATATAAAATGAACGCTGCGTTATTTTGTAACAGCTCCTTTATTTATATGATATATTCATTATATTTAGTTTCTTCAGATGGGTCAACGAAGACTATCAAACTATGTTTATCTCTACTTTGCCTTATGGTTGACTGGGAGAGACTGCCTTAAGGCATTAAGTCCGCCATATGTACCACTAGTGCATAAAAACTTAAATAAATAAAATACTTGAAGAATGATATGGCATCGTAGACCAACCTTCGAAAGTAGTATTAATATTTTACACAGTATGTGTTTAAAAAGTTAGAGATGTGGTTCAGCGATATTCAGAAATAGCGTACCTACCATACTATCGAAATTACTTAATTCTACGGTACAGCCCTACAATATCAGCGAGAAAACGGAAAACGTGATGGATTAGCAACTCCGCTTCATTATTTTAATTGAAAATCACAACTATTTTAAGTACGCGGTCCATTTTCTGATAAATGTAATTTGTATGGGTGCCTACTACCTTTCATGATCTATCGTTTAAAGTTTCTTATGCTTATAGGGGTCGAAATCCGCTTTCTGTTTTCTAATTCATCAACATTAACGCGGATCTTTTGATATTTGATATTGATATTTATGACAGGGGCTAGGCTCTCTTTAACCTTCACGGTTCTCAAGTCTTACTGGTTTCAAAACTGAGTGAGTTTTGGAGCCGGTAAGAGTCCGCCACGAGGGGACCCACATGAGAGGAGGCTGTTCTCAGCTGTGCATTTACAGGCGATATTGTTTTATGATTTTTAAAGGGATCACATTGAAAAAACTTAAGGTCAACTAAGGGTCATTTTGTTTACTTACCGAATTGAAATTATATAAAATTCTTAGTCGTATAGAAACGTAACCTCATAATTCCATTCACATTCAATAAAAATACACTGTTTAAGATACGTTTTGATATTCACTGAATCCCTCATCGAAACCTGTAGCGTATTTTGACAGTTGACCCAGAATATTAGAATTTGGCACGAAGGAAGATTTTTTAGCAGAAATCAACAAAGAAAATCTGTAAGGGAAATGAAGAAGTCATGTTTATACTTCCAACATATTATGACATATTACAATGAAACACATGTTGATTGTAGGGCTCCCAATAGATTGAAGTAAGTTACCAGACGAGTAAGTCGTTCACGTAATATTAAGCGTCATACATGCGGTGTCATCCAAAACATTCTATAGTTTTGGATAAAACTGCGCTTCTTAAGTTTTTTTATAGGTGAAAGGGACAAGACCCAATTGCTGTTTCACACAAAACAGTTCTGTGTGGCACTACACCGCGTCCGCCCCGTGTGACATCAGTACTTAAGTCTCGTATGCTCAGTAAGTACACTAGCTATCAGTGCCCTTCAGACCCTAACACAATGATGTCTGCACATCAACGCTTGACGGCAAAATACCTGGCACTTAGGCGGTAGAATTCCTATATGCTACCGCCAGAAAAAATGTAAACCTCTTTTTAACTCCAGATATTTTGAAGTAAGCAAATACACTAATATTTCTTTTCTTCTATTGGTTATTATCTACATAATCTATCATAAATATTTATTTTAAGCTCGACATCAACGATGCTTTGAGATTTTTTTGTGAGAAACGAGGTCAAAAGCACTTAATTTTTTTATGGACGTTATGAAAGTAAAAGTAAAAATATACGAAACAAATTGTAACAGACAGTCACTATTGTTTAGCAGCCGTAGGTTGGGTTCGATCTCCAGTATTCGATCTCCGGTATCAGCACCTTTAAAATAATTTTATTAGCATTTAAGAAAATATGCTTAGTAAGGGGGTACGCTATCCTTATTCTTGGACCGCTAGGTCCCAGCGCAGATCGCCACGCTAATGACTAGGCCCGCCCCTCGCCACGCATGCATCGGCACGGCAACTACTGGCTTGGAAGAGAAAAAAATTAAGTAGGAAATGGACTAAAGGCAGGGAACGCGGAAATTAGGAAAATAACTTTAAGGTGTATAATACCAGTATCTCGATAGGACTAGGAGGAGATAGCAGTAGCTCGGAAGGCCAAGGTCGCTTGCCCGATACTTTATCGTACTTGCCGGTCAAAGCAACAGATCAAATACTTCCTTACTCATTTCGTTGCATTATTATGCTTGTGAGAATCTTATTTCCAAATTCTATAATAATTGTTTTGTTTGCAGACACATCTTTTGTAAAATTGTAAGCAATAACTGGCAAATGTTACGTAATCAAACGTATTGATTTGGGGATTACCTAATGAAGAAATGCCCAGGCTTCAGAATTATTTTTAGTTCTATGACGTTGATTATATACTTTATTTTTTTTACTTCTGTCCTGCCGCATGGCGACCACGTACGTAGAGATAACGTATCTGTATGCTAGGTTATGGGTTCTGTGTTCAAATCCCGTCCGTTGCTAATATTTGTGTCATTCACAAATTATTAGTTTGAAAATCCGATTGATATTGTTGTTGTCCTGTGTCTCAGATGCTGTATCTGACCGTCAATCTTGTAACATAGTCTTTTCACCGGATACTGAAGACGAGTGAGCGCCTCTGTATTTGTGCTATTATTACTGTGTCCCTTTTAGAACACAAGGATACGGGAGAAGTTCCCGTGACGCCCTTGGAAGAGTACCAGAGAAATATAAGTCTAAAGGTATGGTTTTGTCATACTTCCTCCTCTAACCATTGTAAAGATTTAAATCCATGAAAGAAGAAACAATTTATAATAATAATTTAATGGCTTTTTTAACATTCTATTTAAGCATTTATTTTTCAGAAAAAATACATTATACGGGTTAAAAGATTTCTATGTAGGAATTTGCCTAGGGTGGTATCGTCGTAGTGCCAGTTATTCCGCCTTCCGATTAATGCTGATAGATGGTTTAGTTACTAGGCATATGAGACTTAAAAACTGATGTCGAGGGGGGGACAAGCACAAGCACAGTGTAGTGCCACACAGACATTTTCTGACTGATACAGCATTTGTTTTGGGCAGAAGTTACACGTTTTGCACGTCACATCACTTTCTCCTATAAAAAATCTACTCCTACTCCTCTACCACAACTACCACATATTTACAATACATCGTTGACTTCAGTTAGTTTCATACATACTATCGACGAAGTTATGCCCAACTTATAAACTTGGCTACAGTTTTAAAGCAGTACCTTAGGGGCAACAGACACATGCAATATTCGCCTTAGCTAGCTATAACTAAATAAAACCTACTGATGGAGTCGCATTCGGTAAGTTTTTGCTTTTATAAAAAGGCGTCTCAATTACATCTAGAAGTATTTTTATTAAAATTCATTTTTAGTCTAGGGACAAGTAAGTAAAATTTAACAAAGTAAAATTCTACTTTGTTAAGTTTATTTATATTAAATATTTTAAAGGTAAATATGATGAAGGAATAATCTATTCATATATATAATATTATATGAATTTTTTTTCGGTTTCAGCCAGTGCGACATTTTCGGGTTGGTCAAGCTGACATCCGTATTGGTTACATTGTCATGTACACAAAGGCACTGTCTCATCGACCACGTCAGTCGTCCAAACAAAGATCCAAACCTCCTTTGGAAGGCGCAACAAATAAATTCGACAATCGAACTATTGTTCGTTAATATGTAAAACTGTCATGTGGCTCTCATGCCCGCCATCTCATAGTTCGATTAAGCTGTAGCCAAAATTGTGTTTTTTAAAAATAGGAATAACGAAGGATCAATAAAAAAAAACATTAATGAACTAAAAGATCGACGGTAATTGTTGCAGTTTAAAAATTAACGTTTCTTCGTAATAATTTCAATTTCACATCGAATTAAATGTCACGTACGAGTTTTTCCTTCTCTTCGACAGAAAAATGCCATTTATTTTTCTATTATATTCTCACAAGTGACTAGTGCAATTGAGAGCCGCTGTTTTTATAAGGGATATGTTGTAAAGATATTTTTAACATTACAAAATATCGTTTGCGGTTAAAAAGTTTTTTGGTGGTTCTGTTTAGTTACTGACAACTAGAAATAAGTATGAGACATATAAATATTGGAATAAACACAAAATATTGTTATTTTTATTTACCCCATGTTAAATAGCCAATCCGTTTTACATTGGGTCAATAAAACGATCAAATTAACTGATGATTTCACGGAAAAATTAAGCTCTTAAATCATCGTGGTTAGCGTATCTGACTTCTATGCCGCGGGTCCTGGGTTCGAATCCCAACCGGAGCCAACATTTGTGCAAAACACAAATTCTTGGTTTTCGCCTTTGGTTGTGTTGTGCATGTGAAATATATGTCTATAAAACGCACCCACGATACAGGAGAAATTCCACCTGGGGGGCATGTTTTTAAAATAAAAACAAAACAATGAAGAAAATCCATTAAAACCAATGTAAATAAACTATGGATTTATTCTCTTAAGCCGCTACCACACTATGAATTGAAATAATAACAATGCAAAGAAAGTATAAAGAACCTTGGTGTCCACAGGGACACTACCTTAATCTGGACAGTACAAGTAGCATAAATCTGTCAAAAGTCAAGACAAGCCACTTCATCTATCCCATTAAAACAAAATTTACCCTGATCAAGCTCTCATTTTCACAGTTATAGATTATGCCGATGTGTGTTATCCGGGCGTAAGTGGAACCCTACTTAACAAATTAGACTGTCTTGTTAAGAGTGCCATTCGTTTTATCTTGTCTTCGTAACTTTGATCATATTTCATCATTTCGGTCCGAATTAAATTGGTATCAAATTTGTTTAATATTAACGAAGGAACATTTACACAATGAATGAACTAAAATTAATTACTATAAAATCCTGTGCGGATTTAGAGAATCTACCACCCCATCACATCCAGTTGGTGTCGTAAAAGTCGACAGAGAGAAATAAAACCAGAAGATGGGCAGCAGCATCTTCCTGGAACATCTGAATAAATAAACTGCGGTTGCCAACCCGCCTGCCAAGCGTGACTACAATGGTAAAATCCCTCTAAAATGGGAGGTACTAACTTTTGAAGCAATCTATGGGGGAGGTCAATGTTCAGCAGTGGACTAGTGATAGGCTGAGATGATGATGACTATTACTGTTAAACCACTTCTCGAGGGATGGTATTGCCAATCAAAAAGCTACCCGCCAGATCGGATGGTCTGATCTGGGGAGGACGTCTCCTCGACGACGTTAGCTCGGCGGCTTTCACAACTTCGTCAGAAGGTGCTCGCGAGCAGGAGACCCTCCAAGCACCTGGGAAGGACATCTCCTCTCTATGAATGTTGTATATATAGTATTTTCGCATCTCAGAAACTTTCATAGCGCGATTATGGACGTATGAGACACAGATGTCGCTACACAATTTGGACTAAAAATATTTCTATTTTTTAAATATTTTACTCCTTTTTTTTCTTTTTTTATTGCATAAAGTGATGAAACAAGCAAAACCTTCACCTGATGGTAAGTGCAACGTCTGCCCATAACAAATGCTTTGTCACCGAGAACATTTCTGTTTGACACCTCACTGTGCGCATCACCCTGAGACATCAGTTCTTAAGTCTCTAATGCCCTGTGATTACACTAGCTCGCAGTGCCCTTCAAACCGAAACACAGTAATGTTTGCACAGTACTCCTTCACGGCAGAATAACTGGCCCTGGTGTGGTACCTACCTAGACGGATTATTTAACATTGTAACAATAACCCCTTCTCATTCGCACGTTCATAGACATAAAATTGCTTATACAAAATCACCCCGACCCGAATCAACTATTGGTGATGCAAATATTTTTGGTGTCCGAAAATTAATCCCGCGAACCAAAGCGCAGACGCCACTGTGTTAATAGCACCATTAAAAGGGAAGCTGGTAACATATACATAATCACACACGCAGACATACTCTTAGAAGGTACGACCGCGTGGTCTAGTGGTCAGAGTACCTGAGTTCTACATCGCGGTTCCTGGGTTAGAATCCCAGCCACCATTTGTGCAAAAACATAAATTGTTGGTATTCAGGTCTATTTGTGTCATGCCTGTGAATTATATCTGCAAAACGCACCCGCAATACAAGAGAAACCTTAGAGTGAGGCATTGTTTTTTTTTTCAAAGTCAAGCTGTGGTAATTGTGGCAATTATTATATTATCCATGACCTATCTCATCTGCGCTTATGATATAAAGAATAAGAATGTTCCTACATAAATAAAAAAAAAACTAAATAAAATGAATGCAGATTGATTATCTTTTTCAGAATAGACTCAAGCAGACAATGCGGTTCTACTCATTGTATTCTCAACTTGGCACGGCGTCGGACTCTGTTTGCCAATATATCCAAAAAAAATCACGAAGAAATTTTGTAATATCGCATAATTTTATATGGTACCACAATTCAGTAACTTATCAAAGTCGCTTTGTGTGTAATAAAGGTGCCCGACAGAATGGCTCAGTTGACGAAGTTGTTAAGTTATTGACTCCTGCCATCCATACGAGACTTCTGCGTTACAGTGGCCGGCTCGATTACCGAATAGATAACTGGTTTCTTTTTTATTGGACAAGCAAAACACAGCAACGACAGAGTCGAGCAAAACGTTCAGCTGATGGTAAGTGCAACGTCTGCCCATAGCAAACGCACCACATTGCGCAAGTCACCGAGAGACATCAGTTCTTAAATCTCGTATGCCCAGTGATTACACTGGCTCACACCCTTCAGACCGAACCACAGTAGTGTTTGGACATTACTGATTCACGGCAGAATAACTGAGCCCGGGGTGGTACCTACCTAAACGGATTCTTGCAAAAATACCACCTTCACGCCACAGGAGAAATTCTTTTTCAGCTCTGCGGCTTCGTCATAAGAGACTCGCATGATGGCCGCGAAAGAGAAATAGGTTCTAGATGAAATGTATGGAATAGTGGTTTTTTTTTGTAATAAACGTGAAGCCGAAGGCGGCATTAATTGCTGATAAAATTTTAAAAAGCTTTAAAAAAGATTACCAGTAGTGCAACGTATAAACGTGCTACCCACAGAATGTCTTTCAGACTAGCTTGTAATCTTCTTACTAGTACTAGATTAAATTAAATTTAAAACTATCTAAAAATTTTCTGCTCTAAATTCTTTAATAAAAATTAACACGACTTGATGATTACAATTTACTTCGTGGCTAATTTGTTCACACTATTTTTTTCATTATTTTATTCATTCTTTTATTTCTTTCATTCAATTTTAACAAAAGCTTTGAAACGCTAACACCAATGGTGTTAGCGTATTTGTGTTTATAATCCCAAAGTATTGACGGATTACGTAAATGTTATTTTTAACTTTGCGTTCCTATAAACGTTTTTAAAAGGGTGAAGGAAAAGATCATGAGGAAACCGGCATGTTTAGCAAATAATAATATTTCGAAGTCAGGTGGCAGATTCTTTGCAGGAATCCGCCTAGAATTCCCATTCCATTCGCCACCTCAGTGCCAGTTATTCTACGATCGAGTTATGGCAAGGTCGGCCCATTAATATAAGCAAATTAGACCTTGGGCGTTCGGATGTAGGGGCAGCGAGGTCACCGGACGTGCGTATTATCGCGGACTGACTGGCTGGCGCTCGATGATCAGGTCGCGCGGCTAATCTGCGTAGAATATAGCAGCATAACAATATAGTATCCTTGTATTATTAAATTTTGTTTTAAGGGGCGCCATTCCGGTTATTCGTCTAAGGCGCTGAGTTTGCTCAGGCTGGCGCTGAGTATTGGTGTGAAAACAATACTGTGCTTATGAGGAAAGTACTGAAGCTATTGTAATTACAAGGCATATGACGTGCAATTTATATTAGCAGGCGTCACTTACCATCGATAGAACCACTTGCTCGTCTCGTAGCTTCCATGGAAAACAGGACAGTGAGGTCATTCTCCACCTAACAAGTAACTGTGGTCCTTAACATACATGCATACAATAACGCTCCACAATCAAATTCTCCCTCCCAATAGCAGTATAGAACGCATGGGACGTGAGATTTTCTTGACTCGGAATTTTTGTATTTTTGTTTGTCATTGTTTCTTTTCTATACCATTTCTACTTCTTATTCATTAGTCTGATAACAGTCCACTGCTGGAGAAAGGTCTCTCCCAAGTAGTCGTTTTTCGTTATCACCACGTTTGGTAGGCAGATTGACGATTGCAATACCATACCCCGGTACCTTTACTTAATTGTCTCTACAGGAAATGTAGAAACACTACATTATCTTTACCTACATTTGACATATATATAGGGTTAACACCGGGTAACAGTAGTATAAATAAGGTAATAGTAGTATAAATAGATTTACAACGACTGCATGGCTAAGACCCTAAGACCGTACCGCGGGTCTTAGGATCGAATCCCAGCCGGAGCCAACTCTAGTACAAAAACATTAACTGTAAGTTTTCGGTCCTGGTTATATCGATCATAGACAGGTCAGTGCCTCTGTGTAAGCGCGCACACTTGTGACAGTACAAGGACTGCAGCGCAGTTCATTGCTTATTTTTGGGCCTGGTTGTGTTGAGATTGCCCAGATATATGTGACAGAGCACTTTAATCTATCTACAATTGAATCTCATGAGCGTTATGTCGGGCATGAACAGGTTAGGACGAATAAGTGAATCTGTGTTCGTGCGTACACTCCCGACAGTATAAAACTGCCGCAAACTTAATAGCCACCAACAGAATGTGGAATTTTTTACCGTAAATGAGAATTTAAAAAAAATGTTTAAATTTAAACTACGGCAAGTATTTGAATCGACAAATTTCTCAGGATCATTGAAGTAAACCGTAATGAAGTTGAGCAAATGTGAAATACATAAAGTTAACCCTTTCAAATTTGCGAACATTATGCTGGCGACATGAACATATAAACGACAAATATACGCGACATGTGCATTTAGTATTTTTACCATTTTTGTTCAGCAATTGTTAATATATTTTTTTTCTTATTATATATTCAGAAAATAGCAATAAATGAATTATATTATTATATGTACCTACTACCTCTACCTCTACTTCTATTTCTTCTTTTCTCGTTTTGTGGCAATCTATGGGGGAGGCCTATGTTCAATAGTGGACTGTAATAGGCTGAAATGATGATGATGATGATGTACCTACAATAGTATATATTTATGCCTATGCAGGGCCAGTTATTCTACCGTAAAGCAGTAGTATGCAAACATTACTGTGTTGCGGTCTGAAGGGCACTGAGAGCTAGTGTAATTACTGGGCATATGAGACTTAAGAACTGATGTCTCAGGCTGACGAAGATAGCAAAACCGAACAGGAAGTAGTGCCGCAAGTGTACGGGCAAACACAGGCGCACTCACACGTTCTAACCTACTCGCGCCAGACGTTAGTGTTTGCATAAATGTTGTTTGCTGTGATGGCAAATATATCTTAAGCTTCAGTTTCTTAGTAATATTTGTAAAGTTTAAAATTCACCTAAATGTTGAGATTCACACGAAAAAGTCGCCATAAAGTTATGTTCGTAATTCTTGAAGTTGATTTTAATGTTTGTCATTCAATCACGGCAAAACGTTTGGGCCGCTTTCAATAAAAAAATCACGTGGTTTGATCAGAATTGATTATGAATCAGAGTCTTTGAGTTGAAGGAAAGAAAGTTTATGTGATAAATGAATATAAAATATAAACGCATGCAAAATATAAAATGTTGTATATTATTTAACCTGTATTATTTAACCACAACAAATGCTGTGTCACCCAGAATATTTCTGTGTGACACAACATTGCGCCCGTCACCCTGAAACATCAGTTCTTAAGTCTCAAATGCCCAGTGATTACGCTAGCTCACAGTGGCCTTCAAACCTAAATACAGTTATTCTTGCACACTACTGCTTCACAAAAGAATAACTGGCCCTGGGATGGTACCTACCTAGACGGATTCCTGCATAGGAATCCTACCACCAGTAAAGTATGTACTCGTAGTTATGGCATCCTATTCTTGAGCTTCATTTTCATGCTGTTTTCGATGTAATGCAATCTTATCAAATAAGCGTTACATCTGGCTAGAGTAGGTTCGAACGAGTGAGTGCGCCTGTGTTTGCCCGTACCTGCGGCACTACTTCCGGTTCAGTTAATAGCTCCCGAAAGTATTCGGGAGTTGTCGCCGTAGTCGATAATCGCTCAGAAAAACAGTCGCGCACATCAGGCGGTTCTGAGAACCAATTCACGAGAACCATGCGTCGCGGTAGCGCTTTGCCTTCGTTAGGATCCCAATGTTTCCTTAAATTAGGTTTAAATCAGGTCCATAGCTAATTTCTATGAGACCGTGATGACCTAGAATGCAGCTGCCAAGAGAGATCGAGAGAGGACAGAACCCTCTCGAAGATGACGCCGCCAAGGCTGGCAGGCCTCGTCACGGCCTATGATATCAACAACGGTGTTTCCTTACAACAAACGGGGCCTTGAGAGTCGCAGGCCATCAGGTTGGGAGTCCCGAATGCCCAGTAAAGCCACCTCGGGGAGAACGATGACTCGACGTAGTCTGGACCTGAAATCATCGTGATAGTACCGGGCTATCCTTGTATCCAAACGCTGGAGGGGACGGTTGCGTTCCGGACGGATATCTTGTAATCCCTCTTTAACGCTGATAGAAACCGCCGTGGCGTTTTAGACTGACCGGTCAGAATCAGACATACTGCCTTATATCTGTGCAATCTGTCTGCCAACAGCTCTCGGAGCTTTGAAGTTAATTCTGTCAGACAAGGGACAGACAGATAACACATTTATTTTATTGCATCGCTTGTTTACTTTTCAACCTCCTACAGCAATACTAGGTCGTCCAACGCTCGTAAATTTATCATCGGGTATTGATTACCTAATCATGGGCGTGATCTCGTGCAATTAGATCGTGAACGTGACAAACTGCGTGGTTTGCGTCGGCGTTCTAATTAAATGTCGTTTCTATTTACGGCTTTTAAATTGTCGATTTAATAACACATCTTTAGATACACGAGTATATTCGGCTATATTAAATTTACACAAAAAACACTTGCAACTAGATGAATACTAATAGTCGACGGCGTAAGAATATCTGCCACCTCGTCTCGTAGGTATCTTAAGAGTAGACTAAAGGCAATGCTGGGGTAATGGCTTTCAATAGGTGGCAGAATAACCATCTCGATACGATACCGGTGGTAGTATTCTTATGCAGGTAGGACACCTACCTAGACGGTATCGGTTGTGATGACGAAGTTTTCCATGCCGATTACCGAATAAGATAAAAACTTCCGTATACTTTCGGAAGTGGTATTCCGTATACTGATGGTAGGATTTCTGTGCAGGAATCCGTCTAGGTAGGTATCACCCCGGGCCAGTTATTATGCAGGTTATTTCGGTCTGGAGGGCACTGAGAGCTAATGTAATCACTATGAGACGTAAGAACTGATGTCTCAGGTTGACGGGCTAAGTGTGAAATTTGGCACAGAGATAGCTTGCATCCTGCAGATGGACATAGGGTACTTTATATCCCGGAAAAATCCGCTAGTAAAGTATAAACGCAATAATCAAAAAAATAAACAATATTTGAGTTCCTTGGACGATTCCTGCATAGGACTCCTACCACCAGTAAATATTCGCACCAATACTATAAATGCGAAAGTAGCTCTCTCTGTCTGTTTGTTAACTTTTTACGGTTCAACCGCAGAACCGATAGACACAGAGACAGCTTGCATCCTGGAGACGGAAATAGGATACTTTTTGTCCCTGAAAAACAAATAGTTCCTACGGGAAATTTAAAAAACATATATCCACACGGACGAAGTCGCGGGCATTAGTTAAAGTAAAGTTTCAGCCTATAAATGTCCCACTACTGAGCACAGGCCTCCTCACATTTCTGAGAGGGTTATGGAGCTAGGAAGAATCCGCCACGCTGCTCCAATGCGGGTTTGCGAACTTCACATGACTTCGAAATATTTTTAATTTCTCAGACATGCAGGTTTCCTCACGATGTTTTCCTTCACCGCCGAGCACGTGGTAAGTCAGCACTTAAAATTGCAATTAACAATTTTAGTGGTGCCGGCACCGGGAATCGAACACAGGTCACTCGCGTACTATGAAATTAAAAGCGAGCGCCTAGCCCCTGATATAAAAAAATGTAAACGGAACAAAATTACAATGTAGAGGTGAAGAAGTTATGATTAAAACAGAGCAGTTTGCAAAGACCGTCGAAGTTTTAGAGAACCATGTTAGATTTTTTGTAGTAAAATATGAAAGAACTAGAAGATTTAAAAAAAGTACGAGTCTCTGGAACTCATTTATAACTCAAACTATCCGTGGGTGTTACTATTTATGTTCAATGAAATAAGCAATTCGAAGAAACGATAAATGCACTGGATAACGAAACTGTGAAAGTATTTATATTCGTAAATTAATATAAAAAGTCAAAAAGTCAAGAAGAAATTGACAGACGCGTTTCAATTAGTTAAAATGTAGAAAATATTGCAGCTTATTGAAACGTTTCTATAAAGAATACGAAATATATAAGTTTGTGTAACTTTAACACTGATCTTTTCCAGTGTAATCTTTCTGTTGACATCTTTCGACTTGTAACCAAAACATTTATCTTCCCGAGACATAGCGTTACAAGTATACGATGATTTTTTAGTCACTGGTATTCTTGTTCCTTGTACACCATGCGAGATCTACTTAGGTCACAGAACACTCATTTTATGAAGTGCAGTACTAAATTTATTTAGTTTTTAATTTCTGAATATTGATCTGTTCTACACAAAAAAATTTAAAAAACATATCATCGAAAAGTTTGTTTAGCATACTAATAAATGTTTAAGTAAAATATTTAATAAATTGATCAAAAAACCGACTTTAACGCAGCAGCTTCTAACATATTGAGTTATTGACTTAAATGATTTTCTAATGGATCCCATCATCAGAACTTAAGAAAAATTATATGGGACCACTCTTACGATATTCAGAATTTTCGAAATCGGTTTATGACTGACGGACTGAAGGACTGATGAATGAGGTAAGAAATATAAAAAAATACAACCGAATTGAGAAGTCGGTTAAAAATAAATTTTAAACATATTTTTATACGCACACAACACGCACCCACGACCAAACATACACACACAAACACACACAGGAATAAACTTCACAACTCTTATTCAGACGTGATCTCTTTTGTTTTCGCTCATACCTTAATATTGCTCTGCAAGGAGACTGTAATAAGCTTTAGTTTAGATAAAAATTGTATATCTTTTTAATGTTATCATGACGTAGTTTTTAAATAAAAAAGAAACAGAGCCACGTTGACAGTCATAATATGTCCAGAACGGAAAACCGACAGTTATACTGACCACTAAGCCACACGGTTCTCTACAAAACACGTATTTTCTAAAACATGCTGTAAGACCGCATCGTGTATAAAAAGTAATTTAGATAGTAAACGTTTTTCGTAGAACATAGGTACATGTTAACATGATATCGCACAAACGTGACTACAATCTAAAACCTTTGGGACGCCTGCAACTTGCCGCTTACCGCTATAACAGCCATAAATAAATCTACAACTGACGCTATCGGATAATTTGTTGCTGTAGTACGAATTCGATTTTAGAGTAGACCTTCCTTTCTGTGGATTTAAACACATATACCATCGGTGCCTAAATGTTTGAGGACAATGATTGGCGACGTGGTTCACCACCCGTCACGTTTCGTTTCCCGTAGGATATCCCGCGAGATTTGGGGTAAGGGTGCGGTCTCTGCCTACACGAATTGTACTTACGAAGGTATTTTAATTCAATAGAGGAGTGGTCTATTGATTAGATAAAAACCACTTAAAACGTATTAGTCGGACTTTTTGTTGTTAAGGTTCTAATTTTTTGGTTACAGCCATACGGTCGTAATTAAGACCTATAAACCTTGTACATTAGCTTTATATGGTGGCTTTAGGCTTTAGCATTGTGCTGAAGATCAGTATAGAAGCACAATAAGAGTTTCTATAAGATGTCACAAGTGGTGATAATTTAATAAGATGTCCATTTTTTCTTAAGCTAAAGTGATTTTTTTATTTAATACATATTGCAAAACTTTAAAAAAATAAACTTTACTGGCATAAACTGTTTGTAAAATAATTTATTAAAATTTGAGAGTGCTAAAAATTACTCAAATCATGTAATAATCATGTAAGTCAATAGGCAAGCTACACTGTATAAACATAGATATCGTCACTAAATTAATATATTATTATACAATTTAATCTTTCAAACATTTGGGCAACCTTTTCGGCACAGAACATACTCTCACCCAAGAGTACAAAGTGTATATTTGTTGCTAAATTTACGAATGTGATAGTCATATGGCTCCCCTGAAGAGGTAGTGTTCAGATCTGCGTGACCAAGGTGAACTATTTTGTTGGTAGCATATGCTTTTTTTGATTAGAACTAGATTTACGGGCATTGACGGACGGGACGGGATATTACGAATAGGTAGACAAAATATAGGTGTTCCAGACAAAACTACTAGATGAATGTATCCGCTGCATAATATCATTAAAACCCAACATATAATCAATAAGAATAATATTTGTTTGTTCAGAATTTAAATAAAATTGGAAACCTGTCTAATTGACGGGTTTCGTAAATCTAGTGTTAAATTGAGAAATTACAATTCACGGATGGGAACGTCACGATGACTAAATGACACAACTGCTTAATGCTCTTTCCGAGCGAGACGCTCGCAATTAAACACAACTGTTCACATAGTAACACGTTTAAATGTTAATGATGCAAGAATTAATTTTAATTTCTTAAACTTTCACAGAGCCATTACGCATTCAGCGCTTAATCTTCTATTTTAAACATCGCCCTACTCCAATATTTCTCCTATCTATTCTAATATTAATGAAATAAAAACCAAGTTTAATGAATCAGTGTTCTTTATTATGTGATTCAAAACATAATTGAACACCGCGCCGACCGCGCAGCTAAAACGTAAAAAGTTCAACAAAAGTCGGACAGGCCGGACACCGTCTAATTTGGTTGAAAACGGATCCAAAAAGTCTAACTATGTCCGGTTTTATCCGGACGTCTGGTAAACGTGATCGTAAGTGCAACGTCTGCCCATAAAATCAGTGCTCAAAAATAGCTATCAGTGCCCTTAAGGTCGAAACATGGTAATGTTTCCTAACTACTGCTTGACGCCGAAATAGGTGACACTGCGGTGTTACCTACCTAGATGGATTATTGTACAGGAATACATCATCATCATCATTTCAGCATATCACTAGTCCACTGCTGAACACAGGCCTCCCCCATAGATTGCCACAAAAGTTTGTAGCTCTTTTTTAGTTTATTTATTCAGATGTTCTAGATAGATGCTGCTGTCCGTCTTCTGGTTTTAATTTTCCCTTTGTCGACTTTTACGACACCCACGGTATGAGATGGGGTGGTAGACTCTCTTAAGCTGCCACCACACGGCAGATAGGAATACATTTTTCTGGAAATCATAACGTTGCTGCTTTTCCCACGGTGAGTAAGTGAACTGATCATCCAATTACTGACAAAAGCTATGTGTCATCATAGCTCATAGTAGTGATACTCGTTCATTTTATTTCTTCATCGAAGAAGAATCTGGGTGTCTTTGTTACCAGATATTATCAAAACAGTGTATTTTATTTAAGTTTTTTTTAGTGTGAC
Source organism: Luehdorfia chinensis (assembly GCA_019845155.1). Taxonomy (NCBI): domain Eukaryota; kingdom Metazoa; phylum Arthropoda; class Insecta; order Lepidoptera; family Papilionidae; genus Luehdorfia; species Luehdorfia chinensis. Next base: position 3,415,563 of record JAHVAK010000551.1, on the reverse strand, counting down.
GAACGACACTAAAATAATGATAAATTAATATAAATAATAAATAAATTAAAACTCAAAAGAGCTGTCTGAGAGTTCTGAGAATTTATACAAATTCAACTATGTACATATAAAATTTGACTAGGACTACAATATGTTAAAGTTCTTGAGTGGTAGATGTGGCTAATGGGATCACTTTCAAACCAATAAGACTCTTAAGAGCTGATTAGAAAACTATTTATTTTAACTTAAACATTTTTGAATTTATTTTTGATGAAACATAATCATTATGAAATGTATATAAAATACAAAAGATATGTCAGATAACTAGACATTTTACTTCTTCAAACAATTTTCACGGAATTATTAAATATGACGCAATTCAATCTGAACAACTAAAACTGACATTCCAAATTAAAAGTAATTCAAACGTAATACATATACCAAACAGATCAGAGTTGACATCAAAAGAGTATGTATAATCTGAGATTACCAATCAACAGAAGTATCCCATAGCGGAATTTTATAATACGATCAGTCGATGTAATTAGCATTATATATATTCAGTGATATAAATCTATCATAAGTACTTTTTATGAATAAGTACATAAATTTATTAATTTCTTTTTACCTCCGTTGGTATATATATTCACGGTCTTAATAATAAAAATTTAGAGTAGGTTTATAAGCTTGTTATAAGGAGATTAGAGAAACATAAAAGCTCTATAAGTATTCAATAACGATATCATAAGTTATAAAAGGATTGATCCTACTATAAACCTCTAATAAAGAAAAACATGATCGACTTCAGACGACAGCTGAATTCTGAGTGAAGTGTGCAGATATTCACAGACTAACATACGTAGCATATGTGTGGAACGAGTGTTATATTTGGTCAGAACAACAACATAATTGTGCAAAAGTAGTGGCTATTTTTTTTTCTCTTTATTGTACACCAATACAAAAATAAATACTAAGTACTATATTTAAGTTAAGTTACAAAAGGCGGTCTTATCACTGAAAGCGATTTCTTCCAGACAACCTTAGCACAGAGAACTAATGCAGCAAAATGAAAAACTAGGAAAAGAAAAAGAGGGTGGTGTACACTAAACCATATAAATTTATAAAAACACTAGATGATAGCATCTCATATAAAAAGCGACAGACTAAGGTAAAGGATTAAGAACAAACGGATAAGTAAAATATTTTTATTAATTTTTAAACGTTTAAGAATAAAGATTTTTACAAACCGTTTAGCAGGACTAATGAGTGTAATAGTAATTGAGTGTAACTATTATAAGTTATTTTTGTCAATAAGACCAATTCATTACGTGTTATGTATCTATATCGATCAATTATATAACCGATCCAATATATAATCGACTACTCACTACACTCGCCTATATTGCGACCATACAATTGTAATTAAACCTTCATACCAAGTTGCTGTATAAACAAAAATCGAAGACAATGCTTTAAGCTATCAGCTCTTCTATGGTTGTTGTATGACATTTAATGTGACATTATTATTTTTAATATTTAGTGTGTTCATTACAGTTAATAGAATCAAACGTTACTTTGCGGAAATCCATATCTCGGATGGCACGGCTTAGTGTCGTAGTGGTGGAGGATATCTGGTGGCGGCTCCCGATGGCGGTATTGGTTTGCTTGTGTACGCTGTTGAGAGAGGGCGGGCAGTGCTTTTCAAAAACTAGATACTACTCACCATTTTAAATTTTGCATGCGAATCTTAGCAAATTAACTGTATTTCCTTTATTGTGTTCATTATATCAAAATTGTTTCCGACCAATACCTTTACCTATGTGGTGAGATTATACTACGTCAAAATGACATATTAGACGGTAGTCTGCGTGATGACGTTACATAATCTATCACCACATTCCGTCACGTGAGTGTTGTTAAAGTTTTTTTTTTAATTTATAATATACTTTCTGCATATATCGGACCAAAAAAAATAATTAAAAGCTAAAAGAACTGCGGGTTAATTATGACATCGGGACATTTGTCAACTTAGTGCTCCCGTGACCATGCTGTAAGATGCATGAAACGTCAGGTTATAAAAAGTAAATGCGTTCACATTCGTAAGATCTAGTCTCATTTAACATTATGTCTCACTACTGTGCACAGGCCACCTCTCATTTATGGGAGGGTTTACCAAAACATTCCGGCTTGGAGCAGAGAAGCGGACTGGGGCGGATTTCACATGTTGTCGAAATTCTCACGCATGCAGGTCTCCACGCGATGTTTTCCTTCACCGCCGAGCACTTGGTAAATCAGCACTTAAAATTGCAGAATAAATTTTAGAGTTGCCGGCACCGGGACTTTTTTTATAGGAGTACGTGGTGAGACGAGCAAACCATTCACCCGATGGTAAGTGCAACGTCCGCCAATAATAAATTCACCCAGTGTCACCCAGAATATTTCTATGTCGCACTACACGGCGCTCGTCTCACTGAAACATCAGTTATTTTTGTGCAGTAGTTGCACTTACCATAAGGTGAACGTTTCCGCGCGTACATGTGTATGCGTAGGGGCCGTGGTAGCTCAAGGGCTAGGCGCTCGCTTTAAATCACGTAGTAAGCGAGTGGCCTGGGTTCGATTCCCACCGCTTCGCATCACTAAAATTGTTAATTGCAATTATAAGTGCTGAATTACCACGTGCTCGGCGGTGAAGGAAAACATCGTGAGGAAACCTATTTCGAAATTTCAAAAAATATTTCGAAGACATGTGCAGTCCGCATTGGAGCAGCGTGGCAGATTCTTCCTAGCTCCAAAACTCTCTCAGAAATGAGAGGAGGCCTGTGCTCAGTAGTGGGACATTTATAGGCTGAAACTTTATGTGTATACGTGTGTGCGTGCTTGCGCGATTGAGTGCATATGTATATGATAATGTGTACGTTGTCTTTACTCGTGTGCATGAAAAATTGTATTTGATTGTATTGCCTAAAAATATTGGAACTTCAAGAGTATATAAATATTTTTACACACAAAAACGTTGAATAACAATTCATATCAAGTTCAAAGCTTGATCTTAAACTTTGTTATAACAATACGAAGAAACTACGTTGCGCACTAACAGAGAAATGAATTTCCTCATCTCCCTGCGGGAAACAATGTCTCGCCATAATCTGTCGCTTTAAAACAGTATATTCCGCCAACTTTGCTACTGAAGAAACATTTCTATGAATAAAATTCACAAATCATGCAAATCTTGCTGGAACACGATGTGCTCTGGCCGATATCGACCACAGTGACAATTTTTGCTTAACAACCAGAAGATGTAATTTGCGACGACCGTGTGGCCCAGTGGTCAGAGTACCGGAGATTCACCGGATCCTGGATTCAAATCCCAGCCGGAGACAACATTAATGCAAAAATACAAATTGTTGATGTTCGGGCATGGTTGTGTTGTGATTGTCGCCGCATATCTGAAACTGCATCACAGCTTACCTTCGATCTTATCACTAAAGCATTATATCAGACGAGAGCTTATTTGTACCTTCCAGTGTCCGAAATAAAGAAGTTAACAATCAGTCCTTTTCCCTGATCTTAAGATCTTACAGGTCGAATGTTCCACAACCATTACTGAATAAAGGTAACGTAACTTACACACAGTCACTAAAAGACATATCATTAAGATCTCCTTGTCTATAATTATATGTTCCGCTGTTGGTTCGCAGTTTTATCATTTAACCAAAATGTAAAGAAATCAGAATCATACTCTAAAATCCATTTGTGAAACTTTTCTATTGACGTGTCAATCAATTTGGTACAATTGTTGCTGATTTTAAGAACTAAAAGCTCTCACAGTGGTAATACATAAAGAATGACATTTAAAAGAAAATTCGTAGAAAATCGATTTAAAGAATTCCATTTGAAAATCATCCATTTTATTCAAACCTGTCTAGCTTTCAGATTTCGTTGATACAGATAAATCTTTAAATTCGTTCAAAAGAACACTGTAGAATACTACTGAAATTCAAATTTCGGAACAAGTTTTATTGAAACAATGATCAGAGAGAAAACCACTTTCACTCTCAAGTTCACTATTCTCTAACAAAATATGAAGACAGATAGAATCATTAAATCTTTTCCTTATGTTAAACTAGAGTGCTCAGACTACCAGAATGGTACCTAACTAGACGGATCCCTATTCAGGAATTCGCCTAAGCAGGTACCACCCCGGATCAGTTATTCATCAGTTATAAACAGTTACCATCTGCGCAAGATATGTTCTAGTAGCTACCGAACTCGACTCTCACATGTCTTTAACAGTCGTTATCCGATGAAACGCTCACGCGACAAATCGGTATAATAATTGGATACAGTGCATGCAATATTAACTTTCGATTTCATGCAATATCGCAGAAATCCGTCTAGGTAGGAACCACCTCAGGGCCGTATTTTGCGTTATTCTACCGTGAAGCAGTAGTGTCCAAATATTACTGTTTTTCGGTTTAAAGGGCGCCGAAAGCTACTGTAACCATATGAGATTTAAGAACTGCTGTCTCAGGTTGACGGGCACAGCATTTGCTATGGGCAGAAGTTGTATTTACTATCAGGTGAACGTTACGTCCGTTTCATCACTTTATCAAATAAAAAAGTACGCTGCGGGTCGTAGGTTTGTGTTGTGCAAATAAAATTATATTTGTAAAACGACGATGCAGGAGAAATCTTTCTGTGGGGTTGCATGTTTTAAAAAAATTACAACGTATAAGGAGTTAATTTATTAATTACTAGCTGAAGCCCGCGGCTACGCACGCCTGGATGTAGGTATTTTAAAATAACGAAGTAACTGATTTTCCAGAACAAAAAGTATACTAAATCCGTCTCCAGAATGCTCTGATGCAATCACTGTGCCAAGATTCGTCAAGATCGGTCAACGCTTAAGCCGTGAAAAGGTAACAAACCGAGGGATCGAGAGAGTTACTTACGTTTTTATAATATTAGGATATATTTGTTAGAAAGTTAAAATGTTGTTCATTACACCCTTTGGTGTATATAGATTTTTACACAAATAAGATTGAAGTTGTTAATCTATATTACCGGGTATTAGATTGTTCCTTTAAGATAATTGTCTAGTAACAATTCCAGCTGTTAATAAAGAAATGAAATACGGTTGGCATGTGAAATCCAATTGCCTTAACTCATATGAAATCCAATTGTCTTAGCTTTTATACCGGTCTTGAAAGTTTTACAGTGATTGAGCGCTGAACAATATGAAGTTTGGATTCGAATCCTTACACCCTAGCACTTCTTCAGTAGTACTTAGGAAAACCATATTAATAATTATCAATAACATTTTCTAAATGTATACAGTTAATCACGTCACATATTTAAAATTACAACGTTAACGTCTTAGGCATGCCTAGCGATTTTTATATTTTTTATAATAACTGTCTAATCCCGTGTGTGTCGTAAAAGTCGACATAGGGGGAAATTAAAACCAGAAGATGGGCAGCAGCATCCTCCACCCACCCGCTTGCCAAGCGTGGCAACTATGGCAAAAACCCCTCAAAACGGGAGCTACATACTTTTTGGTGATCTATGAGGGAGGCCTATGTTCAGCAGCAAACTAGTGCTAGGTTGAAATGATTATGATAATTACTGAGTTTGGTAGTTTAAATGATTGTGAATAAACTAGTGACCATATTTTTTGGGGGTTTCTATCGAACATGTGGTCACTGTGTGATCATTGTATAGCTGAGGGTTAAAATAATTCAAATAAAAACATATCACCTATTTCATCGTATAAAATGACGAGACGAGCAAATCATTTAGCTGACGGTAAATGTCTGGAAGAGAATTTTTAACGTCTGTCCATAACAAATGCTGTGTCACTCAGTAATGTTCTGTATGGCACCACACTACGCTGGTCAACCTGAGACGTCAGTTCTTAAGTCTTACATCCTCAGTGATTTCACTAGTTAATGTTTGCACACTACTGCTAAACGGCATAACAACTGAATTTGAATCCTACCACAAGCAACTTTTCGAAAATATTTTCAGGTGGTGACGATTCTATTATAGTAAACTAACGATAGGATATATATTTTAATAAACTTTAACTGCAACTGGGAATCGACTTATTCTGTACTAGCTCTAAGGCAGTAGGGAGACTTATGAATAAAGATAACAGGTACCAATGAAACTAACTGTAAGTTCCTAATGTTATGTTTACTATTTATTTTAATTTTTTTCTTTCTGTCATGTGGTTGGGATACCTTGATTATTTTAAATTTAATGATTTCTTATATTTACGCGAACACTACTCATTTAAATGAAACTAATTTTTACGGATTTTATCGCGTTTAATATTAAAATCCGTAAAAATTAGTTTCATTTAAATATTTTAAATTTTTCATGTTAGATAGATAGATAGATAACTCGTTTATTTGGTCACTACAACACGGATACAATTTATATAAACAGTGATTTGTACATTACAAGAATGATACCCAAAACACTGCGAAATGAAATACACAATAAACAATATCAAGAAAAAAAAATTAGGTAATTTTAAAGAGACAAAGACGTCTTAGATAGCGTGTGCTGCAGTGACACAAAACGGTCATAGCTCAGTGCATCTTTGCTCAATGAACAAGCACTGATTTTCAACTATAACCCAGAGGGTAAAAAATATAAAATTTGTTATATAAAATTTGTTAAAAACATTATATTAATATGCGAAGGCTTGTAATTAGCAACTAGTATAACTACTTTCATTTATCTGTAAGTCTTCCTAAAACAAAAAAATAAATAGTGTGGGGAACAAATAAAGAAAAATTGTTCTAAGTCTAACGCGCCATTACGCGTCTTGAAGGAAAACAGATGGCAACATGTAAACATCAAACAACAAGTCAAATAAATTAATATTGTACGAACTTCAAAGTTATTAAATATGAAAATTGAATAATGACATACACTCACGACACATAGTCTACGCTGACAGTTACCTGAAAAACAAACAAAATATATAATTAGTAAAGTTATAGCTTATAAATGTCTCGCATGATCTCGTCTCATTTCTGAAAGGATTTTGCCGTCGGGAAGAGTACGCCACGCTACTTCAATGCTGACGGACTTCACGTATCTTCGAAATATTTTTGTTCCTAAAACATGCACGTTTCCTCACGATGTTTTCCTTTACCCCTGAGCTACCATGGCTCTGAATAAAATATTTTTTTAATAGAATCAAACCTTTTTACCTTAAATATAAATAACGCGGGTAAATAACCCTCACAAATATTATCATACGGAAGTTCGAATTTTCAAACGTAGAAAGTTGCGAGCTTTAATAAACATAAAGTCAATTTAACTTTAATCTACCACAGAACGAACAAAATTGCTTATACATACATTAAAATATTTACAGCCTTTCTAATAAACGTTGTACAGTGTGTTAATTACACACTGGTTTCTCTCTTTCTGTCCTCAGTTATTTGATATTTGAAAGAAGAATAGAAAGCATTGTGTAACTATACAACCGCTAAACAACGTTCATGCGTAACGGGGACTCATCATCAATCCGTCTAGGTACCACCCCAGGGCCAGTTATTCTGCCGTGAAGGAGTACTGTGCAAACATTACTGTGTTTCGGTCTGAAGGGCACAGAGCCAGCGTAATCACTGGGCATATGAGACTTAAGAACTTGTGTCTCAGGGTGACGGGCGCAGTGTAGTGCTACACAGAAATGTTATAAGTAATACAGCATCTGTCACGGGCAGACGTTGCACTTACCATCAGGTGAACGTTTTGCTCGTCTCGTCACTTTATCAAAATAGAAAAAAAAACGTAGACCAAAAACGTACCTTCCCCATAGATTGCTATTATCATCATCATCATTTCAGTCTACCATAGTCCACTGTTGAACATAGACTATGTTCATCTTAAGACCTACCCGTTGGGAGACACTATTGAGGTCATTGAGCATAGCGCTGAGGTCCTCCAGCGATTCTGCCATTATGACTATGTCGTCGGCAAATCGAAGGTGAGTGATGTATTCGCCATTGATGTTGATACCGTATCCTTTCCAGTCCAGTAGCTTGAAAACATTTTCCAATGCAGCGGTGAAGAGTTTCGGGGATATTACATCACCCTGTCTTACACCTTTCTGCAATTGGATCGGTTTCGTACTCTGGTTCTGTACTCGGATAGCCATCGTAGCATTGGTATACAAGCACTGCAACACATTGATATACCGACAGTCAATTCAGCACCGCTGAAGCGACTCCAGTACCGCCCAAATTTCGACGGAATCGGAGGCTTTCTCATAGTCCACATACGCCAGACATAGCGGAAGATTGTACTCTTCGGTCTTTTGTACAATCTGGCGAAGGGTATGTATGTGGTCTATGGTACTATAGCCTTTTCGGAATCCGGCTTGTTCGGGAGGCTGGAAGTCATCAAGTCTGCTTGCGAGACTATTCGTTATGACTCTAGAAAACAGCACGTAGACGTGGCTTAGAAGCGATATCGGTCTATAGTTCTTCAAGAGGGCGATATCGCCCTTCTTAAAAAACAGGACAACCACGCTTCTACTCCACGCTTCCGGCGTAGCGCCGCCCCGGATGACGGAATTAAAGAGCTATATATATAAATTAATCTCGCTCAGACTGACGTCCGGGATATCATCGGAATAGTGTCGGACGAGATTTGCTCTTAGGTCGTTACTCACACTAGTGTGTGGCTCAAACGACGATGTGTACAGCTGCCTATAAAATCTCTCGATCTCACTCAAAATCTCTGGTCCAGCGGAAATGACGCCACCGCTTTCGGTCCTCAACTTAGTCAGTTGGCTCTTTCCGGCAGACAGGTCCCTGGCAAAAACCCTGGAGCCATGGTTTCGCTCTATCTAGAGTATTATTAATAGTGAAACCGGGAAAGTCAAGGGCCGAAATCATGATTACAAAATTAATTTTAACAACAAGCTTGTGACATCTGATCAAGATGTTGCTACAGCCTTTGAAAAGTTTTTTAGTGATGTTCCAATTTCCATAACCAAGCCATTAAATTCTTCTCCTACTGCCGCTGAGACATTACTCAAACAAAATGTAACTTCTTGTACAAAAGATTTTAAATTCGTTATGGTAGATGGAAATGACATTCTGAATATTTTTAAAAGTATTGATTGTAAGAGAACCGCGGATCTATGGGGTATGTCCGTGGAAGTTAGTGCGTCTATTATAGATATAATTGCACCTCAATTAGCCATAATTTTTAATTCCGGTATTGCATTTGGTGTGTTTCCTGATTTGATGAAACATAGTAAAATCATACCTTTATTTAAATCTGGTAGTACATCGGACCCTGCTAACTTTAGACCTATTTCCGTACTACCAACATTAAGTAAAATTTTTGAAAAAATTATACTTAATCAAATGTTAAAACATTTTAATTTAAATAAATTGTTTCACTAAAACCAATTTGGCTTTACAAGGGGTCGTTCTACAACCGATGCAGGTGTTGAACTTATTAAGAATATATTCGAAGCCTGGGAGAGTTCACGGGATGCCTTGGGTGTTTTCTGTGATCTTTCTAAGGCCTTCTTCCAATCTTCCAGGCGCTGAAAACGATTTTGCAATTCGAACTGGAAGCTTTCGGGGTTTTGGATAAGGGCACGAGATGGACGGAGCGTGGACTTCACCAGACGCGACCTCTCCAGCTTTACGTTCAGGTTCAATGTGCCTCTTACCATTCGGTGATCACTGCCAGTTTTCACCCTAGCGATCATAGGTTGACACACATGATGTGATGTATCATTGAACAGCTGTCGTTCGGTAGTCATGATGAAGTCGATCTCATTTTTGGTGGAACCGTCCGGGCTCATACAAGTCCACTTTCTGTGGGGCCGCTTTTGAAAGAAGGAGTTCATCATAAAGAGTCCTTCTCCATAAAGTCGGCCAGCTGTTGGCCCCTTTGGTTTCTTTGCCCTATTCCAAATTGCCCCACTACCAGCTCATCGTCTTTTTTCATGCCCAGCTTCGCGTTAAAGTCCCCCATCAACACCGTGTAGTGAGTTTTGGAGGAATGTATGAGCCGCTTAAGAGAAGACTATAAAATCTGCAAGTCTAATTAAATTAGAACGAAGAATTTATCTTGTTCTTATGCTCCCGTTGACGCGGTCCCGTTGGTGTTATTTTTTTATTAAAGAAAGTGACGAGAGGAACAATTCGTTCAGCTGATGGTAAGAGACGTTACTTTACGGTTACGGACGTTAGTCCGCCCGTAACAAATTCTGTGTCACCCGGAATATTTCTGTGTGACACCGAACTGACAGTGTGGATGTGGGTCGGAGATTTATTTATTTATTTATTGAATCGCCAACTTTTTTTTTATTGTATAAAGTGACGAAACGAGCAAAATGTTCACCTGATGATAAGTGCAACGTTCGCCCACAACAAATGCTGTGTCACCCAGAATATTTCTATATGATACCACACTGCGCCCGTCACCCAGAGACATCAGTTCTTAAATCTCAAATGCCCAGTGATTACGCTTGCTCACAGTGCCCTTCAAACCGAAACACAGTAACGCTTGCACAATCATTTGCGACAATCATAGGCGACGACACATCTTACTACGTTTAACAATATATCTGAAATAATTTATCTTAAATTTTAAAAAATGATGTTAACAATTATTTAAAGAAAAAGACATTTAATACAAATTAATTCTTATCATAATATAAAACAAGAAGACAGAAGCTATGGAAAATAAGAAAGTAACTGTAATGGTGCTTGTAGACTTTTCTAATGCTTTTAACACAGTCGACCGCGATATCAATCTTTCCATCCTTTCCCATCTTAGATTCGCATCCTCGGTCTTGGAATGGTTTTCTTCATATCTTCCCGGGTTCTTTCATTCCAGTATTGATGATCTCCATAACGCGATTGCCAAACTGAATACCTATCTCATTAATAATGGAATGATGTCCTAAGTACTCGTATATACAGATATCAAGATGTTTTTTGTTTGTCCTTTTCCAATATACATCTTTGCAAGGATCCGTGTAAGTAGGTACCAACCGAGGGCCAATTATTCTGCCGTGCAGCAGTAGTGTGCAAACATTACTGTCTTTCGGTCTGAGTGCCCACTCAGAGCTAATGTAATTACTGGGCACATAAGACTTAAGAACTAGTGAGTAATCTTTGGGGGTCGAGCGCAGTGTGTCTCTAAGCCGATAAACTTAATCAAAACTTTGAAAAACGGTGTTACGAGTATTATGCTACCTTATTCTGGTATTATGCAAGATAGTACAATGTTATATTCCATACTCCAGCGTAACTCATTGATACATACGTACGTCACGCCGTTTTCCATATAAAGGGGTAGGCAGTGGCCACACATGTAGCCCACTTTTCGCCCCCGTGGGAAACGAGACGTGACGGCTAGCGAACCACAACGCTCATTATATGTAAAGTTTTTCTATTTATCACCATCAACAAAGATAATAATTATCAAAAATTATTTATTTTGTTAGCGAGAGCCGGTTAATTTTTGGGGCCGCTAAATAACAAAAAACATGGCACGTTTAAAAGGATTTGCATATCCGATTCCATTGAAATCGTCACGTCGTTGTCCTGTTATTGTGTAATAGAAAAACAGATTAACAATTACATAAAAAGTCCCAAGGTTTTTTCCATGATTAATTTTGCTTTTCAAAGGGAAATCATTTTATAAACATTTCTTTTTCACTACTCATCAATCCGTTTCTATGTACTTATTATGTATTGTTGAGTTTAGCACGTTATTTTTTATCTACCAACGCCTCGGTACAGATCATCATTGTCGATAACTACACGAAGTTTTTTTAAATCAATGGTCAATTAAAAAAAACTATAATTCGTAATGATAAATATACGTTTATTATAAATCAAAATCTGTTAATGTGTCGATGAAAAAAATGCTTGGTATTTTTATGATTTTAATTAAATTTACACAACGAATGTAAAGTAACTAAAGTAAACCTTATAAGGGGTAACTTTAAAGTGAATCCATACAAACCAAAGAGACGAAAGAAGTGAAAGAAATTTTTAAAAAAATTTTTCTTCTTGTTTGTAACTTTTGTATCGCATGCTTTACCTAACACAGCGGAAAAAATTGCGGAAAATATAGTATGTATGACTTAAACAATTATATAATGTTATTTAATAAAGCGTATATTTGATATGTGACCACGAAATTGAAAACATCGAAAATTAAACCTAATTGAAGAAGTTAGGGAAGATTTTAAAGTCTCTTTAATTACAAAACTGAAATCCAGACCAGATTTTCAGGTTAACGGTAATTATTAAGTGCTTTAAGAAGTTTATTGACTCAGAAAATAAAATCCAATCCGCAGACAGACTGTTGACTTTTACGACAAGATACGAGTATCTTCAGTTGCTTATTTCACCTGAGTGCGCACGATTATAATAATTATGTTAAATTAATACCAAATAAAATTTAATTACCAATAAGTATTAGTAAGATTATAAGTGTTACTTATAACGCAATAAGCTACGTAAGCGCAATTATTAATATTATATCACGTTTCGTTACTCTCTAAAAGGCTTTATACAAAACAAACGATTAATTAAAATGAACTGTGCCAGCGACGTCGTTTGTTTGCGAATACTGGCGTCGTCTGTTTAATTTTACTTGACATTAAAATAAATTATTTATTACTACTACTACATAGTGTGCGAGCTACTAATACTACATAGTAGTGAATGTTGGGTCTGGCAGAAGAAGCATTAAAGTAAGATTAACGCTGTGGAAATGAGAAGTATGAGAAGTATAGCTGGAGTAACTCTGATTGAAAGTGAGTAACAGCGTGATAAGGGAACGTTGCGGTGTGGTTGAAGATGTAGTGACAAAGATAGAGAAAGGATGCGTAGATGGTTTGGACACGTAGAGAGGATGAATGAAAGAAGATTGACGAAACAGATTTATGAGGCAAGTGTGATTGGGAAAGCCGGTAAGGGTCGACCTAGGCGTACGTATCATAATCCCATCGGTGAACTTTTGAGAAAAGGTCACGTTAAAAGTACCCGCAACCGACGAGCGTGTGTAAAAACGCTAAGGAAAGTAGAAGAAGCTAAAGATGTGTGTCAGGATCTTAGCAAGTGGAAAGATGCGGTCTCTGCCTACCCCAATGGGAAAGAGGCGTGACTGTATGTATGTATGTATGTTTGTATCTTAAGCCCTTCGTTGGTCGGTACGACAGCGACGCAACGTCTGTCTGTGATACAACATTCGCCCGGCATAGGCTAGCTGATGTCGAGCGTATATTAAACATGGTGACTTCTCATTTTTTGGCGCGATACGACAGCAGTATAACGCGATCTGTACATATAATTATGTGTCACATCGACATTTATCTTACAATTTTTTAAAAAGAGTCAAAACAGTTTTAAAAATGACTCAACGTAATAAAATTCATTTAATTTTAGTTTTGGCAGTAGAAAAATGTAATAGTAAAATATAATAATATTAATATAATTACCACCTGTCATAATATTCCGGAAAGGATGTTGGTAGAATTAGGCATCTATCTAGTGGGCCGGCCATATATCTCGTAGAAATTATATAGAATTTGTAGGTGGTAGGATTCCTATACAGGAATCCGTCTAGGTTGGTAGCACCCCAGGGCCAGTTATTATGCCGTGAAGCAGTAGTGTACAAGCATAATTGTGTTTCGGTTTGAAGGGCACTGAGAACTTGCGTATTCACTGGGCATATGTGACTTAAGAGCTGATGTCTCAGTGCGACGGGCGCAGTCTGGTGCCACAAAGAAATGTTCTGGGTGACAGAGATTTGTTATTGGTAGACGTTACACTTACTATCAGAAACGTTATGTTTGTTGCGTCAATCTCTTATCAAAAATCATTTAAGGCGCGCGCCAGGCAACTGAGGTATTACGGCTTTCTACTTACATACATGCATGCATACAGTCACCCCTCATGGGAAAAAGGTGTGACTGTATGCATGAATTTATCTTGTATCTTGTTTTCATTATCATTACCATTACCCACTTTGGGATCCCAGGGGAAACGAGTCGTGGCGGGTGGCGAACCACGTCGCCGACATTTTGGTACAGGTCAAGAAAATTTTACTAACCACTGCGTTCCCATTACCAATATAGTGACATCATTGCATATTATGACCACATCGCTAGGAAAGAAGTAGGTGCTATTCTACTCTGACTGTAGATTATTGTTGTCTCCGACAAATAGGGTAATAACTATTTTGAATAAGTACTAAGAGCGCCAATTCGTTCTCGAAACGTCACAGTTACGGTATACTTGAAAAAGTCCTTTAATCAAAATTCGGCAGTGGACCGGATCATTCGCCTATATAGTACACGAATGACTAATCTACTAAGGCTGTCTAAACATCTTCATTATCATCATTTCAGCCTATCACTAGGCCACTGCTGGACATAAGCCTTCCCCATAGGTTGCCACAAAAGTTTGTAGCTCTTATTTTGAGGGCATTTTGCAATAGTTGCCACTCTTGGCTGTTTGATGCTGTTGTCAATCTCCTGGTTCTTATTATCCGTCCGTCGACTTTTACGACACCCACGGGATGAGTTGGAGTGGTAGATTCTCTTAAGCCGCCACCACACGGCTTCTAGACAACTCGTTTACTCGTGCAGATTATGCATAACCAATATGGGATTCTGAGTATGATTTCAGAAAGAATGGATTCGGCAGTCCTTTATCGGTTCACTAGCTTGCATATCTTGGGATTAAGTAATGAACCAGGCACAAGGAAACATAAATATATTCTAGGTTGTATTGTGATACTAACACATTATGTACTGTATTTGTCTGATTAATAAATAAACAAATAAAAATAAAAAAATTAATATAAACCAATAATTGAAGATCGTTCAATTTGGCACGCTATCCGAAAGGTATTCAGTCTCCTTACGGTACATAGAAAAGGTTCTAAAAATGAAAACATTGCATAGACAAGTAATTTGCAATCTACCCAGGCAAAATTTGGCACCATTTCAATATGAAACATTACAGCGATATTGCAACTGCCTGCATCAAGAGATGAATTTTATGCTCTGGAAATAAATGTGTTAAAAATGTAATGCACAGTTGAATATTTCACAAAACATTTCTACCAAGAAGACTGACAATTGCAGAGATTTCTTTTGAGCATATTTTTACATCATCATCATAATTTCAGCCTATTTTAGTCCACTGTTGAACATAGGCCTCCCCGATAGATTGCCGCAAACCACGGTTCTGAGCCACGTGCATCTATCAACTTCCCGCAAAACCGTGCAGGTCGTCGGTACGAGGTTGCCACTCGAGAATCTTTCTTCCCTAACGTTTATCGGTTCTACGAGCTATGTGGCCGGCCCATTGCCAATTCAGCTTGCTAATCCTTAGAGGTATGTCGGTTACATTAGTTCTACTGCGGATATCATCATTAAGGATTTTATCACGCAGAGAAACTCCGAGCACAGCCCTTAAATTAAAATTTTCCCATTTTTTACATGACACAAAAACACAAATTTCTCCTAAATCAATGAAAGTACTTTTTGTAGTGCTTACTATGCAAAGTAATACAGCCCATAAATGTTCATCCTCATTTTGGGCCGGCGAATCCGCCATGCTATCCTAGTTCGGGTTTACGGACTCTCCCTCTCCCTCTTTTTATTTTGCTCACTCGAACACTTTCTAACGACGTTTTCCAACACCGCTATATTGAAGTAACGCGAAAGTTTGCTCCAACGTTAACATATACATACTCGTATATACTTTTACCTATTATATTTTGCATGCGGATCTTAGCAAATTAACTTACTTTCCTTCATTATAATGGATTTCCGCAAAGTAACGTCTGATTATATTAACTATAGATTGCCTCAAAACACGGTCCTGAGCCACCAGGATCTGTCGACTTTCTGCCAAACCGTTCATATCGTCACTCTCTGAAGAACATTTCTTCCCTATCGGTTATAGTTTCTACGAGTTATGCCGGCTTTATACTTTGTTTAAATACAATTTTCCACAGTTTTTAGTTACGTTACCGAACGAAAAATCTCTTAAAAGCTTGAGTAATTATCAATTTCCTGAAAGCCGACGTCCACTACTAGGAAATTGATAAATGATTCACTTCCGGATTATTTATATACCGACAAAATATTTACTTACTCGTCATCATATTTCAGTATTAAATGTAGTTAATGGGATTAGGCGTTACTTTGCGGAAATCCATTATAATGAAGGAAAGGAAGTTAATTTGCTAAGCTCCTCGTGATAAATATAAAATGATGTATATTATCTAGTTTTTGTAGCGCACCGCACACCCTCTCTCAGCAGCGAGCATAAGCAAAAAAAAACACTCGCACCAAGAACCGCCACCAGATACCTCCACCTCTACAATACTACACTATGCAATATACACCATTGAAGTCGAGAAAAAATTCGGGCAAATGGTATTGCCGTGTGGTGGCGGCTTAAGAGAATCTACACCCATCTTATGCCGTGGATGTCGTAAAAGTCGACAGAGGGAAAATAAAAACCAGGAGATGGGCAGCAGCATCTTCCTGAAACATCTTACGAGTAATAAATATACTAAGGTTGGAAACCCGCCTGCCAAGCGTGGCAACTATGTCGAAATTCCCCCAAAGTGAGAGCTACAAACTTTTGTGGCAATCCGTGGGTCCTATATTCCGCAGACAGCCTCCGAGCTGTGGTGGCGGTATCAGTTTACTTGTGCGCGCAATCGTGGGCGGGCGATGCTCTTCAAAAACTAGGTAATATACGCCATTTTAAATTTTGCATGCGGATTCTAACAAATTTACTTTCATGCATTAGTAATATTTTTGTTAATTCATATTTATTTATTTTTATTTTAAACATATTTCTAATATATTAGTTTCACTTTTGCGACGTGCTCAGTACGCACATCTTTTCATTTAAATCGACCTTTAGAAATTTGTCTATTGATTGAATGTGTGACCGCAACCCGTGGTCGACGGAAACGCCCTCCTAATGCGACATTATGTGCGGTTTAGATCACAGCGAGGGTTCATTTTTAATTAACATCAGAACATCGGGCCAGCGTTGCAACTTCGAATCAAGCGACATTCGTTGGCATCAGTTACATCACCACTTCAGTCTACTGTAGTAAAAGTATATAAATCATCACCATCAAAAAAAAATACCGAATAATAAAATATAAATTTAATCATAGCTTTAATTTTCTTTACGTATAATTTACTCACCAATATATTCTTGACGATATGCCGATAGGTGACCGGCAGAGTAAAATAGCACCTACATTTTTCCTACCAAGGTGTCGTAAAAAGCAACGAAGGTATTGTATGGACAGCCTTTATTATATGCGTGACTATATGTATATACAATGATGACAGGGGACGAGCAGCAGCATTTAAGATGTGAAGCGCATGGTATTGCGATAACCAATACGGGTAGCGATAAAGGCATATTCTCCTTTCTTGGAAGAGGCCCATGTTCAGCAGTGGCATTACCATCCCGATGAGGCATGAAAAAGATAAGAAGAACATAATAACCAAAGTTGCCAGTTGTCTCACTTGTCTTTAACAGTCGTTATCCGATGAAACGCTCACGCGACAAGTCGGAATGATGATTCGATGCAGTGTCGGGACACTTTTACTTTACAAATATTAACTTTCGCTTGGATTAGAACCCACAACCAGGATGCAGTGTGGCGGTAACATTAGAGCTAGTTTAATCACTGGGCATATGAGACTTAAGAACTAATGTCTGTCTCTCTCTCTGTGTTCTCTCTCTCTCTCTCTCTCTCTCTCTCTGTCTCTAAGTCAGTTCTGGTTGCCACACAAATGTTCTGAATGACGCAGCATTTGTTATGGGTAGGCTTTGCACTTACCATCAAGTGAACGTGTGCTCGTTTGTCACTTTCTCCACCTCTTTCGAATATATCATTTAGTAATAATTAGGTTTTCTGTGGTCCACTGCTGAACATAAGCCTCCCCCATAGATTGCCAGAAAAGTTTGTAACTCTCATTTTGGGGGATTCTGCCATAGTTACCATACTTGGCAGGCGGGTGAGCAACCGCAGTTTATTTATTCAGATGTTTCAGGAAGATGCTGCTGCCCATCTCCTGGTTTTCATTTTTCCTCTGCCGACTTTTACGACACCCACGGGATGAGATGGGGTGGTAGATTCTCTTAAGCCGCTACCGCAAGGCTTTCTTGCCACTACGGTTTTATAATATTTTTTTTATTTTCTCGCTTCCTCCATGATGGGTTCGGGGCGAGAGTTTAGATTGTAATAATTGCTAAATGCATGAATGCAAAATAAATGAGGATTTTATATATTAATGTATATTAATACTAAATTTTAGTTTATAAATATATCCCTTAAGCGTAAACTTAAAAATCTTACAAATAATTCCGATTGAATTAAAAAACGTATAACGCTTCAACTGTCATAGACAGCCGAGGGACTTTCTCTGCGCCTATCCAATGGCGGCATTTGATTAAACTTCTCACGCGTTCCACGGTATCTTATGGTGAAACTACTAAACGAGAAAACAATTCCTACTTTTCGCGTCTCTATGGAATTTTAAAAAGGAATTCGGATTCAAGAACGTTCAATTTCTCGTACAAGAGACTTCAGTTTTAGTTTAGTTTACAGCACTTGCATAAATGGTTCTTCGATTATATTTTTGACCCTTAACCGGGCAGTGATACATAGTGACCACGTGTGATGTAGAAACCACAAAAAATACGGATATTAGTTCTTTCATTATCCGTTAATCTACCAAAGTCAGTAAAATGCATTTGTATGCGGATCTTAGCAAATTAACTTTCTCTCGTTTACTATAATGGATTTCCGCAAAGTAACGCCTGATTCTATTAACTCTACCAAAGTCAGTATTAAAAATATAAAAACTAGCTATTGATAAGGGTACATAATTTATTAGGAGATCTTTCACAACGTAACTCATCTAAATGAAGACCATGCTTAAAAGAAAAGGTAATAGTGCAATAAAGAAACTTTCATCGTGTGGCTTTGACCAATTTGCTGAGAGGAAATACGTCTTGCAATAGTTCTTACTTTGAGATTGCTTCTCCTACAGAAGTTATTTTGTTATGATATTATTACACACTTTATGACATTACGTTTCAAAGTTCAATAATAATTTGTAAAAACGCTGTGACATATTCTTTATAAAAAAACAATAGTCTTTATCGGAAATTATAAAAAAAATGTCTATACAGAGATTCAGAACAAATCAAATATCGTTATTTTCATGTGAAATACGTTACATACTGTATTCAAACGCATTTTGCGACTTTATATTTTAAAGTTCCGCGCAAAGAAGAAATATATACATTCATTTATAAATAAGTGTATAATATGCACTTAGTGGAATCCTTAACCTAGTTGACTTGTCAAGCCATACCCGGTACTCTATCCCGGCTTTCCGAGCCACTGCTGTCTCCTCCTACTACACCGTATAGTTCCTTTCCCAACATCTGCATTCCTCCACCCAAAGTCTACTCCCTATTCCTTTTCCCTGCCCCTCCGCCAAGAAAGCCTTGTCGTTAGCATGCCGATCTGCTCTGGGACCTGGCGAACACAGAATAAGGCTAGCGATACCCAAACTTGCGGGGCTCTGTTTGGTAGGACAACATCTTCAGTAGCTACAGGAAAGCAATTGGGCAAGAATTTTAACTCCTACTAAACTGGCACCGACGTGGTTCGCTACCTGTCACGTCTCATTTACCGAAGGAGGCAAAAATCACAACACAGCCTGTGTAATTAGGCTAAATATGATATTCTGAATAAATAACATCATTTTTATTGTTTTTTTTTTATTTAAACTTTATTGTTTCCCCTTAAAGGATACAATGGGTGGACTTAATGCCAGTTGGTATTCTCTGCCAGTCAACCCAAGTAGCGTAGCGAAACAATGTGGCAGGTGTAAAATTTAAAGAAACTAAATATTTGAACTATTTTTATTTTAATAATTCTTTATTGATAACATAATTTTAGTGGTTTGTGAATCCAGACCTAGGAGAAAAACCTGTTTTTCAAGGGCCAGTTTCCTTTCCAATACTTTTTTCTTATTGGGTAAAGAGACGAAAAACATTTACCTGATGATGGTAAGTGCAACGTCTACCCATAACAGAAACTGTGTCACCCAGAACATTTGTATGCTACACTGCTAATCAGTGCCCTTCAGACCAAAACACTGTAATGTGTGCATACTACTGCTTCAAGGCAGAATAATTGGCCCTGGGGTGGTACCTACCTAGACGGATTCCTGCATAGGAATCCTACCACCAGTAAAAAATTACATACAGGCAAAAAAAAATTACATACAAAAACGCATTAGTTATTGAAACATAAAAAATACAATTAAATATGTGTACAATGTTAATCTAAAAACAATTTTTAATCATATATAAATACAGTCACACCTCATTCCCATTGGGGTAGACAGAGACCACATTCGTAAACAGCATTTTTAAATGGCACCTTAATAACCGAAAAAAACCGTTTGTGGCATCTTCTAAGCAATTGTGTGCGTGCGTGTGTGTGTGTGTGTGTGTGTGTGTGTGTATGTGAGTGTAAGTGCGATTAAGCGTCTGTGTAAATGTTTATGTGTGCACGCGTGGGTGCAATTTTTGTTTACTATGTGTGTAAGTTGTAAACGACTTGTGTAGTAATTTGATTGAAACGTATATTAAATCTTGGCATCGGGTAAATGTCATACGCACAATCAACCACTACACTTTTTACTGGTGGTAAGATTCCTATGCAGGAATCCGTCTAGGTAGGTACCAAAGCAGGGCCAGTTATTCTTCCGTGAAGCAGTCTAGTGCCATGAACATATAGAGTATATGAGGCTAAAGAAGCCTAGTACTTAGCGCCATATGTTTCGCCACATGAGAAGCTCAAGAAATAACTCATTCGTCCATCATCGCGCTATAAAAGTTTCTGAGATTTTAACTATATATACAACATCTGAACATTAGTAGTCCAGCTACTAATGTTCAGACGTCTCCCCCAGATCAGACTAGCCGATCTGCTGGCTATTGCTTTGGCTATATCAGCCGCCGAAAACTGATATCTCAGGCGAGCAGGCGTATATTGGTGCCACATAGAAATGTTTTCAGTGACGCAGCATCTGCTATGGGCAGACGTTTCACTTACCAGGTATAGAGAACTCTCTGTACTCTCAAAGTCAATATCCGATAGGTGTCAGGCAGAGCAGAATAGCACCTACCGAGGTGTCGTAAGAGGCGACTAAGGTACTGTACGCACAGCGTTTATTCATGCAGATTAACACCAAAATATACAATGCTGTCACTATACTGCCCGTGAGAAATAATTATTAGGGAGTAAGATTGACTCGTACCAAAATGGCGGCGACATGGTTCGCCACCAGTCACGCCTCGTTTTCCACGAGTGCGATAAGTGGGCTACTTATGTGGTCTCTACCTACCCCTTATATGGGAAAAGGCCGTGACTGTATGTGTGTATGTAAGTCAAAGTCGAGTTTGTTTAACCTCTCGGTAATATTATATTACATTATTATAATTAACACAGCAAAAGTAGCCCAAATTATTACATGCGGTAAGTGTGTTTAATTTTTGCTGGATTAATATTATGTCAGAAATCATATTAACGACAGTTAGCGTAAAACTGAGCGAGTAAAATTGATTCGAATCCGAATGAAATTCATCGGAATATGAAAAATATGAAAAGATCAAAAAAAGTAAAGTAACAGCCTATAAATATTCCACTGCCGAGGACAGGCTTACTCTCATTTCTGAGAAATATTTCATTCATCAGACATGCAGGTTTACTCACGATGTTTTCCTTCACCGATGAACGTGGTAAATGAGAACCAACAAAATTGTAGAACAATTTTAGAGGTACCGGCACCGCGATCGTACTTAGTTCAATCGCGTAATAATAACTTTTAAGCGAGCGCCCGGTTTCTGAGCTACCACGGTTAAGAAGGCACGGAAAAGATATAATTAACTACTAAAGCTTCAATTATATACGATAAAAAAAGGAAAAAAAAAGTGTTAAAGGAGTAAAGTAAATGTCTCGTGATATATGTCAAGACATTTATTACCACTATTTTCCTAATATCTATTTAGAAACTATCGCAGTGTAAGTTATTATGCTGTTAAGCAGTAAACATTACTGTGTTTTGGTTTGAATGTGGCAGTAATGTGGCTTAACAACTGATCTCACAGGGTGACGAGCGCAATGTTGTGCCGTACAGAAATGTTCTGGGTAACAGCATTTGTTACGAGCAGACATTGCACTTAGTCAGGTGAACGAACGATTTGCACGTCTCAACAGTTTCTTCGATAAAAAAATATAATGATTTATTTCAAAAATAAGAAGTGAATTTTATTTTATAAATACATCAATTATCAGAGGAATTTCAACTGCAATTCTCTACTTTTCTTGTTCTATCAAATGGCCAAATACTTAAATGCATAACTTCAGAACACAGTTCTAATTTACCTCACCTTGAATACATAAACGGACCTAAATTATTAATGAAAATCAGTATTGCTACTAAGGTTTTAAAATTCCCTCAATACTTGGGTTATTTCTAAAAACTGCAACTTTTTTTTAAAGGAGAAAGTGACGTGACTAGCAAAACGTTCACGTGATAGTAAGTGCAACGTCTGCCCATAACGAATACTGTGTCACGTGTCACCTTGAACATCTCTAAATGGTACCATACTACGCCCGACCCTTGAGACATCAGTACTTAAATATCATATGCCCAGTAATTACAGTCACAGCTATCAGTGCCTTTCTGGCCGACACACAGTTATGTTTACACACTACTACTTGCTACATACTACGGGAAAATAACTGGCCGTGTGGTGGTACCTATCTAGACGGATTCCTGATATTAATCCTAAAGTTCAGTTTATTGTTATTATTATTTATTTATTGATCAGACAAATATAGTCCATAATGTGTTAGTATATTACTTTTAAACTATGTTAGTGTAGCGACATCTATGTCGCCACATGAGACGCTCGAGAAATATTCCCATACGTCTATAATCGTGCAACATCTATTACTAGTTATATTTCCTGCCTAAACGCAAAATACGCGCTAGACGTGGAGTTGCGGAAACCGGCCCGCTGCAATCTACAATCTACTAGTTATATTACAAGTAGGAAGAGACGTCCTCCCCAGATCAGACCACTCGATCTGGCGGGTAGCTACACTTTTCCTTGGCAATAACATCCGCCAATTTAGTATCACAATATAACTTACAATATATTTATAATGTTTACTTGTGCCTGTTTCATTACTCAAAACCCAAGAAATGCAAGCTAGTGAACGGACAAAGGACTGCCGAATCCATTCTATCAGAAATCATACTCAGAATCCCATTGTGACTTCCCCTCATTCTACACACAATCGACGCGCAACTTTTGCGTATGATGGCGTAGAAATCATCCACAACTGCACCCGCAATCATTCACGACGCACTACAAAATCGCGGGAGCCCCAACAGTTTCCTAAATATATTGTTAAATTGCACACGCAGGACGATATAGGTCTTCTCAGTAAAGTCGGTGCATAGTTCATTATACATCAAATCATGAACATTGATTTGTGTGATTGTGATCGTGATTTTTAAGATATTTATATGTAAAAATTTGTATTTTATAACATAGTTGCGCAATGCAAACCTCAATATGCAAGAATTAGTATATTTAATTAATCAAAGTATGTACCATTGTTATCTATGCACTTTTGCCATCACATAGGTAGTTCATTGATCCCTTTACTAAAAAAAACATAGGGGCGAGAACAACCTCTCTGAAGGCGGTTTAGACTGCCACGTCGGAGACGAATTTTTTTCCTACACATTTAAATTGCAGCTTCTCTAGTTTAGCGGCCGTCTGTTGTTCTGAGTGTGGTCTAGCGTTGTCCTGAAGCAGCAGTGACCTAGAGCGATTGACCAGCCTCTGTTGTTTAGCAGCTAGTTCTTCCACCATAGTTTGCAGTTGTTGACAATAGATATCTGCCGTAATCGTTTGACCAGATTTTAGAAAGCTGTAGTGAACGACACCGGCACTAATCCACCAAACACTTACCAGAAACTTTTTCTGCGTAATTTTTCGCTTGGGGCAGAACTTGGCTGGTTCTCCAGGGTTCAGCCATTGCGACGAGCGCTTCCGATTATCGTACAGAGTCCACTTTTTATCACAGGTAATGACCCGATTTAAAATCCCTAAAAAAACGAATGAGGAAAAAAACAAATGAATTACTGTTTTCGAAACTCAAATATACCAGCTAAATGGATTTATAAATTTGAATTTGGAATTCTTAACCAAAGAGGATATATTTCAGATCAAAGTGGCAAAAAACGACAAAATTCATTATTTTTTTTTACAATCTTCTACCGTTTCGTAATGAGATTCCTCTGACGGAGAACAAACAGGCGAAAGAAACTCCATAGGTAACCTCTTTTTTGTAAATCCTTTTTTTATGTTAGTCAAAAATACATTATAAATAAATTTACATAAGAATAGTCTCAAAGAAAACCAAAGCGCAGTCCATGTTTTAGACAAGATTCAAATAATAAATTTATAAATATGTTGTAAACAAGAGCAGACCAGCTTCCACCAACAGCACCAGGTTCACAAGTATGACATACATATACATCTGGCTCCTCAACCATATTCAAGGGAAGTTGACGACCCTTCACACAAATGAAATATAAAGCGTTAAGAAATGTAGGAATTATCATTGCCGTGCCATGTGGTGGCGGCGGCTTAAGAGTATCTACCATCCCATCTTATCCCGTGGGTGCCGTAAAAGTCTACAGAGGGAAAATGAAAACTAGAAGATGGGTAGCAGTTTCTTCCTGGAACATCTGAATAAGTAAGCTACGGTTGCCAACCCGCCTGCCAAGCCTGCTATGACAAAATCCACCCAAAATGAGAACAACAAACTTACGAGTTTTTTGGAAATCTATGGGGTAGGCGGGTTCGACAGTGGACTAGTGATAGGCTGAAATGATGACCATTGCTAACTTCGAACTTCTGATCAATCTGTTTAAATAAATATTATTTTTCAAATTATTTTATCAAATACAAACTTTATGATAATCTGACTAGTTATGGATTTAATTTTACTTTACATTGGAACAATTTAAGTTTTGCTATGAAAAAACTACTTCTTATTTTACCGTATGGTGTCGGTCGCCATGTGGCGATGACGTAGAGATTTTACCCCAACCTCGTCCTGCGAGTTTCGTAAAGGTACATTATAGGAAATGCCAGAAAAATCTAGTGACCTCCGACAGCGCACTGAAAACCATTCCGTTTATGCCAAATTATCCGAACTGTTTACCAGCAACAGCGTCTGGATTGCTTAGCAAATTATGTTCATTTAAACTACTCTAAAGAAAGCTTAGAAATAAAATGCAAATAAATATAGAAATTAGTGAGTAAAGACTTATTGGTTATAGTTGTTAAAAGCATCATTGGATATAAAACAAAAGTGTATTTTAGTCCTAAAATATAATTAATATTCTTAAAATTGTGAAAGTGATTGAAAAAGTGAAAAAGTTTTTCATTTTTGATTCTACCAACTCAGACAAGATAACAAAAATGTATGGCATTAAAAATTAAAAACATGAAATAAAAAATTTAAAGGATATATAATTATAATATTATAATGTACATATCAGTTTTATATATAAAAATGTTAAATGTATAGTGTTCCTAAGTTTATGAATCATTTAAAAACATTTATTTCATGTTCCTCCTAAAGAACCTAATTGATATTGTAAATTAAATAATTTTTCTAAGAATAATAATCTCAAGCTAGTTGATATATAATTACATTTTCAAGTAGTTCGGTATTTGAGATTTGCAATAATATTCATTTCAGTGATTCCAGTAATTTTACATCATTATTATATTTTCCAGCATTCGGTGAATATTTGCGTCTAAGTTAATGCGTTCTCATTCACCTCTAATAACATATTTAAAATAAGTAGCTCTTTCCAAAGTTACTGGAAAATATTATTTCGCGAATACGTAGTTGTAGATAGTAGAGACAAAACTTCAGTACATGCGGTAATTTGTACCACAGTTATATCCCACAAGAATTTTAATACAACTAGATAAAAATTGTTGTTAAGATTACTGATTACTCTAATGTCGGAAACATTGGAAACGATGATTTCACTTTCCTAATCCACGTGAACAACATACCTCAGCAGGATTGTTACAATATTAGTTTTTATAGAAGAAATATAGGCCGCAAAAGCAGCGGCTCACCTGATGGTAACACAATGGAAATGGATCACAATCGCCAAAACACCAACGCAATTCCAATACCAGAGGAATTGCGGGTGCGTTGCCGGTCTTAGAGGAAGAAGTACCCGACATTTGATGTTCGAATCCCAGCTACGGACGGTATTAAATTTGTGTAATGCACTTATTCATATAGTTATACCTTTTCCCATACCCATTTTCATAACTCTCACGGTTAAATAGCTAACGTACATTCGTCCCGAATTAGGGTCCTTGGTTCAGACCCAAGCTTAAGATAATACTTGTGTAATACACAGTTCGCCGCGCGGTGGCGGCTTAAGAGAATCTACCACTCCATCTTATGCCGTAGGTGTCGTAAAAGTCGACAGAGGGAAGATTAAACCTGGATTTATTTTTGTTAACAGGACGACATATTCCTGTAGTGGACAAGAATGCTTTTTTCGAATCCAAAATATCATCAAAACGAATATAATGTTAATTAACAAATTGATATAACCATTTTCATCTTATTCCACGAAATGAGTACAGCGATGGTTCGATCCATTCCCTTGTGTGAGGAACGTACGAAGCTAAATCAAGTGTCCATTGTTAATTCTGTAAGTGCTCCAATTCGCACTGACTCGATTGTTCTTTTCATAATTATTGAACTATTAAAGATAATCGAAAGCAACTAGACTCCGCCGTAAACGTCATCATTTCATAGTAAACTGTTATTTGGACTTACAATTTTGACTTTTTCTTTAAAAGATTGAATTGGTTTGAATTTGTTTTATCATTAATTAAAGGAACCCTTTTTTTGGCCAAAGCAAAACGTTCACCTGATGGTACTCGTAAGTGTCCTCATAACAAATGCTGTATCACCCGGAACATTTCTGTGTGGCACTGTACTACGCTCGTCGCTCCGAGACATCAGTTTAGGTTCATCAAACAGGTTGCCAACCCGCCTGCCAAGTGGCAACTATGGCAAAATCCCCCCAAAATGAGAGCTACAAACTTTTGGGGCAATTTATGGGACAGAACTATGTTCAGCAGTGGACTAGAGACAGTAGACTGAAATGTTGATGAACATTGCGATCGCCAATCTGCCTGCCAACTGTGGTGATTATGGCAAATTCTTCTTACATAGGAAAGGCTTATGTATAGCAGTAAAGTTTGTTTACAAACACAAACTTTACTGGTGGTAAGATTTCTATGCAGTGATTCGTCTAGGTAGGTACCACCCCAAGGCCAGTTATTCTGTCGTGAAGGAGTAGTGTGCAAACATTGCTGTGTTTCGTTCTGAAGGGCGCTGAAAGCTAGCATAATCACTGGGCATATGAGACTTAAGAACTGATGTCTCAGGGTGTAGAGCGCAATGTGGTGTCACACAGAAATGTTCTGGGTGTCACAGCGTTTGTTATGGGCAGATGTTGCACTTACCATCAGGTGAACGTTTGCTTGTTTCTTCACTTTATCAAATAAAATAAACAATGATGATGTAAAATAAAATTGTAACTGGTCGATGTCTTATGTACAAGAGACATTTAAGAAAATTATATAATATTTTTATTAGTTTATTGGTTTATTGAGGAGGGTTGTAGGCTGTAAAACTATACGCCGGGAAGTTGCCGGGAAGGGCCGAACAGTAAATGTTCAGGTTAGCGAGGCACCGTACCGTACGGCGACATCATGTGGTCGACTAATTTTTTGCGGGAGCAACCGCGGAGCCTAGCTTGTTACCAATACATCACTTCATCATCATTTCAGCCTATAATTTTTTTTTATAAACGTTTTTAAATCGTTTTAAACGTTTTTAAATTTTAAAATCCTACTGTGGGGCTTCCACAGTAGGATTTTCTCCTGTATCGTGGGTGCGTTTTACAAAGATACATTTCACATGCACAACACAACCAGACCCGAAAAGCAACAATTTGTGTTTTTGCACAAATGTTGCCTCCGGCTGGGAATCGAACCCAGGACCGGTGGTACAGAAGTCAGGTACGCTAACCACTACGCCACGCGGTCGACAAATCATTAGTCCACTAGTAAGATGAACCTTGGTACCTCAGGGGCTAGGCGCTCGCTTTAATTTTCATAGTACGCGAGTGACCTGGGTTCGATTCCCTGTGCTAGCACCACCAAAATTGTTAATTGCAATTTTAAGTTGTGATTTACCACGTGCTTGGCGGCGAAGGAAAACCTCGAGAGGAAACCTGCATCTCTGGGAAATAAAAAATACTTCGAAGACATGTGAAGTCCGACGACCCGTATTGGAGCAGAACGGCGGATACTTCCTAGCTCCAAAATCCTCTCGGAAATGAGAGGAGACCTGTGCTCAGCAATGGGACATTTATACGCTGTTACTTTACTTTTACTTTACTAGTCCACTGCTGAACATAGGTCTCCCCCACAGATTACCACAAAAGTTGGTAGCACTCATTTAGAGGGGATTTTGCCATAGTTGCCACGCGGGTTGGCAACCGCAGTTGATCTTCCGGTTTTTATTTTCCCACTGTCGATTTTTACGACACCCACGGGATGAGATGGGGTGGTAGATTCTCTTAACCCGCCACCACACGGCCACACCAATACGTGAACGATTTTTATATGTCACTCTTTCTTTAAGACATAAGAAAGAGAATCTTCGCGAAAGTCGTCTTTTTTTTATTTTCCTTCTCGTGTAATCAATAATACGACAGAGCTCGAATTACATCCAATCATTGTGTATCGAACATTTCCGGCTGTGACCCAAACAAAAATCATTGATAAATCTAAAATGAACTGTGAAGGCTGGTTGATTAAGGGTGATAATCCCATGCCTCCATATAACCGATGGTGACAAGGAGAAATCGCACTTGATGTACACTACAATCACCCTCCGATATAAAATTGTCAGATCGAAAAAAAATAACACATTTTTCTAACAAGCTACATTTTAAACAATGTGAAATAGTGGCGAGGGATATTTTCCATCACAAATATCGATAAATGTTTAAAATACAAACTGTATGTATTAATACAAATATTTGTAATAGTCATACAAACTTTATCGACCGTCGTTATTCGATTAATTTTAAAACTTGCGATAATATCAGAAAACAGTACTATTTTTTTAAGCGAAGGAAATTTTCAACTTACAAGAAATATTTTAGTTTAAGTTAATTAGTATTTGTACAGTTTTGCCTTGAAATTCACATTCGCGAATTCTAATGAAGTTATCGCTTTAATTTGTTAGTGTTCAAGAATTGGAAGTTAGTGCCTTTTAGATTACTTAAACTAATTCTACAGTGTTTTGAGAGTGTTTATAAACTTTAATGAAAGTCGTGTATTTTACAATATAACTGTAAATTTAACTACGTAGATTAGTAGTTAGTTGCCGTGGGTTCTTAGTTCAAATTCCAAGTCAATCGAAAAACATTATTATTATTATTATTATTAGGCTTGACGTATGGTCCGTCTGGTGGCGGCGTGAAGAAATCAGCCACTCCGTCTCGTCCCATGGGTGTCGTAAGAGTCGAATAAGGAAAATACTCAGAAAATTTCGAGGCTTCCGAGCGTGAAAATTACTGGTACGCTGCAGGTCCTGGGTATAGGCCATGCGGTCATCAAAATATAAAAGTAGTAAAATTAAACTAACAGCCTATGCAGGAATCCGTCAAGGTAGGTACCACCCCAGGGCCAGTTATTCTGCCGTGAAGCAGTAGTGTGCTAACATTACTGTGTTTCGGTTTGAAGGGCACTTTGAGCTAGCGTAATCACTGGGCATGTGAGACTTAAGAACTTATGTCTCAGGGTGATGGGCACAGTGTGGTGTCACACAGAAATTTTCTGAGTTATACAGCATTTGCTATAGGCAGGCGTTGCACTTACTATCAGGTGAACGTTTTGCTCGTTTCACCACTTTATCCAATGAAAACAAAATGTCCCACTGCTGACCATAGGCCTCCTCCGATATATGAGAGGGTTTTGGAGCCGGGAAGAGTCCGCCACAGTGCTCCAATGCGGATTGGCGAACGTCACGTATCCTCGAAATATTTTTTATTTTTCTTTCACCGCTGATAACGTCGTAAAACAGCACATAAATTCCAGAACATTTTCAGAAGTCCCGGCACTAGGAATCGAACTCAGGTCACTCGCGTACTATAAAATTTAAGTCGACCGCCCCGCCTCTCAGCTACTTCGTTAAAGCGTAGTGGAATCTCGCGCGGGCGAAGCCGCTGGTATCGGCCTGTGAATTATATAATCGAACAAAATGGATACGTTACTGTTGTGGTATAGCTATGAGTTATCAGGAATCATCAATCCCCCTTAATGGTCTTTGCAAGATGACGACAATGAATAATACTCTGAATCACGTAGCTGTTACGGCTACTAATTGCTTATCGTTAATATTGTGTGGGAGCTGATTTAGTCTTAGGTGCACAAGGCCCGGGACTGAGGCGGCACAATTTGAGGAGGCTGAAAATCTATGGATGTGACCAAAATTTTAGAAGCGACCGTAACTAAATTAAAGCTCAATAAATTTTGAAATTTCTATAAATTCAGTACTAATAAATAAAACTACCAATCTTAAAAAATAAATTCTGTTAAAAATAATCTACGAATAATATATCCAGCTTCTTATACCTATAAACCAAGCGCAAGCCTATTTGGTTTAGGGCACGGACTGGGAAACGTGACGTCGCATCGAGCCTGCCACTCGACTATTATCGTGAACTCTCTCCTAGTAGTGGCCGTGTGGTGCGGCTGAAGAGAATCTACCACGCCATCTCATCCGTGGGTGTCGGAAACAGATAGAAAATGAGATTTAGTGAGAGTTTAAGTTTAGTCAGTTGAAGTCATCATTTCAGCCTATCACAAGTCCACTGCTGAACATAAGCCTCCCCCCTTAGGGGGCCACGAAAGTTTGTAGCTCTCATTTTGGGGGGACATTTACAGTTTAAGTAAGAGTGGTTAATAGGAATATTAGTTATATTAATAGCATAGCTAATTTTCTTTAAAAAATCTCAAACGTTTTTTTCTGTACAAGAAAGGTGGCATATTAATGCGGTGCCTTGGTCGCCACTGCCATCAAATCCTTCACTGATTGTACCACAGGACGAAAGCTTTACGAGAGCTAGAATAGCTTTATCAAAACGGGTAGAGACAAAATCGTTCAAGACTTAATATCTACGACATCTGGTTATACAATGCCATCGGAATATATAAATACCATCGGAAGCTATTAACTGCGCTGGAGGTCATACTGCCACGTGTATAGTGTACGCGCAAGCGCAGAGGCACTCACTCGTCCTTACCCACCCGCATCCGATGTAACGCTCTTACGATTAGATTCACATAGAAAATCACAGCATAATTGTGTTTTTGCACAAATGTTGGCTTCGGGTAGGATTTGAACCCAAGGCATAATGCATTCTAGCCACAAGGCGACGCGTTCATCAAAGGTATGCGGCCAATTACCATTTCAGCAGGTCCTTAGTCTATAGTACTTACGGCTATGTCGGTTACGTTCTGGTACGGATACAATCGTTACAAACTGTCTCACAGAGAAACACCTAGCATGGCACTATGTAGATACATAGCTGGCTGAGCGAACGTATAGGTTAATCTTGAAAATTACTGCATCTATTTTAAAAATTCTGTCTGAGAATGGTATTATTACAGTTGGAAATATGTTTAATTTCAAATAAATTGGATTTCGTAGAACTTTATTCCAGACTATTACACTTTTTATATGTTATATAACACCATTGATGTTTTTTTGGGTATTTAAAATATAACTTTAAAAAAGGCGCGCTCTTAAAATCGCAATATAAGACCGCTCGTCCGTAGTGTGGTTGTTCTAAGAGAGTAAAAAATACTACAGGCTTATAAAAAATCTCTGTTTTGTTATATAACAGCGACATACAAACGCTTAACATCAATTTACACCTATGCTGGTGTAAAAAATAACAGCCTATCAATGTCCCACTGCTGAGCACATGCCACCTTTCATTTCCGAGAGGGGTTTGAAGCCGTGAAGAACTCAATGCGGGTTGGTGGACTTCACATGTCTATGAAATGTTTTCTTATTCCTCAGATATACAGGTTTTCTCATGATGTTTTCCTTCAAATTCAGGCACGTGTTAAATCGGCACTTAAAATTGCGATTATTAATTTTAGTATTGCCAGCACTCGAATACCATGAAATTTGAAGCAAATGCTCTAGCCCCTAAGCTACATCGACTGTGGTTTATACATTAGAAAAATCGTTATTACCTTTTTTCGTATTAAAATTGTAACTAGCTGATACTCGCGACTTCGTTCGCGTGGGAACTATTTGATTTTCCGAGATAAAAAGTATCCCATGTCAGTCTCTAGGGTGCAAGCCATCTCTGTGCCAAATTTTGTCAAGACCGGTTCAGCGGTTGAATCGTGAAAAGGTAACAAACAGACAGAGGAACAGAGATAATTACTTTCACATTCATAATAATGTATAAAACGGAAATAACGGAAATATGGATTCTATAAAACAAAACAGGATTCAAATGAAACTAGTGACAACGTTATGAAATGTACCTATCGCACCGTTTTCGAAATAAGATTAGCTTGTTAACTACAGTGGGATGGATTTGTCACAAGTAAGTCGCCTTACATGCGTTCGACCGAAAATTTGTCCGATATTGGACATCGGATCACTCAACCACAATCTCGCATTATTGCTCAGCGAACGTTCCGAACATTTCCAATTGCCTATCACACTGCAGACAAAGTTGAAAATTTTAGATTATAGTAAAAAAGTATTTTGTGGATTAAATTTACTATTTAATACTACTAGCTGACCCGCCTCACACCAGCTCGTTTATTAATTTAGGATGAGTGTCTTGGTCGGGAAAGGAATATGTATGCCAAATTTCAAGTCAATATTTGCGGCAGTTACTTACTTATATATATATATATATATATATATATATATATATATATATATATATATATATATACATAATATGCGTCTCATCTTTTCGACGAGTATACCACAGTGTATTAAAAAGTAGCACAGAACCCACCGACTTAAAAGACTTATGCCTATCAGCATTCTCCCATTACTATCAAAGATTCTGGAAAGAGTAGTTTGTACCAGCAGACATTTAAAAAAAAAAACAATAATTTGCTTACCATTTTTCAATCTGGTTTCCGGAGGCAACATAGGACTGCTTCTGCATTAAAAGACGTGGGCGATAATAATTTAGCATCGAGTGATGTAGGCGAGGGTTAAATACTCACTCTTTTAGACTACTCCCGCGCTTTTGATACGTTAAATACATCATTGCATCTAAGTTTTCATATCACGGTTTTGAAATTACGGTTGTAAAGTGGTTTGCCAGCTACCTCACAGGTACGCTACCAATTATTCGAAATTCGAGGCGCAAATAGAGAGAGGTGTTCCACAGGGCTCGATCCTTGGATTCATTCTGTTCACTTAGTTGTATTTGTTACATATGGACACGTACGTGCATTCTCTTTTTACTTACGAAGTGGCTCCACTGACAACCAGCGATGCGGTCTTTCCTCAGCATTCTTTGCTGAGTGGAGTCCATTTCGACTTCACAATACAGCGTCACTTTCGTTTCTATTGTTTCACAGATTTTGTTTCTTTGTTTTTTTATTGTACTGTATATTTTTATATTTTTTTGCATTCTCTGTGTGGTTTTTGTATTGTGTACGTTAATTAAAGTCTTTGTCTTTGCCTAAATAGCTTGTCACATAGCTCGTAGAACCGATAACCGCTGTGAAAGAAAACTTGATGACGGAAAATTCATCCAAATATGTCGATTTTAAAATCCCTGGTGGTGGGAAACAACATTACCAGCACAAGTGTCGACACTGCGCTCATCTACCAGTCTCCGTAGTGTTATAATTTTTGAAGAATCATTTTAAAAATTGCAGACTTGTTAAATCATGCGTCGAAAATTCTATTCTACCTGCCAACCAAATCTAACCAAAGCCTCGCCTATAATTCAAATTAACATCAACAATCGTATACAACTTATTTTCCTAAGTAAAGAATTTCTAAATTTCGCGAGCGCAAGTATACTGGATTCGTATCCCATCTACATCAGTTTACTCATAACTTGTAATGTATTAAATTCGAAAAGAAAGAATTGCTAACTTTGAGGAAACCTCTCCGATAAATGACAATTTTATTTATACTCGTATATACACATAAAAATGCGTCAACCCTCAATATACTACTCTCCAATAATGAGAGAAATATAAGCTTCGTGTGTACCATAAAAACCTTATATTATATACCTTAGTTATATATACATTATATTGATGGTTACAGCAGGACCGCGTGGCCATAGTAACATAGTATACTGGTCATAGTAACTGACTTCTACGCCACGGGTACTGGGTTCGAATCCCAACAGGAGCCATCATTTGTACAAAAGCACAAATCGCTGGTTAGACACCGCATCCAAGCCAACCTCCGGTCTTATCGCAAGAGCCTCTGTATTTGCGAGTACACTTGTGGCACTATAACGTTCCTGCGCAGTTGATAGCTTCCGCCAGTTTACGATAACGTACGCTGTGGTCGAAAATCGGCCGGGGCGACATCAGCTAATGGTACACTTACTGCTTATATTTCTTTCATTATGGATGAGTATGCTGACTCTTTTGTTTTCTACTCGTATATGCCGTGTGGTGGCGGCTAAAAAAAAATCTACCCCATCTCATCCCGTGGGTGTCGTAAAAGACGACAGAGGGAAAATTAAATTCAGAAGATGGGGGAGATTCAGCAGCATCTTCCTGGAACATTTGAAAACATAAACTGCGGTTACCAACCCGCCTGCAAAGCGTGGCAACTATGGCCAATTGCCCCAAAATGAAAGCTACAAACTTTTGAGGCAATCTATGGGAGGGGCCTACAAACTTAGTAATCTATGGGGGAGGCCTATGTTCAGCAGTCGACTAGTGATAAACTGAAACGATGATGATGATGATATGCCTACATCAGGGGTTCCCAAACTTTTTCTGTAATGGAGCGTTTCGCGAACCCCAAAAATTTTGCT
This sequence comes from Luehdorfia chinensis, assembly GCA_019845155.1. NCBI lineage: Eukaryota > Metazoa > Arthropoda > Insecta > Lepidoptera > Papilionidae > Luehdorfia > Luehdorfia chinensis. The sequence goes on along the minus strand of JAHVAK010000551.1, from coordinate 3,380,222 downwards.
GGACACTTGACTGTCATGTGGAATTTTTGCGGTATCCGTCATTTGATATAATGTAGAAGATCTATAAACGTGTACCCGTGCATTTGCTTTTCAAATTGTCGCGGAACAACTATTAAGATTTAACGGAACACTTGTATTCCGCGGAACATTTTGGGAGCAGTTTGGGAACCCTGGCTTACTTGATACATACTCGTATCTAGCTAGTGATGTAACGAATGTACGTGTTTAAACATTCGCGAATGCGAATGCGTATGCGAAATAATTGACTCCGACGAATGCGAATGCGAAAGTGAATTTTCTAGTCTTGGGCATAATAGTTCGCCGTTTTGGAGCGCACAATTTTGTTCGCAGTCACCACTAAATTTGAATAAAACATGGCGGGGGAAACGTACAAATTAGGGAATGCTTTCCTGGTTATGGAGTTGGACCTGTTACGCTGATTGAAGGGAACATGGATTAATTCCCATTATTTGGACATTCCAGCACGGCAATGACTGAAAGCACGCACGGTTAAGAATTAATTTCACAATTACTTTCTGCCTGAGCCTGGTCAGCTCACAGCCCTGATCTAAATCCATTGGAATCTTTGATGCGAAGTCAAGAAAAAGGTATCAAATTAATAATATGGCTATTTAGAAGAGCTGTACTACGTTTTCTCAGAAGGATGGAACTATGTCGCTCTGACAAAGTGTCAAACATTGATAGAGTCAAAGTCTCGCCAGTGTAAGGCAGTAATTAAAAACCGTGAACTAACGACTTATTTTACTATAAAATGTAGTAATTTCCCTGTTTTAATTTACATTCTCCCACATCATTAATTTACTCTAAGTTAAAATTGATACAATTCTCGAACAATTTATGAATCGTTCTTAATTATTTCTCCAGCTTGTTTTGTATTTATATTTGTTACTATTGAAAATAAATTAACGTTATTAAAAATACTTAGTGATAACTCTATTTATTAATCAGTTTGCTTTACTAATGTGGCTATTTCATGATTTATCTAATAACTAACTAGAAGTTACACAAAACTATATTTAACGTGATTTTGATCAAAAATTTGTTGAGCTGCAAATCGTTCTTAATTATACGACCATCACTGTAAATTTTCATACAAGTTACCTAGAAGAATATATTTAAGTTACTTAAAAAAAAGAGAATGTTTTATACATTAAACAAACTTTTATAATAAAAGTTCATTATAATATCAATGTTTATTGTGTTATTTTGAATTACTTTCTTAATTTTTAAAAGTAAAATATGACGTATAATCATATTATACTTTTTTATTATTATATTTGTGATAATCACATTCGCAAAATATTCGCATGAATTTTGCGAATGCGAATGTCAAGAAACATGCGAATATTCGCGAATGCGAATTCGAATATGAATATTCGTTACATCACTAATATCTACATATTGCTATATTTGTCACACTGAGTAATGACCAACCATATATCCTTTCAATACATCGATCACGTGTCTACGCTTAACTATTTCAAAGAGCATATAACTAGCCATATGATATATGAGCGACTGGGACCCAACAAACGCTTTGTACTCATGAGCTCATGACATATATTTTTTGTACACGGAAAATCAGCATCTGAGTATTTAAACATAAATTATTTTTATACAACACATGCTTACCTACAAATGGGAAGAGTATATCATCGGTTTCCGATTTTTACAAATATTGGGTGGCAGTTGATGTGTCACCTATGCACAAATCCGTCTAAGTAGGTACCAACCCAGACCAGTTGTTCTGCCGTGAAGCAGCAGTGTGCAAACATTACTGTGTTTCGGTCTAAAGAGCACCGAGAGCTGGTGTAATCACTGGGCATATGAGACTTAAGAACTGATGCCTCAGCGGGACGGGCGCAGTCTGGTGCCACGCAGAAATGTTCTGAGTGACACAGCATTTGTTATGGGGATACTTACCATCAGGTAAGTATCCCCATAACAAATGCTGTGTCACGTTTTGATCGTCTCGTCACTTTATCCAATAAAGAAAACATTCGATTACAAAGTTCGGTGTGGCACTACACTACGCTCGTCACCCAAAGTAAGATATGCAATTAAAAAATATATATAATACTTATAATAAATAACTCTGCAGAATAAATTTATTTATGTCTTGACATTTCCTAAAACAGTCCAGAAAAAGCACTGTAGATGAATAAACTTGACCATCCTGAAACCGAACGAATTCTTTTTATAGATCATAGTTTGGCAAATCTTCTTATAACTTCTTCATATTACCGCATTCGCGCGAATCTATTACAAAAACATGAACAAGTTCGTCTAGTACTTTCACTAGCTTTATGTCCGAAACAAATTTATTCTTTTTCCTTTTATTATGAGACAATAATAAATTTTCACGTACCATATTTGTTTTATTTATGACTAGCTAATGCTCGGGAGTTCGTCCGCGTAGATGTAGGTTTTTTAAATGTCCCGTGGAATCTATTTCATTTTCCGGGATATAAAGTATCCTTCCTATCTCCGTATATCCTATGTCCGTCTCCAGGATCTCTCTGTACCAAATTTCGTCAAGATCAGTTCAACGGTTCAGCCGTTAAAAGGTAACAAACATTTAGAGAGACACAGAGAGTTACTTTCGCATTTATAATTTTAGTATAGATGTTTGAAAATGTTTGTGCAATTTTAACTGTGGGGCAAATATTTGAATAATTAAAATCACTGCTAGATAAGTCTCTCCAAAGTTGAGCGGCATTGCAGTCACTGTAACAGATGGTTCGCAATTTAGACTCTGTTCCGTCGTCAGTCTAAATATTTTAGATTTGAAATATCTGAGATGTTAGTTCCGCCATCTGTCGTAATCCACGCTATATTCTGTCGATTACAAAAAAGATACGATTGGTGTAAAAATATAAATCGAACCTAGACCTTGGTTTTTAAGTACTACACAAAATGTTGCACAAAACTGCATGCGGAGTCGACTCGTTTTTAACCGACCTCAAAAAAGGAGGAGGTTCTCAATTCGTCTGTATATTTTATTATGTATATTCATTTTAATACTTATTTTTTAAAATAATACTAGTTTTACGGATTTTATCGCGTTTAATTTACTATTTATAACCCGTCGCTTCACAGCACCCATGGTCACTGGAGGTCTTAGGTAACAGATGTCTTCCCATAACCATATTAACTTATATTCTACAATAACAAGCCACCGTAAAGTTTGTTAAATTTTGTGCATTAAAATAGTTACGCTTAATAATTTGCTAATATTCATTTCGCAAACTATAAGAACTGTCATTCTATCCCACCGCCTTTCTTTTCATATTTACTGAGTGGAAGCGTTCGAGCGAAGTAATTGGAACAAAAACTAAAGAACAATTAAACTTCAACTAGAACTGCCAAGCCTTTATTTTTTTCAACCACCAATTAAGTATTATGGCACGGACAGTAAAGGTTGTCATTCATAAATGATGCATCGAGTCAACCATTAAAATTAGATTTGAAAAGCTTTCCAATTATAGAAAAAATAAAAGAATTTATACTGTGTGATATTCCTTTCAGAGTAGATATTCGTGTCTTTACGTGGTTGACATGCCCAGGTTCAAAACATTCTGCGTCTTCGTTTCTGGTGCGCCTGGTGAGAGTGCGGTCTTCCCAAACTACTAAAACATGGTACTTGTCAGTGCAAGGTGGTCAAACGATGGCCTATTCACAATGATAAAAAACAACGGAATAATGTTTTTTGTCTGGTTTGTGCACACAAACCGTTAAGTCTCAAAAAATATCTATAATTTGGCAACACTGGACTTTAGATAAGATTCAGTGCATATGCATAGTTTGCGGAAATTCGGATGGATGATTGCGTAGTTTTTTTTAAAAGAATACTGGCAATGCTAGTGCCCTAAACTTTTTTTTTTAATATTTACATTTAACAAACATTAACTAGCGAAACCGTAACGTAATTCTGTGGCAATTAAGAAACACAAAACACTAACGCTTTTCCTTCCTCCTACAGAAACCGAAAGCAAAATCGATGAGTGAAGTACCGAAAAAAATAAAATGGTAGTGATTAATTCAAAAGTCGGTTTATTTTAATCACACTCATTTTCTCTTCAAAATTCAAAATATTAATAATTCAATATATTAGCAAAATAACAGTAATCTTTCTCAACTATGACAAATATACGTAAAACAAAATACCATTCACCTCGTGTCACTCAAAATTTAAGTCAGGAACGGGAGAAGGAGAGAGGAAGAAAAAAAACTTGTCAAAGTATAACATAAGAATTGAAATGAAATGAAATTTCTTTATTTATTTATCGTAAGAAATATAAATTTCGTTTGTCATACGTCATTTTTAACAATCTGCCACCGTTTCGTAATAAGGTCCGTCTGACGGTGTAGAAACAGGCGAAACTTTCAATGTTCCAAAATTCTATGTTTAATACATACCTACACAAAAAAATGTTTCCCTTTTAACCATTAGAGGGCATTTCATTTTTCAAAACTAATCCGTTACGTCAGCAGCGTAGACAGTATGTGAAAATGTTCTAAAAAAAACACAGAGCCTCGTCTGAAAAACTGTTAAGATTTCTCAAGGCCGAGTCAAGCCGCGTTTCCGCATGAGTTGTAATGAATAGACCAGCGTTTATAGGGCACTTTTGTAATGAATGATTTCGTGCTTAAAAATCTTGTATAAATACTCTTTAACGTAAAGTTACTTTAGATAATTACTTACACGGTTATTCTTAATTAGTTTCGTTCTTTTTAATTATTATTTATTAGCTTACAGTGTATTTAAGTCTTGCAATACCACTATTCTTGATTTTTGTTTTAGTTTTATTAATCTTCTTTATTTATAATGAAAGCGAAATGCTGCTGCCCACCTACTCGTTTTTATTTTCCCTCTGTCGACTTTGACAACACCCACGGGATGATTTGGATGAGATTCTCTTAAGCCGCCACCACACGTTACTTTAAAAAAATATAAACAGACGAATGAGAATCTTTCCCTTTTTTAAGTCGGTTAAAAAATGTTTTCTTTTTCCTTCTGCAGGTGATTCAAATCGGACCGGACTCCGATCGCCTCCGATGACCAACCGATTGTCCAGACTTTTTTTCCAAACAGTGGCAACTCTGGTAAGGAAGCTCGTTGCAGCGAAAAAAATCATAGCACGGAAGCAACCTGACTTCCACCCACGGTGGCGGCACCACCCAAAATTGTTAATAGCATTTTAACGTATTCATTCAGTGACGGAGATTATATTTATATATTTAGGTACCCGCCAGAGAACGTCCCAGAACTGGATCTTAACTGGACTGGACCTCCTTTAAATTTAAGGCGGTTTTAGAGTCGGGAAAAGTTCGCCTTGTAATTTTATTTAGGCGCGGATGGTGTGGGGTACGGATTGCAAAACAATGCGACTTTGTTCGTGAACTAGCTATTACCACAAACTTTTAAGATTACCTGGAGTTAATGATTTCTAATATTTTCGCGAATATTGCACATTTAATAATATTACCACCGACGTTTATTAGCGCTATTTATAAACGCGACTATTTATAAAGCTATTACAACTATTAAACATTTGTAAAACATACCCTGTGACAATTTTCCTAAATATCTAATATGCATGATAAGCACCTGTAGTTCTTTAGTTTTTATGGTTTTCGATATGGTGCACGCTACTGCAAAGGACCCTCTTCTTTGTAGTGAATCTTTTCGTAAATTGAGTTTCACCATCGTACAACGCAGCACAGCACAAAATTCCAAATTAACTTTGTTTCATAAATTGTAAAAAAGATTTCCACAAAATAACTCTTGATTCCATTGACTATCATAACGGTTATAATTATTGTATTGACGACCGCGAGGCCTAGTGGTTAGAATACCCGAATTCTATGCCGCGGGTCCTGGGTTCGAATCCCAGCCGGAGCGGAGAATTGTGCTAAAACACAAATTGTTGGTTATCGGGTCTGGTTGTGTTGTGATTGTCCCCGTGTTTCTGACACTGCGTCCTGGCCTGCCTGCGATCTAATCGCATCAGCGATACATCGGGCGCGGGTAGGTTGGGACGAGTGAGTGCCTCCGTGTTTACCCGTACACTTGTGGCACTATAATATCTCCTGCGCAGTTGATAGCTCTTGACAATATTCGAAAGTTGTCTCCGTGGTCAAAATCGGCCGGGAAAATATCAATTATGTACAATAATTGATATTTTCCCGGCCGATTCTAGAACAAGATTCATAATTATAAAAGTACGTTTGTTAATAAGCGTTTACCCGGACGAAGCCTAATGACTGAGAATTATGGATTACGGAGAAAGTTTTTGATATAAGGAACGCCTTATTTAAGGTAATATTTTTGTTTTATAATCTCTTTTTTACTTGGCAATATATTGTAAAAACGGCAAGCAGAGGCTAAGGATGCTGACTCTACAGCCTGTCTAATTATCAAATAAAACTTAAGCTTATGATAGGATTTCGCTGAATAAATGTACGGCTTAAGACAATCTACCACCCCATCTCATTCTGTGGATGTCGTAAAAGTCGACAGAGGGAAAAAGGAAAACCAGGAGGAAGAGAAAACCAGGCAGTTCTCTTTCGCAAAATCCCCCCAAAATGAGAGCTACTAACTTTTGTAGCATTTTATGGGGGAGACCTATGTTCAGTAGTGGACTAGTGAAATGATGATAATGAATGATGAGACGTAAAATCTGTTAAATATTATCCTCTAATATGTGTACAATACGACGTAAGAACCGAGGTACCTCTAGGGCCCGGCGCTCTCCAAAAATTTTAAAGTACGCGAGTGACGTCGGAAAATGAAAGTTTACTAAAACGTTAATAATCAGAATTATTCAGTATTATAGATGTCCTGGATTTACATAAATTCTAAAGTCAGTACCTACTTGCGATGTTAGCTTGAATACACAAATTTTCTAACTCGGGTTGGAAACAATTTTCGACTGTAACTTACGTTAACATTCAGTTACTAAATCAAATACGTAGAGTATCAACTTATCCACGAGGAGACTCCAAGAATCGTAACACTGTACGTTAATATTGGAGGAGACGTCGACCTACATCATACAGCGTAGAACTACTGTGTCAAGCAGTCCAAATCCGCCAATCCTGTGCGGCGGGACGAGAAAATATAAATATTGACAACCAATTGTAAGATTGTGTATAATAAAATAATTTAAAAAGCCATTTATTTGAGTGCACTGTTTCTTTTTATAGTGACGAGACGAGCAAAACGTTCACCTGATGGTAAGTGCAACGTCTGCCCATAACAAATGCTGTGTCACCCAGAATATTTCTGTATGGCACCACATTGCGCCTGTCACAGTGAGATATCAGTACGTATTTAGAGTATTTTTTTACTGTTGGTAGGTTGGCATAGCACTGAGTAAAAAGCTATTATTTTGTCATTACAAACAAACACTTTAATTTTATTTGTTTGTATATGTATGAATAGATTGAATGCGGATCTTAGCAAATGAAATTTGTTTTGTTCTTTTTTTGAAATCATGTCCGGGCTTAGAGGGATATTGCTTCAAGTACTGCAACAGAGAAGTTCTCTTAACTAGAGGTAGGATTCTTACACCGGAATCCATCTAGGTGGGAACTGTGCCAGGGCCGATTATTTTACCGTCAAGCAATAGTGTGTAAACATTACTGTGCTTTGTGTGTGTAATCACTGATCATATGTGACTTAAGAACTGATATCTCAGGGTCACGAGCGCAGTGAGGTGCCACACAGAAATGTTCTGGGTGACACAGCATTTATTCTGGGTAGACCATCAGGTAAACGATTTGCTCGTCTGAACCCTATGTTCAAGAAAACAGTGATTTTGTTAAAACAAAACGGACAAACTGTAATTTCCGTTACACCAGATATTATAAAACATTCTGGTGTTAGTGACCTCTGGTAATAAATGTAACATTCCACCACATACATCTAAATGACAAGAACTTTAAGGAGGCATCCAACGCTGCCCGCTACGTAATTGGTTACAGTGCAATTAGTCGTGAGCCTTTATTGCGTGGCAATAAAAACGGAACATCTCGATGTTTACGGGATCGCGGGTAGGAGATTATAGGTTAACTGAAATTGCTGCCCTTAATCCTTGGAACCTCTCATTTACATACAAAAAGTAATGTTAAGGCAAATTTGTTGTTACAAACATAATGTACGCACTGCAATAACTTCACATTGAATAATCTATCTACGTAAATTAATCGTCGAAAGTGTTTTTGTCAGTATGAAATATCTCTTATAATAAGTGTTTGTGTTGTAAGCCATAAAAACCAAAACGCCTAACACGTTTTGGTTTTTATGGCTTCATCGGATAGCTGTGCTCGTGGGCCCCTGCTTTGGTTTGACCCAAACACATATACATAACTCACAACTTTACTATATAAATTCAAGTCCCTCTCGCGTCAGACGTGTCTTGAGATCGAAGTTTTCTTATGAATATAAGTCATCTAATTGATATTCCTAAGGGAGCTTTCGACCTCCGTTCGGACGGTCCACTTGTGTGTCGGTAGCTCTGGGCGGTCAGAACCGCCCTGGAACGCGATTATACTTGTAAGGGCTATTCAAAACGTCCTTAGTAAGCATTATTAAAAACATTAATTATTTCACTGCATTACCATCAATAGCAACTATAAACTCACTTAATTATATAATTATAATTAAGTGAGTGTGCGTGTGTTAGTTAGTGTAAGCTTAGACAATAAAGATTAAACAAGTAAAAGGGATAGTGAATCTTTATTCAAAGCTAATCTATATCTATAAACGATTTATCACTGATTGACTCATCACGATATCTCTGAAACTACAACACTACTTTCGTGAAATTTGGCATCAGCATCTTCCTGAAAAATCTGAATAAACATACTGCGGTTGCCAACCCGCCAGCCAGGCGTGGCAACTATTGCAAAATTCCTCCAAAATGAGAGCTACAATGCTGTAACGACGACGACGACGATTCCTTTCCCGACATAGACATCCACTACGAACGGATTTTATAAACATATTTTCTCTATACAGACTCACACAACTTCCGTACTAAGCCGGGGCGGGTCAGCTAGTATATAGTACGTATATACGCATAAAATACGAATACAAATTTGTAAACACAAACATATTTTGTTAAATAAATATGTAGATTGATAAGAACTATCACAATACATTTTCCTTTAAACTGTATCACGGAGCATAGCCTGCCGACCGAATTTGGGCTTCTGCAATGGCTTCTGAATTAAAATGTACCAGTTGTCCACAGATACTAACTCGCACTAGCTACTACTTCATCCTTTAGATTTTGAGGCATATTGGGCAAGAAGAGGTTACCCAGTTTTTTAACACAAGTTGGCCTCTTGATCGAGCTATTGTTTGCAACGTAGATGTACCAAAATGATAATGTATCTTTCAAGTGATTTTCTAAATAAAAACTTTTTTTTAATTTTGAAGTACATATTGTTTAACAAGAATCCCCCTAATCTTTTCCTTCAGTCCCGTCAGCGCCCACTACCGTACGGTGCCGCCCACTTTCAAAATCTTATAATAATAATAATAAACTTTTATTTTAATCATAATGCTAACTAATTTTCTATATTAGTACTCAACATAAACTTATCATTAATTGACACGCGAGTCCACGCTGAGCCATTTCGTTAGAAATAGCAGAGCGACGACTCCCATATCTGCAGTCCAACCCACGCGTACTAGTAATCAGCTTCAGGATGCCCTAGTACCACCCCGCAGACTGCACACCAGAGTTCCGCAACTTTTGCGCGCAGTGGCAAAAAAACAATCAAGTCACACCGCTGCTTAGTATTCATCGCATTAAGAACGCCAGCGAGAGTCTCAAAGCAAATTATTTGTGTATGTATATCCCCAACTAGAACGTAGTAAAACACCACTACAATTGCAATTCCAAATTTTAGTAATGCCGACGCTGGCGACAAAACCTAGGTCACTCATCTACTATCAAGGCGAGAGCCCGGCCTCTACGCTACGTCAGCTCCCGGTGAAATTAAATCAAAATCAATGTGTTTAACAAATATTTGTTGTTTATTTAATGAACCCATCGCCCATCGGTTCCGCTTTTCGGTTCAAAATTCGAACATACTTCAGAAAAAGAAAATCATGTTTGACCTACTACTACTCTGTTTTCACAAACTTGAGATAAATAAGACAAAACATAATTTAAGAACAACACAATATCCAACACTTATACCAAGTTTTATTTGTGAAAAGGAAACAAGAACCCTCGGGCTGCGTCTCAACAGATTTATGAGTTGAGGTGCTTTACTGGATTCATGCAATGTGACAAAACATTTGTTACGTCTCTCTCCGTTATTTCTTACCGTTTATACGTACCAACCTCGTTGAGTTAAAACCAGAAAATAACCTGAATATCACAACAAAATCAGTTTGTTTCTGTTTTTATATATTAACAACAGAAGTTTTTCACTGACTAGCTTGGCACCTGGTTCTTCGTGTCAAATGATCCGATTACTGTAAATTTTTTCGTTAACAGAGGCATATGTCTAACAGAGGGCGCTTATTGTTAGAAAAAAAAAGAAAAATACTTTTTAAAAGCTTTTTTTATGTGTAGTGGTACGCTGTTACCTCGACAGCCTTTACAGCTTCTGTAGAAGAAGACTTGCGAGCATTCGAACTGAAACTGTACAATAAGTACCCAGTTATTGATAATCGCAGACCAAGAGTTTTTATTCACCATCATCATCATTTCAGCCTATCATAGTCCACTGTTGAACATAGGCCTCCCCCATAGATTGCCACAAAACACGGCACTGAGCCACCTGCAACCATCGACTTCCGGAAAACCATGCAGATCGTCCGTCGTTCCATCTAGGTGGCGTCGGCCTACACTGCGTTTGCCGGTACAAGGTTGCCACTCGAGAACCGTTCTTCCCCAACGGTTATCGGTAATCCTTAGGGCTATATCGGTTACTCTAGTTCTGCTGCGGATAATATCGTTACGGATTTTATCTCGCGGAGAAACTCCGAGCAGAGTCGCGCAGCGATCTATGGAAAGGATAGTCCTTTCCATAGATCGCTGCGCGACTCTGAGTTTCCTCATGCGGCCTGCCTTGAAGGACCACGTCTCGGTTCCGTATGTTATCACTGGAAACACGCACTGATTGTAAACTTTTGTTTTGAGACATTGAGGGTCGAGTATCGACGAGAAGATGTGACTCGACGATAAGATGTGATGTGAAGTTTTAAAAACGCTGCCCAGCCGAGTTGAATCCGTCGATTGACCTCTTGGTCGAAGTTGGACCTACCTAGTCGGACAATCTGTCCTAGGTATACATATTCGTCGAAAACTTTGATCGTAGTCTTCCGAACAATAATCGAGGCGTGACATGGACGTTAGACATGATCTTCGTCTTTTCCATGTTTATCTTAAGACCTTGCTGGGAGACACTATTGAGGTCATAGAGCATAGCGCTAAGGTCCTTTATGGCTACGTCGTCGGCAAATCGCAGGTGAGTGATGTATTCGCCATTGATGTTGATACCGAATCCTTTCCAGTCCAGTAGCTTGAAAACATCTTCCATCACAGTGGTAAAGAGTTTCGGGGATATTACATCACCCTGTCTTACACCTTTCTGCAATTGGATCGGTTTTGTACTCTGGTTCTGTACTCGGATATCCATTGTAGCATTGGTATACAAGCAACGCATCGATATACCTACAGTCAATTTGGTACCGCTGAAGCGACTGTAGCACCACCCATATTTCAACGGAATCGGAGGCTTTGCGGGAGATTGTACTCATCGGTATTTTGTACAATCTATATATGTGATCTATGGTACTAAAGCCTTTTCGGAATCCGGCTTGTTCGGGAGACTGGAAGTCGTCAAGTCTGCTTACGAGACGATTCGTAATGACTCTCGAAAACAGCACGTATACAAAATCCAGTTGCCACCCGCCTGCCAAGAGTGGCAACTATCTCAAAATCCCCTCAAGATGAGAGATTGTGTGGCAATCTATGAGGGAGGATTATGCTCAGCAGTGGCAATGATGATGATGATGATGATGATGAAAAAAATAAACATACTGTTATCGTTAATGATAAGTTTAGTTTTTTTTGATGTTTTTATTAACATAATGAATAATTGTTGACAGAAATAGGTGAATCTTTTGAATTATTGTCAATCACAGAATTGTTGTCTATGAAATCTCATGTAATGATAGGGTCGATCCTGAACATGTACACAGACTGCAGTCTGATTAAAGTGTCGATGCTTCACATCAACTCTACGTTCTCTTTACACTGTTTTCGTAAGTCCCTAAACAGCTTACGAAATTGATTACCCAGTTAATGTGAGAAGGTTTCTATTTAATTCTTCTTAATGATTCAACGATTTCTTTTAATTGAAACTTTTCCCTTTGCATTGAAGCTATGCCAAGAATCGACAGTATGCAGTAAAATGCACTTCAGGTATTCATAATGGCCTACTTTCTATATTCCACTATCTTAATCCAGTGCTATTAAAACGTCTATATAAAACTATCTACTATTTATAGTACAACAAATCTATATTTTCTTCATCACAATTTCACCTATCTATTCTATGTATCTATTTCTTTAACACATCCTCTTCAACCAAATGAAATTGACCTTCCTTTATTTTTGCCCTAATCATAAAACCTATTTGCTATAGTAGAAATTCAGGCGATGTTTCAAATTAACTTTTTAGGAAAATATGATTTAACTTTTAAAAGTAATAACGATAAGTTATCATAAGTTAGGCATTGATTAACTTAGTGTGCTATTATTTAGAAATATTGTATCTAGGTAATACAACATTTATAATTTTTACCTTTTTTATCATTTTAACCTTTCTCTGTAATGAGTTCTGATCAGAAGCCCTTATTAGTTCAAGACAATATTAGTTTTACGAGCTTCGAAGCACGTTGAACGTCTAGTGCCAATAACACTATATTCATGACCAACAGTTAGTCTTTCTTTTAACATAACATTACATAAAACAGTTAAGCGATTGCGTATATGGTGTGTTTGGGCGGACAACCACGATACACTTTTTCGGTGATAGTAGGATTACTATGCAGGAATCCGTCTGGGTAGGTGCCGCCTCAGGGCCAGTTATTCGGCGGTAAAGCAGAAGTGTGTAAGCATTACTGTGTTTCGGTCTGAAGGGCACTGAGAGCTAGTCTAATGACTTAAGAAGTGATATCTCAGGGTAACAGGCGTAGTGTAAAAAACACAATAATCGAAACAGACCTAAAGAAAAACTTGAAGATGATAGAAAGAGTATAACGATTAGAACGTAGAGGTATAGATACTATACGTAGAAACATTTATTATATTCTATTAATACGATAAAAATGAATCGATAGAAAAACAATACATAACGAGGAACAAAAGATATCAAATCCTAACGAAGTAAATGTAGTTTCATTGAAACATACATTTCCATTCCAGGTCCGACAACAGTTTATTAGATTTCTCTACAGTTGTCTACGGCATTGGAATAAATCTTGCTATACGGTCAAAGTAACACAATATTAATCCGGCGAAACGGCGCGGCGTCTAGTTGGTTGAGCCTTCGAAACTTGACAGCGAGTTATGAAAGCTTCGTAACGTGTTGTCGAGTAAAATATTGATATTATTGCAATGGTTGGGTTTTTCGCCTTGCCGTTTAGACTGTCCGATGTAATCGAAGTGTTATATACGAATTACCTTTGAAAAATTCACGCTATTATTATTATATTAATTGTTCTGCAATTTTAAGTACTAATTTATTTATTTATTTATTCTTTATTGTATTCACCTTATTTAAAAAAAAGGATAACAAAAGGCGGAATTTATGCCTTTTGGCATTTTCTACCCGTCAACCTAAGGCATGTGTTATTGTTATAGGTGCTTTACAATGTGAAAATTCATAATTTTAAATACTCACTAATAAAAACATTACACTAATGGGACTAAAATAATGTAATCAATAATAATTATATTTCCTTTCATATGACACTTACATACATAGATATATACACATAAAAATACATACACGTAAAAGATATATACATATAATTTACCACATGCTCAGCGGTACATTAAGACAATCACCAAAGTCCAGGATAAGTGTATTAACCAAGGAGATGCTTATGCAAGCTTCCGTTGAAATTTATAGGCCTATAACAATTGTTAGCACGACAAACGATTTACAGATATTTCGTTGTTATTTCACTAACAGGATATGCTAACTAGTAAATACACTTACATGCAAAGGAATCACATTCGTCAATTATATCAATTATGTGTTTTAAATGTAGAACGTTTAATCTTTTCGGTCAAAGATCAAATTTGATAAAGACGTTAATAGCAAATAAACACATAAAATTTGATAAAGACGTTAATAGCAAATAAAACATAAACTTACATGACAAGTGATTTATCAAAAAAATGCGGGATATCTAAAACGGTTGACAGAAAAATTGTAACCATTTCCTATACAATGTTACCCATTCATCCAGTTGATGCCCGATGCGTGTTACTGAAAATGAAGCTGTTGGACATATTATCCATAAATAATAATTTAAGCAGACCAAAGTTCCCAAAATGGCGTATGTCCCCTAGGAGTCGATTGCCTCTTGATACATGTCATAGTTAATAAGTTTAAAAATTTTGAATATAAGGCAGGCAGGGGTCTACGGAAAATAATAATCATTGCCGATTGGTTTACGGAGCAAAATAGTTTGTGAACCTCTACTCTAATTCCTACCGCCGAAACTAATGTCGTAAAACTAGCAAGTACACTATTCCTATCACGTTTAACATACTCAAATTTCGTTCTGTAACAAGGATTCTCTCTAGCAAAGAAGCCATAAATAGCAATAACAAGACTTTTAACGCCTAAAATCGGAGCGAGCGAACCGACGACGTGCCAGACTCGAACATTCAGTATTCTGTTAACATAACAATAAAACAGAATAGAATAATTTTTATTAAATGTAGATTATTTACAAAATACTAATTGTCACCGTATTTTTAACCTGCACTGGTTCGCAAGAAATGCAATAATGAAATACAAATAAATGTTGTTTTCAACCAGTTTTAAATGCATAATAATACAATGGATATACCTGAAGATGTAGAAATAGCTAGACTGCGATCACCACATTGTCAGCGGTTATTATCATCCATGTTTTCTTTCATATTATAAAAACTTTTAATAGTCTTCTGAACATAGGCCTTTCATAAGAAAGGAGGATTTACTAATGGTGTTGATTAGATGCTGCAGATAATTTTCGAGGTAGTTATTCCGACACCTGCCGATAGCCATGATATTTCCCAGGCAGTTCCCTCTGTCGACTTTTACGACACCAACGCAATGAGACGGGGTAGCAGAATTTCTTATGCTGCCACTACACGACACTCGTTATTTAACTTGTTTTGAACTTGTTATTAATTACAAGTTTGAACTTATTGATAGAAAGACTGTGTTCAAATTTCATATCAAGTGTCATGTTATAAAATACGATCTTGATCTTCATTGATTAAACGATTATTTGATGTAGGAATAAACTTTATTATAATACTAGCTGGGCTCGCGGTTTCACCCAGATAAAATAAGCTAACCACAATACTGCCGTGTACGGTATGGTACCGCGCTGACCTGAACATTGACAGTTCGGCCCCTGTCGGTAATGTTCGGTTCCTGGCGAGAAGCGTCTTAAGGCCGTTTCATAAATTTTATAGCTTATAACTTTCCTCAATAAACGGGCTATCTAGGGCAATTAATAACTTGTGGTAGGATTCCTATGCAGGAATCCGTCTCGGTAGGTGCCACCTCAGGGCCAGTTATTCTGCCGTAGTGTGCAAACATTACTGTGTTTGGTTTTGAAGGGCACTGAGAGCTAGCGCAATCACTGGGCATATGAGATTTAAGAATTGATGTCCCTGCGTGACGGGCGCAGTGTGGTGTCACCCAGAACATTTCTGTGTGACACAGCATTTGTTATAGGCAGACGTTGCACTTACAATCAAGTGAACGTTTTGTTCGTTTCGTTACTTTATCAAATTTAAAAAAAAAATTATGAGATAAGTATTTCCTGAGGTTAGCGCGTCTAAACATACAAACTGTCGTGTGTTTTTATAGTACTTAGATCACAAAATCAAACATTGAATTGGAATTTGAAATCTGAAAGAAATATTTTAATCTGAAAGATTGAAATCTTATCCATACTAATATTATATACGCGAAAGTAACTCTCTCTCTGTCCCCATCTGTTTGTTACCTTTTGACAGTTAAACCACTGAACTGATCTTGACGAAATTTGGCATAGAGACATAAGACAGCATTCCCCCTGCAGATATATGATCCTTTTTTTTTTAAATTATTTAATAGTTCCCACGGGACATTCAAAAAACCCTTGTCCTTGCGAACGAAGTCGCGGGCATCAGCTATTATAATATAAATTATTGACAATGATTATGATTCGTCCAAAATGAAATTCTCATGATATCTTTTTCTTATGACCTCCCATAGTTCGCTACACACGCCACAGAAACTCGCTAGAAGAAACGTTAGCTATTGATAATAATGGTTCATATAATTATTTATATTTGAAACCACAAAAACAGAAAATGGTAAAAAATAAAGCACGTAAAAAAAAACACAAATTACCCGTAACAACCGAGTCTGGAATAATACTCGTACTTTATCATTATATCAGTATTTAGACGACCATACGATATTCATCAGATATTACGATAAAATGTCACCAAATATTGACTGCTAATCAATTAGAAGAATATTATGTTAACATCCATGTAAATAACGATATCAAGTGTTGTTTGGCTTTTATGAAATACGAATACGTGTATACAATAAATATAATAATAAGTACATTGCCGTCTGGATCGACTATAGAAAGCCATTCGATTCAGTGCCTCATTTATGGCTAAAGTGGGTCCTCGAACTGTACAAGGTTGACTGTACAGTTGTACAGTAAGAGACTTCCTCGAGCAGTGTATGGGGCAATGGAATATGATCCTTTGTCATCTAGGCGAGCGGATGACGGCTGCGGAAAACCGGATAAGGATACGAAGGGGTATCTTCCAGTGTGATTGTTTGAGTCCGATCTGGTTTTGCGTTTCCCTGAACCCTATCAGCACATTGCTGGAGAGATCCGGGGGAGGGGGATTTCAGCTTCGGAGAGGAGGGACAAAAGTGACCCCCTTTTCTACATGGATGACCTCAATTTGTTCGCCCAGAATCGTTCTCATCTGATGAAATTGCTAAGAGTCACGTACGACTTTAGCAATGTTCATCAGAATGGAGCTGTGGACAGATAGGTGTGCGGTCCTCCATGTTGAAAGGGGTACGGTCGAAAACTCCGAAGGCGTAGGCTTATTGACTATGCCTGTCAACATAAGAACCCTTTCCGAGGCTGAAACATACCGGTACCTGGGTATGTCACGAAACTTGGGTATTGATGAGGCCGGCATGAAACAATCCGTTCGCGATATGTTTTTTGCACGCCTGACAAATAATGTGTAAATGATAAGCTATATTTGTTTTTCACTCGTTCTTTTTTTTTATTTCATGGAAGTGACGGAACGAGCAGAACGTTCACCTGATGGTAAGTGCAACGTCTGCCCATAACAAATGCTGTGTCACCCAGAAAATTACTGTGTGACACCACACTGCGCCCGTCACCCTGAGACATCAGTTCTTAAGTCTCATATGCCCAGTGATTACGCTAGCTCACAGTGCCCTTCAAACCGAAACACAGTAATGTTTGCACACTACTGCTTCACGGCAGAATAACTGGCCCTGGGGTGGTACCTACCTAGATGGATTCCTGCATAGGAATCCTACCACCATTAAAACCACCAGTTCTACTAACAGTGTAATTTTTGCTATAGTCTTTGTGTGTCTCTTGACTTACGGATCCAGCGCTGAAGCTATGATTTTAGATGTTAGATGTTATTTGGGGAATGGTAAAGTATCATAATTAATTAAATGAATGTTTAATTTTCTTTTATTATTCTGAAGTGTCCGTTGAATTCTAGTATTTAGAATAACGGGCATAAAATGAGCTGAAAATTATGTTATAAATTTCAAATGTATGTTGATTCTTAGGCGAATTTCAACAATTTTCTTTGAAATCTTGTAGTTTCTGGCGACTTCGTGATGAGTCAGTGGTATATCCGTAACATCTTTATTTTATATAATATATTATCAATATCTGAAGCGACGACCTCGTGATCTAGTGGTCAAGATACCAGCCGCGGGACCTGAGTACGAATCCCAGCCGTTCTTTTTAGTCTTTTTAAGAGAGCTGAATAGTTAAAACATATTAATTAATTTAGGCTTACAGATAACCCTTATCAACATCAAACTAATTAAAAAAATAAAACCTCTAGAGAGATCTCATGGGAAAAGTGACTATATCTCGCCCTTATGATATTAATAAACTGTGTAGTTTACATACATACATACCGTCACGCCTTTTTCTCATATGAAGGATAGTCAGAGACTACATCCGTAGCACACTTTTCGCTCCGAAGGAAAAATTGCCTTGACGGGTAGCGAACCACGTCGCCGCGATTTTGGGTATGAGTCAAAAATTTCTTACTCCACTTTGCGGTCCCACGAGCAGTATAGTGACAGCATTGTTTATTATGGTATTATTCTGCACGAATAAAGCCTGTTCGTACAGTACCTTAGTCGCCTATTACGAAACCTCGGTAGGACAGAGGTAGGTGCTATTCTACTCTACCGGACACCTATCGGACACCTATTTATTACACAAACGCATTTTAATTTAAAAATGGTTAAGTTACCACTTAATGTCACCTAATGTCTAGTCTAGAAGTAGTTTTTGATCAGTGTACAGTGATCAAAAGCTTCATCTTCGAAAACTTATATAAAGTTTTTGATTACGATACGATAGCGGTACGATAACGGCCTTACACCAGTCTACTGGTACGTTGCCGCTCCTCCAGCAAAAGTTAAAAGGCGGTACAGCTGACTAGCTACCACGCCCTGTCCAGCTTTCGGCATCTCAATCGTAATTCTATCATACCTTGCAGCTTTGCCCAATTTCATACTATTCATCGATTCCACAATCTCTTTCATACTAATATCTCTTTCATCACAACCTTTATTCATGTCCCCGGATGGGGCCTGTGCTTGTATATCCTCTTTCTCAAATAAGCTTTCGAAATATTCCTTCCATGGCTTTAGAATGCACATGCTCAGCGGTAAAATAAAACACCGTGAGGGTCCGGCATATCCGAGAAATAGAAATATTTCGGGAACATTTGACCCAACCCGAATCCGCCAAAGCGCATTACCCGGACTATTCCTGGCTTCAAAACCCTCTCATAATGCAACATTTATAAGCTGTTACTTAACTATTTATATAAAATTGTATTGTATTTAAAAAAAATGATGAACTCAGGGGGCGGAATATGCCCTAGAAACATTTCTCAGCCACAAAATCGAAATAATACCAATTTTAAACTTTTCAGTATAAGTTAAAGTATTTCAATCATTACGAAAGGGAGTTAACGGCATTATTCCATTGCGCGTTGGTTAGCATTACATACCTTTCGTCTTTTTTTGCTTATCCTATTATGCGAGGTGGGCCTATCTCGTTTTATGGCGTCAGAACAACTTGTAACTTTACATACCTTTGACGTTGAATTTCAATTTACTTTCTTTTGAAGGTTTTCTTACATTTTCTTTAGCAAAAAGTAATCCTAAATTTAATCCAAACAATACGTGTACAATCACTGATTTAGTTGATATGAAGAATTAATTTATCTTTTTTTTTATCGAATAAAGTGACGAAACGAGCAAAACGTTCACCCGATGGTAAGTGCAACGTCTGCCCATAACAAATTTTGTGTCACCCATAACATTCCTGTGTGACCCCTCAATGCGCCCGTTACCCTGAGACATCAGTTCTTAAGTCTCATATGCCCAATGATTACACTAGCTGTCAGTGCCCTTCAAACCGAAACACAGTTATGTTTGCACACTACTGCTTCACGGCAGAATAATTGACCGTGGGATGGTACCTACCTAGACGGATTCTATTTAGAGGTGCTGGCACCGGACATAGAACCCAGATTACTCGCGTAATATGAAATTAAAGTCGAGCACCCAGCTCCTGAGTTGCCACTGCTCATGTAAAATAAGCCACCACATAATTGCGCCGTACGGCATTGTACGATGCTGACTTGAGTATTCACAGTTCACCCATTCTCGGTGATGTTCAGCTTCTCACGGCCGTTTGATAATTTAGAACCTTTCTAAATAAAGTTCTATCTAATGCAAAAAATATTTCTCAATTAGATTAATGTGTCCCAAGATAAGCGCGTTCAAACATACAAACTCTCCAGCTCATATGAAAGACGTACGTAGTAATACTTTTCTACCCTCATCATCATCATTTCAGCCTACCACTAGTCCACTGCTGAAGAGAGGCCTCCCCCATAAATTGTCACAAAAGTTTGTAGCTCTCATTTTCGGGTGAATTTGCCATAGTTGCCACGCTTGGCAGGTGGGTTGGCAACCGTAGTTTATTTATTCAGATGTTCCAGGAAGATGCTCCTACCCATCTGCTGGTTTTGATTTTCTCTCTGTCGACTTTTACAACACACACGGGATGATATGGGGTGGTAGATTCTCTTAAACCGCCACCACACGGCACTTACCCTTCCCCTCTACCCTACCTATTTAATAAAAAATACAATCCTATATTTATGAATACTTGTTATTGAATGACTTCCAATCTGTTTTAAATTTGTTTCGATTATTGACTATAAATATCAATTTAAAGATATTCGAGCACCAACTAAGTATGATCGAGCTTTCTTAAGTTTCGAATACAATTAATTAAATTAATATAAACGTTAATTTGCGTTTGAATTAAATTAAATTCATAGCACAATATTTAAATGGCATGTATAACAATCATGAATAGCAAATGTCACCTAAAAACAATTTTGTTGCTGCCATAAATAAATAATTTTTTTCTTCTCATTTGTGCTACAAGGTCGTTGTACATAATAATATTTCCCGTGTTATATTATCTGTAGACATTAACGTTCATGCTAATGTAAAAGCACTCGTCCCGACTCACACGTGACAGGCGAAACGAATAACACAATCGGAGAAAATTTTAGGGGATCGTTGAAGGTACAGAAAACATCACTTAACTCTTTAGAGCAAATATTAGCGGCTGATAAGATTTAAATTTAGAATTATCAATTCGAAAGACTAACTAGCTGACTAGATTATCATTAATATATAGGATTTTTATTTGTTAATCTTTGACAAATGTTTTACTAAAGTTAAAATTTGAATAAGTCTTCTCTATTAGCGTTTGTTGTGTATCATCTCAATCGTATACTAATTTTGTACGATTCTAATCGTAAAGTTTTAGTTTCATGAGCTCGACAGAAATAAGTTCTTTTTCTTATATTTTATATAATATCATAGCTAATAGCTACAAATATGTTTCAAATAAAACCGAAATAGTAAGTTTCTGAATATGAAAATTATTAAGAATAATGTATATCGCTACGAAAATCCAACAGAGAAGGCGTTGATTATCGCTGCGCACGATTTCTAGAAAATCTTCGTGATACACACCCCTTCAGTAAAACAAATGCATTCATTATTAATTTGATATTTCAATTATTAGTTTCAGGTTTTTTTTATGGAGACAAAATCGAAACCAAATCGTTCACCTGATGTTAAGTGAAACGTCTGCCTATAAATGCTGTGTCACCCATTTCTGCGTGGCATCATACTGCGCTCATACCTCCCGCGGTGGTACCGACCTAGACGGATTCCTGCATAGGAATTCTACCACAAGTAATATATGTATGTATATGGTTGTATTACATTGTATCCTGTGCCTCTATCTGCTGTATCTGCTTCTGACCATTCCAACGATGTATTTTTTTAAAACTTTACGTCAGTTACGGGAAGATGAATTCGAGTGAGAGCCTTATCATTTGTACTTATAGCACTATATTATATTACGCGTAAGATATATGGGAAGAAGTCCTCGTGTAAGCCGGGCAGGAAGTCATATTTTTTTAGATCATCTTACAAATTATTATCGAAAGAAACCATTATTAATATTTTTCTTTCGCGCCTTTAGGTCGCAAGATACTGCAACTATAATAATAATGTATCAGTTAAAGAATGAGTAATTTTGAAAATCGTATCGTTCTCTGTCTTTCAGTAGAATCAAGCGTAATATTTAGCAACACATCACTTGCCACGTTCTTAGATCTTTACTTGGTTGCCTTTGAAGAAATCACGAAGCGTTGCTAACCATCGACAATATTACAGTATTATTTTACAAAATAAGAGTAAGTATAACATATTGCACAGTAACTTTTGTTGTTTTTAAGAGCTAAGCTTAGAAAGAAAATTACTACAAATACAGAATATAGTCATAATCACATCAAATCAAATGTATGATAAACGATATAATATAGTATCTTAAAAAGAATTATTCGCAGTACGTATTACATAACTGAAATTACTGTACAGTATTACTGTTGTCCATATAAATTAAATAAGAAGTCCTTTGCTTTAGTTACAAATTTAAAACTGTGACTTGCAGTGTTTATTGTATTTATGGCATATCTAAAAATCCCAGGTACATAGTATGTAAATATTTTTAGCTTTATCAGACTCAATTTATTAACAAAAACAATAATCTGCTTCTTTTTCAAATGTGATATACACCGATTAGGTCTCTTAATTTGTTACATATTTGTAGTTCTATTTGTAGCAAGAACTGCAATATAAATTCTTGCACATCTTTGAAAATATGCCTTGAAATCAAAATGAAAAAGATACATCCTAATTTTTACCTCAAAAAACTTACTAAATTTTAATCACCTCAGTTCCACTTTTAAGATTATATTAATAAAACATGTATGTAATTTAAAGTCAAATAATACAAAAGTTTTTTATAAAACATTCGAACTTATTTCCTAAAGCTTACCTTACGAAACATTTGTCCAGCTTATTATTTAAGATGAAAGTCCGATATGCTGTTACTTTTTCACAAGTTTACGAAAACGATAAAGTAGAGATACCTTTCGGAAACTTCCACATACATACTAACACATATTTTGCAAAAATAATATTATCTGTACACTAACAACCAATTTTAGAGTTTCTCATATTGTTTAAATATGTACACTTAAAAAAGAGGCGATTGTGGAAACTTGCTAACCGATATTTTCTTTTAATTTAATGGTAGCTGTTTTAAATATCGCGTTGGCGGGAGAGGAGGAGCCCGGGCGCTTCCCTCCGCTTGTTCCGAACATTTTATCGCACTGAACGGCGCTGAAATCTGCCATTAGGGCCGTGCGACACGTCGACTTTATTGTCCGTTATAACTTTATTGGCAAAAAATGGAATTCCTTTTTATTTATGAACTTTAACACTCCATATTCTTAAATAAAACTGCTATTCTTCTTTATGACATTTAGGTACGCTTTTTTTGGGCGTTCAAAACAACTTTACGATAGATGCACACACGTAGAAATCTTTTTTTTGTAGTGTCATTTATTTGAGATGATTGTTACGAACTCAAATGATTAATTATAATATTGTATTTTATACATTACATATTTAGTTTCATAACTAAATGTGATGCCTAATTTCCCATTCGTGTTAGACTTAAACTTAAAAGCTTTATAAGTGTCATATATTTATCATAAAAGTATACTTAGTAAAAATATGTCATCGATAGAAAATTATCGATATCAGTCTCCCCACTAACTCTGTCTTCTAACATAACCGTCAAGTTCGAGACACAACATTGGTTGAGTTGGCGCATGCGTCCAACATGTTTTTCACAGCAAAACTTAAATCATCCTCACATCTTGACGTCTACAGCAGGCCTATAAATCTAATACGGTGCTATTTGCGTGTACCTTTAGGGACCTTTAGGGACCCTTCAGTTAAACATCGAAAACAATCATCTAATCTTCCAAATAAACAAAATTAATGAACAGCCTTAACGCATAGCTTAGGTTACGGTTAATTAAAAGGACATTTTACTTAAGTCAATTAAATTTTAAACGAAAGCATAAAGTTTTATTTGAAAATTTAATTTGCCGAGAGTTGTACGACAGAGTAGAATAGCGCGAACCTCTTTTCTACCGAGTTGTCGTAAGAGGTGACTAAGGTATTGTACAGGTGCAGACAGCCTTGAGTCGTGCGGAATAACACCATAATATGCAATGCTGTCACTATACTGCTCGTGGGAATGCAATTCGGAGTATGAATTTTTTGAATCTTACCAAAATGGTCACGTCTCGTTTCCCGCGAGAGCGAAAAGTATGCTACGTGAGTGGCCTCTGTCTACCCCTTATATAGAAAAAGGTGTGACTGTGTGTATGTATCCAAATTAAGTCAAAGGATATAAAAAGCGGAACCTGTGTAGTGCGCAAAGTAGACAAACACCTAAAAAACGCGTAATGGTGACAGTGCGCTGATAAGGTGATGGTTGCGCAGAACACAAAATCAGTAAAAAATTTAAAAAAAGCAGAATAAAATAGTCATTCGTTTTAATAAAAACAGAAAGTTGCATAACCAAAAGTTTAGCTTTACAATAGGAAGATGCACTATAAATTCAGTAATAAATATAGTCAACAGAAAAACATTTTAGAGAAGATTAAATTATTCTGGATAAGTCTCCTTCTTGGTTAGCTACCAATAATTTCTCACTGAAGGCGGAAAAACTAAATGTATAAAATGTATGTTCTCTTAAACACAATTGATACAAACTCTAGAACTTACGAGTAAATCATGTTTCTAGAAATTACTTTAATAAGATGTGTAGCTAGCTACGAAATGCAGTTCTACTTTTCTGTACATTAAAAACAGTTAAGAAATATAGCAACAGCTATATTAGTATATTTTGCTTATTTCTCTCTATAATATTTATAGCATTTTTATCTGGTACTCTGCAATCTGCTTAGATACCTTATTTATATCATAAATGGTAGTCATAAATGGTTTTAGAGCCGTGTGGTGGCGGCTCGTTAAAAGAATACTACCACTCCATCTCATCCAATGGATCTCGTAAAAGGCGAGTAAGGAATTAAACTGCACTGTGCACCCAGCAGCGCATGGTGGCGATGGGCTCACCACCTATCACACCAAGTGCATTATATTGTTTTGGTGAAACGTGGATTGTGGCAGTCATCTGTTTTTGCAGTGAGTACCCAGTCGCTGACTACCCCTTATGGGATACAGTCATGATCTTATGTATGTATGTATGTAGTTTATATTGACTTTTAATAAATAAGCAATATTGTTTATTTACAAAAAGCGATCATAAGTCATTGGAGGAATTGTGTAAATAAATACTGCAGCTTCCATATCTTTTTGTTTTGAAAGTACTATTGTACGTGCGAAAATATTTAAATTCTTTCAACTAATTAAAACTATATCATACACAAGCACTTGTCACAATGAACTGCATATCCCCAAAAGCAGTCCGACTTAGGGGCTTAGGGACTTAAAGAAATTATTCATACTTTTACACGCATACATACAAACACGCCTTTTCCCATATAAGGGGTAGGCAGAGTCATCTGCAAACTGATAACATGTGCAGTTGTTAGTTGTTTGTTGTGGCTATTACTCATTTATATAAGATAAAAAATGTGAGGGGCCCAGAACGGATCCTTGAGCCGTGCCCTCCGTTACTATTATAGGTTTACTGTACGTGTTATAGATTTTTATAGTGACATCGGTTATTAAGATATTTTTTACACCATTTAAGCATGGGGCCACGTATCACTATTTTCTAGCTTATGTAAAAGGGTGTCAAACGCACGCGAGATGGCAGTAAATAAAGCCAGTACATTTTTCTTCTCATTTAGATGCATATTGACTTCATCAGTAAATTTTGTTAAGAGTTTAGTTATTCCATTCCGCGATTGAAGACAAAAGTGATTTTGATATATAACTATATATATATGTTTACTATAAAATCTATGTGTTTGATCACATACGGATTTTTCTAGGGCGATAATTATAAAACTTTTCACGTTTGCTCCGTTTGTAAGCTGGTCTGACACAGCCTCCTTTTTGTTCGTCCGGATATATTCCAGATTGACTGCTGTAGTTGACTAAATTAGCAATACTCGGTGATATCTTTTTTGCTACCATTTAATCTGACATTTTAATATTATCAGGACCTGGCGCTTTATTGGATTCAATTTTTTTTATTATTTTAGCGCATCGTCACTATACGCTATTGGAAATTAATTCTCAAATCAATTGACTTGCAATAAGTATACGTGTCTATTAATTTTTCTATTAAAGTTTCTTTTAGTCCTTTCGTCTGACTGCTTTTGACTTTGGGGATATGTAGTTTATTGAGACAAGTGGTTGAGTATGATACAGTTTTAATTAGTTAAAAGAATTTAAATATTTACGCGTGTCCAATGGTACTTTCAAAACAAAAAGATAATTATGGAATATATATAAATAGGGAAGCTCCAGTATTTCTTTACACAATTCCTCCAGTGACTTAAGATCGCTTTTTGTAAATAGACAATATTGCTTATTTATTAAAAGTCAATGCCTAGTAGTAGTGTTTTAGTAGTGCAGGGTGTCTGGTGGAGGTTCCCGGTGGCGGTGTTAGTTTGCTCGTGCACGCTACTGTGCTAGGGTATTAAAGAGCTCCTTCAAAACTAGGTAATATACACCATTTTATATTTTACACGCGGATCTTAGCAAATAAACTTTCTTTCCTTCATTATAATGGATTTGTGCAAAGTAACGTCTGACGCTATTTACTAAATATATTAATAGCAAATAAACAATATTAAGACTGTAGTACTCACTGATAGTGTTTTATAATCATTTGTACTAATTATTTTCATGTTCTCCTTATATTTCCAGTCTTAGTAATTATGTTTTTTTTATTGTATAAAGTGACGAAACGAGCAACACGTTCACCTGATGGTAAGTGCAACGTCCGCCCACAACAAATGCTGTGTCACCCAGAATATTTCTGTGTGACACCACACTACGCCCGACACCTTGAGACATCAGTTCTTAAGTCTCAAATGCCCAGTGATTACCCTAGTTCACAGTGCCCTTCAAACCGAAACACAGTAATGCTTGCACACTACTGCTTCACGGCAGAATAAGGCAGTAGCGTGCAAATATTAGTATTTCGGTCGGAAAGGTTTTAAAGATTTATTGGTGTTATAAACCTTAGACTATGTTTTACACACGTGAAATTTCCAAGTGATTTTATGCTCCTTTGACATTGTCTTATAGAAAGGTTTCTCTCTAATATTTTTGCATACGCTAAATCGAGCACAATGGAACAAAGGCAACATATAAAGAAACCTTAGTTCTTGACTCTTAGCTCTGAATAATTTGTAGGCAGCACAAAACAATAATATTCACAAATGGTAAAACAATATTTACGTATTCACAAATGGTGTCCCATTTTTGAACTGTGTGCTAAAGCAGAGAGCAGGCAATTTTTTTTATTTTTGTAAAGCACTTTGTAAATAATTAAAAAAAAGAAACAACTTCCACGAGGATTAAAACACCGACCACTAGAATGTTTTCTGAAACAAAAGATGAAACCGCGACTCATTAAAGTAGCGATACCCTTGTTCCTGATTTCTAATCTTGTCATGAATATTTTCCTTTACTATACTTACCTTTATCATTCTATTCTTAAAAAACCCAGCCTTCGAAACCAAAGGTCTGGAATTTTCTTTTTACTACTGGTATGATTTCTATGCAGTAGTGCACATTTTTCTGCCAATTTAAGATACTAAGTTCTAGGTGACATTGAGTTTTGTAAGACAACCAAACTTAGTATTTAGTTTACATAAAACTATTTTTACGGATTTTATCGCGTTTAATTAAAACTATTTATAACCCGACATTTCGGGCTACCGTGGGTAAATCTTTATTTCAGAGAGCACAATGGATCCGTGACAATAAACACCTGGCCACCGAGCTTCATCATATCAAGCAAGTTTTACAACACAACAAGCTTAGGGTTCCGCGCCTTCTCGCAGTGACCGAGTGAAACCGGCCACAGTTGAGCGGGTACCTGGTGTTCTACCATATGTCAGAGAAGTCACGGACAAGATTGGCTATATCTTGAAGCGAGCTTCTATAAGAACATTTTTCAAGCCGCCGAAGAAGATAAGTCAGTTTTTTCCACCTGTCAAGTGTCACATGTGTGACATCCCTCTACAAGATGCAATTGTATACAAGCTGGATTGTGAATGAATATGATCTCTTACATAGGGCAAACTAGAAAAACAAAGATCCATAAAAACCCGCGTTAAAGAACATATAGCTGATGAGAATCAACGACGCTCTAGGAAGTCTGCAGTCTGTGACCATGTTCTGGATCATCCCAACCATTAGATCAAATTTGATAGACCACAAATCCTTGCAAAAGAACACCGATCCCTACCAAAGATGATTCGCGAGGCTATTGAAATTAAAAAACATCCTAATTTCAATAGGGAAGATGGTTGGGTACTACCACCAGCTTGGGATCATATTATTAATAAAATTAAATCAAAAACCAAGCAAACTACTGTAAGGCTTCAAGACACAGAAAGCTCTTTCTGCGTAGATCGGACTAAAAATAATAATTAAAAGCTGAAGGTACTCCGGGCTAACTATGACATCTGTTTTTTTTTTTTATTTCATTTCATAAAAGTGACGGAACGAGCAAAACGTTCACCTGATGGTAAGTGTAACGTCTGCCCATAACAAATGCTGTATCACCCATAAAATTACTGTGTGACACCACACTGCGCCCGTCGCCCTGAGACATCAGTTCTCAAGTCTCATATGCCCAGTGATTACAGTAGCTCTTACTCACAGTGCCCTTCAAACCGAAACACAGTAATGTTTGCACACTACTGCTGCAGAATAACTGGCCATGATAACAGGTACCACCCATTTACCTAGACGATTAAGAAAACTGATGGTAGGATTCCTATTCAATTGCCGGAATTCACGTGATAATTGCTGTTGATATCATCACGATATTTTTTCCACTTGGTAAATCCATAGTTACAATGAATTCCTTTAGAAATACAACCTACAAATGCCCCACTGCCGAGCACAGGTTTCCTCTCATTTCTGAGAAGGTTTTGAAGCCGGGAAGAGTCTGCCATGCTGCTACATTGCCGGTTGGCGGACTTCACATGGCCCTGAAATATTTTTTATTCCACAGATATGCATATTCCTTAGGATGGTTTCCTTCACCGCTGAGCACGTGGTAAATCAGCACTGGGCAGAACACTTTTAGAGGTGCTGGCACCTCTAAACTCACTCTAACGTTCGTACTCGTACTATGAAAATTATGGCGAGCTCCCGGCCCCTGTGCTACCTCGGTTATGTTCCAATTTTTATAACCGGCCAAAACTAACATAAAAATAAACCCGATTAGTTCAAGCTAAACGAAGTTTAAGCGATTGACTGAATTATTTGCATTTCATCAACATCAAATGAACGCAGTTAAAGCTAAATGCCATTAATATTCAGAACGCTCTATTTTCTACGTTCAACTCTATAAACGCGTTTAGAGAGGTGTCATTGTCAATTGCACGACTATGTAAACACAAAAAATATTTTTAAATCGTATTGTTTATTGTTTGCATACCTATGTAACCTATGCATAAAAACAGGCTGTTTGATGTCGCAAAATACGAAATACATCGAGTTTTTGTTTAAGGGCGGATTTCACCGTTGAAACTAAACGCCATCAGTTCAAGAAAAACGAAGTTTAAGTGTTTAACTGAGTTCAATGCTACAGTCTGCATTTCATCAACATCAAATGAACGCAGTCAATGCTAAACGCGGTTCAAATTCTGAACGCTCAATTTTCGACGTTCAGCTCTTTAAACGCGTTTAGAGTGGTGTCATTGTCAATTGAACAACTATGTAAACACAAAATTTATTTTTAATTCGTATTACTTATTTATTGTTTGCATACTTATGTAACCTATGCATAAAAACAGGCTGTTTGATGTTGCAAAATACGAAATAAATCGTCTTTTTGTTTTAGATTCTGACGATATTTCATGTAAACTTCGTTTTTCTAAACGCGATCAAAATGTAGTCGGTGAAATCGGTTAGACGAAAACCGAGATCAAATGATACATTTGAACTCAGTTAAGTAAAACGTGGTTTTATTTAACTTGATTTCTAAAGCGATCTGTGAAATCGGTTCTTAGAATGATCCAAAGAAAAGATCAAATAAATATCCTGGTGACAATATTTTAATATTTAAATGCAAGACAGTCACAATGGCATTGCAAGCGCAACTATTTACATTTCAAACATAATTTGGTTATATTTGAAACAAAAGCTTCAATTGAAAAAGCACCATTAATCGTGATGGTAATTTTTCGTAGTAAACAAGCTAAATTTTTACGCTCAACATCGACAGTCAAATCATTATAGGTAGGTGGTTCTTTATATTAGGTAAACTTTATAAGTATTAGTTTCCCTTTAATTGATAAATGATTGATGGTTATTAAGATTTATTAATTCGTCTTATTATTCTTGATATACTGGTTTAATTTTCTAGTTCAGAGGTCACTGACCGCTGAGATATTAAATTATAAAAATATTAATTATGGAATTTCTTACATAGGTTTTCCTGAGCTTACCTCCAGAAATAGTACTTTCTGGAGGTAAGCTCCTAAGTGGTGTTACGAAATAAGTTATGTTACTTACCACTTGTTGTCAACAGTTTTTAGTTACGCCGCCGTAGCTTCGTTAGGTTTCCTATGGAAAAGTAATTTTAAAGAAACACATCCAGTTTTCGATCTACGGCATAAAGTATTTCGATTTCTCCCTGCCCTATTTGTACCCAAAAACGGGCAACTTCGTTCTAGTAATAATATTAATCACAGAAATCTCTGTGAATGCTATTACGAGAATCAACAAAAGAAATGAAATGAGACTTAAGAACTGATGTCTCAGGGTGACGGACGCAGTGTGGTGTCCCACAGAATTGTTCTGGGTGACACATCATTTGTTGTAGGCAGACGTTGCACTTACCATCAGGTGAACGTTTCGCTCGTTTCGTCACTATCTCCAATAAAAAAAATAGTTTATAAAATCATTATTTGTCGTGTTATTTATCTGTTGAACTTTTTGTGCAGAGTAGTTCTGCAAAACCTCCAGAAGTATATTTGATCATATATGTTGTTTAATAATGAGTGCCCCAATTACTAGCAAGTAGACTTAGTTCTGCAGATAATGCTAAAAAAATTCTTGAAATTTATTTTAGTTATTTTCTTGCCATGATGGCTTATGGTAATTTACTATGGAGAAATATATACCACCAACCTATGTGAAATAAAGTATTTCCAAGTACTTTAATTTTGTCATAGGGTATTGTTCAGTCCAACACTATAGTATGGCTACTAGAACCCTCTGGATGCGTTGAAATAAAACAACCAGTGATATTGGACCGAGGTTATATTTTAATAAATGTACTTCACATCTATCTATTTTCTACTAACACAACCATAGCACGATTTATTTCGACGACACTGCCATCTCTCAACAAATAGATCAATTACTTTTTTGACTTATTAAATTACTACTACCAGCGCCACCTCGTGGGCTGTAGTTTTATAAATAAAAATGTAACTTATACATTCCGCTCACCAAGGACATATTGTCCTTCATAATTTACACCGCCCACCATGCACATTATCAAAAAAATAAATACCAACATATTGTGTAACGGTAGCAGAGCGGAATCGCTATTTAAATTAAACCTTAATACAATCGTTTTTTTTAAATACAACTACACACTTAAAAGTTTTACAATTATTTAGCTACAGGTAAAATACATAATTTGGATATGGGTCGCTTCATCAACGATTTTTGGTTTCGGACGGTAACCACTCGGGTGACGTTATCCTTACCCGGATGTTTGGCGACCACTCGGCCAAGCAGCCAGCGACAATGAGGTTATCGTCTTCTTTTATTAAAACTATATCACCTATTTCAGGTTCTGGCTTTTGGTACTCCCATTTATACCGATGCAGAAATCTGGTTAAATACTCTTGGGACCATCGTCTCCAAAAGGTTTGTATTAGCTTCTGAGTCAACTGTCACCTGCGAAGACTAGAAATATTTGACTACTCGAAGTTGTGATCAGGAATGGCTAACAAAGGTCCACCAACTGGGAAGTGTCCTGGAGTAAGAACTTCTATTGAATCGTCGCTTGAGTCAATTCTTGACAGGGGTCGAGAATTGAGACACGCTTCAATTTGTCCCAACACTGTTGACAGTTCCTCATAGGTCAAAGTCAGATCTCCAATTACACGTTTTAAGTGGTATTTGGTAGACTCTATACCTGTCTCCCATAAGCCTCCATAGTTAGGCGAATGTGGTGGTATAAAGTGCCATGTGGTTCCATTTGCGGCTAGACATTGGACTACCTCTTTAGACATATTCTCTCTGCCACGATTAGATGATATGATATGATCATGATAAGTTCTCTGCCACGGATAGATATCGCAATTCGCGAGAGGCGCCGACAAAACTGGTTCCATTGTCACTCCATATGTCTGTACAAAAGCCTCGATGAGCAACAAAACGTCTAAAAGATGACATAAACCCCTGTGTGGTAAGATCACTAACCACCTCCAGATGTACAGCCCTTGTGGCCATACAAATGAAGAGACAAATACCAACCCTTCGTTGAGTGGTGACCACGACCCTTTGTGGTTCTTACATTTATAGATTCCGCAAAATCCACACCACTATACTGAAACGGTTTATTAGGCGACACTCTAGCTGTAGGTAGCTGTTCCATTAGTTGTGTTGATGTGGGAGCTGAGTAACGAATACATTTAATGCACTTTCGAACATGAGCCTTTACTAGGGCTTTGGCACCCAAAATATAAAATTTGGTGGCAAGGAAAGTTAGCATAAGCTGAGGACCACGATGCAAAGTTTTGCAATGAGCATCTGCAATTATTAGATCTGTCAAGTGTGTTCTTTTGGGCAATAATATTGGATGCTTCGCATTAAGGCTGAGTTGCGATTTTTCGAGGCGTCCACCTACTCTCAAAATTCCACAGTGATCCAGAAATGGATTTAACGACTTCAGCGGGCCTTTAATTGTACTATACTTTTTATTCCTTTTGATGTGAGCTATTTCCTCCTTGAAATTTTCCAATTGACATAGTTTGACGCAAGTCTCCAATGCTCCTACCAACTCTTTTGTCGTAAGAAAACCGATGTTGTGCCTTTTACATCCCTTTCTTAAGTTAAGAAAACGTCTGCAGTACGCCACTACCCGGATTAGTTTCGTAAAACAACAATATCTGTCCCAGATTGTGTTTTCAGAGACGGTCAGATGAACCTTAGTTTCTTCTAAATGTGTCTCAATATCCTTTTGTTTGTTGTAGCGCACTAAACTCTTGCGTAAAAACTCAGGCCCCTTGAACCACATTGTGTTTTTCAGCAGCTCCGAAGCATAAATACCACGAGACGCACATTCGGCAGGATTCTGACCAGAAGCAACGTGCGACCATTGTTGAGAATCCAAGGTGGATACTATCTCAGATACCCTGTTTGCCACGAATGTTTGCCACTTACTTGGGTGACTGTTCAACCACGCTAAAACCACTGTGGAATCAGTCCAAGCTCGAATATTGTTTTTGTCAATTCCTATGACTTCGGCCACTTCGATTAAAAGCCTGGTCACGAGTACCGCACCACACAATTCCAATCTGGGAATGGAGATCTGTTTGATTGGCGCGACTTTGGATTTGGCAGTAACCAACGTACTATGGACACTACCGTCCTTTTCTACAAGTCGTAGGTATACTGATGCTGCATACGCCGTTTAGAAGCGTCGGAGAATCCGTGCAATTCTGTTCGTGATACGTTAAGGCTGATACCTACCCACCTAGGTATACGTATTTCTGCTAATTTGGAATGGTCAGCCCGATAAGTATCCCACTCTTTAACTAAATTGCTTGGAACCTCATCATCCCATTCCATTCCTGTTATCCAAAGCTTCTGAATCATAGTTTTTGCTACAATTACACTAGGTGAGGCCCACCCTAGTGGATCATATAATCTAGCAATTTCTGATATTATTTTTCTTTTCGTTACAGGTCCAGATTCCTGTGGAACAGCCACCGAGTATCGAAAGACGTCTGCGGCGCGATTCCACGTGATGCCCAACAGTTTGGTCTCTTTATCTAATTTTAGCTTTAATCCTAGCTGTACTTCTTCTACGTTCTTACTTCGATTTAGGAGTTATTCGCTGTTGCTCATCCATTTATGTAACTCGGACCCTCGTTTTTTCAAGAGCTGATTCATCTCCTCGTAAAAAACAACTCCTTTTTCTACAGAGTTACATTCAGTTAAGAGATCATCCATATAGAAGTCCTGCTTTACTCTTTCAGCTGCTGTAGGAAAATCAGCTCCTTCGTCTAGTGCAACTGTTGCAGTGTTTTACGGCTAAATACGGTGCAGTTGCAGTGCCAAAGGTAAGTCGTTTTAACCTGTTATCCTTTATGTCTTCGTTTTGTTTAGTCTTCCAAACTATGCGTTGAAATTCTGCATCTTCTGCAGAAACCTTGACTTGGCGATACATTTTTATGATATCGGCAGCTATGCATATTTTAGGTATCCTCCAACGCATTATTAAATGCCGCAACTCTGGCTGCAAAGTTGGACCGATCATTAACATGTCATTTAAGGATACACCATTTTTTTTTGCAGAAGCGTCAAACACTACACGGACCTTTGTCGTGTCTTTATCTTCTCTCAGAACCGCATGATGGGGTAAGTAAAAACTTTTATTCTTTTTTCTTTCTTTTTTAGGTACCTTCTCCATGTGATCCATTTGTAAGTATTCCTGTATCACTTCTGTATATTTCTCTTTCAGGTTTTCGTTTCTGTTTAGCTTTAATACACTTAATCTTTTCACCGCGACTTCTCTAGAATTTCCGCTAATATTTTCAGGATTT
The DNA here is from genome assembly GCA_019845155.1 of Luehdorfia chinensis. Taxonomy (NCBI): domain Eukaryota; kingdom Metazoa; phylum Arthropoda; class Insecta; order Lepidoptera; family Papilionidae; genus Luehdorfia; species Luehdorfia chinensis. The sequence goes on along the minus strand of JAHVAK010000551.1, from coordinate 3,345,141 downwards.
TTATTTTTAAAAGGAAGCTTTACGATATATCTTCCTTCTTCATCACGCCGTGTAGTTTCTTCATAAAATTTCTCGCAGAGCTTTTCTTCTTCTGTCAATATTTTTTTACCGGTCTCGGCATCATTTTCTATTTCCCAAAACTTTTTATGAAATCATTATCGCCTGCACGCAAATGCATTGCCACAACATTGCAAGCAGAACCTGGCAACTCATCATCTACAGGACCAGAAATTATCCACCCTAGTGATGTAGCTTGAGCTACTGGGAAGCCAGTAGGCCCTCGCTTAACTCCTACTTCAATGACTTGCCCGTATACTTCCGCTCCTAACAAAACATCTATTTTGTTAGGAGTGTGATAATAAATGTTCAACAGTGGACTGTAATAGGCTGAAATGATGATGATGAATGATGTGATAATAAGGATCAGCAAGTTGTATTTCCTGCAAGTCTAACCAATTTAGTGCAATCACTTTCCTACTCGGAAGACATGTTGTTATTGTTTTGAGTACATATGCTTGCTATTTGAATATTTAGTTGCACCATGTATTTGGCAGTAATGTTTTTATTTCCATCCAGGCCGGAAATTGATCCCTTTACTGGAATTTTTCTCACTCCCAGATACTGAGCTGTTGCTTCCGTGACGACGGATGCTTGACATCCTTGATCCAGCAACGCCCTGATCATTCCACTTTTTTTTTTTCTTTTTTTTTTATTGTATAAAGTGACGAAACGAGCAACACGTTCACCTGATGTTAAGTGCAACGTCCGCCCACAACAAATGCTGCATCATCGAGAATATTTCTGTGTGACACCACACTGCGCCCGTCACCTAGAGACATCAGTTCCTAAGTCTCAAATGCCCAGTGATTACGCTAGCTCTCAGTGCCCTTCAAACCGAAACACAGTAATGCTTGCACACTACTGCTTCACGGCAGAATAACTGGCCCTGGGGTGGTACCTACCTAGACGGATTCCTGCATAGGAATCCTACCACCAGTAAAACAAACTTTCTCCATTATACATTTCAGCTTTTACGAGCGCTGTAGCCAGAAGAACCTGACTATGTATGGGTATGTCGCCTGATGAAAAACATGAAACTAATGGCGACGTTTCTGGTTTACAAGATAATGCTTCCGACTTGTTCCTAATGCTTTCCTCGCAAGTTACGAAAGCAGCAGTATTAGTAGTCTCTTCATTGCCAGAACCTGGAGTCTCATGCGCACCTTTTGGATGTAATAGTGAGTGATGTCTACGTTTACAAATTCGACACGTTACACTACTCTGACAAGACTTGGCTGAGTGATTACCACCTAGGCAATTAAAACACATCCGAATTTTCGCCACAAATTGATATCTATTATTGTAATCCATTTTTGCAAATTTCTTACAAGAGAGAGTAAGAGTTTGTGGCTCTCTGAACAAAATTCACAAATTACGTTCATCACATGCATTGCTTTTGCTTTGTTGAATGGCACAACAGTAGGTTTCGATGGTCTCTGCTTAGGCTCTATGAATTCCAGAGCCCGAAATCTACTATGTAAAAATTCAGAAAACTGTTCAAAAGTTGGTAGATCATTAGAGCCTTCAGCAGACACCCTCAATTCCCATTGTTTGCGAGTTTCTGGATCTAATTTATAATTAACAATATGTATTATTATAATATCCCGTGTTCTGACATCTATACCTAGATTTTTTAGACCGTGCGCACAGTCCAACGTGGTATCTAACAACTCTTTTAACGCAATTGCCGATTCAGTTTGTGTCTATTTTTTTGACTGAACAATCGTTTAAGGACACAATTAGCCAAATATCTTTTGTTATTGTATCTATTTTCCAATTGTAGCCAACATTGTTTATAATTTGCTGCAGTTACAGGTATCTGCCTTACCAATTGCTCGGCTTCTCCAGTCAAGAGTCCTTTGAGGTAGTGAAGTTTTTGAACATCATCGATTGAACCATTTGAGTCAACTAAAGAAAGAAACATATCACGAAAAGACATCCATTCTGTGTATTTCCGGAAAATGTGGGAATGGTGATCTTAGGTAACTTGACTGAAGGAGAAGAGACATTGCTTACCTTGGAAGAACCTAAACCTGTACCCGAACGGGACTCGCTTTGACAAAACGTTTTCAAATGTTTTTTAAGTATACTTTTATAATCTACATATCTTTCTTCTGCTTTATCATATATCTCTTCTTTACAATAACAACTACGCTGTAACTCGTCCCATTTACACTCTTTAACTAATTGTTGGTGCGTAGCTATAAATTCTACACATAATTGCTCCACATTTTCAAGTTTACATTCTACATAAGATTCAGTTATTCTATCTTTTGGAGATTTTTTTAAGTTAGTAAGAGCCTTCGATAATCTATTAAAAGCATCTTTTTGACAATTTAGAAGGCCTTCCATCTCGTTATATTTTAAAAAAAAAAGAAAAATCGGTAATAATTTTGACAAATATTCTAAGTCCTATCACACAGTAAAAATATCACGAAATTATTCAGAGTTACAAATCACAAAATTTTACAAGTTCCTATATGACAATAAATGAAAACAATTCTAAGTCCAAAAAAATAGTTGAATTTTTTACAAGTCTTTTAAAATTGTACACCTGTAAAAAATCGGACATAGTTTCCCCGTATTCACCTTTTTCAATAAATTATTCTAAGTGTTAGAAGTTATGCTAACTTAAGGTACTAAATATTACAAGTTAATATAGTCTATATAAATAAAGTTCAAATTAGCTTGATCACCAATACTAGAGTTAAAGTTTCTTCTCTCTTGAACAGAAGGTTCAAATTGTTAATTGACTTCAAACAATTCAAAATGTACTCACAATGTTTCCTGATTCACTAACACAACGGAACACTTCGTGACGACACGATCTCATTGGGTGGGTGTTTCTATACACTCCTCTTCTGACAAAGTACGTGCGTCGATTACTTGGACTCCTTACGTCATTGGCTCCTCTCCTTCGTCTCGCTCGCACCAACGCCGTCTTCAGGTAGTGCTAATATTCGCCCCACTTTTCTGGGCGTTTCACAGCCCTAATGAATGGCACTTCGACCTGAGCAGCAATCCACTGCCCTTACTAGGTCAATCCGGCTCGAAGGACCAAATGTTCAGCCCAACACTATAGTATGGCTACTAGAGCCCTCTGGATGCGTTGAAATAAAACAACCAGTGATATTGGACCGAGGTTATACTTTAATAAATGTACTTCACATATATCTATTTTCTGCTAACACAACCATAGCACGATTTATTTCGACGACACTGCCATCTCTCAACAAATAGATCAATTAGTTTTTTTGACTTATATTAAATTACTACTACCAGCGCCACCACGTGGGCTGTAGTTTTATAAATAAAAATGTAACTTATACAGGTATAGAGTACAATAGCCTGAAACACTGTACAATACTATGCACTATAATATGCACACCGGCACATTTAGCGGAACGTTAAAAAAAGGCAGAGTATAGAAACAATAACGTGTATATTAAAACAAATAATAATCAGACATGAAGTAACAAATTGATAAACGTCTTTTAATATCGACTTTAAGAAGTTTTTAATGCAATCGTATCAAAATTAATCATAATTAAAAAAACACAATGTTGTAAATTAAGATTACTAAGATTTTAACATTAAATAAATGAAAGACTAATAACGTGTGTTTCCCCCTCGTGCTCTAACTAATGTTTCCATCCTTCTGGGCACGCTGCGAATTATGTTATCTCTTTTATCTTGGGACAAGCTCTGCCTCTCTTCAAGTAATGCGTTTTGCAGTTCTCTCAGGTTGTTGGGGGTGGTATTCTGGATTTAACACTTTTCTTTAACAAGTCCAAAACATTCTCTATAGGATTCATATCCGGGGATCTTGCTGGCCACTGCATCACTGTTATACCCACATGGTTTAGATATGCTTAAACTGAGCGAGCACTGTGAGCCCGAGCATTATCCTGCATCAGAATAAAGCCGTCATCATTATACGGGGCAAATGGCACAACGCATTCTTCTAAAATATCCCTGATGTACCTATCAGCAGTCATATTCCCTCCGTCAATCATTACTAACTCCGTACGAGCTCCGAAAGTTATCCCTCCCGTATTCTCAAAATGAGTCTCAATGTATCCTTCTCCTCTCTCCATATTCACTGCCCTCATCGATTTGGTTTAAGAGCACTCTACACTCATCAGTGAAAATTGGTTTATTTCCCAAAAACGATGTTCGCGAGAAAAGTTTAACAGATGTAAACGATAGTGTCTCTCAAGTATTGGAACTTTGACCGGTACATACGGACCTATGCTCACTTCTTCAAATCTTCTGCGAATTGTACGTTCGCTCACTCGCACTCCTCGCAAGACTTCAAGCTCGATTCGGGCCTGCACAGCCGTTACCACCTTGTACCTGCGAGCGCAAAGTTGTAGAAAACGATAATCCCTACTCGAAGTGCACTTTTATCTGCCTCGGCCCCTCCTCCTCACAAGAGAATCAGTTAATCGGTACCGTCGAATACTGCGATGAATCGTTGAAATTGATTGCTACAATCCGGCGGCAATAGATCTGTGGGTATGACCATTTCTTCGCATTTCATCTGCCCTAATAATCTCTAGGGGTGTTAACAGGGAGGGGTTTCTGAAAAACCTACTGCATATTGGTTACACTTAATTACGGTAAGCAGCTTCAATAGAAAACCTATTCAAAAAACCTTTCATTTTGGTTACTTGTTTATAGGGTTTTCGATAGAATTTGCTTAATACTCGTAGTATGAAACGGTAACCCGGTCCGAATGGGTAACCTCTTTAACCATTGTAACAGGGTAACCTTTTCCGATACCAAGCACAGTCATTTGATTTCTCGCAGCTTTGCATTAGGTGCAAAACTGAATGCATTTGGTAGCACGTGTCGAGTCACCACAGCGTCAACTAGACCCTAGTTGGTCTATAAACACGCGACTATAGTAGTCCCCCACCCCAACGGCGTAAGTTAAAATCATAGGTAACCCGAAGGTTACCCTGAAAGACCCTATCAAGAGAGAAACCTCTTCAACTGGTTACCCCAATGAAAGGGTAACCCTTTCCATTGGGCAACTTATTGAAAGGGTTACCCATTCACTAGTGTTATGTAGAGGTTATACGAACAAAAGGTAACACTATCCTTTGGGTAACTAAATAAATGAGTAACACTTTCGAAAGAATTAACTCATAATCGGGGTTGTACGGTCCCTGGGTGTTAAATCGGGTATTTTTAGTTTATTTCCACTAAGGTGCCTACTATTGACACAAAAAAATTACCTTCACTAATACAATTGAAAATTTATGGAATTTTTCAAAACTTTTAAATTTCTCCTCAGACCGAGCTCGAACCACCAAAAAATCAGTACTACCGGAAAACAAAAACTAATTGATGAAAATTCTTCTTATGTTCCATTTTTAAATTAAAGTTCTAAATAAAACTTACTTGTCTTCTATGAAATATTATGAAGAATAATGATTTTTTTTTTTGGGTTCCGCTAATTGTGCCTGTGTAAAGAATACTCGGGCCAATCAAATTTAAATTGAAATATTTTATTTGATCTAAAAAGGGATACTTTGATGTTCTCATAGAGGGCTGACGCTTTAACCTATTTAGATGTATATTAACATCATGCAAATATTTTGTATATAATAAATTACCATCTAGTCATCAAATATCAACTTAAGTATCAACATACAACCTTTAATTTCATAGTAAGCGAGTAACCTGGGTTCGATCCCCGGTGCCGGCACCTCTAAAATTGTTCTACAATTTTAAGTGCTGATTTACCACGTGCTTAGCGGTGAAGGAAAACATCGTGAGGAAACCTGCATGTCCGAGGAATAGAAATATTTCGAAGACATGTGAAGTCCGCCAACCCGCATTGGAGCAGCGTGGCGGATTATTCCTAGCTCCTAAACCCTCTCAGAAATGAGAGGAGGCCTGTGCTCAGCAGTGGGACATTTATAGGCTGAAACTTTACTTTTTAACTTTTACAAATTATCAAAATAGTGGCCTAGTGGTTAGCGTACCTGATTTCTACGCCGCGGGTCCTGGGCTAGAATCCCAGCCGGAGTCAACATTTGTGCAAAACACAAAATGTTCTTTTTCGGGTCTGGTTGTGTTGTCCATGTGAAATATGTCTGTAAAACGGACCCACGATACAGGAGAAATACATACATTCGATACATGAGAAATACATTTTGTACTCTACTCTTTACTACAATCCTACATTGCAACTGTATTTGTATAAAAGCGTGATTCTTACCCAGATCGACTAACTAAAGATAGTCTGTTAAAGCAAGGACTGAAACTCCAGTGTAAGTAACTGTAGTTCAGACAGAAACACAGTTATGTTATTAACTACTGTTCGACGACAGAATAACTATGACGCTGCATTTTCCACCGACAGTTCTTTTAAACAAGTTTTTTAAAAAAAACTGCCTAACAGAAACAATACTACTATTATTATTATATGGTGAGTAGCAACACAGGGGACTGACGCGTTTCACTCGTTTAGTGGGATAGTACGTTTTATACTGTACTCATGAAGGGTGTGTAGCGACATCTATGAAGCCACATGAGAAGCTCAAGAAATATTTCATACATTCCATAATCTCGCTATGAAAGTTTTCTGCGATGCGAACTATATATACAACATCTAAATATCACTAGTAGGAGACGTCCTCCCCAGATCAGACCAATCGATCTGGCGGGTAGCTACCCTTTTCTTTGGCAATACCATACACCAAACGTGTACGCTTACCAGATGTCAGCAACCAGGGATTCAATCGTCAATTAATAAAAACAGCTTTCACAGCGTAAAATTTATTTTATATGATAAGACACTTAAATAATTACCTTAATGCATTAACTAAATGCAAGACAAATTAATTAAAAAATTAACCAGAGGCACTCACTCGTCCCGCCCTCGCCCGATGCTAATTCTCACGCAGTAATATCGAAGGTAGGAGTATTTTAAAGAAGAGGATGAACGCAGTCTCGAATAACTGGTTAATTCGAGAATGCTTAGTAACCCACAGCTAAATTCACATATCCGCCTACTTATAGTAACACAATTGTAATATTGTGTGTAAAAACTATTTTCCTAGACAAAAACAATTCTGCCAGTTTCACTTGAAATTAATAAGTAAAAGTGATGAAGAATAAGTAAAATGATTTTGTGAATAATATTTTTTGTATAAATACCAGCATTTTAAGTTTATTTTTTTTCTGAAAAAAAAATGACATATTTCTTATATTTCAATTTAAACTAATTTCACTACTAACTACAATTCAAAGTTTTATAAATCATACTAGTAATACTTATTAGTGGAATATTTTGAATGCAAAGCGCAATTACATATTATTATTATAATAAAATACGACAAAAAACTACCAGATCTAATACATTATCAAACAAAATAATTGATGCTCTTGTTTCTCATTTTACATCTCTACCTTAAACTATTTTTTAATACGACATACGAAGAATATATCCAAATCGATAGTCTACATCGTTTACATAATCAATATTAAAAACTGTATGATGAAAACTTGTATAATGACCCATCTACTTTCATAAATCAAGCAATAATAACCCTTAATGATTAGGTCGATAGCTGGAAAATAGTGGGGAGGCGACAAGCGTTGGGTAATTAAATTTTTTTCCTCCTCTTTTCGGGCGTGGTCTGGAAGAGGGCCTCGTCGGCCCGTATCAGCCTGTTGACGGCCCGACTCAACGATACATCTGTCACCAAAAAACAGATCATCAAACACTTTCTCATTATGTTACATTACGTAATGTTCAGACTAGTAACTAATATCAATGAAATTACAGAGATGGAATTGGATTAAAACATTTTTTTTTTTATTTCAAAAAGTCTAAATCAAAAAAGTATTGCCTTAATTAAATAAATATCATCTAACGGTAAGCAGATTGTATAGACTTAATCACCCACTGCGAGCCAAATGATAAAATAACAAACTAGTAATGAATGGTCATTAAATGAAACAAAAGCGTGAAATTTTGGTAAAACCTCTTTAATGTGATATAAATTCAACAGTCCACTTACTTTTTACTACACTTGCTATTTTTTAACAACACATTCATGAAAAAATAATCGTTATTGATCGAAAAGGAAGTCCTCGGTATATTTTAAAAAGTATTTAATCAAGGAAAAAAGATATAAGCATAGACAAACTTTTATCTTTTCTAAGAATCCAAAGAAATATAAATGTCTTTGAATTCATTAGATAATCACGATTCCCTAACTATTAGTAAAATTTCATGTACAAACATTTCGATATTTTGACGTTCATTGTTTACTATCAAAAAGGAGTTGAAATCGTTTTTTTTTTCCATGCAGGTGTTACAATTAATTAAATAGATAACATAAGAAAACAAAACTACTGATTTAACCATAAATAAATAAGTAGTAAAACCTTAATTACTTTAGACAATCGCCATGCGAGACACCCATGCAATAAGTATTAAAAAAAATAACAAATACATAAAAAATATCAACAAATGTTTTGACCAACTAAAGACAAATTACCCAAAATAATTTTGTAAGTTTTCATGTACTCGTGATTTCATATTCATCTTATATTATATTAAATAATTAATAATTTTAATAAAGTCACTATAAAGTACTCACAACAACAAAAACCACATATATACATTTTATCTATATTTTTTTAGATAATTACATATAAGTACATACCGTATTATGCACCATTTAACCTATATACATTTTAACTATATGACTTTTGTAATAAATAAGGAAATAATCAATTTTATAAGATAATACAACAATAAGACAAATTAAAATTCAAAAGTAATAGGACTGAAGATGGCAATCATATAACCGAAATTAATTTCGGTTAAATTTAAATATGATTTTCATAAATTTAAAAGGGAAAAAGCTTTAAGAATTTAAGTTTTCTCGTTCAATGTGAATTAAGTTGCTAAATTTAATACAAGCTACAGCGACGAAGTGTCTGAAATTCAGATTTACAATCCGCCTGCCCAGCGTGAGGGTAGGGGCAAATCCTTCCAACCAGGCGACTACTTACCACTCAGAATTGTCGCTAACTCAGTAGGAGTGGTTGATGTACTTAATTTATAGCTACACGTGAGAAGAACTTTAGCTTAGCTTTGGCCTTCAGAAAATATAGTAAACATTGCACATTACTAATTGCCGGCTCGGTTGGCGCAGTGGCTAAGCCCTTGGCATTTGCGCCGCGGGCTGCGGGTTCGATTCCCGCACGGAACAAATATTTGTATGGCCTAATAATGATAGTTATTCCGGGTCTCGTACTTTGTGCATGTGTGATTTGTCTGCAAAACGCACCCACGACACATGAGAAATCCTACTATTGGGGATCGTTTAAAAAAAAATTAATTGACGTTAGAATTATTGCTATGGTACCTAGACGAATTCTTGCACTGAAATCCTACAAGTAATGAATATCTATAATTGTATCTATTTATACTTTATGACTAGACGGCGGACTTAATGACTAGAGGCATTCTCTACCACTCTACCTTTGGGTTGATTTTTTTTTAATTTCATAAAAGTGACGGAACGTGCAAAACGTTCACCTGATAGTAAGTGTACCGGCTGCCCATAACAAATGCTGTGCCACCTAGAAAATTACTGTGTGACACCACAATGCGCCCATCACCCTGAGACATCAGTTATTAAGTCTCATATGCCCAGTGATTATGCTAGCTCTCAGTGCCCTTCAAACCGAAACACAGTAATGTTGGCACACTGCTGCTTCACGGCAGAATAACTGGCCCTGGGGTGGTACCTACCTAGACGGATTCCTGCATAGGAATCCTACCACCAGTAAAGTTGAGCAGGGAACATGGTAAGTTATATATAATATATTGAATTTGTGTCTAAGAAACCTCACGTGATTAAAGGATGGCCCCTAATCGCCACTCGGAGCATTCGGATTGACCATCGCAGTTCCAGATACTTCGCACCTTAGACGCTGTGGCCATTTATTACGGGTACACGATTTTTAACATAAACAGTGCAGTTCACAAATGTCACTATAGAACTTTAAAATGTCGCCAACAAATAATTACTCGAACCTTAATAAAGTCCAAACTTAAATCAATCAATCAATCATAATCCACATAAGTTTTATCATCATTATTTTTTTAATGACACAACATAACGATGATGGAGTTAATATGATTTTAATTTGATACTTTCAACTAAAAGTCTGAATTAAATAATTAAACTAAAAATTTAATTCTCTTAACCCTATTAAGTTCTCAGCCTAATGTAGTCAGGTATTTAGATCTATAAAGCTAACTGTATTAGTAAAATAAAAAATAATAGACTAGTATATGTAATAATGAAAACGTCAGTAAAGAATGAATTTATATTTGTTTCTGCTAGTTGGCGCACTTCACATGTCCTCTAAATACGTTTATTCCTCAGACATGCATGTTTCCTTCAACGCTGAGAATGTGGTAAATCAAGTTTCAAAATTGCAGAACAATTTAGAGGAGCCGGCACCAGAGATCGAACTTAGATCTTTCACATAGTAAAAAGTAAAAAAAAAAATGTTTGTAGATTTCATTTTGGAGGGATTTCGCCATAGTTGCCACGCCTGGCAGGCGGGTTTGTAACCGCAGTTTATTTATTCATATGTAACAGGAAGATGCTGTTGCCCATCTCCTGGTTTTCATTTACCCTTTGTCGGCTTTTACGACACCCGCGGGATGAGTTGGGGTGGTAGATTCTCTTAAGCCACCACCACACTGAATATATATGAAGGTAACTCGTTGAACAGTATGAAGATAAATAAATAGATTCTATAATTAGTAGTTTCATTATAACACTATATATATAACACTATTAAGAAAATTTCAAATATAATTTATTAGTTGCAACAACAGCTTATAAAGCTACAAATATGTGGATACAACAAGTAGGCTACTTGTTGTATATATAGTACGCTTACAGATATAAAAAGTTTTAAGTTTTCCAAAAAACTGTAAAATAACTAAAAAAATAACAATAAATACCATTTTGACACCATCCCAAAATAAAATTCCTAGTATTAACAAGTACTATGACTACATGAACAATATATTAAGTGTATTTTAGTGAGCAAATATGTTACTTGTAAGTTCGTTGCAATGATATATAATATTTACTTTATACCGTTGTGTATATTACGTCACATTTTTATATCGAACCGCTGCTTATAGAGCAGCGATTTACCAGTTACTTGCATTGCTATCAAAATAATAGCAAATATTATCTAAACTTGCCGACTCTATCAATTCATAGTACATTTTATGTTTGTATTGTGACACGATTGTGACGTAATGTACATCCAATATCCAACAATGTCTATCTTATTTATGCCGCTTCATTTATTGAATGATTCTCGACCTTATTCCATAGATTATAGAAGTTATAAATAAGCAGTTGAGACTGTGTTGATGTGGGAAGAAAATTTAAACCGTCTAAAGTACAAAGTCTGTAACAATTTTGTATAATAGTACATATTGTTGGAGACTTGTATTGTGCTTGTAATAATAAGCAAGGAAATGGCATTAAAAATATAAATGAGATAAAGAGGAAAATAACGTAAAATAAATACACTACTGATAAAGAAAAGATCTTATAAAATAAATTAAGAAAGGAAAGAAAGTTAATTTGCTAAGAACCGCATTCAAGACTATTAATGGTGTGTTTTATCTAGTTTTTTTTTTTTGTTAAAACACCAATTTACTGGTGGTAAACCCGTTTAAGATGTTGTAGATTGTGATGATGCAGTAATGTGCAAGCGTTAAAGTGTTTCGGTTTGAAAGGCACTAACAGCTAGTGTAATCACTGGGCATATGAGACTTAAGAACCGATGTCTCAGGGTGACGAGCGCAGTGTGGTGTTATACAGAAATGTTCTGGCTTGTCTCGTCACTTTCTTCTATATAAAAAAAGATGAAACAAAAACTAAGTTTGAGTTAGTAGGTGCACAGCGGACCTTGCGTCAAAAATGAGCACCTAAATAGAAAAGTTACAGCCATTAATGGTCTCACTGCTGAGCACAGGCCTCATTTTACTAGCAAAACAAGTCTCATGTGCCCAGTGATTACACTAGCCTTCAAAAAAAGCTCTCAAAAAAGAAATTGACGAGACAAGCAAGTCATTCACTTCATGGTAAGTGCAACATCTGCCAATAACTTATGCTGTCGCCCAGAACATTACTGTGTGGCACCATACTGCGCTCGTCGCCCTAACACGACACTTCTTAAGCGTCATATGGCCAGTTCAGTTACACTAGTGAAGAGACTCAGACACCTCAATCAGAAACGGTGATCCCCTACCAGAAACGGGGCGTTCGGGGATCAGTCCGAACGGAGATCCCGTGACCCCTCTTAAGCGCTGATGGAGACTACCGTAGGGTTTTAGTCGGTAAGAGTCAAAAATAAAGTGCCAATAAAATGCCCAATGGGTTCTCGCTTTATCGTGGCCGGGGGGTAAAGTAACCGTGGCTTGGTCACCCACGGTGAAGCTATGAGGGGCCCACATGGTCGGCCTGTGGCGTCGGGCTGGCCCGAGGAGGTCGCCCCGAGTGGGCTACGCAAGCCCACTCGGGATGCGAATAGGGGGACTGCTGGGGGAACAGTACGCTGCCCTCCGCAGCCGAGGTGGAGTTGTGTTGTTGTGCCTCTCTCTTCCTATCCTCCGCGGCCGAAAGATGGTCGGCGGCGGATCCACAGACCAGATCCGCTGCCGGGGCCGCGAAGACTGAGGCTTTCGAGAGCAATTCTCCCGGTCCCATGGCCTCCGCGTTGCGGAATCGAGGGGGTTCGTTGCGCGCACTAAGTGGGGCCTGCTGAAAGGCGCGTCGTGTGTTCCGGCGCGCCTTGTAAGGAAGGTGAGAGGAGAGAAGGTGTCCCCTCCCGAGAAGGGGCGGCCGATTGTAGGCGACCGGCGCCGGTGGGGTCGCGGATAAGTGAGCTTACGTTCCCGAGGCTCTGCCCACATGCGGCGAAGGCGGAACACCATGGGGTTTTAGTCGGTGCAAGTCCGACATAACCCGTCCCCGTGTAAAAAAAAGAAGAAAAGCTGTCAGTGCCCTGCAGATCGAAACACCGTAATGCACACTACTACTTCACGGCAACTGACACTGCAGTGGCCTAGAAAACTCCTCAAAACCTAGGTAATAGACGCGATTTATTTTTAATTTTGATTGCGGATCTTAATTATACAACTTTGTAGTAATCCAGATTCTATTAAATATACAATTTAACTTAAATTCATTATTATGCATATAAATCTCTACTTTATTTCTTTAATAAAGGAAGACATAATAATAAATAGGTAAAGTCGACTTTATCAGCGGCTAAATAAGATTTACATTGTATAACCTAATTCGATGTATATTTACCAACCGGGCGTAGTGTTGGCGAGTCGCCGCATTCGTCGCGTGTTTCGATCCTGATCTCGAATCTTCTTTTCCATCTCGGCGTTGGTAAGAGTCTCTAAATACGGGGCCCACTGATCCGCTTCCGATGGCTGGCGATAAGGGGTCTGCGAAATGTTACAAAATATTTATACTGTATATCTTTACTATCATCATTATCATCATCGTGTTATCCTCCATCTGGCCGATTGTCGACCATGGCGATAATCAACTTCCGAATACTGTCGGAGATATTACAGTGTCGCAAGTGTACTCTCAAAAACACTGGTCAACAGGGCACTCACTCGTCCTAACCGACCCACGCCCGATGTTACGCTCATACGATAAGACTGGAGGTAGGTCAGGACAGTGTCAGTAACAACACACCAGACCCTTATCAAAACCACCTCAAAACTTCAATAAGGCGTACGTACAGACATAGTAAATAAGGACTAACAATTATTATAAAAACAAAACGCATACTACACTCACTAAAATAAAAGTGGAGATTTAAAAAAAGCAGACACATATCATCATATAATCATATCATTTAATTTGATTTATTTTTCTTGCTTCTGTATCGATGTACAATAAATGAGACATTTGATTCATTGATTGATTAATTCATTTTAATACCTACATACAGTCACACCTCTTTCCTTTCTCTTTCTTTTGGGGAAGGCAGAGACCACATCATTAGCGTTATCACGGAGGCAAGTCGAATGCTGGTACTTTTGAAGTGGCCATTCCCGAAAACGTTTTCGATCTGATCGTGATACGTTCGCGCACACCGCAATATTCCCTTAACACGCTGTTCTTTACGTTTTCCATCAGTCGCTCAAACTATTATTTCCCAACTTCTCATTTCCACAGCATATAAAGTGAAGAAAAGCACTTGCTTGTCTTCACTTCCACATACCTCATATAACTCTTACGCGATAAGATCGAGAAAATGGCCAAACTCGGTGTCGGAAACAACTCGAAAACTAAATAAGCTGAAACTCCTCCTGGACCAACCACTTTTGGTAGGGATGGTGACCATTGAACTGGTAGGTCAATGTAACTATTATATACCACAGTGGCGTACATACCTCAACGACAGGCAGCGGTGCTTCGCTGAAGGCATAAGTCCGTTGATGCCAACCAAGCTGCCCCCGGACGCTGTACGCTATGCCAGTAACAAACTCGCCCCCCAAACCCAACTCCGCGCAAAGCTTCATCGCAAATTGCTCGGGATTGTTTTCTTTTTCAGCCATATCCCATTCCACCTGAGTAAAATAAAAAAAAAGGAAATCACAGTCCGCCATGCTGCTCCAAAGCGGGTTGGCGGACATCACATGCCTTCGAAATATTTTTATTCCTCAGACATGCAGGTTTCCTCACGATGTTTTCCATCACCGCTAACATAGTATATCAGCACTAAAAATCGCAGAACAATTTTAGAGAACTAAGGTAGTACTTAGAAGAATCATGACCCCCTAGACAATATTTAATTTGACAATGTTTAAGGTACGAAGTCTGGTACTGTGTTTGTCAATCAACTGGTGGTAGGATTCCTATGCAGGAATCCGCTTAAGTAGGTACCACCCCAGGGCCAGTTATTCTGCCGTGAAGCAGTAATGTGCAAACATTACTATGTTTCAGTTCCAAGGGCACTGAGAGGTTGTGTCTGATGTCTCGGAGTGACGGGCGCACACAGAAATGTTTGTTTGTTACACAGCATTTGTTATGGGCACACATTGCACTTACCATCACGTGAACGTTTTGCTTGTTTCGTCACTATCTCCAATTAAAATTAAAATTAAAAAGCATGAAAGCAAATCCTCTCTTCTTAAAGAGACTCAAGTCTACTACTATTAAGAGGGTTACAAAGAGATGATAGTTAAAAACAATATTAGTTGAAAATAATACCTGATCAACTAGAGAAGTATTCCCTACGTGTATATTTAATTTTATAATAACTCTCTGGTCAGATTGTTCCTCGAGGATAGCAGGCGGCTCGCTGGGGAATGCGTCGATCTGTTGTCGGATCGACGACGCTATTGCCGGTATGAAAGTAACTGTGTTCAATTCCAAGTCATCACATAGCACTTCGGCGAATTGTTCTGGTGTTATAATTGATTCTGAAATGTAAATATATTTATTTTACTATTTTATTAAAATAATAATTCTAATACCTGTAGCAATATTACTTATAAGCAAAATTGTGTCGTGGCGGTTGCGGAAGCCGCCACCTTAAGAGAATCTACCACCCCATCTCACCCCGTGGGTGTCGTAAAAGTCGACAGAGGGAAAATAAAAACCAGGAGATGGGCAGCAGCATCTTCCTAGAATATCTGAATAAATAAACTGCGATTGCCGACCCGCCTGCCAATTTTTGCAACTATGGCAAAATCCCCCCAAAATCCCTAAAATGATGATGCAGAAAATAAAATCCCAAGTGTATATAATGTGCAATATCCTAATATTCTAGGTAATATTAAGGAATTGCACATTGGTGTCATGCCACACTAAGTACAAGTAAATTAATTTATAAAAAAATTAACTTTTTACAGATTCTCAAACAATAACGGTCTTATTCATAAAAAATACTTGTGATAAATTTATAACACTGAATAATAAAGCTAAATAGGCCTACTAGAGAGTAATATAAAACAGTATTATAAAATTCCGCTATGGGATACTTCACCAGCAGGCTGGGCTTAGGGACGATGTGTATATGCCCCAATAAATGTAATGAGCCTTGTAGCGTGATATCTGTAGGAGATATGACGACTTAAAGAATTTGAATATTTGGCTTTAAACATCTGTAATAAATGAGTAATCTCTGATTAATTATGAATAAGACCGTAAAAATATAAAAATTCATCTCAGATAAATATATTAATTATTATCATAATTCATGATTTACTAAAGATGTTTGTTAGCAGTCACCATTTTTATTCCAAGTAAAGGTGTCCCTTAGCTTCTGTCCCTCAATCTCCATGTCGAGGCGAATTGGGACCAGTATTTGCTTCTGTGAGGCATTTTCAAGCATTGCCGTCATATCAGTGTCATCAAAACATAAAGGGAATGTGCGCACCTATATAAACATCACAATAAAAATAATATATAAAGGTTACAATGCTGTTCTATAGGACACCATATTTGTATTCAATAAAAGGTTTGTGCCTAATATTACATACATACATACAGTCACGCCTCTTTCCCATTGGGGTATGCATACCACATCTTTCAACTTGCTACAATCCTGACACACATCTTCAGATTCTTTTACTTTCATTAGCGTTTTCACACACGCTCGTTACTTTTAACGTAACCTTTCCTCAAAAGTTCACCGATCTGATTGTGATACGTACGCCTAGGTCAACCATTACCGGCTTTCCCATTCACAATTGCCTCATAAATATGTTTCGTCAATCTCCTTTCATTCATCCTCTCAACATGTCCAAACCATCTAAGCATCCCTTTCTCTATCTTTGTCACTACATCTTCAACCACACCGCAACATTCCCTTATCATGCCAAACACTTGATTCCCACAACACTGTATTCTAATCTGAGTGTATAAGTGTTATTTTTTTATTTTTTTTATTTTATTTATTTAGGTAGTTATGTAGGTATATATGTTCAAGTGGTAACTCAATCCATATTCTCTCCAACAGCATGGCGGTACAACTAGCTCTCAACAGAAATGTTATGAACTAATGGCTCAAACATGATCATAATAAGATATTTCAACTAATGGTAGGATTGCTATGCAGGAATCCGTCTAGGTAGGTACCACCCCAGGGTCAGTTATCCTGCCGTGAAGCAGTGCAAACATTACGGTGTTTCGGTCTGAAGGGCAAAGAGAGCTAGCGTAATCGCTGGGCATATGAGACTTCAGAACTAATGTCTCAACGTGAAGGGCGTAGTGTGGTGCTACACAGAAATATTCGGAGTAATACAGCATCTGTTATGGGCAGACGTTGCACTTACCATCAGGTGAACGTTTTGCTTGTCACGTCACTTTATTCAATAAAAAAAATCTCAATTCAACAAAATAACCCCATAATGGATACAGACACAGTGGATCTAGGGAAAAAAACGCGCACGTCTGTGCTAATACCAGCCTGCAACGATATACAGTGGTAACAACACTGATAGATACACAGGTAGAGAACTCGGTGCAAGTCTGTCACCTTAATTAAAAAAGGATTGAATTAAACAGTCTCTGACCCAAGTTCAGAGAGATATTAACAACTGTTTAAACGATCATTTTAAATAATTACGGTTGGTTAACTCAATTTTTCAATAATACTCCATTCAAACCGTGATTAAGGTTTCAGCTGTGGTAACTCAGGGGTCGGGCACTTGCTTTAAATTTCATTAACGACAATGAGACACTGCACTCGATCCCCATCGCTGGTACTTCCAGAATTTTTGTACCATTTGAAGTGTTCAATTACCACATGCACAGTGGTGAAGGAAAACATTGCGAGGAAACCTGAATGTCTGAGGAATAGAAATATTTGAAGGACATGAAGTTCTCCAACCTGCATAGGAGCAGCATGGGCATGGTAGACTCTTCACAGCACCAAAGCCCTCTCAAATATGAGAGGAGCATATACGCTCAGCAGTGGGACATTTATAGGCTGATGTGACATTATTGGCTGGGATTCAAGTCCAGTGCTTGATGCAACATACCGTCATCCATGTAATGAATATGTTACTCTTGTATCTATGATTATCCATGGGTATTGCATGTCAGCCCAACAATTATTATTTAAACTAAAAATTACAAAAGCCTACCTGCAATACTTTAACATCCTGAGTCTTATAGTGTAAAATATGGCACTTAAACAAAGATTTGCAAAAAAAGCAACCAAAAATTCTGATCTTATTTATACCTATATACCCATACCTTCTTGTTATGTACTCTGGTCCTACTGATTTGTGTTGCTTGTGGTACGGCATCTAAATGTGATGAGTTGGGCATAACTGGGAGCCATGACGGGTTGTGTGGCTTTTTGCTCTTGCTCTCTCTAGGTGTAGCCAATTCCTGACTTACTGACACTGCCTTGTATCTGAAACCAGAGAAAATCAAGTACATGAATTGATTATTCCTACCAGCAGAGCCTGTAAATTTGTTAAAATTTAGATAACTGCAGCCATATTTGAGTTATTAAAATGATGATGATAGAATTATTAATATGCATTAGGATCTTAGCAAATTAACTTCCTTTCCTTTTTATAATTTATTTTCACAAAGTAATGCCTAAATCTAGTAACTATATAATTATAATAAAACCAATTCCTAAGGTTTATCCCATAGTTAGTATCCATAAATGGATGTGTCAGAAACAATGTACCTGGGAACTATTAAATTACAATAGCAGCATAGCCATCACCTCTCTCTAAGACCTGGCCTAAGCAGTAGTACATTTACAGGCTATAATTTATTATTTTTTTACACAAATGGATTGATTAGGTAGATATAGCCTACACTGCAGTATGACAAAACAAAAGGGTCTAGTTAGTCTCATACTTCTGGTTATAATCAGGTTAAGTTACAATTTTTTTATACTCACTTATCATCATTCCCTTCAATAATATCTTCAACTTCAGAGGCTTTTAGTAAAGACACAGAGCTGGAAAGCACATGAGGACCCAAGCCATTGTCAATTAATCGTTTTCTCTCTTCATTAGTCAAAGTCCTCCTGGCCATACCAGGATACTTCTTGTAGAGTGAACCGCGGAATAGCCTCAAATAATTACCAACCTGTATAACGTAAACTCGATGTTTGAAATCGTGAAATTAGTACCAACAGTTGAAACTGCAGGATATAAAAACATTGTATGAGATACACAAAAATTATCAACACTTACCTCCGATCCTACACAGTAAAATTCTCCACCTTCTTCAATTTGAAAACTAATCGGCTTATCGCCGTACGTTCTCAAAGCCATTTTTAATGTTTTCCTATGATCCTTTGCGATAAATTTAATAACAGCTCCCTTAGGTTAGAAATATTTATTTAAAGTTCCAACTATACCTATTAACTATATGGATGAAATCAATGAAAGTAAAACGTAGTGTTTAAATTTTCTTTTTAAGAAACAATGAACCTTAATGTAATGATTCTAAATAATATTCACTTTTATAAACATATATGAAGTTTAGAATTACCAGCACAGCTAAACATTCATTTCTAGACCATAGGCGTATAGACACTATGATAGAGATGCTCAGTACGTTGCGAATTGCTATATATCGGATGATACGATACACGTAATCACTATAAGATATATCGATATTTCATACGGTGTAACGTCCTTAGACTATAGGGATGCAACATCGCTCTTAAAAACATCGATGTTAAGGAACATAGTAAATTAAAACGAGACATCTATGTTTTTCCGATGTTTTAATTTTCTCATCCATCACCCCCAAGCGACTTAAACGTTATTTGTTTTATTATACACTAGCGATCTGCCCCGGCTTCGCACGGGTAGATAGATAATAGAAAGATATATTAGTACTTTATATGGACAAATAGAACAACCACAGTTCTTTCCTTACACTAACATTTTTTGTAGTGACTATTCTCATCGGCGGCTCTACAGCTGGTCAAATAAGATTACGTTATTTTACCAAAATAATGTTATATTTATAGGAATATAAGCCATGAAATATAGCCAATATTTGATGTCGTGGTAGCAAAATAGAACGACCGCTCTTAACCGCTGCGCAAAGGGAGCCGCGCACCTCGATGATGCCCAAGTTGCATAAAGCCGGGCGGCGGCGCGGCGTTTGAAAGACACCGCGGCCGCTGAATTTTTTAAAGAACGTTTTAAAGTTTTAATTAAAAGAAAACATATTATTAAAATTACTAATAGCTATTCAATCGTTTCTAGTTTACAAAAAATAATATGAGTAGGTAAGTAATTAATAGATCTTAGTTTATTCGCGAGTAGCGCGGGTAAGCGTAAGGCTGTTCGCTCACACTGCGGTATTTTTCTTACTTTTAGCAATGTTATACCTGTCGTAACTTCTAAACGATAGGTCCGATTCGAATAATTTAAAGGGGACCTTACATGTACATAATCAACCTTGACTATGAAACTATTTTGTAGGATAAGGATTAATATTATGATACGAATGTCATCATCTTTCAATTCTACCCGTGTTTTGATTGACTAATTTGTACAGAAGACGGTTATTGTGACTTAACTATAATAGTTAGACATATAGCCACGCGGACTTTTTTGTGAGTAATAATGAGTACTACGAAAATGTAGTACATTATTTTCTTTATCATCAATAGTTTTTGCAGCGCACGCCAAATAATAACTTTTATAAGTAAATTTTTGATACCTTGACTTACATCATAGCAATTTTCGTAGGAATCTCGTTTTTTTTTTTTAAAATCAAATACATCTCATGGTAGTCGGTGATAATGTAGTTGTATATAGGTGAAAGAATTTTTAAAATTGGTTCAGTAGTTTTTGAGTTAAATCATTACAACCAAACATACAAAAAATCAAATCTTTCCTCTTTATAATATTAGTTTAGATTAAAAAGAACTAGATTGTCATATTCAATACAAATGTAAGTATGTAGCTATACCTGTGACGTTACTAAATAACACCTGGCACACGAGCCCCTGGCCCGTGAGCACAGTATCCGACGAAGCTGTAAAAGCGAAAAAGACTAACAGCACCGAAATTATATAACTAAATAACAAAATAAAAAAGAATTTACAAAAAATAGGATACCTACGGAGTTTCTTTATCCTGTTTCTTCTCCGTCAGAGAAACCTCATTACGAAACGGCGGTATGACTTCTGACAAACGAAATTTATATTTCTTATGTCAAAAAAAAAGTATTTTTGTTTTGAATCCATTTCACATATTTGAAAACAAGTGTAAGTATGTAATCACAGAGCAGAGCACCGTTCGCACCACCGCAAAGTATCTTTCTTCAAAACATCGATGTTAACATCGATGTTTATGAGCGGAACATGCAAAAATCGATGTATCGTTTGCATCCCTATATACGCTCCGATATATTCCTTCTAAAACATCGTATTAACATATCATATCAAACTATGACGATGTTTATGGCTAACTATATGGAATCACATTATACCGTAACATTATATGTGTGGCATTTGACATACTTGTTATTAGTAATAAGAGAAAAAATAACGTTATTAATAGAAAGAAAACGAGCCGACTTTTCTTTAAATTTGTAGGTAAATTTAGATTCCTTTTAGATTGATCTTCGTAGATAAGAATAACCATAGTTTTTAAAAGTTTTACTGTATCACCGCCAGAAAAGTTGAAAATTTGAACATATTTTATTAAATGAATATAACTAAGTTTACGCCTTTTATCGCGTTTAATTTTGACTATTTTTATTCCGAAGTTTCACTCACAACACTCTAACATCAGAAATAGATTTTCCACGGAAACACTAACAGGCTTACCTTTTACTAAATATGGTTTAAAAAACCGTGAATCTTCACAAGAACGCCGTGGTAGCTCAGGGGCATTTTAATAAATATATGTACAAATTTAATTTGCCTGTAAATGGTTAGGAATTATTCAAATAAATAGTATATTTCTAACATTTAAAACATTAATATTATTCAGGTTTATCCTATGCATCTCACTTCATAAAAAGTATGTAGATCTTGTAGCCGCCGTGGTAGCTCAGGGGCCGAGCGCACGCATTAAATTTCAAAGTTCGCGAGTAACCTGAGTTAAATCCCGGTACCCGCATCTCTAAGATTGTTCTGTAATTATAAGTACTGATTTACCACTTAATCAGCGGTGAAGGAGAACAACGTGAGGAATCCACTGAGAAAGGTCTCGGGAATATTTCGAGCACATATGAAGTCCACTAACCCGCACTGGAGCAGCGTCGCGGACTCTTCCCGGTTCTAAAACCCTATCAAAAATGAGAGGCGGCTGGAGAGATGACATTTATAGGCTTTAACGTAGATCTACGAACTTTTCATTTACAAATTTTACTAAATCTACGTAATTTTGTATTCTAGCCTACGTCTTTTGCAAAATACGATTTGGCAACACTGATCATTCGTGTTTCTTAAATTACATTTTACAATCAGTACTCTTTGATCAGTTCGTATTTTTATGTCAAACTCATAAGTCGTTACCGAGCCGCAGTCGTCATTGCGACCAGTGCCGAATAATTCTGATAATGTCTACAAAGACAGGAAACTTCAAAAATCCTTTCTCTAGGCCATGGATGACTGAGACAGGCGCAGCGGCTGCGGCCGGAGGTTCGGGATCCGTTGGTTTAAAAGGTGTTGTAGCCGGTGGAATAACTGGCGGCATTGAAATTTGTATAACATTTCCTACCGAATATGTTAAAACCCAACTTCAGTTAGACGAAAAAGGTCAGTATCAGTTACAGAATATCACAATTAATTTTTAATTCAATATTTAACTTAATAAGCCATGGGTAATCCTCGTCAATCAGTAGTAAAAAATCGTAGCTGAAAGTAATTTGCTTAATTTTTCATCATTATCCAAATATACAATGAGTGGCACATTTATTTCGCTACAATTTAAGGATAGTGGTCTTAAAACTCGGTAGCGTATTGTATGTCTATGACTTCACTAATTAGAATCATGTTACAGAAGTACAAGAATCGAGGTTAAAATGACTGTCTTTAAACGCAGTTTCCATAAATATCCATATATCTCATAAACAACTTGTCAAGTGAGGACATGGACTTTGGTCTTCTTATTTTTTTTTTGGTATTTTGTTAAATGGAATGAGCATGTGATGTTTTAAAATATTTTCAAATTTATGACTAATTATAAATTGTTAGCCTTGATTCTTGATTTATAAAAAAAACTGTTGCTTTGTATATAAACCATATCAAATTGTGATATTATCTTGACCCACTATCTCCAAAGATAACTAATATCAGTATATATTATCTTTTTCTCAAGATTTATCTCTAATAATCAAGCAATTCACTGAACTATTCAAAAATTTGGATATTCAGTTGACATAAATCCTTGATTTATAATTGAATATTTGTTCCACTTTCAATTTTGTATGCATAAAATTTTTTACTGCATTTTTTAAATTAATGTGGTAACTGTTGCTGAATAAGTTGTAATCAATTGACTGTAAATACTTCCAAAGATTTTATTAAAATTCTAAATTTTTCTGATTAGAATCTGATTAGTTTTCTGATGATGTCAAAGTCAAACATGATTTTGGACATTACGGCTAAGACATAAAGCTTAGTTTTCACAAACTTATCTTCACATTATCAGAGAAATCATTTTTTATTGCTTAATAACATTCATACTGGGTTTGTATGCCAGTTGAAGTCAATAATAATGCATCAGATAAGTTATTAGTTTTTAACCAATTTCAAAAACAGGGAGGTCTCAATTAGTCTGGTCTCTTATTTTAAGGCATGTTCAGCAATCATTCTTTGGACTAATTTTGATGATTCTTTGTTTATTAGAAAGGGAGATTTTTCATAGGGTTAGTCCCATATACATTTGATCAAGTTCTGATATTGAAATCCATGAGAATAACTCTTAAATTCGCATATTAAGCATGTTTGGAGCTGCAGTGTGGAAGTTTTTTGATTAAATAATTATTATATCTAATTGTCCCATGTCTGAAATGACATCTGACCCTTTCTCTGATCATATCACAAAAGTCTTACATCAGAAACAGGAGAGTGGAGATAAGTGAGTGGCTCCATGTCTCTGGTGCATAACTGTTTAAACAATTATAAACATTTATGCACTTTCCACTGTCTCTATTCAACATGCTTGAGATGGGTTTCTGGTGATGCTTCATTACAGTTTAATCCAACTGAGTGTCCCAAAAACTACCTACAAACATATAGATAAGACTAAAGATTCCATGGCCTGAATATTAGTGGAATTTTCCACCATCGGCCAAATTGGGTCAGAACACATTGAATTAACTTCAACTGCTAAATAAAAAAAATGCTTGCTAGTCAGCACAATGATAAACAGATGCATAGAAGTTATTTTAAAAGTCATAGTGGAGATACAGATCTATCAGTACATAAATATGACCCTCTTACTTAGTGACAATTATAAATCAGGGTGTTTCCAGTCCAGATGGAGAACACTGCACATAGTTGGGTGCAGTATGGAAATGTGCGAAATGAATATGGAATGCATAATGAATATGGGAAAAATGGGTGTTGTGGTGGAAATTATCAAAGTGTTATTTCGTGACATTTTCACATCAATCACAGAGATTCAAGAGTCAAGACATATTTCAAATAGCCTTAATTTAGCTCCATGCTATTTTAGTTTTTTGATAGTTGAGCCTTGGACTCTTATTCCTTTCAGCAAACTTCAAATGTATAGCCAGTACTTTTAATCTCTATTTAAATAGCCTCCATTAATGTACTGGAGTCTGAGTTCTGAGTTTTGTTTCTTTAGTAAACTGAATATTTATAGCCAGACCTTAAATACCCTTACTGGTTAAGGGATCCTTTGAACTTGAAAGGGCCGATGACCCTATGAATTTTATATGAAAGTGGTTTCAGCAGAATAAACCAAAATATAATGAAAGTAATGATTTAATTCTAGTCATAGCAGAATTTTTGATGGTGTTGACATGTTTGTTTTCCATAGAAGGTTGACTAAATCGATTCACAGCTACCATGCTTAGTATAGAACGCAAACACAATAAATATATTTTTCTAAATATAGAATTGATCGACAAAGTGAGAAACCGCACGTGATAAAGGAATGTTGAGTTGTGGTTGAAGATCTAGTGACAAAGATAGAGAAAGGGATGCTTATATGGTTTGGACACGTAGAGTGGATGAATGAAAGAAGATTGACGAAACAGATTTATGAGTCGAGTGTGAATGGAAAGGTAAGGGTCGACCTAGGCGTACGTATCAGAACAGATCGAAGAACTTTTTACTTTTTAGAGGAAAGGTTACGTTAAAACCGCAACCGACGAGCGTTTATGAAAACACTATTGAAAGTAGAAGAAGCGAAAAATATGTGTCAGGATCGTAGCAAGTTGAAAGATGTGGTCTCTGCCTACCCCGATGGGAAAGAGGCATGACTTTATGTATGTATGTAGTTAAAGTAACTTTCAGCTATAGAATAGAAACCATATTTCAACATCTCTACCTGATCACCAAATATAAATAACAATTCAACACATTTTTGTACAACTAAATTTTGCAAGAGGTAAAATCAAGTCGGCTTTGTTGGTTTGACTGGCGTAGTGGCTTATGCGCTGTAAGGTCGTATTTTTTTTTTATTGGAAAAAGAGACGAGACGAGCAAAACGTTCACCTGATGGTAAGTGCAACGTTTGCCCATAACAAATGCTGCGTCACCCAGAACATTTCTGTGTGACACCACACTGCGCTCGACACCCTGAGACATCAGTTCTTAAGTCGCATATGCCCAGTCATTACGCTAGCTCTCAGTGCCTCCAGACCGAAACACAGTAATGTTTGCACACTACTGCTTCACGGCAGAATAACTGGCCCTGGGGTGGTACCTACCTAGACGGATTCCTGCATAGGAATCCTACCACCTGTAAAAGTAACTTCTCGTAGCTTCTCGTTTGGATGTTTATTCATGTGGCAGCATATGTTTCCGTGTAGGGGCGGCTTAAGAAAATCTAGCACCCCATCTCATCCCGTGGGTGTCGTAAAAGGTGACAGAGGAAAATTAAAACCAGAATGGGCAGTAGCATCTTCCTGAGAATCTGAATAAATAAACTGCGGTTGCCGACCCACCATGGCAAAATGAAAAAGAACTTATGTCTCAGGGTGTTGCACAGTATGGTGTCACACAGAAATTTTCTGGGTGACACAGCATTTGTTATGGGCAGACGTGGCACTTACCATCAGGTGAACGTTTTGCTCTACTCACTTTGCTTACTTTATCCAATAAAAAAAAGAGGACTAGGGTTAGGCTGAAATGATGATGATGATGTGTCGGTAAAACGCACACACGATACTAGATAAATCCAGGGTCAGGCAACGTTATTTTATAAAATGAAAACTGCAAAACCTATAATAGCAGCATTACTTTGCTGCGTTTCCTATTCCTATTTACCGTATGACGAGAATCTGAGACCCGATGGAGGCCGTGACGTGGAGGCGACAACGGATCTACCTTTTTTCATAAGACAAGCTGTGCCTTGCGGTTTCACCCACGTAAAAAATTAGACACCGATCGATGATATACATACATAAATACTTACTTATTTGAATCGGATTTTGGTGTTTTAATTCTTTTGCACCGAACCTTAATTATATTTCTGAACTTAAAGAAGTTTAAGTTACTCGCTATAATATCAGCTACTGTGCCAGTGAAAGTCCCGTTAAAATCGGTCCAGCCGTTTCGGAGATTAGCCGGAACAAACAGAATAAAATTTAAAAAATTGTTTTTTTTTCTTATAAGAAGCTATTACATACTTTCATAAGCATTGAGTAAAAAGCTGTGTTATTACAAACAGACAATTAATTTTATTTATTTGTTTAGATATTGGCGTTACGAGCAAATCGTTCATCTGATGATAAACGCAACATCTGCCAATAACAAATGCTGCGTCACTCAGACGATTTATGTGTGCAGACATCAGTTCTTAAGTCTCATATGCCCATTAATTAACAAATATACGAATATAATTTAATATAATTTACGAGTAAAGTTACGAAATGATTATGATAATAAGTTAATGTCCGTTAAAAGATAAATTAACTTATATACGTTTCTAAATAAAATATTTTTTTAAATGTATCGCTTTTTTGCAATACATACGTTTAGACTTTTGGCGCCAACTCGAAAAGTGGCATTTGTGTTTTTATTTAATTTTGTAATTTCTGTTTATTTTTGGAGTTTTGATGTTTAATATTGATAGTTTATTATGCAGCAAGTGCCCCTGAAAGCGTACAGTGATTGAAAAATTCAATTCATGACCAAAATTGTGCTTTTCGTTTTGTCTGCATCAGTCCAGCAGATCTTCAGTAAAAGACAACTATCATTTTACTATCGATCGAATTTTAAAAGTAGCTGCTTGAAGATTTTACTTGGATTGTATACTACTTGGATAATATGATACTTAACACTGGAAAATAGTTTACGACTGTTTCCATAAATGAATAAATACATAAATAAATACGTTTAATCTGTAAAGTTCAATAATCCATTCCGTAATATATTTTCAAAACAAATTCCGAGTAATGAAAATTTCAGAAACCAACATTAAATTTTTTTGTTTTTTCTTTCTAATAAATATGAGTATGTTATTACGTTAATTTCATAAGTATTCGAAATTTGGGAACAGCTAAACCTAATACCTACTCTGAATAAGTCCTGTTCTGTTGATAATGTATTGAATTTCTTCTAGGTGGTACCAGAAAATACGCGGGTATATTCGACTGTGTCAAGAAGACCGTGAAAGGACATGGCTTCTTCGGTCTCTATAGAGGACTCAGTGTCTTGCTATACGGCTCCATACCAAAGTCTGCGGTCAGGTAATTTCAGTCTTTGTAATTTTATTCGTCAAAAGTTTCAGTGGCCCCAACACCTAAACACGCCTGATAAAGTTCAGTAAATTAAAGAAAAAATGCATTCTTGACTACGAAATAAAAGACTATTGATGATTTTTTATAATTAATTTAAATATAAAACCGACTACAAATCATGCACTTGCTTACGCGAATTTAAGAGTTAATGAGTTTCTAATAGATTCCATCATCAGAACTTGACCAAATTTTTATGATACATCTAACTTAGATGATGCCTTAGGGGCGCTAAGGTATCCTCTTTCTAATAAAATATAATCGTCGTAATCGGTCCACGTGGTATTGCATTTCTATGCAAGAGAATCTCGCTCAACATACATTTATATTTCACATTTCATAGAAAAAAAGATTTCGACGAATTGAGAACCACGTCCTTTTTTAAGTCAGTTAAAAAAACTCTCTTTAACTGTCTTTAACTGTCGCCAACGACATGACAACGACGGATTCCTGCGAAGGAATCAGCCACCAGTATTGTGCTGTAAGGTCTCTCTCTAGTTGGAGATAATCGCCACAATCGACACCTCCGCTACAGCTCGTAAACTGTATGGACGACTAGAACGCGGTACATTTATATATAGGACGATACGACTTAGGGACCTTTAAGAAAAGAGCCTTTTCCTTACTCAAAGGCCGGCAGCGCATCTGCTATTCCTCTGGTATTGTAGGTGTTCATGGGCGGCGGTGATCACTTACCATCACGTGAGACACCTGCTCGTTTGCCACCTATTCTATAAAAAAAAACATTTTTCATCTTTAACCGCATAGAAAAAACGATTGGCTACATTTTTAAACTTCCAACTTCGATATAAATTTTATTCACGTATAAATTGGTGAATATATTTTTAGTTAGCTTACATCTTGAAATAACACGGCGGACATTCAACCTTCGTGCACAAAAATATCCGAACACCGAAACACGTCTGTCTGTATGTATGTTGAAATCAGTCCCGGTCTCATGTGATTCCATAATACTCTTGATACGAGTATCTATACTTTTAATAAACGACGGAATGGCCCAATCAGACAGACGCCGCGAGTCCTGGGTTCAAATCTCAGCCAGGGCCAAAATCATAAACTGTTTTCCCGTGTCCCTGACACTGCAAAGCCTAGCCTACCTCCGATCTTATCGCATAAGCGTTGAGTGAGTGCACCCGTACAGGAATTACTCTCTTAAAGTATCAGATATTATCTACGCGATACTTGTAACTGTTTTCGAGAAATTTAAAGTAGCATCTTTAAATTTCATAAATTTTCGGCAGATAGCGTCAAGACACTTTTATTCACTAAGAAATCTTATACAAATCAGGACAGAAAATCAGTTTTTTATCTATTCTGGAAAAAATAACTTTCCAAGTTACGAAGGCTTCGTTATATCAGTGAAGTATCCGATAAAGCTGTAAATTCCAAAAAGGCTAACAGCAATTACATCACCGAAATAATATATACATATCAGTGTGACATGTCATAATAATCATCTGAAAATCAGTAGGTATATTGGTAGTTTTTGTAATCGGTTCTATTTTGGCGTCTGAAACTCGTTGAATGGTTTGGTTGTATTGTTTTTTTTTTGTAGAAGAGAATTTCACCTGACGGTATGTGCAACGTCTGCCCATAACAAATGCTATGTCTTTCGGAACACATCTGTGTGGCACGACACCGCGCCCGTGTCACCCTGAGACATCAGTTCTTATGTGCATAAAAAATATTTATAATTTAAAATTAAATATAATTTGACAACATAGGGCACCCCTATATTGCGACAAAATTTTGTAGCTCTAATTTTGCGGGGATTTCGACATAGTTGCCCTCACTTGGCTTAAAAAAGTATATCAATTGTGTTGGCAACCACAATTGATATACTTTTTTAGACAGAGCCACCACCACGGCGGCTTAAGTATATCCGTGTCGGTTGAGAATTGTTAAATTAAGCAGGAAACTTCAAACCCAATTTGCCCAGCCGTCTATAAGATGGTAGCTCTGAAGTGCGACATATCTGATACAACGATCGCCTACAAAGCGTGGCGATAACGACAAATCTTGGGCCTATTGACCAGCAGTGGACTTTTGGCGAATGATGGTGCCAAGGAAAAGGCCGCCAGATCGAAAGGTCTGATCTGGGGAGGACGTCTCCTCCAACTAGTAATATTTAGGATGTTGTATATATAGTTCGCATCTCAGAAAACTTTCATAGCGCGATTATGGACGTATGGGAATATTTCTTGAGCTTCTCATGTGGCGACATAGATTTCGCTACTGACTGTATACTGGTTTTTTTTTTTTTTTTTATGTTAGAGGAGGCAAACGAGCAAGCGGCTCACCTGATGGTAAGTGATCACCGCCGCCCATGAACATCTACAATACCAGAGGAATAGCAGATGCGTTGCCGGCCTTTGAGGAAGGAATAGGCTCTTTTCTTGAAGGTCCCTAAGTCGTATCGGTCCGGAAAAACCGCTGGCGGCAGCAGATTCCATATGGTGCTTGTGCGGGGCAGAAAATTGCGCGAAAAACGCACTGTGCTGGAATGCCAACCATCAAGGTGGTGACGATGACATTTCGCGCTATGCCGCAATGTGCGATGGTGAAAATCAGCGGCTGGAATTAATCCGAACAATTCTTCGGAACACTCCCCATGGTAGATCTTATAAAAAATGCAAAGGGATGCAACATCTCTTCGCAAAGCCAGTGGATCAAGCCGATCTGATAGAACATGGTCGTCGACGATTCGAGCCGCTCTCCGTTGAATGCGGTCAAATGGAAGTAGCTGACACTGGGGCGCCCCCGCCCAGAGATGAGAACAGTACTCCATGTGCGGCCGAACCTGCGCCTTATAAAGTTGCAAGCGTTGGGTCGGCATGAAGTATTGTCGCGCTCTACTGAGGACGCCAAGCTTTTTGGAAGCCAATTTGGCCTTCCCTTCCAGGTGACCGCGAAACTGAACGTCACTCGATATGTCGACGCCAAGAATACCGATACTGGCTGCGGCAACGAGGGGAGTGCTCTCAAAATTAAATGATCACACTATCATTTTACTGTAGCCAGAGGACTTACGTACAGAACAAGAATTATTTACCATACATCTTTATCCTCAATATATTGTTCTAATTTATACGTGTAGTTCGCCTTTTGTAATAAAGTTTTCCTTAAGAACCTTTTAAAATTAATATTATTTCGCTGTTTCATACTAATAGAAAATTTACATACATACATAGAGTCAAACCTTTTTTCCATGGGGGTAGGCAGAGACCATACCTTTCCACTTGCTACGATCCCGACACACATCTTTCGCTTCTTCTACTTTCATTAGAGTTTTACTTTAATGAAGAAGTAAAACTCTAATGAAAGTAGATTCATATCCTATCATAGATTATATCCGTTGGTTGCACTTTTGACGTGGCCTTTCCTTAAAACGACTTCGATCTGATCGTGATCGTGATACGTCGACCCTTACCCGCTTGCCCATTCACACTCGCCTCATAAATCTGTTCTGTCAATCTTCTTTAATCCAACCTCTTTACGTGTTCAAACCTTATAAGCCCGTTCTCTATTTTTGTCACTACATCTTCTACCGTACCGCAATGTCTCCTTATAACACTGTTCCTCACTTTGTCCATCAAGGTCACTCCAGCTACACTTCTCAAACTTTTCATTTCCACAGCATTAATCTTACTTATATGCTTCTTCTGCCAGACCCAACATTCACTGCCATACATAAGTGAGGGTATATAATTTCGGTGATGTAATTGCTGTTAGCCTTTTTGGCTTTTACAGCTTCATCGGATACTGTGCTCACGGGCCAGGGGCCCGCGTGCCAGGTTTGGTTTGACCCAAACATACTCTTAAATACTTAAATAAACTCCTACATAAGTGTGGGTATAGCGTGTAAGTACAGCCAGTCGTGCCTTTTTAGATGTGTTCTGGCTACACAAAGTTATGCAGGGCAGTTAGAATATAATATATAACACATTTTTACACTAACCGGGATGTATATTTTGCCAACGCAAATATGTTCTCGTATGAGCATAATTCGAATACCGCGATCAGTTCTAAAAGATTTATTTTTTATTTAAGCAAATGTCTTTTGTTATTTTTCTACAATTTTAACTTACGTTATTTTAAGTTTGTATGTTTGATCGCGGTAATCTCAGTAAATACTAATCCGATTTTGATTTTTTTTATTAGATAGCACGTTTATTGAAAAAGGTTTTACGCTTAAAACTTCTTACTACGGCCTTAAGGAGCCGCATTCTAATAGGTCAGCTAGTTACCACGCCATACGGCGCAATCAAGTGGTCGGCTTATTTTACGCGGGTGAAACCACAGGGCACCGCTAGTAATCTATTCGTGAACATGAATAAATTATAGATAAAAAAGTAAAGTAAAGTAATAGCCTATAAATGTCTAATTTCTAAGACATGCATGTTTCCTCACGATGTTTTCCTTCACCGCCGAGCACGTGGTAAATCAGCACTTAAAATTGCAATTAACAATTTTAGTGGTGCCGGCACCGAGAATCGAACCCAGGTCACTCGCGTACTATGAAATTTAAAGCGAGCGCCTAGCCCCAGAGCTACCACGGCTATTATAGATAGTAACACTGGAACTTTGATCGAAAGTAGCGCAGTCGTTCGGCGTTTGTGTGTAAATTTCGTTGCGCAGACACTACCAATAGCATTGTTCAGTTATGAATATGATTTGAATTGAATTTGGTATAAATGTACCTGTAAGTGGTTAAAAACGTGTGCGTCTATGGTTCCTTCAAAACATCGTGAAAAAACCGGCATGTGTGAGAAATAAAAATATTTCGTCATTGAAGTCCGCTTCTTATTTTCGGTGATGTAATTGCGGTGATGTAATTGCGGTTAGCCTCTTTGGCTTTTACAGCTTCATCGAATACTTTGAAGTCCGCCAACCCGCATTAGAGCAGCATGGTGGACTTTTCCCGGCTCCAAATTCTCGGGAATGAGTCGAAGTGGTAATTAGTGTTAAGATTTCTGTGCAAGAATCAAGAGTAGGTAGGTACCACCGCAAGCCGAGTTATTCTGTCGTGAAGCAGTCGTGAGCAAACATTGCCACGTTTCGGTCTGAAGGGCACTGAGAGCTAGTGTAATCACCGGGCATATGAGACTCCAACAAACAATGGGGCCAGTGCTCAGCAGTGGGAACATTAATGTCTGTAACCTTTCTTTTTAAGGGGCTCGTTTCGACACAAGGTCCGCTGTGCACCAACTAACTCAAACTTAGTTTTTGTTTCATCTTTTTTTTTATTGATGGAAGCGTCGTGATTCACGCGTCGAACCAAACGTTCACCTGCTGGTAAGTGCAACATCTGCCAATAACAAATGCTGTGTCGCCCAGAGGATTTATGTGTAGCAACACACTGCGCCCCACCCTCTGAGACAGTTCTTAAGTTTCGTATGCCCAGTACACTGGCTATCAGTGCCCGTCAGTTCAAAACACAGTAATGTGCAACGAATGCTTCACGGCAGACGGACCCTACCAAGATGGAATCCTATCACCACCGTCGCTGCCTAGAGGAGGTATCTGTGTTCAGTTCATTGTTGTTACAGACTGTAGATGTTTATGAATATTTCGTGACGTCGTGGAGTTTTAAATTATTAATTCCACGTGAACACAGCTTTCATATTATAAAGCAAAGTCTGAGGCGCGTCGACATATTACCAGCAATTATCGCGTTACCGTGACACTTGATAGCGACACTCGGCTCCCCACCACGCGTTTACGTAACGTTACGTGTAAACAAATCAGTGAAGTCACCGCGTCGATTTTTATTTGCGTACGCTTTGATAACCGACTGCGCTAATTTCGTCACCAACCGGCCGTTGCTATTGTTTAAGCGGCAGTTCTCGTGTGTACCTGCTGTTTTTTATGGGATCAATTAGACAATTTGTGTTTTTTTCACAAATGTTGGTTTCGGTCGGGATTTGAACATAGAGCCCGCGGCGTAGGAGTACTCTAACCACTACACAACACGGAAGTCATAATGTCTAAGTGCTTAACTACTATCGCACCTGATGGTAAGTGGCGATTTAGTTTTGGATGGTAAACGCACTAGCTTAGTAAGTGCCGATTTACTCCTCTCTTATCTTCTCTTCTCACCCACATTGTAATCAGACGGAAATATTGATGAAGGCAAATTATACCATTATTTTGCTGTACGCATTATGAAAGAAGAAATGAATGGAAAACCGCCGTGCGCTTAGTTGTCCGATGATGCAAAGGAGAAGGAGGAATTCGCCTAGTTAAGTACCACAACAGTGCCTGTAATACTGCCGTGAAGCAGTAGAGGGCAAACATTACTGTGTTTCAGTTTGAAAGGTATTGATAGTTTGTATTGATAGTGTAATACTGCGGGAATATGCGACTTAAGAACTGTCTCAAGGTGAGGGGTTTACTAAAGCACTAAAGAAAAATATTGAGCCGTGAAAATCATTTACATACGTTCCTCCAAAGTGTAATTGTTGTAAATTGGAACACGCCCTTAAGAACCTTTCGATTGTTACTTGTAAGTGTTGTGAGTTCTCTAACCCCGTCACCCTACAGCTACAATGATAATGTCCTCCTGGCCGATTTTCTACAACTGGACTGGACAATTTGTCGAATGCTGTCGGACGCTATCAACTGCGCAGGAGATATTATAGTGCCTCAAGTGTACTCGCATGCACAGAGGCACTCCCTCGTGCCAACATACCCGCGCCCGATGTACCGGTCATGCGATAAGATCGTAGGTAAGCCACGATGCAGTGTCAGAGACACGGAGAAAATCACAACACAACCAGACCCGAAAACCGGCGGGGTTTCGAACCCAGGACCTGCGCCGTAGAAGTCAGGATTTTTTTTATTTGATAAAAGTGATGGAACGAGCTAAACGTTCACCTGATGGTAAGTGCAAACGTCTGCCCATAACAAATGCTGTGTTACCCAGAACAGTGTGACACCACAATGCGCCCGTCACCCTGAGAAATCAGTTCTTAAGTCTCATATGTCCAGTGATTACGCTAGCTCTCAGTGCCCTTCAAACCGAAACAGTAATGCTTGCACACTGCTTCACGGCAGAATAACTGGCCCTGGGGTGTACCTACCTAGACGGATTCCTGCATAGGAATCCTACCACCAGTACTCTAACCACTACACCACGCGGTCGTCAAACAGCTGCAATATAGTAATTTTGAATAATTAATACAATTCACAAAGTAACTGTGTTACACGGCGACTATATCGCTACACGATACGGCTTAATGCCACACTAATGATAACAAAGATCTGTTAAAAGTCACACGACGCGAACCTCAAGCGAAGATAACAGTCAATGACATTGCGGACAGATCCGCAAGGTAATGCCATTAGTTACTAAGTTTTGCATATTTATATATGTAAAGCCGTGTTAGCCGTGTGGTGGCGGCTCGTTAAAAGAATACTACCACTCCCGTCTCATCCAATGGATCTCGTAAAAGTCGAGTAAGGAATTAAACTGCACTGTGCACCCAATAGCGCATGGTGGCGATGGGCTCACCACCTATCATCATCGTACCATCGCAGGGCCGGTTATCCTACCGAGAAGCAGTAGTGTGCAAACATTACTGTGTTTCGGTCTGAAGGGCACTGAGAGCTAGTGTAATTACTGGGCATAGAGACTCGAGAACTGACGTCTCAGAGAGACGGACGCAGTGTGGTGCAACAGCTGGGTGACACAGCGTTTGCTATGGGCGGACGTTGCACTTACCACCAGGTGAACGTTTTGCCTGTCTCATCTCTTTCTCCAATTAAAATAAAATAAAAGTATAAGTGTCGCAATGGTTACTAAAAAAACAAGATCTGTTGGGAGTTCTTACTAAAAACCACACATCACTTTTCATAAAAGATTATAGAAAATTTTAAAAAAGTGACTAAAACCATTCGAATTAGAATATTGTATTTGCCATGTTGAATTTACTTCAACATATCAACGTATAGCCCTTTGCCATGTGGCATATAAAGGCTGGCCATCAGCAACATTTCTAATGCAGATGTTTCGCGAGCATCACACGAGCGGATGTGATCAACTAGACCCCACCCCTGACGCAATTCCTCGTTTCATCACCATCATCATAATTTCACACTAGTCCACTGCTCATAGGCCTCCCCATAGATTGCCACAAAAGTTTGTAGCTCTCATTTTGGGGGAGATAGTTTTTTTTCCATAGTTGCCACGTTTGGCAAACGGGTTGGCAACCGCAGTTTTTTATTCAGATGTTCCAAGAAGAAGCTGCTGTTCAAAACAAACCATTTGCTAAAATCATAAAAGTATTTTTGAAACTACGGGGAAGCGCGGAAAATTTTATTTATGGTCTGTTTCACTGTAGTCGAGTAAAAATATAAGCATAATTTTATTAATAAAAACACAATGCTTGCCTATCGTATATGGAAGTTGCATTGAAACACTACTGTAGTGTAAGCGGCGGTCTAAGGACAATTTTTTTTATTTTGATCGGTCATAAGTTATTTTAAATTTATAACTATCACAACTGTAAATTATATGTAAGTTATATAATAAAACAAGTAATAATGTCTATAACAATTAATTAAATAATAATCTGGAGCTACATCGAAATATCAGAATCAATTGCGCTCTGAACTATATCTCACGTCTATACAAATAAATAAAATAGGAGTGATTTCTCAATAACGACTTTTTCTTAATCTCATATGGTAATTTGCAAGAGGCGGTAATTTGCAAACGTGCGTTTAGAGCAGAGCTACACAGTAGACCCCCAGGTCTGCGAGGTACCATGCTGTACGGCGCAATCATATAGTCGGCTTAGCGTATGGGTGAAACCGCGAATTACAGCTAGTTTATAATGAATCGTTGTTGGTCTCGGGTAAATATTACCGTCTTCAATGCCCAATTATTATCTGCAATTCGACCACACTCATTCAACTATGGTTGAACTCGAGAGTATCATCGATGATGAGATGCCGTCGTGTTCTTTGGTTTCAGCTCACTCAATTGGATTGAATTGACAATAACAAGGCAGCGGTCTTAAAACAGTATGACCTTTCTGCTTTTCCAATTCATCAAAAAACATATTTTTTTACATGTTTTCGATTTGCCGGAAATTTTGTCTGAGGAAAGACTGTTTGGGGATTCCGGTTGTAGCAACGCTGTCGGTAAAATTTTAGTTATTTAAATTGCAATTGCATTTTTAATGACGCCAATTGACATTTATGGGCTGTTTATGTTGTTACTTTACTAATTCATAATGTTTTGAAATAAATTATCTAATTAGTTTATTTTTATGACTGTTTGTACTTAAGCCGCCGCTCTGACTTTACTCGAAGGAAATCCATACTAATATTATGAATGCGTTGAACCTATTGAACCTAATCTTCGGAATACTTTTGATTCCGGAGAATCAGAGTTTCCATGGTACGAGTATTTTTAAATAACCAAAATCCACGCGGATGTTGTCACGGGCTTTCGCTCGCAATATTAAAATGCGAAAATAACTATCAGCTTTTTACCTTTTCACGGCTCAACCTTTGAACTGTTCTTGACGAAATTCGACACAGAGATAACTTGCATTCTGGATTTGCGGACGTAGGATACTTTTTGTTCCGGACTTCAAAGAGTTCCCATGGTTTTAAACTTAAATCCATGCGGTCGCGGGCTTCAGTTACTGTTATATATATTTCTATTCGATTCTACGTCAATTCAAACAAGTCATGATTTCTAGGCTAATTCTAATTCGTATCATGATTGCCCAAGCCATTATTGTCCAAAGCTGATCGAGTTTCATATAGTAGTGCAGATATTGACCTTCGACGCGACGTTATACTGGTGATATAGAATCTACTGTCGAATCTAATTTTTTATGGAAAAAACCGTTGACCGGTAAGCCTAGTGTGGGACTATGCTTACCGATGGCATAAGCCTATCGCTTAGGCACGGATTAAACCGAGCCGTAATGATCTTCAAAACATTTGTTTTGACACTTTGGTGACACATACCTTAGTTTCCTGTATAAATCGATGCATTGTAAATAGTAATAATGTCTTCAACCAGTGCGTGTACAGTTGACACTGCAGGACGGACGGAATACGGAAGCTCAGTCCCTCAGTGAGATATGGAAAGGGCTGTGCTCAGTGTTTCTCTGCGAGATAGAATCCGTAACGATATCCGCAGTAGAACTTAGAGTAAGCGACACAGCCGTAAGGATCAGCAAGCTGAAGTAGCTATGGGCCGGCGTTAGAGAACATAGTAGAACGAATAACTCTTAAGGAAGAACGTTAGTTATCCCCACTAGTTGAAGCGACCTGCGCAGTTTTGCATGATATTTAAAAATACGGATAAGAACCGCGAGCATTTCTTTATATTTATACACACTCTCCACATCGTTATATCGTTTACGATACGCATATAACATGTATATATGTACCTTAATAAAATTCCTTCAATCTTCCCTAGAATTGAAGTTTACTAATAATGTAGCAATCAATGATGGTTTAACCGAAGTGCAGGAAATATTAGTTTATTATGTCTTTACCTTGATTTTGCTGCTATATAGCTTCCTTTATTCGTCTCGATATTTTGATTTTATTTAACTTACACAAGATTAAGGTGAACAATTATGACTACTTATCGTGGTATACTAAGTAGAATTCCCTGTCGAAATTGAAAAGCTAAAGCCTATAACATTTTTGAGATCAGGCTTCACATTTTAATGATTCCGGAAAGTCCACCGCTTTGCTGCGTGCGGTACTTGAAATGTCATCGATTTTTTTTTATTTCCTGCTACTTTGTTGACTTTTTCCTTTATCGTCAAGTTCCTGGTAAATCAGCATTAAAAATATCAAATAATAATTTATGTTGCCGACACGTCTGTATATTTACATTAAAAAAAAAATATGCCCCACAACAGAATTTCTCCTGTATCGTGGGTGCGTTTTACAGACATAAATTTCACATGCACAACACAAGCAGCCCCTTAAACCAACAATTTGTGTTTTTGCACAAATGGTGGCTCCGGCTGGCATTCGAACCCAGGACCCGCGGCGTAGAAGTCTACTGTACTGTAGGTACTGTGATGACTAGGCCACGCCGTCGTTTTATGAAATTTACATGTGATTTTCCTACTGACTCTGAAGGACCAACAGTTTCCTTAGCAGGTGCTCGGGCGGGTCTCATCGCCCAGATCAGTCGACTTACGGCAACCACTGATAGGAGATCAGCAACAATAAATCGGCCAATAAGTCACCTAGTAGCGTAATAAATTAAGGATAATTTTCTTTATGGTAAAACGCAATATCAACTATTCCACCCCCAAGAAGTAGTCTGCATGCATTTCTGTATTTCGATTTAAAGGACACTACCTATGGAAGTTATGGGAGAAATTAATCTTAATAACCATTTTTCAAGGAGACTGAACGCGATTTCTAATTATCTTTAGTAATGCCACTTGTATACAGTTCAAGACATCAGAGACGTGGAGTTTGTAGGACGCAACATCAGCAATTTTTAAACTATTGTCATCATTTTTTAGTTGTATGGAACGTAACCCCTCGGTTCTCAATATTAGTATCTCACGTATATTGTTCCAGAGCGCAGTCTATCAATCAGGTTTGAACCAGTTGATCGTAAATGTCCACACTCGGACTGATGATATTATTGTGCTCCAAGAATATTGAACTGAAACTGATAAAAGCAAGCGTGGCGGCTACCATTGGTTGAAATACTAGCTCGTCTCGTCACTAATTCTATTTAAATAAGGAGCTCTTGCAACTGTTTACACGTGATAGATGTGAGACATATTTTTGAAACATGATTATAACAAAAAACATGTATTGAGAAAAACATTCTCACTGTAAAATAACTACTCAGTATACTTGTATAGATAATATTTTTACAGATGTTAAGTCTTTGCATCAATCCATAATTCACAACATAAGTTCTGATCATTCTGGGCAGTTATTATTTTAGCAGTTAGTACTTACGTTAAAAAACAAATAATAAAAAAATGTGTTTGCTCCTGTGAATAAGTATCGCTTGGAGAAGTTTAGAAGTAATGAAGATAAAAACTTCTATTGCTTTCTTATCACAATAATGACTATTTATATATAGTATTGTTAAACCTTCTGAGCAAGGAATTTAATGCCATTTTTACTTCTAAAACTCTCTCCTTGAACAGTCGCAAAACTTTTAATGGGCGACAGTAGGATTCCACAGAAGTAGGCAAAGGTTGTATGAACTTTATAATGAAAAGTCATACAACTATAGTAAGACATTTGTAGAATATGTTAAAAATTATTTAAAAAAGTAATCTATTTTTACATTGTATAATATTAGTTTCAAATACTACATATATTTTGATATTGATTACTCATTATTGCATATTTAAGTTCACTACATTATTCCTATAATAAAACCATGTTCATAGCCTTATAACTGTGCATGCCGTGGCTACTTGTAATTAATGTAGCACAAGCAATGTAGTAATTCTAGACTTCATATTATTGATTAGACTGTGTCACATTGTAAGTAGCCCTTAAGTAATAAATAAATAAATAAATAAA
The DNA here is from genome assembly GCA_019845155.1 of Luehdorfia chinensis. NCBI lineage: Eukaryota > Metazoa > Arthropoda > Insecta > Lepidoptera > Papilionidae > Luehdorfia > Luehdorfia chinensis. The sequence continues at coordinate 3,304,516 of JAHVAK010000551.1, read as the reverse complement.
GTATGCTCTGCAGCCAAGGCATTATACCTAAGCAATAAAATTATGAAAACTTCACATAAAATAAAAATTACTTGGATTATTATTAACAGTCAAACGGGGAAAGTCAATCACTACAACTCTAGTTACAAATTAAATATTTACAACAAGCTTATAACGTCTGATCAAGATGTTTTTTTTTTACTGATATTCTAATTTTGTTTACCAAAGCATTAAGCTCTTCTACTGCCGCTGAGACATTACTCAAACAAAATGTAAGTTCTTATACAAGAGATTTTGAATTTAATATGGTAGATTCAAATTATATTTCAAATACATTTTAAGACCATTGATTGTAAGAGAACTGCAGATCTATGAGATATGTCTGTTAAAGTCAGTATGTCTATTATAGACCTTATTGTACTCCTCTATTAGCCATAATTTTTAATTCAAGTATTTAACTTGATGTATTTCCTGATAGTAAAATTATACCTTTTTAAATCTGGTATCCAACCCCTGTTACTCTAGATCTATTTCCGTACTACCAACAATAAGTAAAATTTAAAAAAAATCTTAATCAAATGACGTTCAGTGAGCATTATATAAGTTATCTATATTGAATGAAAAATATTATATTCTACTCTATTCTAATTATTATTAATAATTAATGTTACTACAACAATAAAGCTAGATAATTTGTGTGTTTGCAAGCGCTAATCCCAGGAAATACTAATCCGATTTAAAAAAAATAACATTCTAGAAAGTTCTAGACCAGGGATCTCCTAACTATTTTAGGCAAGAAACCCCTTTTCCAAAATCAGACCCCCATAGCCAAAATACTTTAAAAATCATATCTCTTGTTTTTTTCTATTCATACAAAATACTTACCAATTTCAAAAATTTGCAGTTAAGTTAGTAAACTTGACATAATTCTCTCATCAAAATTTAACAATATAAATAGACATAAAATTCAGTTAATGTCAAGCGTAAATAATAAATATTAATACAAATAATGTTACAAATAACGTTGGTACATGTTACACAACTTTACAGTATCTTGAAAGTTTCAAGAACTTATTTTTAATTAATAGTGGTCGATTTCTACCAACCCATCTCATCAAAAGTCGACAGAGGGAAATGAAAACCAGCAGATGGGCAGCAGCATCTTTCTGGAACATCTGAATAAATAAACTGCCGTTGCCGATTCGCCTGCCAAGCTTGGCAACTATGAGAAATTTCCCCCGAAATAAGAGCTACAAACTTATTCGTTGTACTTCTATGTTCAGCAATTTCGACCCCTGGTGATCCCTGTTCTAGACTATGAAACTTCATGCTACGGCCTTAAGGTGCCGCACGCTGACGACCGAATATTACTGAGAAGGACTAAGCTGTGAATGCTCGGAACAATCACATCGACCTATTTTACGGTGGTCAAACTGGGCTCAGCCAGTCGATAAATATTAATTAAGAATAACAGATAGGTTGAACGGAAACTCATCGCGCCCCAAGGAGTTTCATTTTAAAAACACACCTTAAAGTCCATAACACTCCCGTTCACAGATTTGGTGTATTTGAACAAGCAAAGCTGTTCATGCTGACTGATAATGGTACTCTGACCACGACGGGCAAGTTGGCGTGCGGGCTGGCGGCCGGCGTGGCTGAGGCGGTGTTCGCGGTAACCCCCATGGAGACCGTCAAGGTCAAGTTCATCAACGACATGCGACTAGACAAGCCGCGGTTCAAAGGCTTCTTTCACGGCGTTAATATGATTGTGAGGGAAGAAGGTGGGTCACTTGTAAACTTAAAGAAATATCCAGAAAGTAATTTTTCCTTAAGAAAGTGCTGGAAACTTGTGGTAGGATTCCTATGCAGGAAGGTACCACCCCAAGGTCAGTTATTCTACTGTGGAGCAGTAGTTTGCAAACGTTACTGTATTTCGGTTTGAAGGGCACTGAGAGCTAGCGTAGTCACTGGGGGGTATATGAGACTTAAGTGTTGTCTCGGGGTGACGGGCGAAATGTGGTGTCATAAAGAAATGTCCTGAGTGACACAGCATTTGTTAGGGCAGACGTTGCGCTTACGATCAGGTGAACGTTTTGCTTCGTCACTTTATCCAATAAAAAAAAATAGTTTCATGCTTCTAGGTGGTAGCGGCTTAGAGAGTCTACCACCCCATCTCATCCTGTGGGTGTCGTAAAAGTCGACAGAGGTAAAATGAAAACCAGAAGATGGGCAGCAGTATCTTACTGGAACATCTGAATAAATACACTGCGGTTGCCAACCCGCCTGCCAAGCGTGGCAACTATGGCAATATCCCCCAAAATGACAGCTACAAACTTTTGTGGCAATCTATAGGGGAGGCCTATGTTCAGCAGTGGACTAGTGACTGAAGTGGTGGTGAAAGTGGATACTTCTATTTAACTTGCTTTCTTCGTATATCTGTCCGGTTCTTGTAAGTAAATTCTGACCTACTTTTCGATATCCGATTGAGCTAAATTTTAGCATACTTACGTAACTTCGGTGACATGCATTGGAGCCGGAATACATCCGTGAAGAGATAGTGTTCAAAGATCACTGTTTCGGTTTGAATGGCACTGGTAGCTAGTGTAAGTACTGGGCTTACGAAACTACACTTTACACTTTGATCTTAGCCAAAAGGCCGAGAAACGAAAAAGCCGTGTGGTGGCGGCTCGTTAAAAGAATACTACCACTCTCCATCTCATCCAATGGATCTCGTAAAGCGCATGGTGGCGATGGGCTCACCACCTATCACACCAAGTGCATTATATTGTTTTGGTGAAACGTGGATTGTGGCAGTCATCTGTTTTTGCAGTGAGTGCCCAGTCTCTGACTACCCCTTATGGGATACAGTCGTGATCTATACATGCTGAAGTATCAGGAGGACGGGCGCAGTGTGATGTCACAAAGAATTATGTGAGTGACACAGCATTGCTATGGGCGGACGTTGAACTTACCATCAGGTGAACGTTTTGCTCGTCTGTCCCTTTCTCCTATTTAAAAATAACCAGAACTGACCACGATTAATTTTGTGTTTTTACAAATCTTGGCTCCGGCTGGGATTCGAACCCAGTACCTGCGGCGTAGAATTCAGGTACTCTGATCACTAGGCCACGTCAATATCTCATTAAGATATAATCCATACAACGAACAATTTCTCGTCTTTGTACAAATTTTGACACAGGCTTGAATTTGAAGCCAGCCTAATTTTCTCTTTGTATTTAAACTGATTATGTTATGCTCTAGGCATCGGCGGTGTCTACAAGGGAGTCACAGCGACCATAATGAAGCAGGGCAGCAATCAAGCGATCAGATTCTTCGTGGTGGAGTCGTTAAGGGATTGGTACAAGGGGGGTGACAGAGACAAGCCCGTGCCGAAGTATATCATCGGACTGTTTGGTGGTGTTGCAGGTGAGGTTATCAAAATTAAGCAAAATAGCAAGATCTACGAAAAAAACTAAGCATTAACTAGCTGTGCCCCGCGGTTTCAAAAGCCGACCCCGATTGTTGATATACATACGAGTATATACTTCCCTATTTGAATCGGATTTTGGGGTATGAAATTTTTTTGCGCGGAACCCTAATTATTTTGCTAAAATTAGTACGTAAGTCACCGCTATAATATCAGCTATCTGTCAGTGAAAGTCCCGTTAAAATCGGTCCAGCCGTTTCAGAGATTAGCCGTAACAACACAGACAGACAGAAAAAAATGACTAAAATTTTAAAAATAGTTATTTTGTTATTACAAACAGGCGCTTCAATTTTATTTATTATATATAGGTATAGATGTTGAAGCCGTGGTAGCTCAGGGGCTAGGCGCTCCCTTTAAATTTCATAGTACGCGAGTGACCTGGGTTCGATTCCCGGTACCGGCACCACTAAAATTGTTCATTGCAATTTTAAGTGCTGACTTACCACGTGCTCGGCGGTGAAGGAAAACATCGTGAGGAAACCTGCATGTCTGAGAAATTAAAAATATTTCGAAGACATGTGAAGTCCGCCAACCCGCATTGGAGCAGCGTGGCGGATTCTTCCTAGCTCCAAAACCCTCTCAGAAATGAGAGGAGGCCTGTGCTCAGTAGTGGGACATTTATAGGCTGAAACTTTACTTTTTTATAGATGTTGATGCCCGCCAATATTTCCACGTGGTTCACAGACAGAAGTACAGAGGGAGTTACTTTCGCATTACTACTTTTTCTTGAAGTTTTATCAAATTTACTTGCTGAAACTACTAAACATTTGCAATCAAGTGCTGTAGCTTCAGAGTCATATCTAAGGGAACCTGTAAATATTGACATTCCCAACTTTCTTTTTAATCACATTAGCCCTACAGATATCGTAAAAGCATTAAGCAAATTAAATAAAAATAAAACGGAAGATCTCTGGGGGCTCTCGATCTGGGCAATTGATATAATTATTATTCATATAGCCCCAATATTGGCGATGATTTTTAATCTCTGTGTGGACTTTGGTGTCTTCTTTGAACTGATGAAACATAGTAAAGTGGTATCAGTTTTTAGCAGAGAAATTTCTTCAAATTACTGTCCTATTTCTGTGTTGCCAGCTTTAAGTAAAATATTTGAAAAAATTAAATGGTCGTTCATTTTAGTAAATATAAAATTTTAAATGACAAGCAATTCGGCTTTATAAAAGGTAGGTCAACAACTAATGCCGGTGTAAACTAGCCTCACATGCTCTACAAGCCTGGGAAGATTTTCATGACACAGTTGGTGTGTTTTGTGATCTCTCAAAGGCATTTGACTGCGTGGAACATAAAAACTTAATATGTAAACTTAAATACTACGGCTTTCATGAAAGCCTCTCTGGATCTTTTATCTTCCTACTTTACAAATAGAACTCACAATGTTGCCATTAACGGTGTTATGTCATCAGGTTGTGCAGTAAAACTGCAAACCCCCTGGCTATTAAATTTATGATGTAATTTTATTTTGTAATCTATGACATTGTATAATATGGCATTGAAAAAAAAAAAGACCTCAGAGTTTCTTACCGGTTATAAGCTAAATAATCCTGAAAGAGCATCAAGAGATAAAGACCAATGTTCCAAGATTATTACATAATCATCCCTATCAGATTTACATCACTTTGATTCTAGTAACTTAAAATAGTGGTAGGATTCCTATGCAGGTATCCGTCTAGGTGGGTACCACCTAGTTACTCTGCCGTGAAGCAGTAGTGTGCAAATATTACTTGGTTTTCGGTCTGAAACGCACAGAGCTAGTGTAATCACTGGGCATACGAGACTTAAGAACTGATGTCTCAAGATGACGGGCGTTGTGTGGTGCCACTCACAAGTATTCTGGTTGATACATTTGTTATGGGCACACGATGCACTTACCATTAAGTGAACGTTTTGCTTGTCTCATCACCTTATCAAAAAATATCCAAGGAAATTTAAAAATAATTTATGGCAGCCCCGATACCAAAATTTCTACCAATTTTGTCCTCAGGTGCGGCATCCGTGTTCGGTAACACGCCAATCGACGTAGTAAAAACACGCATGCAAGGATTAGAAGCGGCGAAATACAGGAGCACCTGGGATTGCTTCATAAAGACGTGGAAGCACGAAGGCCCGCTCGCCTTCTACAAAGGTACGGTGCCGCGTCTGAGTCGAGTTGTTTTCGACGTCGCCATTACGTTCACTATATACGACAGTATCATGGATGTGTTTAATTACGTTTGGAAGTGAGGTCTCCTGCTACTGGATAATTGCAACTTTTGAACGTGTAATATAACTGCTTAATGCTTCTTGTTAGTACAGGCACAATTAAAATTACAATCTGCATTGAAAAAAAAAAAAAATACTATATAAGAATAGTGAACAAAATATCTTTATAGCATAACATGAACGAAAGTGGTAGGCTATTAAGAATATAGCGGAATTTTATATATTTTTTCACGGGAAACAATAATCGGCTGTCAGTTTGACACATGTCAGATGTCCAACTGACAGCCGATCTGCGAGATCACAATCATCGAATTTCCTAACTCCAAACTTGTTGTCACTCCCCTAATATTGGCGAATTTTTATATAGAAGCCATTAAAGGGTGAAAAACAAATTTTCCAGCATTAATAACAGATTTTGTAATGCCGTTTATAAGTTGCAAATAACAGCATAATTATACTTTTTGTACCGAAATGCCACAGATCCTAGTTTATATGTACAAATACATTAATAAGCTGCGCTTGAAACTTTAGTGTTGTAGTTGTTTATTTTAAGTGGAAGTATCGATAAGAGCTAACAGTCTTACGTAACATTGAAAATATATTTTTATGGGACACTTACATAATGTGTAAGTGCATTGTTTTTATGGCCTTTACTTATTGTATTGACGAAATGTTTATATATTTTCTTTTGGTTCATATTATTTTTGATATATCGTAAAAGTTATTAGCTGGGACTAATTTATTTTGAAATGTGATCACATTGAATATTTTTTAATATTTATTTTTGTATTTTTTTATATGATGACAATTATGTTGGTGAAACCATTACCATGTTGATTTTGAGAATTCTATTTTAGTTACTTTAATAATCTTTTTTCTGGGAATTGAGGCTATTGTTAATAATTACATAATGCACTGATATGTACACTAATATACTTTTCTATTAATGATTGTTTTTGACTTTTCCAACTACTTACATTAGAAGTATTTTTACCTATAGTGTCAAACCTATAGGGCACAATTTTCTTGTAATAATGTTACCATTTATTTTATATTTAGTATATATCTGAGCGATAAACTATTTGCAATAAAACATAATGTATTTTATACATTGAGGCCTTTTGTCTTATATTCCTGTGTCGTGTTCAAAAACTAAACTAATGTAAAAATGTTTTAACGTGTATACAGGCTGTGTTTTACTTTAGTTTTAAAGAAAATAACTTTAAAATCATTTATAACTTTGAATATTTTATTTAATTTATTCTAATTCATTCCTTATTTTGTTAAATTCTTAAGTTTTGACAGTATATTATCTTATTCATTAGGATAATATTCCAGGATGCTTCAATGTTTATATAATCAATAGAATCGATATTAAACAAGCTTTTATAATGTGCATGTTCTATTTTATCGAATAACAGTTAAGATCTCTTTTGTAGTTCTCTTAAAGTGTTAGATCAACCTACTGCTCGTTTTTTTTTACCAAACATGAGTTTAGATGATAACATATTAATACAATTGCTACTCCACAATCATGTAGCATAAGAACCTGTTTTATAAATATTTCTAAGCTACATCAGAAAGAAAAATGGAGAGAAAATAAAAATAAGGTGTGCGTAGATGTCATACATAAGCTAGCATTAGAGATCTTAACTTACATTCCATTATCTCTTCTATTATGAATTGTCAGTGATTTTATTTAGTCGAATTAATTATGAATGAATTATTACAATTATGCTTTGAACGTTGACATGTTTGATTATTATGTTTGTTATCTTTTAAATTAAATTGTCGAACAATTGATGTGTGTTTAATTTCATAACTAAGATCTAATAATATGCCCTAAAGTCCTCTTAGTAATTACTTACTGGACCGCATTTTCGGAAGTAACCAAATTTGGGGTTCTATTCTAGGTTCCAATTTCAACTGTAGCCATTATCTTCAGGTTAATACAAGATGTCGTCTGTGGGTTATAGGATGTAAATTTGTTTTCGCATTAGTCTGGTGGCGGCTTAAAAATATTTTTCACACAGTCTCATCCTAAGAGAAATTCCTATAAAACCTAATGGCTCCCGAATGGTACCGGAAGAACCATCTCTAAATACAAAGATCGGGGAAGGTAGCGGGCTAGTGAAGAAACAGTGTTGTTGTGAACTGAAATTTGAGAAAGATCCAGAAGAAATACGCAAATGAATGACGTCACTAGCTTACCACAGAAAATTACAAAAAGACACAACAATGACGTAAATCAAAAATAAGATTTAGGTGGACGGCCAGTGTAGTCTATCGAAAGAGAAGTTTTCCTAATTCCTAACTCCTCAATAAAGAAAAACAGAGAAACAAATTGTAAGTGAAACGTCTGCCCATAATAAGTATTGTCTTCCAGAACATTTCTGTGTGGCACCACACTTCGACCGTCACTCTGAGATATCAGTTCTGAAGTCTCATATGCTAAGTAATTACTCTAGCACAATACTAATTATACTAGCAAAACACTAATGCTTGCACACTTCGGCTTTACGGTAGAACAACTGATACTGCAATGGTACCTAGACGTAAAGGTAGGTAAGGTAAAGTAAGTAGAACAGTAAAAATAAAATAGGTTATTCTAGCTTCACCTTTTATTTATAGTATCACATATTATCACTTGACAGTAATTGTTTTAACACAAAGTACACTGTAAATGTAGCAAAAACTAAGGTGCTTAGATATCATACTTATATACATACAGTCATCTTTTTCCCATATAAGAGGTAGGCAGAGGCCACACACGTAGTCCACCCCCATGAAAACAAGATGTGACGGGTGGCGAACAGAAAAATAAAAATTCATACTTACCATAAATTAGCCATATATTGCCCCTACCCTATAAAAACAATGAACCTCATCATATAAATGTTAACAAAAATATACAGTATTTAAAAACCCCGTATAATGAGTAAGAAAAGCTTATCTCTGTAAGGTTTCATTAATGCTATAAAAAATATTTTGACTAAGTATTATGTCTATCCCCAGAATCAATGACTGTCATTTAGCAACAGATGTAGCTCATTTTCTTTCACCTTTACAATGACATCTCATACAAAATTTTATTTAGCTAATGATTGTATGTAAAACAATGACGTACGATTCATACAGACAGAGTCTAAAACGGAAAGTTTTTAAAGTTCTTGAAACTAAGGCCGGGTACACATCTATGATTGATGTTAAAACTATCTACGACCTTCATTTCCTCCTCCGTCAATTCGAAGTCGAATATGTTTACGTTCTCTTCAATTCTAGATTTTGTAAATGACTTCGGCAGAACAGGAATACCGCGTTGTGTCTGTAATGAAAGAGAAATATAATTAATTTACCTTTCCGTTAATTTAACTTAAAGATGTAAATGTCCGTGTGATGTCGGCTTAATAGAATCTACCACCACATCTCATCCTGTGGGTGTCGTAAAAGTCGACAGAGCGAAAATAAAAACCAGGAAATGGGCAGCAGTATCTTCCTGGAACATGTGAATAAATTAACTGCGGTTGCTAACCCGACTGCCAAGCGTTGCAAATATGGCAGATACCCCCTAAAATTAAAGCTATGTTCATCAGTGGACTAGGGATAGGCTGAAATGACGATGATGATGTGAACATTCCAGCTGATAAAATTTACATGGTTTCTACGATTCAATTACATTGGCAGCTGACATACCTAGTTTGTCTACTACTAATCTCATGTATTTTATATAATTATGTGTAATAATTTGTTGATTAAATACTTATATACTAACCTAAATTATAAATACTTTGACCTTTTACCTTTGGTAAAAAAAAACAAATTCAAGAATGAAATCCTTCCATCAAGGAAAGAAAGCCTCTCTAGATCCACAGAAAAAACATTCCTCGAGTGTATCATATAAAGAAAATGTATTATTAAAGATTATAATTTCAAGAAAAATAGAATTAATGCTTTATATTTACAGTTCATTGTTTATTTGCTTAGAAGACCACTTTAAAAATTGGTCCCTCGACACAGATCAAAATGTAGCCAGTGCCTACTTAAACTAAATAGATTTTGGCAGAATGAAGTGCCCAAAGAGAGGGTGGCCAAAAGACTTTGAGGGTGACATTATCATTAAAGTTAAGGACACATGCATCTATACATATAACAAAAAATACTTAAAAGTTGTACCCAAAATATTTAAAATTCTTTACACATAATAGGCTCTGAAGAGCTCAAAGTACTAACCAGATATCGCAGAGCGATCTGAGCCCGACTCTTGTTATATTTCTCTGCAATTTTTCCCAGGTTCGGATCAGTTTTTATCATATCCTTGCCTATAAACTCGGGCCGTGCTTCAGAAATGAGGCCCAGTGGAGTGTAAGCTACGGGAACTATTGACACTTTTTTGCAATAATCAACCAATTTATTCTCTGTTAGAGTAGGATTTATCTGAAAGACACAGAAATAAATCTTAATTGTGTACTTAATTTCATTTCTAAGAATAGTCAGTCTTAATATAACCAGATTTTTTTTTGTTTTATAAAAGAATGGGCAATGAAGCAAAGGGCTCACGGATAAGTGTCACCACCGCCGATAAGCTCTTTTCTTTAAGTCCCTAATAATTCAATATAATATTATCATTTCATCAATCTGCTACTACACATGTCTCCCTCAATTTTGTAGTATTGGCAGTTATAAACAAACTTGGCAGGCGAATTGGCAATTGCAATACCAAACGCCACAATTACAATGGACGGCGTTTGCAAGTCGTGTACAATTTACGCCTTTATGTATGAAGATTGGGCATGAGATTTTACAAAACAAGAAATAAAATTAAAGCTAACCTCAAATTGGTTGACAACTGGTTTAATTTTTGCAGTTTCCAACAATCGCCCTAACTGTTGTGCATTAAAATTTGACACGCCGATAAACCGAGCGAGGCCAAGTTCCACAGTTTTCTCCATTCCTCGCCACGTTTCCGCATGCTCTATTCCTTCATCTTCACCTTTTGTCTAAAAAAAAGTTACAATTACACAAACATCCCTCATTGGCAAGTGCCATACCCAGGCAAGTTGCCTCAGAGTCGACTCGGAAAAATGATAACTATATTTTCTCTACGTTTACTCTTACAATGATGATGTTCTCCTAGCCGATTTCGACCACGACGACAACTGCCCACTACTGTCGAGAGCCATCAACTGCGCAGGAGATATTACAGTGCCACAAGTGTACGCGCAAACACAGAGGCACTCACTTGTCCCAACTTACCCGCGCCCGATGTAACGCTGATGCGATAAGATCGGAGGTAGGCTAGGATGCAGTGTCAGAAACACGGGGACAATCACAACACAACCAGACCCGAAAACCAACAATTTATGTTTTAAGCACAAATGTTGGCTCCGGCTGGGATTCGAACCCAGGACCCGCGGCTTAGAAGTCAGGTACTCTGTCCACTAGGCCACGCGGTCGTCATCTTACAATACAAAAGGATGAGATGGGTTAACATTGGTAGGGTCTTTGGTAACGGAAAAAGGGACATAATATTAAACAATACTGCATCTGCCTTTAGTTCACTACTGGACAAATGTCCTCCCAAATTAGAATGAGCTAGAAATCACAACACTTGGCTGGCAGATTGGCAATCACTAAACCAGATGCTTCATACCTTAGATGTTGCTCCCAGCGCTTTTTAAGCTACACTGGTTCGCAAAAAAAATACCTCCGTCTTGGGAAGAACAGGGAAGAAACCTAGTAGGCAAAAGTGAGCAGACATATATTTCACAAGCACAACACTACCAGACCTGAAACTAACAAGTTTTTGCACAAATATTGGCTCCGGCTGGGATTCGAACCCAGGACCCGCGGCGTAGAAGTCAGTTACGCTGACCACTAGGCGACGCGGTCACGCGGCCACCTTACCAGCAAAATTAATAATAAGAAAAGAATAAGAGAAGGCAATAGAATGATGAAATATACTGCAATTATGGTGTGTGTTTGTGTGTGTGTCTGTGTATCTGTGTTTTCATAAAAAATATTTTTTTTCACCCACATTGACAGAGACCGGCCAATGAATGAGATAAAGATCTACATAATCAAGATTTAATCTCGTCAGTGACTCCTTTAGAGCTGGTACCACATCTTTTTCGGCATGTCGATCATTCCATAACTGTAAAAATAACATGAATTATTTTTCACATTAATTCTGTAATGTAATTTTAATAATTCAAAGAAGTTTATTATTATTATTATGAGCTGGAGTAGGGCAAGACTGTTGGACTGATGGGTCAGCCATGACATTTCACCACTCACTGCTTCGGAAGTACCTGACCACACAGCAACTACTACTACTAAATTATCTGCTGTGGGCTCCCAGATGGAAACATCCACATGAGGTCAAGTCAGATCAATCACCATCATTGCAGGTGCTGGTAGTTAGTGTCTTTGTAAATTAGAAGTCATTGCAATGTCTTATGTGCATATTGATGTTTCATCATCATCATTTCACCCTATCACTAGTCCACTACTGAACATAAGCCTCCTACTGAACATGCCACACAACTTTGTAGCTCTCATTTTGAGGGCTTTTTGCTATAGTTGCCACAGTTGGCAGGTGGGTCGGCAACTGCAGGTTATTAAACGTTCCAGGAAGATGCTGCTGCCCATCTCCTGGTTTTCATTTTATTTCTGTCGACTTAGAGAGAGATGTGTAGAGAGAGATGTAGGAGAGGTGGCAGATTCTCTTAAGCTGCCACCACACAGATGTATCATCATCATCATCATCATCAATTCAGCCTATCTTAGTCCTCTGTTGAACATAGGCCTCCCCCATAGATTGTCACAAAGCACGGTCCTGAGCCACCTGCATCCATCGACTTCCGGCAAAATCACGCAGGTCGCGTTTGCCGGTACGAGGTTGCCAGAACCTCTTCCCCATCGGTACCGATAACCGAACCGAGCATAGCTCTTTCCATAGCTCACTGAGCACGTCTCGTGACGTCACGTCTCGGTTCCGTATGTCATCACTGGCAACACGCACTGGTTGTAAACTTTGCTTTTGAGACATTGAGCTATACTCGACGAGAAGATGTGACGTAGTTTCTCGAACGCTGCCCAGCCGAGTTGGATCCGTCGATTGACCTCTTGGTCGAAGTTGGACCTACCTATTCGGACAATCTGTCCTAGGTATACATATTCGTCAACAACTTCGATCATAGTGCTCCCAACAACAACCGGTATAGGTGTGACATGGACGTCAGACATGATCTTCGTCTTGTCCATGTTCATCTTAAGACTTACCCGTTGAGAGACACTATTGAGGTCATTGAGCATAGTGCCAAGCTTCTCCAGCGGTTCTGCCATTATGACTATGTCGTCGGCAAATCGAAAGTGAGTGATGTATTTATTCGCCATTGATGTTAATGCCGTATCCTTTCCAGTTCAGTAGCTTGAAGACATCTTCCAATGCAAATGGCAATGGTGAAGAGTTTCGGGGATATTACATCGCCCTGTCATACACCTTTCTGCAATTGGATCGGTTTCGTACTCTGGTTCTGTACTCGGATAGCCATCGTAGCCTTATTGTACAAACACTGCAGCACTTCGATATACCGACAGTCAATTCGGCACCGCTGAAGTGACTGGAGCACTGCCCAAGTTTGGACGGAATCAAAGGCTGTTTCATAGTCCACATACGCCAGACATAGCGGGAGATTGTACTCTTCGGTCTTTTGTACAATCAGGCGAAGGGTATGTATGTGGTCTATGGTACTAAAGCCTTTTCGGAATCCGGCTTGTTCGGGAGCCTGGAAGTCTTCGAGTCAGCTTGCGAGACGATTCGTAATGACTCTCAAAAACAGCACATAGACGCGGTTCAGAAGCGATATCGGTCTATAGTTCTTCAAGAGGGCGTTATCGCCCTTCTTGAAGAACAGGACAACTTACGCTTCTGCTCAACGCTACCGGCGTAGCGCCGCCGTGGATGGCGGAATTAAAGAGCCTCTGAAGGACTAAAAGTACCGGTTTTCCACCCGCTTTCAGAAGCTCCGCTTTAATTCCGTCCTCAACGGGCGCTTTGCCATTCTTGAGCTGTTTGAGAGCCATACTAATCTCGCTCAGACTGACGTCCGGGATATCGTCGGAATAGTGTCGGACGAGTTTGGCTCTTGGGTCGTAACTCACACTTGTATGTGGCTCCAACGACGGTGTGTACAGCTGCCCATAGAATCTCTCGATCTCACTCATAATCTCTGGTCCAGCGGAAATTGCGCTACCGCTCTCGGTCCTCAACTTTGTCAGTTGGCTATTCCCGGCAGACAGATCCCTGGCAAAGACCTTGGAGCCTTGGTTTCGCTCTATCGCTTACGAAGTGTATTGAAGTTGCGTAGGTCTCGCCGCACACATTGGGAGATCTGTCTGTTAAGTTGCCGATATGCTGACGCGTCAGTTGAGGACTGTAGCTTCATTTCACGCCTGGCCTCCATAGGACAGAGAGTGTGATTGGAGAGCTTCTGGATCTCGTTTTTGCGGCGGGTCTTGCAAAACTTTGCCCCCACCGCCTGGACAGTTTCGACGAGCCTCTCGTTCAAATCGTCCACTGTAACGCTATCATCTAGGCACTGAAAGCGATTATGCAATTCGAGCTGGTAGCTCTCGGGGTTTTGGATAAGGGCACGTGATGGACGGAGTGTAGACTTCAGCAGACGAGACCTTTCCAGCTTTACGTTCAAGTTCAATGTGCCTCTTACCATTCGGTGATCACTGCCGGTTTAGCTTAGTTAGCATAGTTAGCATAGTTTAGCGATCACAGAGACATCATTGAACAGCTGTCGTTTGGTCGTCATGATGAAGTCGATCTCTTTTTCAGTGGAACCGTCCGGGCTCATCCAGGTCCACTTTCTGTGGAGTCGCTTTTGGAAAAAGGAGTTCATCATAAAGAGTCCCTCCTTCTCCATAAAGTCGGCCAGCTGTTGGCCCCTTTGGTTCCGGTGCCCTATTCCAAATTGCCCCACTACCAGCTCATCGTCTTTCTTCATGCCCAGCCTTGCGTTAAAATCTCCCATCAACACCGTGTAGTGAGTTTTGGAGGAATGTATGGCTTTTGAGATATCCTCATACATTACCTCCACCTCATCATCAGGGTGTGCCGAGGTAGGTGCGTATACCTGTATGACCTTCAGCGAATACCGTTTGGTTATTCTGAATATAAGGTACGCAACCCTAGTCGACGCACTCCCGATCTTGACAACGTTAATGAGAGACTTGTGGACGATAAACCCGACACCTCCTTGGGACAGATGGTCGCCCTCCCGGTGGTAGAACAAGTTACCGGATTTGAGGATTATCGTGTCCTCCCCCTGTCTTCGGACTTCAGATTACCCCATAACATCCCATCGTAACTTGTTTACCTCTTTTTCCAACTCCAGGATCCTCTCGTCGGTCCCCAGCGTGCGTGCGTTGTATGTTGCCAGGTCCAGTCGTCGTGGGTGGTAGCAAGATCTCCTCCTCCGGAGATTCTTCGCACCCCCTGCCCCGCCGTTACCATGACTGCTACCGTAGCCAGGAATAGCGGGGCCACCTGAGACTAGGGGCCGTTCTTTTGTAGCTCTCATTGGTGGGGATGTTGCCATAGTTGCCATGCTTGGCAGGCGGGTTAGCAACCGCAGTTTGTTTGTTTTGATGTTCCAGGAAGACGCTGCTGCCCATCTCCTGGTTTTAAATTTCCCTCTGTCGATTTTTACGACACCCACGAGACGAGATGGGGTGGTAGATTCTCTTATGCCGCTACCACACAGCGAGACACAGATGTATAATTTATATATATTTGGTAAGTCTTGACTAGGATTTGCTAGGATCTGGCCCTAATTTTAAATCTATCCTTATAATAAATTGTCATGCACACAGTGTTGATGTAATGTAGGAAGATTAAGAATTTTAAGTCTCTTATCATATGATTTCTTGTGCAAGCCATGAGACTTTGGTGGCTCTTCTCTGTGCACTTTATGTTATAGACATTGCATCAGGAGATCTAGTCCATTACTTCCATAAAAAAAAGTATAATTTTAAAGCTACTATATATCTAGTTATTTAATACAAACCTTAGTGGTAACAAATAAATCCTCCCTTTTGACCAAACCCTGTTTGATTTTATTATTTATTGCCTCTCCTACTTCCTCTTCATTATTATAACAAGAGGCGGTGTCTATATGTCTGTAACCAGCTTCTATACCCCATTCCACAGACTGTTGATACTGCCCCAGTTCAGCTTTTCGCTGGGATTTTTTTGTAAAACAAATGTAATTAAAATATTTAATATGAATGAAAATGTGTTTAAATCATTTATTACCTTATAATAGATTTTATATTAAAGATACAAATAAAATTAACCAGTTTAAAATACAAATTCACAATTTTTTAACATAAAATAACTATAAAAATTTGTACTATTGATAACATATGACTTAAAATTGGAAGTACAAAATGTTATTTTGGTCATAAATAAAAAATCTACACTTGTACATGGGGTTCTCTCTAATCCAAAAATATTAGTTTTGCTTAAACATATAATCTATAATTTGATTCTAACAATGATTGATTCTAAAAAGTTCAATGTAGTGTTCAAAAATTCATAGTCTTCAATAGTTTAAAGAAACAACAAATACTACATTATTATAGTCATGATTTATGAATTCTATTTTGTATAGGTACTAGATTAGTAACAATTTGAAAAAAAAACTGATATGCATAAGGTTAGCATGTAGTAAAGAAACAGAAGCTCAATTACTCTGAGATCCTAAGTTCTAAAAATCCTATAAAATCGGTCTTTACCAACTTTCGACGTTGTAGAAACGATTAACCATACTTGAAAGCAATCATTCGAATAGGAAAATAACTTACTGCATATGTTCCCAGGCCAATTATAGGGATTTCAAAGCTGTTGTTTAGTTTTATTGTAGGTATTTTAAAAACCATTTTTATATACTTGCAATTAAAGGTATATTATAACCAGTAAATTTGCGTCCAATTATAGTTTTATTATTAGAGTTTTTATGTAATAATTAGTGTACGTAATGTACGATAATTATTGTACGGTTGTGAACTCTGCTTGTTTCATGCAAAGTGGCAAAGAGTGTTTCAAGGTGTGTCAATGTCAAAGACAAAGGGACAAATGTCAAAGCATATATACCACAGAGCACTTTTTAAAATATTGAAAATAAAATGTGTGGTGTGAAATGGTATGAATGTGTAGTATCTATAATATATAATGATATAATATACATTTTCAAATACCATGTTTTTGTTACAAGCTTTTATTTGTGAAACCTACATAGGCCACACCTGCAGTGGACCTCTAATGTTGCTAGGGCTATAGTACTTGTCAAACCAATTTCACCGAGCCAAACATGTTAGAGCTATATCGTCTAGCCAAGGAGTTAGTTCATACGGCCAACTTCCGGCTCCATCATCAAACCAGCCTCAAGGTACCATATAATAGCATTGTCATCCGATTTATACAACATAATTCATAATTGGTATAACAACCCGGCACCTACCCATGCTACTTTGATCTGATAAGATTTAATGACAAAATTGAATCCTAAAAATGTTTATACAAAACTTAAAAGTTTATACTATAAAATTATTTGTTATGTAAAATTTTACGCGACCCTCATTCTGAAAGTCGTTGCCCCGAAACAAACAAATTCAAAATACGTTTTCTTCTCCATTTCATTTATGTTACCCTAGTAACTATTTATAAGGTCGAAAAACATCGACATCATACTAGCTAACAGATTTACTTCACGACAGATTTCCTTTAGCTTTATTCATGTTATCCTAGTACTTGCACAGTTATAACTTTCAATGGAGGCTCTTTTAAAAAAAACTGGCGACTATCTAAGCGAACTGCGTATTATCTGGAGCAGATTCGGATGAATTTAAATTATATGACATATTATAATTATATGATTGGGATTTTTTTTTTAAGTTAGATCGTTAGATCGATGCCGGTCCGGGGATGGTGCCGGTCTGCGCCGGCTTTTTGGGCAGTACTTATACTGTCTGAATTCAGATACTACGGAAAATGACTTTATCAGATGGGCGCTGTTAAAAGTACGACACTTAGAGAAACGTACAATTTCTTGATAGTATTTCTCTCGGAGTATTTAATTTAAGCTAATTTCATTAGTTTAGTCTATTAAACAGGGCCGAGTACTTTGTATGGAAAGTGGCCGAAAATGAATTATACGAGTACCACATGTGCGTACTGAAGGCAAAGAAGTTTTAAAATAATTCATACCACGTTTTCCAAAACGCACCATGCACACACACACTACTACAGCTTACATAATAACGAAACATATGTTCAGTTTAGTCAGACGGCTGGAAGCAGAAAATTTACTATCCCGGCGTAGGCGATTGACAGATTCATCGATGTTTGAAGGAAAAACGTTTGCTTACAACTTGATACAAAATTTGCTTTAATCTTATGTCGTCGTCGGTCGGGCAATGGAAAAACGCCCAATTAAATTTATGAGTTTATTGCCTCGATTAGCCGTATAACAGGGTAGTCACCTATGAGTTTTAAGCAAATTCTTTTAGTCCACATATCTCCTACAAGTATCACGCAACGCGGCTCAATATATTTTTTGGGGCATATACACATCGTCCCTAAGCCCAGCCTGCCGGGATGTATAGGACATTACGAATGACCCTGTATATATGTAACTTATGTAACTTAGTTAATTAAAATACTTTGACCCTGACAAAAAGCTTACGACTGTTGCCATAAATGCGATCGTTCTAACGTGACACATGTGACATTGACAGCCAGACAGGCAGCTGACTGCTGACTGTTCATTCTATTTTTTTTAATATTTTATAAATTGAGTAATTGTCTTATGAAGTGCATAGCATTTCTTACATTAACTCCATAATAAAAATAATTCTTAATTTATGCGATTAGTGGAATTTCATTATCAATACAGAAGATTAAAATGACAGATACTCTAGATAAGAATGCCGCACAGGCTGTTATAAACTTTTTAAAAACAAATGTACCCAAATCAGACGTTGAAACTGTAGAATCTGAATTAAAAAAGGATTTCATTCTTGCCAAAAAGAAAAGTAAACAGTCGATAAAGAAAAAGAAGAAGAAAAAATCTAAAACCTTAACTAGAAAGGAGAAAAAGACCCTTGGATTTTATGTTATTCCAAGAAACAGTGTGAAGTATATTGATGTAACACCTATGAACGAAATATGGGAAGACTACATTAACGAATTACTTGAACTAGATAAATCTATACCAGAATGCAATAGCAAGGGATGGGATCAATTCACCCAGACACTATACAGAGCAGATTTTCATGGGAGTCTTTTGCAAGTAGTTAGATCAAAATGTCCAAGTTATGTTGGAAAAAGGGGTATTTGTATCATGGACACTAGAAATACGTTTAAAATTGTATCAGTGAACAATGTAGTGACAACTCTTCCTAAACGTGAATGTGTTTTTGACATGTACATAGGTAAAATAAAAATAACTTTATTTGGAAAGCATTTGTGCATAAGACCTGCCGAGCGATCAACAAAAAAAATTAAAAGTCTTTTGCATCCTGATTTATGAATACATTCAGCTTTATATTATTAAATGTAAAAAACATAAATAGAAAGTAAGAATTACTTTGCATATGTAAATAAAAAGTTGTGAAAAAGAAATATTATTTATAATTTATAAATTTTTTCAAACATAGGTAGGACTGACATCTAACTAAATGTATATATATATATATATATATATATATATATATATATATTTATTTATTTATTTATTTATTGTTTCAGTCAGTGGACTCATCAAGATATCTCCAAAACTACAAGACCTATTCCCTAACAACCCATGTCTAAAATAGCAAGTCTGTTAAATTTCACAAAGGTAAAATCTATTTATCTCTAGCACCTTACGCTATAACTAGCCCCTTTTGAAAAACATATATTCTGTTTTTTTGATATACTAAAAAGGAAAGAGCATGTCGATGTAATTTTTTGATATTTCTAGCTCATTCTACTTCATTTTATCTTCCCAATTCCAACTTCCACACTATCAGACAAGGTTAAGAGATCCCATGTAGAGCCAAGTCTGTAATTTTATTTTAATTGAATTGCCAATTTAACAATTTTGTTATAATTTAAGTTTATTTTGTGCCTCTCATTATTACACATCTTTGTTTATATTAAAAAATGTCTTGTCTCGGCAATTGCACAGCTAAAGTAAATTGGCTATGAACTTATGTACATACATACATGGAGTCACGCCTCTTTCCCATAGGGGTAGGCAAAGAAATCAGTAGGTGTAGACTAGGTTCATCACTATTTAAGTATACAGTTTTAGTTTCTTTGCTCTATTAATTTTTATTGTACAGCAAACACAGTGTTTTATTTTCTCATTGAAAAGTTTTTCTGATTACCATGAAATCACATTTTAAATGTTTTTACATATATTTTGTAAGAATGCCTAGGTATAAAAATAAGTTTATAAATGAATAGGTACTTACATATATTTTGGACCATAGTTTGGACGTTCAGTTTAGCTGTTTAGCCAAATTGGCCTCTATGAAGCTCGGCATGCTCAGTAGAGCGGGACAGTACTTCGTGCCGGCCCACCGCTTGCAACTTTACAAGGCGCAGGTTCGGCCTCCTGTGTGAGGTACTGTTCTCATCTCTGGGCGGGTAACCCAGTGCCAGCTCCTTCCATTTGACCGCATTCAACGAATAGCGGTTCGCATCGTCGGCGACCATGTTCTTTCCGATCGGCTTGATCCACTGGCCTTGCGAAGACATGTTACATCTCTTTGCAGTTTTTGCATGATCTACCATGGGGAGTGTTCAGAGGAATTGTTCGGAATTACTCCAGCAGCTGAATTTCATCATCCTACATTGCGGCATAACTCAAACTCCCATCGTTACCACCTTGATCGTTTGCATTCCACCACAGTGCGTTTTTCGCGGAATTTTCTGCCTCGCACAACCATTTTCTGGAATTCTGCCGCCTGCGGTTTTTCCGAACCGATACAACTTAGGGACTTTCAAGTAAGGGGGTTTCTCAAAGACCGGCAATGCATTTGCTGGGATAACTTACCATCAGATGAGCCACTTGCTCGTTTGCCCCCTCTTCTAGACAAAAAAAAAAACAAAAATTTGAAACCATAAATTGATCGACAAAGCACTTTTGAAAGTCTGACATAAAGTTCCCAATGTGTAAAACAAGAAAACTGCGACACAGCGGAACTTCTCCATTCTATGTACCAAGATCCAATCAATATGCTTTACTTAACATAAATAATGAAATTGTATTAAGTGAAGTTCAAACAGCCTTAGATAGAAGTATTTGAGAATGAAATCGCTGATACTACAAAATTTCTGGAAACCTTTACCTTTCTTTTGCGATTGATATGTAAAAGAGTGATTTACGAGCCTGCTAATATAAACGTCCTAACTACTTCTGTTCAAGAAATTCATCTTAACCTCTACACTACACTCGGTTATAAGCGTTTATGGGACTACTGCTAGCAAGTTGCACTTATCTGAGGACAGTATCAGACTGGTAAAAAAAACATGCATAGATTTAACTGTAAATCTTATTGTTGATATCATTGGCCTAGCAAAAGAATTGGAAAAATCTCACAACAGTGGAATAATATAAATTTCATTCAATTGCAAACCATTAAGGATGATGGAAGTCGCTTTTTGGATTGAAGTTCAATCATATTATGATGCTGTAAAACTATACCCATTCAATGAATTCTGCACCCTTGCATTTACTATATTGTTACTGCCACATTCAAATGCAGACATGGGAACGAATTTTAGAGCAATGAATTATATTTTGATGATCAAATGTTTCTTAGAAAGACTGAATAAAACATGTTTTTGCTATGAGCTATCATCAAATGTATTAAGACATAGAAGAACCAAAAAGTCATATCATATTTATTTACATACATACATATATACAGTCACGCCTCTTTCCCATAGGGGTAGGCAGAGACCACATCTTTCCACTTGCTATGATCCTGACACACATCTTTAGCTTCTTCTACTTTCATTAGCGTTGTCACATGTCGTATGTTGCGGGTACTTTTAACGTGACCTTTCCTCAAAAGTTCACCGATCTGATTATGATACGTACACCTAGGTCGACCCTTACCAGCCTTCTCATTCACACTTGCCTCATAAAATCAATCTCCTTTCATATTCTCTACGTATCCAAACCATCGTAAGCATCCCATTCTCTATCTTTTTCACTACATCTTCAACCACACCGCAACATTCCCTTATCACGCTGTTTCTCACTTTGTAAATCAGATTTTTAGTGGTGGTAGGATTCCTATGCAGGATTCCGTCTAGGTAGGTACCACCCCAGGGCCAGTTATTCTACCGTGAAGCAATAGTGTGCAAAACTTACTGTGTTTTGGTTTGTGTGGGCACTGTGAGCTAGCTTAATGGGCATATGAGACTTATGACTTAGACAATGTCTCAGGGTGTTGAGCACAGTGTAGTGTCACAGAGCAATTTTCTGGGTGACACAGCCCATTTGTTATGGACAGACGTTGCACTTACCATCAGGTGAACGTTTGCTCGTTTCATTACTTTCTGCAATAAAAAAATCAGTTACTCCAGATAAACTTCTCATTTCCACAGCGTTAATCTTACTTTCATGCTTCTTCTGCCAGACCCAGCATTCACTACCATACATAAGTGGGGAGACCAGAACCCCCCTATTTACAGCCAGTCGTGCCTTTTTAGATACGTTCTGGCTATTTATTTAAGAGTAAAAGTAATCCACAACGTTCAACTTCCAGGCAATTCCTGAGCATCCTTCGTTTAATTCAAAGAGTATATAAGTTTAATTGACAATTCCGACGACGACGATACGGTTGGTGATGAAACATGAGCTTATCGGGGAAGGCTTTTGGCAGGGATTTTAGCGTTCTGATATAATACTTTTATAATACCTATCCCATTAAAAAGTACATAAAAATTTAGTGTTTAAATTTTTCAATCCTACTAAACTATAACAGAGACTATACATAAAATATTTACCACTATCTTGAATTCAATCAACTATTTATTTAAGAGTAAAAGTAATCCACAACGATCAACTTCCAGGCAATTCCTAAGCATCCTTTAGTTCGTTTAATTGACAATTCCGACGACGACGATACGGATGGTGAAGAAACAGTAAATTTATGAGCTTATCGAGGAAGTTTTTAGGCAGGGATTTTTTGCGTTCTGTTAAAATACTTTTATAATACCTATCTCATTAAAAAGTACATAAATATTTAGTGTTTAAATTTTTCTAAGCCGTGGTAGCTCAGGGGCCTGGTGCTCGCCTTTAATTTCATGGTAAGCGAGTAACCTGGGTTCGATCCTCGGTGCCAGCACCTCTAAAATTGTTCTACAATTTTAAGTGCTGATTTACCACGTGCTTAGCGGTGAAGGAAAACATCGTGAGGAAACCTGCATGTCCGAGGAATAGAAATATTTAGAAGACATGTGAAGTCCGCCAACCCGCCTTGGAGCAGCGTGGCGGATTCTTACTAGCTCCTAAACCCTCTCAGAAATGAGAGGAGGCCTGTGCTCAGCAGAGGGACATTTATAGGCTGAAACTTTACTTTTTTTTTTTACTTAAATTTTTCAATCCTACTAAACTATTACAGAGACTATACATAAAATTATTACCACTACCTTGAATTCAATCAACTTGAATCATGTAGCTACTAGGCATGAGCGATACAAAACGTACATAGATACAATATCTATGTATCGGTACAAAAACCGATATCTATGTATTGGACGGCACACTAACTAGATATTGGATATTGAAATATATGGTATAACGTTTGTTGGGTACTCAGAGCGCTTCCCGAGAGGGGACCTCGGCTTGGACCGTCATCCTGTTCGCGAGAGTAACAGACTCGAGGGTGCCCAAGGGGGCCGGTCTCGGCTCGGTCAGTTACTGCAATCGGGAGGGCAATATTACTACTACTATAATTATTAATACCATGATTATTATTAGATAAGTTTACCACCAATTCGGAATGCGTTTCCGCTGGAGAAGAAATGGCGCAAGAAACTCCAGCGACGCTTCTGTTTATGACACTACTGCTAGGGGAAAACCGGCCTGAGATGCGGCGGTATCGCGAATAACTTTGTCTGATACGCCCACGCCGACGGCGGGGGCGGTATGATGGTGATAATGGGTGTTTGTGTAGTGTTGAGTAGAGCGCTTGGGCAATAGTGGTCGCGTCGTCAGGGTCCTCGAGGACGTGCCTCGGTCTCCTTTTTCCGCGGGTCGAGTTTTGGTGTATCGCGAGGGGGTTGTAAGTGGCGGCACTGACAACCAGTGGGTTGGGGTGCGTGGCGGCAGAGTCGAAGTATCGGCGAGAGGCCAACTTTAGATATTGGGCTATGGTAGGAAGCCCTAAATCGATATGAAGGTTAGCATTACGCACGAACCACGGTGCTCCCGTGGCTTTACGCATGAATCGATTTTGTATTACCTGAAGTCGGTGAATTTGACGCGGGGAGGCATGCGCAAATACGGGGCTTGCGTATGTCATAATTGGCCGAATACAGGCTTTGTAAAGTGTAATTTTATTACGTAGGGACATTTTGCTATTTTTATTTAGTAACGGATGTAATCGACCGAGTACGAACGCCGCTCGGTTCCTTACTCGGTTAATATGTGGACCGAAGCTGAGTCTCGAGTCTAATAGGACGCCTAAGTATTTGACTGTCTTTTCCCAGGGGATTGGACGATCGAATAACTCTATTGTGGGGAGATGCTGCGTTATGCGCCGCGAGAAGTACATGGCTGCACTTTTGATTGGGTTGACCTCGATCCTCCATTTCCGAAACCAGTTCCCGAGGGTTCGGGCTGCGGATTGGAGGCGTTTAGAGATAGTGTCTGGATTACGTCCAGACACATATAGGCAGGTATCATCTGCGAAGAGGGCGAGTTCGACGCCGCTGGTGTGCGGTATGTCGTTCGTGAAAAGGGTGTAGAGCACGGGACCTAGGACTGAGCCTTGTGGTACGCCGGCTAGGATGGGATGTGATTCGGATCGCACCCCCTCGACGCGGTAGCGGAAGGTTCGACTGCGTAAGAAATCTCGTATGATGAGTACGAGGCGATCTGGCACACCGAGTCCATATAACTTGTATATGAGCCCGTTGTGCCAGACCTTGTCGAACGCTTTCGCCACGTCGAAGAAGAGCGCTCCGGTATGAAGCCCGCGTATGAAGCGGGATTGAATGTGCTCCGTTATGCGGTGCACCTGCTGGGTACATGAGTGTTTGGCACGGAATCCAAACTGCTCGTGGATGGGGATCCCTCGAGACTGCATGAAGTCTCTTAAGCGGGCAGCCTTACTATGGTTTGGGTATGGGACGGTACGGTACTCCAGCCGATGTTGATATCCGAATTGGACCGAGTGCGCGCGAATGTAAGCAAGGGTACTGGGTACTTGAGACATATAAGTAGATTGGCATACGCTTATTTAAACCTTCTCGTTAACGAAATAAGGTTTTTAGTTTAAAGACATCAAATATTTTTCTAACCACTTGTTACTTACCTTTTATAGAAATTTCAAAGGATTTTAAATCATATTTCGTGCGACATAAATTCACTTCTGCATCAGATTTATTGGATTTTACTTAATATCACCTCACGTTTTCGTGTAAGTGGTAACCTTTTGTAATTGAGTAAATTTTATTTATTTCTTTGATTTTTGTGTTATATTATTATTACGGCCACATGCGTTCCATGTGAACGAATATTTATTTAGATAAAATCCGTAATATTAGTTTTATTTAAATGTGTAGTATTCGCGTAAGTATAAGAAATCAATTTATAAATTTACATATCACGAAATGAACTTAAACGCCTTCATTACATACCTTATTTAATTAACTTAATTATTGTAAATGTGGACACACGTATAAACTATCTTAGTTAATTTATTATATACGTAATGTAGTCATTCTTAAGCCAGATAAAAGTAGTAAGGAAAGTTCAATTTACTGATTTTGAGTATTAAAAATATTACATGAAAGAGAAGGCGCGATATACCTACTAAGTAAAAAAAATTCAGCAACGAAGCAATCGAAACATAATATTTTACGACGATGTCCAAATATCATGACGAAGTTTGTGCACTTCGTAGCGAATTACTGATATGAAATACCGTAACCAAAATCAAAACGTTAAAAATCCATAGCAGTACGTTTCACCCAATATATAGATATATGCAAAACCGATACATGGATACGGTTCGGTACGCCGTCAAAGCGATATTACCCACCGCTAGTAGCTACTAATTCGAAAACTAAACTAAATATAATTACAACAGACAATTTAGATAGGCAAAAAAAGACGTGCAACTTTTGAAGCTTTCTGTCTAACGACATTTGCTTACGTCTATTTGGCAACACTCGATTCAGTCATTCATTATGACAGCTAACATAAAAACATTGAAGAATTTCTATTTTTTATTATACTAAATTAGTCTCTTTGATTTTGTAATTTCACTTATATTTAGTTTAGTTTTCGAAGCATTAAATTATCTTTAAAGCTTCTTACAATTTAAAACAAAGAAATTATGGCATCTAAAGATCGTGAAGATCCTGTTGTGCTAGCTCATGAAAGTTTTCTAAAAAAAGATTATACGAAAACATTACAGCATCTCAATGAATTAGAGAGTCTAGTCGGTAACAACAACATCCTCCTCAAAAGAGTGCAACACAACAAAGCAGTCGCAGAATTTTATTTGAGTGACTTGAAGGATTTAGATAAATTAAAAAAGATTACTACTCAGTTGACAGGCTTAACTTTCCCAGATGTAGAAATACAAGACTTAAACTCTCCTTTTGTACTGTACAATTATGCTGTTCTGCTTTATCATTCACGATATTATTACCAGTGTACAGTTGTTTTAGAGAAATTGTTATCATCAAAAAATATCAAAGATGTTAAATTACATCAACGGATTGTCCTTCTTCTGTTGGAAGCTACACTTTGCAGGCGTACCTATGACAAAACATTAGATGTTGCAAAGAACCATGGAGAATCATTGAAGTGTAATAATGAATTATGTGACCTTTTTGAAAGACTTGTTAGCAGAGCACAGTTGTTATTGGGTCAAAAAATAAAATTAAAACCAGACTCTATTGAAAATCTTTTTATTGTGGCACAGCAACAATATCTAAATGGTGATGTAAAAGAATCTGCAAACTCCCTGGGGCAATACAAGTCTTTGAAGTATAATTATGACTTAAGAAATCAAGGTGAAGATATTTGGGCGGCTATTAACAATAATCTTGGTGTTATTTATCTTTCAATCAAAAAACCGTTTCTGGCTTCAAAATATTTTCAACATGCTGTAAAAGAACACTTCAAAACCATGGAAAGTGAAGACAGTGAAAGATTAATCGTTTGTAAAGACAGACCCTTATATGTTTACAATTTAGGACTAGCTTTACTTGCAGCCAACAATTCAGAAGGTGCTTTTGAATGCCTTGTGGAGGCTGCCCGCCATTATCCAAACAATCCACGCATTTGGTTACGCTTAGCTGAGTGCTGCGTTAAGAAATGTTGCAATGAAGAGGCACAGCAATTTACTGTTAAAAAATTAGGCAGTGGACCTCATACAAGAATTCTGTTAGCAAGGGAAAAACAAGAAAAATATTCAACAGTCAGGAGAATCATTTGCTATTCCATCTCTGTCACTGGAATTTGCAGCACTTTGCCTAAAGAATGCAGTTACATTGCTTCCTAATCAGGATGTACCAACTGACATCACAGCACCACTTATACAAGCACCACCGGGTCCACCAATTAACTGGAAACAGAGTTGTGAATTAAAGAATACCATACTAGTTCTTCAAAGCTATGTGCTTTTGAACTTGCAAGATCCACTGTCAGCTTTATTGAGTGCCAATGAATTGTTGAGTCAGGCTGATGTTTCCAGTAATCACAAGGCTTGGGCTCACATTTATGCTGCAGAAGCACTAATAAACTTGGACAGAATCACGGATGCAGTAGAGCATTTGCATCCTCCTATGATACATGACCTTGTATCAGTACTTCCTTATCAAATGCGTGATATGATAGCTGTTTCGGTATGGGCAAAAGCAGCTGTATGTCATATACTCCGAGGGGATTTGGTTACAGCAAGGAAGATATTGTTGCAAATTAATTCACCGCGTGTTTTGCCATTGCAAATGTATCTTGAAATTTGTACAGGCAATATTGAAAACTGTCATACTATCTTACGAAAGCTAAGATTCACTAACTTATCTTAATAATTGTAATAAAATAATTTAGTTAAAAATAATTTTATTAATCTCTTATCCTTTTGCTTTACTGACAGAAACTAAAACATCTTAATATGTATATAATTTATAATGTTTTATGTATGGTTGTTTATTGTAACAGTATTTAAAGAACTGAATACACCAAAATATGAAATGCAATTTGTTTGACTTTAATAATTAATTTTTGGAATTTTTATTCTGTATTATTTTAAAATTCCTGTATTTTTCTCTAATAATTAACAAGCCAGTATGGTTGGTAGAAGAAAGGGAAAAGGGGCTTTATAAAACTTGTCAGTATAGTCTCATTTCTAAAGGGGTTTTGACCAACGGGAATCGAACCCAGGTCACTTGCGTACTATGAAACGGGCAGATGAGAAACATATTTTTTTTTGTATTTCAGTTGCTGATAATAAAATATTTATTTTATTATTATGAAATCATTAACAAAATAAATATATTTTAATATATTTAAAAAAAATTACAGCATTAAGAGAGGAAGAGCTAAAACCTTTGAGCAAAATAAACAAAACCTTAAATTTGCGAAAATAACACTGTCTGGCTTACAAAAGTATCACCTGCGAGAGTGCGACCGCCAGACGCCAAGGCCATATTTAGTAATTACCATCGACATATTGTTACGTTGTCTTTAAAGGTTCAAAGTACAACATGATTTATGTCATCCTGGTATCAAAACTACTAAGAAAAAAGTGTCGTCACAGTTTTTCTAGCCATCCATGCCGAAAGAAATCGGCACTTGGACAACAGCATGCTTGACTGCCAACGAGCAAAAGTATATCGCCATATATAATTTGCCGTGAGGTCATGTCATCCCATGGTAAAAGTCGACAGAGGGGAAAAAACCAGGAGATGGACAGTAGCATCTTCCTGGAACATCTGAATAAATAAACGTGGCAACTATGGCAAAATCTCCCCAAAATTAAAGTTACTAACTTTTGTGGCAATCTATGGGGAAGGCCTATGTGGCCACTGTGTTCAGCAGGGGAATAAGTTTGGCATCACGCGCATACGAACCCACTGCAATTCATTCTCAAGCTAACGGCCAGATAGAGAGATGGCATCGTACAATATTATTAGCACCGCAATTCGTGAACAAACTAACGCCAGTCTTGCCTTGATGACTTATGGATCTACATACAACAAAGTTAAAAATCGAGGATGCTGAATTTGTACGCAGACAATTAAAAAAATCGAATTCATACAACAAACATAAATGTGTCTCTATGGATTAAGCAACATGCAGTCATGTATTTATTTATACGCAACGACACTGTTCACAAACCTCTCATACCACCGTACAAAGGCCCGTATGTAATACTGGTGTACTGGAGTGTAAAGATAAAATCTTTAAACTTCAGCTGTCTAATCGAACAATTGTAGTATCAATTGACAGATTAAAACCGGCATATATATTTAATAATGTCGAAGAATCTAAATAAAGACAATCCATCACACCTTACTGTCAAACCTCAGAAACTGCGTACGCAAGTATGTCCAGCTTTAGAGACACAAAGATTACAGATCTGGCCGTGTGGTTTAACCTATTATACGCTTCGCTTGAAAGGGGGTGATGTAGGTGCATACACAGTCATGGCAGCAGATGACGCGCAGCGACTGAATTTAATTAACGTGGGAATTTTCTCTGGCGCCACGCAAGGGGCGCTGCGAAACTTTACCGCGGCTTTGGCGCTTTCCGCAGCTTCTGATCGCCGCAAGTGAATACGTGCTTTTTAGTGTATTTTGTATCGATACTACCACAGTGTACTTTTTAATATATTTATTTATTTATTTCTTACAACAAACTAAAACACCATAACAGTTACAGCTTAATATATGTAAAATATTCAGCAAACTCCGTTTTCTACGCATTTGTATGCTGCTATTGTGAAGTTCGACTGACTACAAGAAAAAATATCAATATCCTCAGAATTTAAGTAACGTATCGGACAGCGGGGCGTTCTGAAGCAAGTTAGTTCTGGCGGTGGGCACAAGAAATAATTGGAGACGGCGACGCAATAATAATATATTATATAATATTAATATGGAAAGATACTACTCAGTTGTGAGCCGTGGTAGCTCAGGGGCTAGGCGCTTGCTTTAAATTTACTAGTAATCGAGTGAACTGGGTTGATTCCCGGTGCCGCCACAACTAAAATTCCAATTCTAAGTGCTGATTTACCACGTGTTTGGCGGTGAAAGAAAACATTGTGAGGAAACCTGCGTGTCTGAGAAAAAAAAATATTTGGTCATGTAAACCCACCAAACCACATGTCTGTCGCATTCGTTGTGTGCTTACGCGATGTCGAATATCTTAAACTCTTTTAAGTCATATAATGACCGTCCGAGGGAGGCTGCCGTGCTCCACAGTGGGACATATAGGCTTTTACTTTACTTTTTTTACTACTCGGTTATCGATACTTTTTGTGGTTGTTACTCTGTGGTCGTCATCGACACATTGACAGCAAAGAGTAGAGTAATACTCACAGAGTATTTTTTAGTCTATGGTATTAATATAGAGAATTGACAGTTTGTCAATTGTCAGTTAATTAATGTTGCTTTGTTGAAATCCATTGAAATCAATTAATGAAAGAACATCAAATTCATCTAACTTTCCAAATATGACGTCTTCTTGTTTAAAAATAATATTTAACATTTTTGCAGAACTTTATTTGTAATTAAAAGAAAAGGATTCAATATTTTCCTCTTTCATCTTCTGACAAGAATAAGGGATCAAGTTAGACTAATGTACATATATTCAATAATCTCCAAGTAATGATGATGAATAAAAATTGGTCTAAACAGTTTTAATGACTCCAGAAGCTTACAATGTCTCGAAGATCGATATTCTTCCTTGCCGCTACCGTAGTATTACTGTACTTCTCTGTCATTGTATTTATGTTAAGTCCTCTGCATGTAGCTAAAGGTGCTTATTACCGCAACAGTTACATGACTCGTTTGGGATTGCGTCGAGCGCCGAGTATTAATTGGTGCAAAGAGCTGCATTGGCGATCACCACCCTTACCTTATGCAGTTGCACTTGTATCCTATCCTGGAAGTGGCAACACTTGGCTAAGGTACCTTCTTCAGCAAGTTACAGGTAATTATTAATATTCCAAACCAGACGTATCATATATTAAATAGATATACATTTCATAAACACAGCCCTTTTTTTAATATGGAGTTGTATGTAAATGTTGTCTTGGAATGCTTATATGGTTTTGCAACATAGAGAAGAGGGATAAAAGAAAATTGAGATTGAATAGCCAAGCCAGTAAGGCTCAACATAGGTGAACATATAACAATCACATTAAAGATGTTTTTAAGAAAAGCCATGTCAAAAGTAACTCCAACTAAGGGGCCCACCCTAGAGACTTGATTGCCCAACTAACTGTAGCTTAGTTTCACCTTTTTATAATAAGTTGACCACATTCATCATAATATCCTGCGCAATTGATAACTTACAACACTATTCAGTAATTGTTGCCACGGTCGTAAATCGATTGGTGATGCTTTTACCTCCAACTGACTAGCTTTTGTGAAAACTTGTATGATCTTAGCAAGTGGAAAGATGTGGTCTCTGCGAACTACATTGGGAAAGAGGCGTGACTGTATGTCTTGCTGGCCAAAAAATTATTTGAGCAAAAACCCATGCATAAGGATTGAAATCTGTTCAAAGTTCATTGTTAAAGATGTGCGTTTTTTAATAGAGACAACAATCTGAGGTTTTTAATGTGCAAATGAAATAAAAACAGTGTTATAATATGTACAGCAGGTGGTCTTATTGATCATGAAGTGATTTTTTCCAGACAACCCTTTGTCTTGGACTGTACCATTGTGTTTGAAAGTACTGGTTGTAAGATTCCTATTCAGGAATCCGTCTAGATAGGTACCACTGCAGGGCCAGTTATTCTGCTGTGAAGCAGTGTGCAAACATTAGTGTGTTTAGGTTTGAAGGGCACTGTAAGGTAGCATAATCACTGGGCATATGAGACTTAGAATTGATGTCTCAGGGTGACCGGTGCAGTGTAGTGTCACACAGAAATGTTCTGGGTGACATAGCATTTGTTATGGGTAGACATTGCACTTTACATCATGCGAATGTTTTGCTTGTTTCGTCACTCTATCCAATAAAAAAAAGTGAGGTATTTAAAATTTAATGTATAAATGTACATACCCAGCATGGAGACGAGACAGCAGCCTTGTCCTATGGTCACAGAGCCAGGTTAGGTTCAGAAGGTAAAGAATCAGGTTAAGTATCTTGGCTTCCAAGGTCACTGGCAATATAAAGACTACTGCAGTTCCTGGAAGAGCTTGAATAATCGAAAATCCTTGCCCACTTTAAAGTACTCAACTGTATTATTACAATCTACTATCTACTACTACTACATGCATACTATATGCATATTTTCCATGGCCATTGTACTAAACTTGACATATTTTTGAACAGATCTTTGTGATATGTCTAGATAACTTGTGTGGTCGCTTGAAGTGAATGTAAAAAGTTTTGAATTTATAAAGTAATATAACTTACTTTTCTTGTGTTTTTTAGGTATTGTTACTGGTTCAATCTACATGGATTATGGTCTCCGTGTTCATGGCTTTCCTGCTGAAAATATCACTGATGGATCAGTACTTGTTGTGAAAACCCATGAAGCTCCACCACTTGAGCCTAATAGGTTTAGATCAGCCATATTGTTGATAAGAAATCCCCGGGATGCTATATTGGTAAAGATAATAAATTTTTAACAATGTGTTAATATAATATCTTATTGGGTGTCAAATTGAATGTAATTAATGCAAATGATAGCTTGTTGCTTTATGATTTAAAATTGAGTTTGCTAGTTTAATGCTGTATTTTATTCCCTACTAGCTATGCCCCGTAGTTTCATCCGCATAAAATTTAAAAGATGATGATATCTGAATGCACCGTAAGGCATGGTACCTCGCTGACCTGAGCAATCTCAGATCGGCCCTTCTCCATAATGTTTGGTTACCAGTGTGCGGCTTTCAGCTTGCAGTTCTTTTTGTAACATGTTTTTAAGTTTTAAAGTGTTATAGCCTATAACCTTTCTCAACAAACAGACTGTTTAATGGATATACATTTTTTCAAATCAAAATAGTATTTATTAGATTAGCATGTTTGAACATACAAACTCTCCCGGCTTTCTATATTAGTAAGGTTCAATTTGTTATTCTTGACTGACTCTGTAAAATTTATGTCTCTAAATAATAAGGTGGCTTTTTGTTTATTTAGCAGTATTTTGAATACAAGATCTCTCTTCCTGTTGTTATTGCCATGCAGATTATTGGTTCTTAGAAAACCTTTTGGAAATTCCAAAAAACTTATGACGATTAAAAAGTCTTCATTATACATATGCTTATTTGTAAAAGGTTAGTAAATAAGTTGTGTTACTGAAACTGAAACTTGATTAACTTATGTCTTTTTTTTTAATTATTTTTGCTGATTTTTAATTTAGTGGCTAAGACAAAAATGTTTATTCATCTGTCTTATGTTTGTAAATTGTTCATAGTTACAATTTCCTTTTTACTGATCTATTGCAATTACAACAACAGCCAGTATTTATAATTATTTAGGGCTGCCAACTTTTTGACCACATATTTTTAAACAAGTGCTGTATTTTTCTGAATCTTTGTTAGGGCCACAATTTTTAAAATGCCACCCTAACATTATTTGTAAATACTTTGCATGTTCAATCAACTCTAAATGTTTTTTTTTTTAGTTTCAGTTATTGTGCTGCTGACCGTGTTTTTTAACAATAGCTTTCAGCTTTTGCGACTTTATATATGGTAAATATTTTATGTTTCTTGATTTCAACTGATTGTTTCTGTGTTCATTGTTTATGTTGCCAGTGCTATTCGTTTTCAATATATCATTTAATACAACATTTTCTGAAAAGTATTTACTCATTAATTTTGTGTGGTGTCTACAATTCACATTGATTTGAAAATATATTACTTGATTTTATTATACAGATACCTGAAGTTTGGTCATTTTTATTTCAGGCTGATTTTAATCGGCTCCACAAGGGTCACATAGGCACAGCTCCAAAGTCAGCTTTTAAAAAAAAGTCGCGTGAACGCAAGAAAACTGGTGTGTATTTTTTGGACATTATATATGAATACTTTCATCACTAGTTTAATATTTTTGGATACTGACCGCGTGGCGTAGTGGTTAAAGTAAGACATCAACGCCAAGTGTCCTGGGTTTGAATTCCAGCCAGAGCCAACTTGTGTTAGTGCAAAAACACTAGTTGTTGGTTATCAGGTCACAGCATTCCTAGCCTCCATTATCTAACTTGTCGGTTCGGTTGTCGCAGTGGCTAAGCTATTGTCTACTGCGCTATGAGTCGCGGGTTTGATTCCCGCACGGTACTAATATTTGTACGGCCTACAGAAATGTGTCTGTAAAACATATGTTACAGGATAAATCTTAGTAAGGGCATTGTTTTTTTTTTTAAGAAACAAAAAAAACAATTGGCTTTTGGTAAAACACCTAAACAAAAAAAGACCTCTTACAGATTGGTCATCTTACGTTTCGACACAACTGAAGGCATGGGAATCTTTGCACAATTTGTGGTTGTCAAAGTTTCAAGGATCTACCCATATGGTATTTTACGAGGCGCTGGTAAATGATACTGCAGAAACACTGCACGGGATACTAAATTTTCTCAACTTTACGATCACAGAGGTAAGTACAGCACAATATTGTCATGTGAGATTTGAAGAACTTGCAAGATTTTTGCATATTAATTGTACCACCAGTAAATTCTCTAGTTACTATTCATCTTTTCCACAACCAAGTCTCCAAGATTTTTTTTATTGGACAAAGTGACAAGACGAGAAAAACGCTCACGTTATACAAACACTTAACAAATACAGAGCCCCCAGAACTTCACAGAGTGACACCACATTGCGCTCGTCACCCTGAGAAATCAGTGCATATGCATATGCAGGAATTCGTCTATGTAGGTACCACCCCAGGGCCAGTTATTCTGCCGTGAAACAGTAGTGTGCAAACATTACTGTGTTTCGGCTTAAACGGCACTGAGACCTAGCGTAATCACTTGGACTTGATGAATGAGACTTACGAACTGATGACTCAGGCTGACGGGCGCATTGTGGTGTCACAGAGAAATGTTCTGGGTGACAAAAAATTTGTAATAGGCAGACATTGCACTTACCAGGTGAACGTTTTGCTCGTTTCATCACTTTATGCAATAAAAAAAAGACGTGCTCGGATATTTTTTAACATATATATTTTCGGTGATGTAATTGCTGTTAGCCTTCTCGGCTTTTACAGCTTCATCGGATACTGTGCTCGCGGGCCAGGGGCCCGCGTGCCAGGTTTGGTTTGACCCAAACATAAATAAATAAATAAAAACTCCTACAAAAACCTCGAAGTTCGGACTGTGTCGCGTTCGCTGCGTGCTTTCGCGATTTCGAAAATCTTAAATATTTTAAGTCGTCTAATGACCGTCCGAAGGAGGCTGCGCGCGTCCATTCGGACTGTCGACTTGTTGTCTGTCGGTAACTCTGGGCGGTGAGAGCCTGGAACACGGGTGAATCTTGTGTACGCGGTGTGATTATTGACTATTGCGCGCCGCTCTCTACGGCGGTCGCGCGTCGTGGTGCGTGTTATATTAAAGCTATTGACTGTGTGTACAGTGTGGCCTGGATCGTGACTGACAGTATCGTGGTCAGAAAGAGCTGAGACGTCCGTGTCGTCTAGCGCGTTTCGCGGGCGACGTTTGCGTTCGGTCGCGTTTCTGTTTGGTCGATTTTTTAATCTTACTTTCGCAGCATCTGTAACTGTAGTCAACCGTATTTTTTAATATCAATACTCAAGACCAGGGACATTTTTAAAACTTATAAGACTTAAGTGTGCGATTACTTGATTTGAAAATAGAAATTAATCATATCAGTAGATATGTTTCTTTTCTTTACTATACATCATGTGTGCTTGCTTCTTCTTTCTTTATTATTTAACCTGTTTTGCTTCGAAAAGATTGCTATTAAGCGATTAAGCCACCTATTGTATCATACAATTAGTATATATTTAACATATAAGTGAATCTTTGTCTTTGTGTGCAATAAAGAGTTTCATTTAAGACTATCACTAGTCCACTGCTGAACAGCCTCCCCCATAGTTTGCCAAAAATTTGGGGCTCTCATTTTGGGGGAATTTTGTCATAGTGGCCACGCTAGGTAGGCGGCTGGAGTGGAAATCTCGTACCGTGATCGTACCGTGTTGCAGTGTAGGATCCTCCACTAGATGAAGTTTTGTTTTGAAGTTGATGGATGCAGGTGGTGCAGAACCGTGTTTTATGGCCATCTATGGGAAAGACAACTTCGGTGGACTTGTGATGGGCTGCAACGATGATAAATAATATATATACGTATAAGCGATTTTTCACTGGAATTTAATCAGTATAAGCACGTTATCTATTTTATAATTTTTCAATACAATATTTTATTACCAGGATGACATGAACTGCGCGTTGTTGAACAAGGAAGGCATCTACAGACGAAAGAAAAAGCACCAAGACTTTGATCCATTCACTCCAGAAATGTACAGACGATTAGACATAGTAAAAACAAGAGTACTTAACACCATCAGAGGTTACAGGAGAAAACGTAACGATACAGATGTCACGGTAGATCTGTCTTAGGTGTTCTCTATTTTTGGGGAAAAAACATCAGTATTATAAAATAACTAGTAGGATGCAGGGCTCGGTTATGCAATGTAGAGGCCCCCTAAGTAATGCAAGTCGCGTGGCCCATCTTCTCTTTTCTACCTTCCTAAAATAGATTTCATCATTTCAGCCTATCACTACTGAACATAGGCCTCCCCCATATATTGCCATAAAATTTTGTACCTCTCATTTTAGGGAGGATTTTGCCGTAGTTGCTACGCTTGGCAGGCGGGTTGGCAACCGCAGGTTATTTATTCAGACGTTCCAGAAAGATGCTGCTACCCATCACATGGTTTTAATTTTCCCTCTGTCGACTCTTTCGCTACCCGCGGGATGAGATGGGGTGGTATTCTCTTTAGCCGCGCCACCACACCGTGAAATAGATTTATACTAACATTATTGTCTGTCTCATATTGTCTTTTGAGTATGACTTACGTTCAAGCGTCAGATAGAATCTCTACAGGTCCTATCGCTATAATTGTGCTGGCAAACGCACTTACAGAACTTCTTTAGATAATCTCTTTACAGACATTGCACTTACCAGCAGGAGAACGGTGCGGTTTTGGTCGTCTCGTCCCTTTCTTCTTTAAAAAAAAGCGTGCCTACTTTGCTTTTGGGTTAAATTGAAGTATTAGAAAATTTTAGTTTTAGACAATTCCATTAATTTTAACAACCACTTAGTTGTCGTTTTTATTTATATAGAATTCCAAGATCCTTTTTTTGCCTGTATTTTTTTATTGGCTAAAGTGATGAAATGAGCAAAACGTTCACCTGATGGTAAGTGCAACGTCTGCCCAAAACATATGCTTTGTCACCCAGAACATTTCTGTGTGACACCACACTGTGCAATCACTCACAATACATGACTCTGAGACGTCAGTCCTCAACCTTCAAACCGAAACACAGCAACGTTTGCACACTACTGCTTCACGGCAGAATAAATGGCCGTGGGGTGGTACCTAGACGGATTTAATTATATCTAAAATTAGCCACGGTAGCGCAGAGAAAGATCGCTTGTCTTAAATTTTATAGTACGCGAGTGAGCTGGGTTCGATCGCCGATGCCGGCGCCGGTAAAACTTTATTTCAATTTAAAGTGTTTATTTGCTCGATGGTAAATTAAAACACCGGAAATCCGGTAAGCTTGAAAAATTAAAAAAATCGCCAACCTGCACTGGAGTGGCGGATTATTCGGCTTCAAAACCCGCTCAAAAATTAGAGAAGGACTGTTTTTTATCTACAATTAATAATTTGGCAGTTGTTATTAGACGGCCGTTTCACTAAGCGATTGTGCCTATTAAGTGTTTAAAATGTTGGTATTACTTTCTATAAAATACTCCAAAAGAATATCTCTAGTCAGTACTTCTATATTATTTCTAACTGTGTATAAAAGTAGACCTTAACATATCTACTATTTCCTAAAACGTGAAACTTCCACAAGTATCCTAGAAGATCCAAATTATTTATAAACATTATCACAGTATTTGCTTAAGAGGTTAATGACATTTTTTATATTTGTAGCTTGTGTCGATCTGTTTTATTTTCTAGTTGTTGTTACTTAATAATATTGTTTGAGTTACTTAAATGTTCTTACGATAAATTGTAAAGACTTACTTGGTGAGCTAAATATTGTTAAAATTTGAAGCCAAAGAAAATTTTACAACCTAGTACTATAAGTCTAAATGTACTAGTATTCGCCTATTGGGTTCGGAGACCGGACTTGCTCAAAATCCATAGTATCGATTCATCTGGATTCGAACCACGGTGCTGGCACCACTTAAATTATTAATTACAATGAATATCAGCGCTGTAGGCAAACATCAGGAGGAAACGGACTCATTGCCCACTGCAAAGCAACAGCAAAGCTGCAAAGCAGCGCTGTGATCTCTTTCCGGCTCCAAAATCCTCTTTAAAGTGGAAGAAGGCCTGTGCCGCCCAGCACTGGGGCGTTAGTAATTTTTTGTATAACAGTATAAAAGTCTACGAATTTAAACTTATAGGGAATGCTTTTAGATAACAAGGAACGAAATTTGTACTTATTTTTTTACCATGAATTAATAAAATATGTTACATGTATAAGTTTTCAAATTCCACTCAGTAATATGTAGAATCATAGTTTTGTGATATTTCAAACCTATAAAATATTTAGCGTTCCTGACGTTTCTCATATAAAATCTCTCATACTAAGACACCTAATACGTCAAAGCAATAACTTGATTATTTTAAAATAATCATATTCTATTTTTTTTCCATTCATTTATGATCGAATATGTTAAAAATATGTATGTATTAATTGTGTGCGTGTCCTCTAAACTCTAAGGTAAATAATGAATGTTAGGTGAATTGTATTTAGAATGTAAAACTATGAAGTTCGTATCTCGAACGATAAGTTGTGTTGTTCAACGAAAAGTTAACTGAAAGTTCAAAACTTGGCCTAATTTTTACCAGCACTTGGTTGAAATGCACAAACCTTGATGTAAGTAGATATATATGTTTTACTAGCCATATTTGACCATGATCTAGTCATGTTTATTATGTTGATTTTATATATTGTTCCTACTGTTATTAATGGTTTTAATGTACGGTTCCCGAAAACATGAAAAGGCCTTTAACTTAAAATGTTATTAATTATTTTATATGGAGCAAGTGAAATAAAATTACAAATAATTGTTGCAATTAAGTTACATAAAAAGTCATCTTACTTAATTAACACGATATATTAGTTCTAACTTTAGAACGTCGTCATTTTTGTCTTGAAGATAATCGGCTAAAGATAGATAGTACAAGGATAAAATGAATAATGAAAAGATACAAAAATGACAGTTTGTTTCGGACCTAGCGAAGCGCTTACTCTGTCACATCACCGCAAACAAATGAAAGGGACAAAATTATCTCTACCCGCTTACAACTGGACTAAAATAGTAAGGCGCGTTCACAAGGGTCATTCTTCGTTACTTTCAGGGAGATCTTTTACGTGAAAATTAAAAATATAATAAAAAAATAAAAGAGGTAAAAATGGTTAAATAACTAGTACATACAAAAAAACAATTATTTTTTATTTCCGACTTAGCACTGTCGCCTACGTATTGTTATAAAGCTTTCGCTCTTAATATATATTTCTGGTCATTTAATTCTACTTTTTCTCTCACTGTTATATACAATTACTCCACTTTCAAATACTTATTTTGTTTATTGATTTATTTAATAATATTTTGATTTTGAGTATTTTATACCCAAATTTCTACTCTCTTCATATTTAACCAAAATTACTCGCAACAGGATTAGGTTCGACTAAATCACTCGCAAATACTCGCAATGTGTACGCGGCTTATGAATCATGTTGACGTCTGCGGGCAACTCCATACTATCGGTACTAATTCGTTTCGGCGAACAGAATATAACCTCAAACTTTCATAAAGTTAAGTCTTTTGTAAATATGCGATGTAACGAATTAATTCGCAACTTAGTTACCATAAAATTAATTATTAAAATTGTGGTTTTCGTTTGAATAATTTTGTTATATATTATCGTCTTATGTATATCTCGCCTTTCATCTTCACGGGGACTTCGAATACATAATACATATTGTATGTAGAATTACCGGTGATATTTATACTTGAAATAAATATTCAAACGTAAATATGTGGTACACCCCAAATCAATATTAGGGATGTTGATGTCAATACAAGGAATAGTGGTGGTAGGATTCCTATGCAGGAATCCGTCTAGGTAGGTACCACCCCAGGGCCAGTCATTCTGCCGTGAAGCAGTAGTGTGCAAGCATTACTCTGTTTCGGTTTGAAGGGCACTGTGAGCTAGTGTAATAACTGGGCATTTGAGACTTAACTGATGTCTCAGGGTGACGTGCGCAGTGCGGTGTCACACAGAAATATTCTGGGTGACACAGCATTTGTTGTGGTCGGACGTTGCACTTACCGTCAGGTGAACGGTTTGCTCGTTTCGTCACATTATACAAAAAAAATGTCAATAACAATAGAAAGCATTTGCTATTGTGCGAATTGTCGACTGCCGGTAAACATGACCCCACTTAAAATTGTATCGAACAAGCTAAACTTTCATTTGTATGAAAGTTTAGCGTGTTCAATTCAATGTTGAGTTGATAATGCATGTAACATTTTGAATTAAAAAATCCAATGTCATTTTTATTTAAAAAAGTAAAACAAATCTTTTAGAAGCCGATTACTTCTATGTATCTTCGACAGTATTCAACTTTCTATACAAAGTAGTATTAGCAGGGTATCAGTCGTAATTGTTTTGTTAGCCGTTTTGAATTTTAAGTAGCATAAAATCCTTGGTGAATATGGATGAAAGTAAATGTTCTTTTATAACATTAAAATGAGTTTTACTTTATTGACGGCGAGACAGACACAAAACAAATGAGGCACTGGAAGGCTATAACGTAAAGGTAGAATTGTTTTGAGTTGATTATAGCTAACAGGTGTTAGTCAACTTTTCTGGGAAAGCACAGTATTTCTCAACAATAATGAAGAAATATATATATATATATATATTATATTATTATATATATACACAGAATATCATAATCTTAAGTGAATATTATTAATACTGTGATCTGTTAAAATCACACGATATATATTTTCGGTGATGTAATTGCTGTTAGCCTTCTCGGCTTTTACAGCTTCATCGGATACTGTGCTCGCGGGCCAGGGGCCCGAGTGCCAGGTTTGGTTTGACCCAAACATAAATAAATAAATAAAAACTCCTACAAAAACCTCGAAGTTCGGACTGTGTCGCGTTCGCTGCGTGCTTTCGCGATTTCGAAAATCTTAAATATTTTAAGTCGTCTAATGACCGTCCGAAGGAGGCTGCGCGCGTCCATTCGGACTGTCGACTTGTTGTCTGTCGGTAACTCTGGGCGGTGAGAGCCTGGAACACGGGTGAATCTTGTGTACGCGGTGTGATTATTGAAAATCACACGAAAAAACATCATTCTGCCGTTGCTGTTAAACTTGGCGGACTTTTTGGAATTTGATTATATTACAACAATTATGACAGCAATAATGATAATATTGATGTTAAATTATGAACTATTAGCTGATGACCGCGACTACGTCCGCGTGGATTTAGGTTTTTTTTGAAAACACCGTGGGAATTGTTTGATTTTCCGGAATAAAAATCCTATAAACGTCTCCAGGATGCAAGCTATCACTGTGACGAATTTCGTTAAGATCGTTTTAACGAGCCGTGAAAAGGTAACAAACAGACAGGGACAGAGAGTTACTTTCACATTTATAATATCAGTATGGATTGACATTATTAGGGACGGCATCATCAAGCGTGATTTCTAGCACAGAAGAAATTATGGTAAACTAGTGAAAGGATAGTTCTGATTACAT
Organism: Luehdorfia chinensis; assembly: GCA_019845155.1. Classification (NCBI taxonomy): domain Eukaryota; kingdom Metazoa; phylum Arthropoda; class Insecta; order Lepidoptera; family Papilionidae; genus Luehdorfia; species Luehdorfia chinensis. The sequence continues at coordinate 3,262,370 of JAHVAK010000551.1, read as the reverse complement.
GTTTTCCTATGCAAGAATAAGTCTTGGTAGGCCTACCCAATGTCAGTTATTCTGCCGTAAAGCAGTAGTGCGCAAACATTACTGTTTCGGTTTGCATTGGGCATATGAAACTTAAGAATTGATGTCTTAGGGTGACGGGCGGAGTAGGGTGTCACAGAAATATTCTGGGTGACACACCATCTGTTATGGGCAGACGTTGCACTGACCATCAGGTGAATGTTTCGCTTGTTTCGTCACCGTTTTTCCATAGAAAATACATTAATGCCTGCTGCCAAATAATAAACTTAAAATTTAAATTGTTACAGTAGTGTGCAAACATTACTGTGTTTCGGTTTGAAGGGCATTGTGAGCTACCGTAATCTCTGGGCATATGAGACTTAAGAACCTGTCTCATGGTGCACATTGTAGTGTCACACAGAAATTGGATCTGGGTGACACAGCATTTGTTATGGGCAGACGTTGCACTTACCATCAGGTGAACGTTTTGCTCGTTTCATCACTTTATGCAATAAAAAAAATATACTTTTCTTTACCTGAAACGGAGTCGCCTTCAATTTTTTTCTACTCACAAGTAAGATTGTAGGCAAAAAGTTACAACAACATTAACATGAGTGATTCACGCTATGGTTCAGTAAAGACATTGTACTTTGATTTCTTACGAAAATAATACAGTGGGGAGTCAAATGAAACTGCGCCTTCATAAAACTAAATATGCTTTATTTCACATTGTGTCAATATTCATTGGTCACAAACAAGTTTGCACTTCGACAGTGGAACGTATTTGGAGCCGTTCGTTTGCGTTATAAAATATATGAAGTTAACAACAATCCCCTCAGTATACGAATAAATTACAAAATTATTTTATACACAAAGCGGTTGACTACAGGATGATTTTAACACGAATCTTTAAGAGGCCGGTTATAGGATGGTTAAATAAACTTTTGTGCTGTGCCTCTTTTATTACTTCGTATCAACACCTGATTTCGTTAGCAATGAAGAGTCAAATTTTACAAGATAATAATAGATTTTAGGATGATATAGAAATATCCGTTAAGTTTTTGGCCACACTCTCTATTTTGTCCAACTTTATTACCGTTGTGGATATAAAGATTCGTGTTAATTTCTAAGAATAAAGCATTAAACATATTTATTCGATGTGAGGCGGGCTATCAAGGAAGTTAATTATTACTAAACATATGATTTTATGTTGCCTTTTTATGTAAATAATAACAAAATGTTAAGACAGCAGAAATAAATCTTGGAGCTTATTTTACACCAGTAATTCATCATATCATTTTCGTTTTTCATATGATTTATTATTCATAAATCGCTGTTAAAGTCAACTGTGAATAATAAAATACATTTGCTTAGTAATCACAAACGGGACAAAATACCATATTACTTATATATATCACTGATTTATCAGTTTCATCTTCGAAATTTATATGTGTAAATATAGCGATATCTCGGTTGTACAAATATTGCTTCCAGCGTATATTCCCTCAGAGTCAACAATGAATCAAATGAACGAATGCACCGCGGGGGCATTAAATAATCACCAGTAAAATTTAACGTCTAACAACATGTTCTTAAACTCTTAATAATTATACAAAATTATCATCAATATCACAAATAAAATACAGAACTTGGCGTTAGACTAAAGGCTGCGGTTGGGGAGAACCTGTGTCCCTAAAGTACAAATATATCTCGGCAACTAATCCGTTAATAAATTATACAAACTATCCAAGCCGAACTTAAAATGAGTAACATTTTATTTTTACATAGTAAATTCACTATCGCCACGATGTTGAACACACGAATCCCATATAAAATGCTCAGAGCCAAGACAATATACATCGCACGTACAATAATTGTCGACTCTGGCGATTTCTCAAAACTGACCTAGTGTGAAACAAAACGTTACTGTACAAAATAAAAATAATAATAATAAAAAACAAATGTAACACTATGATACAAAATAAAAAGAAAAAAACGGGATTTATACAAAATGAACTTCTATCGTCTTCATGCTTAGCACTCGTCGGGACCAACATTTGAACATTTTAATATCAAGAGTTAACCTTAAATCAATACCGGGACGGCAACACAGCCTGACATACCGCATGTCGAAACAGCACACGCCACTTTCGTTCGTATTCACAAGCAATTCAGTCTATAATGGCATACACTTAGTTTGGCAAAGGAAGCAGCTGTGTTGTTTTGCGGACCAGTAAATCATCTTCATAGTTTTTACTGTACAGCTCAGTTAGAAATAAAACTAAAATTTCACAATTCGATATCAGCCTTTCTGTGACAACATTCGCTATTCCATTCTCTAACTATACAACGCCGGTATCGGCTCAAATTACGCACATTGCAAACCCCTATTAAACGACTAAACATACCTCTTTCCCCCTTCTTCCCACAGATTGTTTCTTTTACCAGAGGTGGGTGCGAAAGCTTTTGCTTCAGAGGCTTGCAACAATCACATTTTTTTTTTTTACTGGCAGTACAATCGTCGGTGCGGTTTGTACATGAAACAGAACCATATCTCGTCATCTCATGCAAAGCCAAAGCAAATGTGTCAGGAAAAATCAGTTCAAACTGAGCCATGTCATGGTGATGTCCAAATTTTTTCCAAACCAAACATATCATACTTATTCTCATCTCATAAGTTGTTATTCCATGAAGCGGACTGACTAGTTATTTATTACATTAGGGCGTAATGTTCTGGACTGCAGCGTTTACTTCTGCGTTGTATATTACTATGTACATTTAGTGGCAGGTGAACCGATTTAAAGTCTCATTTAATGCGGGAAGCTGTTATAAAATTTTCACAGTTCACTATCTTGTTTAGTCTTTAATGTTCTCTGCTACTATTAGGATTGATGAATGGATCAAAAATATATGAGTGGGAGCCGAAAATCTCTTACTCTGCTATAATCGCACCCATACTTATGAAGATTCAATTCAAATAGTTAAAAAAGCTTAAAGAGTACTTGATTGAATTTTAGAACATAGCTTTCAAATTAAAAGTAACTACATAATTAATAGAGAGAATATGATCCTCTTTCGATAATTTCTTTTCTGTACAGAAATTTTGAAATAAAAAAATTATGTTGGGTACTTTCCGTAAAAAATAGCCGTATTCTGCTCCCGTCGAACTTGCCGATGAAGTGTTTACATTGTAGCAAACAGTGTGTTTAAAGCTAGCAAGGAACTGCAGAAACTATTCACAATGGCGACAATTCAGTCAATCGAATTAGATTGTCGCAATCACAATCGATTAAGTGAGCGAACATTTGTTCACACTCCCGAGTAGGGCGGGAGATGCAGAAATCCGGGACAATTCAGAGATCCACTGCAGCAAGTATGTCACGTTAGCGAGGAGCGGTGGCAATGTTAAATGGACGAAAAACTGCAACAATCCCAACAAGAGATTGCGGCAGATATCGGGTGAGTGCGATTGCAACAACTGTCAAATGAATGAATGGTGAATTACGGCAATCTGGTGAATATTAACGTTGCACGAAACCTTCAGCAGCGCAGCGTGGCGGGCAGCGGGGCGGAGAGCGGAGCGGAGAGCGGGGCGGAGAGCGGAGCGGAGAGCGGGGCGGGGAGCGGAGCGGAGAGCGGGGCGGGCGGCGGGGCGGGTCACCGCAGCGCGCGGCAGCGGCGGCACACCCGCACGGCGCCGCACTCGCCCCACGGACTCATCTCCGAGCACGAACCGCAGAATATGCCGCCGCAACGTCTGCGCACAAACACTGAACGTTACGTAACAGTCAGCGCCCGTGTGGTGGCGGCTAAGAGAATCCACCACCCCATCTCATCTCGTGGGTTTAGTAAACGTTGACAGAGAGAAAATGAAAACCATGAGATGGGATGCAGCATCTTCCTGGAACATCTGAATGCATAAATTGCGGTTGCCAATTTGCCCGCCAACCGTGGCAACTATGCCAAAATCTCCCCAAAATGAGAGCTGGAAACGTTTGTTGCAATCTATGGGGGAGGCCTATGTTCAGCAGTGGAAATGATGATACCACATAGTCACAGAGCACTCGTAATCATGTTATCTTTTATTTATTAACGGAAACAAACATTCCCGCAGTAAGTAAGAAAGCAATTTTCAAGCAGCAGGACATAAAATTTCGATCAACAGTAAAATTATAATTCACTTTTACTGAAGATTTGCTTTACTGATAGAGAGCAAACGGAAAGTACAATTTTGGTCTTGAATTGAATTTTCCAATCACTGTACACTTTCACGATCCTTGCTGCATAATAAATTAATAAACTGTAAAATAAATAAATCTATATTAAACATCAAAACTTAAAATATACACAGATAGAACACAACCGTCACTTTTCCAATTGGCGTCAAAAGTCCTTCATGTCGGTCCTTTTCTTTTCTTTTTAATAAGACAACCAGGCGACTAAAATAAAAGAAAAATTTATTGAGAATAAATAAATTTAAATATTAAAAATTTACAACTACCTTAGGTTTTTGTCAAAATTGAAACAATATAAAAAAATAAAAACAATCAGCTTTAAGCGTTGCGTAAAAAGTTCGTCACTCCATCTCGTTATGTGTGTGTCGTAAAAATTGTTTGACAAAATACAATTGTAACAACAACATTGACTTTTGGCTTCATTTTTGATTTTTGTTATTTCGTGTTTTGATATTTAATTACAAAAGGAAAACTATCTATAAATTATAGCACATTGCATGCAACATGCATGTAATGTGCTTGCAATATATGCCACAAGTATTTGTAAGTTATACAGTGATTGAAAAATTCAATTCAAGATCGAAATTCTGCTTTTCATATTACTGTCGATTGGAACTTACTTATTTGAAAAAATATATATTTTTATATTTTTTCAGTAGCAAAAAGTTTTCGATTGTTGTCAGAAACAATACCAGAAAAATCTTGTGACTTCCATCAGATTCTGTCTGAAGTGCACTGATCACACCTTGTGTAAAATGTACCAGGACTACATAAACATTCAGTAAGTAATTAATCTACGTAACATTGGAGTACTAAGTAGTCCGATGAACTTTTGGCGCCAACCGGAAAAGTGGCAGTGGTGTTTTTATTGAATTTCGTGATTTCTGTGTATATTTTGAGTTTTGATGATTAATATTGATAGTTTATTATTCAGCAAGTGCTCGTGAAAGTGTACAGTGATTGGAAAATTCAAGTATAGACGAAAATTTTACTTATCGGTTTGACTCCATCAGTCTAGCACAATTTTCATCTCCATCATCATTCATCAGTCCAGCAAATGTTCAGTAAATATCAACTATTATTTTACTCAACATCATTGGTAAAAATGGCTCAATTTGGTAGCTAAATGCCAGGATCGAAAAAGTAGAAGAAGAAGTAGGCCGATGTCGATGACATAGTGTGTGGCACTGACCGGCAGTGATGGCGGCGGCGTGCTAGCCAGAAGTGGTTGCGGCAGTGCTGGCAGCGCGGCGCCGCGCTGTCGGGCAGCCAGGCAGCGCGAACCTCCTCGCCGAGCTCCACTTCGGACGCGCTGCCGCTGCTGCTGCCGCCGCCGCTGTTGCTGCCGCCCGCGCTGCTGCCCACGCTCACGCTGCCGCTGCCGCTCTGCACCATCTGCGGTCAGTTGCGCGACTGGCCATTTACAAATAAATTCTCTACAAATAATATAATATTGCAGTGTGCCTCAAGATAATCTACTACTCCATCTTAACCCGTGGGTGACGCAAAAGTCCACAGAGGGAAACTTAAAGCCAGGAGTTGAGCAGCAGCACCATCTTGGAACTTCGGGATAAATAAACTGCGGTTGCCAACCCGCCTTGCCAAGCGTGGCAACTGTGGCAAAACCCTCAAAATGAGAGAGCTGCAAACTTTGTTGCAATCTACGGGGGAAACATATGTTCAGCAGTGAACTAGCGATGAAGCGGTTCGTCATCTTGACGAAATATAGCTAAGACATAGCTTCCATCGTGGAGACGGACATAGGATACTTTTTACCCCGGAAAATAAAATGGTACCCAAGGGATATTTCCAAAAAATATCCTATGTCCGTCTCGACGTTGCAAGCTATCTCTGTGCCAAATTGCATCAAGATCGATTCAGCGGTTGAGCCGTGAAAAGGCAACAAACAGACAGAGGGACAAAGAGAGTTATTTTCGCATTTATAATATTAGTATGGGTACCAAGATATCATTGATATACAAAAAAAACCATACAGTCAGCGATTAAAAAACTTCGCCAAAAAGAGCATTTCGATTAGCATCATGTCAGCCGTGTCAACGCAAGGACTGTCAAAACGTCGTGGAACGACAGTTGATTTCATTTAAAAAGATTCTTTTGTCGGGGCAATATGATTAAATTTGTGTTTATTTATGATCTTTGTATTTTGGAACAAAATTTTCAAATTTCTACAAGTACACACCCTTCTCCATTTTTCAATTTCTCACAGTTTCATTACAATAGTTGCAGCCACTCAGCATCGTTAGTCGCTGTTAACATGTACCAGGTCAACATAAACATTAAGGAAGTGACTTGCCTGCGTGGGCGAGGGCGCGGACGGCGAAGCCCGGGCGGGGGGCAGCGCGCTCAGCGGGGAAGCTCTTCGCAAGGCTTCGCGCGCTTCTCGTAGTTGCCCACTCAATTCTTCTACTACTTTCTGTAATTCAAATTTTAACTCTATTACTATTATCTACCTTACGAGTTGTATCGCTATTGTTTAGTTATGAGCGCCTAGTTTCCGAACTTATTTGGCATCAATATTCTTCTCATTGAAACCAATCTATCATCATCATCATCATCATTTCAGCCTATTTTAGTCCACTGTTGGACATAGGCCTCCCCCATAGATAAATAATAACCAATCTATACAAATAGATCAAATTGAAGTGTGTGTTTGTAATAAGAAATAACAGTTTTTACTCAATGCTTATGAAAGTATATACGGTACTAATAAAAAAAAAAACAATTTTTAAAGTTTTTGTCTGTCTGTCTGTTTGTTCCGGCTAATCTCCGAAACAGCTAGACCGATTTTGAAGGGACTTTCACTGACAGATAGCTGATATTATAGAGGGTAACTTAGGCAACTTTAATTTGAGAATATAATTAGGTAACACAGGTCACAGATACAAAATCTTAATTTTCTGAAGGGAAAAGTGAATTAATTAATTATATCTTTTAATATATTCCTATTATTGTAAAGTTTGTTGTTTGTATAGTTATTAAATGATTAACTTTTTAAGCATAGTGTCAACTCGCAGATTACACTAGCTAACAATACCCTTCTGACCGAAACATTTTTTTCAGATGAAGGCGCAGAGGGAAAAGGGTAGCTACCAGCCAGATTGAGCGGTCTCATTTGGAAAGGATGTCTCCTGCTAGTAATATTAGATTCTTGTATATTATGTTCTCATGAACGTTTTTTGTTCTGTTGGAAGATATCAACTGCGCAAGAGATATTATAGTGCCACAGGTGTACGTACGCGCAAACACAGGATCACTCACTCGTCCTTACCCACCCGTGCCCGATGTAACGCTCATGAGATGAGATCGGAGGATCCGTCTAGGTAGGTACCACCCCGGGGCCAGTTATTCTGCCGTGAAGCAGTAGTTTGCAAACATTACTGTGTTTCGGTTTGAAGGGCACTGAGAGCTAGCGTAATCAATGGCCACATGAGCCTTAACATTTGTAATGGGCAGACGTTGCACTTAACATCAGGTGAACGTTTTGCTCGTTTCATCACTTTTTCTAATAAAAAAAAAATTAGGATGTAGTGTCACAGACACAAGGGCAGACACAGCACAACCAGTTCCGAAAACCAACGATTTGTGTTTCTGCACATATGTTAGCTCCGGCTGGGATTCGAAGCCAGGAGCCGCGAGGCGTGGTTTTAAGGAAGTAGGGGCGTTACCTTCTGGTAGAGTATGATCTGGTGCAGGCGGTCCTGCAGTGGGTCGGCGGCGGGCGGCAGGCCGTCGGGCGGCTCGTGCGGGGAGCGCGCCCCGCCGCCGCACACGCAGCGCACGCGCAGCAGCGCGCCGCCCTCTCCGCCCGCCCCCGCCCCCGCCCCGCCCGCATTGCCCGCACCGCACCAGCACGCCGAGCCCCCCTCCGCGCCTGCGCGGGACAAAAATAGAAATAGTAAGGAAGGCAAGCTTCACATCATGTGTGCACACATTGACATCGCTCACGGACTCGGCATCTCGAGTCCTATCGAAATTGCTAAAAAGATCGGTATATTAAAACAAACAATATCGACACATCGAAATATCTTTTAAAATCAGTCGGCGTCATAAAAATATTGTTTAATATTTAATAGTCATGAAATTCGAAAAAGTAATTAATAAAATACGCTTTTTTTTCCAGATTTTTTTCCATGAAATTAAATTAATGTACCCTTGTCAGGCGTGGCAATGAATGTATGCGAGAGGCAGACATCTATCTGAATCATTTTTAAATATATTCTCCAATTTCGAGACGAACATTAAATTTTATAAATTATCCAACCAATATTTGTCAGTGATTGAACACTTTTTGATTTATGTTTTGCCGGTGAGTTTATTTTGGTATCTGGTACCACCATATTCATAGTAGAAGCTATTTCTTCAGAGGCGACAGAATACGCTTGGTGGGCATTTACATATACGAGGGTGGATTGAAAAGTACTCGGCCTAACCAAGAAAATAAACACATACTAAATCAGTTATATTTTTATTTTTCTACATAATCACCATCAAGTTCAATACACTTTTGCCACCTCCCCTTCCAAGCATTTAGACCGTTAAAAAAAATGATTCTTCCTTAGAGTCAAAATATGCGTCTACAGCTGATTTTACCTCGTCGTTTGTCGAAAATCTTTGACCTCCCAAGTGCTTTTTTAGGTTAGGGAACAGAAAGAAGTCTGATGGTGCCAGATCAGGTGAATACGGCGGATGCGGTAACAGTTCAAAGCCACAGTTGTGAATTCCAGCCATTGACTGTACTGACGTGTGAACACGGGCGTTATCTTGATGAAACAGGACTTTTCTTCTGAGCATTCCTCGACGTTTTTCTTTTATTTCCTCTCGTAAACGACGTAGTAAGGTGCAGTAGTAATCAGAGTTTATAGTCTGACCCCTTTCAAGATAATCAATCATAATCACACCTTTCGAGTCCCAGAATACTGAAGCCATCACCTTATTTGCCGACAAAATCGACTTAGCCTTTTTAGGGGGTGGTGAACCAGGTCTTCTCCACTGTTTTGATTGTTGTTTTGTTTCCGGTGTACAGTAATGAACCCATGTTTCGTCCATAGTAACAAAACGATTCAAAAAATCATCTGCATCGGCTTCAAATAACTCCAAACAGTCGCGTGAAATAGTCAATCGCGTCCTTTTTTGTTCAACTGAAAGCAGTCGCGGAACCCACCTCGCAGACACCTTGTGGAAACCCAACTCGTTGACAATGATGTTTTGAGTTCGTTCATAAGAGATGCCTATAATCTCGGCTATCTCTCTAATTTTTAATCTGCGGTCTCCCATTATTAAATCAAGTACTTTTTTAATATTTTCGTCAGTAGTTTACGTCGAAGGCCTTCCAGAGCGGGGTTCATCTTTCACACTCTCTCTACCACGCTTAAATTCTGCTATCCATTTTTTGACGGATGAATATGACAGAGCACAATCGCCTAATGTACTGACCATGTCATCATGGATGGCTTTTGATGATAGCCCCTTCTTATGGAGGTACTTAATGACGGCACGCTGCTCGATTTGCTCCATTCGCGGAAATTATGACCATGATGACTTTGTTAATAAATTTATAAAATCACAAATAATTATCGCACACGTTTCGAACTTCACACAATGAACTAGTCTGAACTGAACTAAATAATGTGGGTAGATTGGATTTTTAGAATTGAATGGATCTGTGTTAGGCCGAGTACTTTTCAATCCACCTAGTATGTAAGGGCATTTACACGCGACGACTTTCTTAAACGCGAGTCATTAGCAAAATCGTCGAGTAGCTGTATCGCATGCGAAGCTAGCTTAAGTTGCGCTTCAACTGCGCATGATAAATAGTCTTAGGCTGCCTTTTCACCAAAGGTGTGTGATTGAGTGGTGAGCAAGTTGCGAAGCTAAGCTACGAAACCATGTGTTTATTACCATCTAAGCGGTGTAGCGGAGCTGGTAAATATGCTATGAAGAAGCGCGACGCGAGCTAAGCGATGCATCGCTGGTACGTTGTCTACTCAGCTCCGCTCCGTACTTTACATAGCCGCACCATACGCGCATATCTAGCTCACATCCTCAACTTGCATCCAAAAGTCAAAGTCAAAGTCAAAATTTCTTACGAGTAATTCAATTTAGGCTCGTTAAAGTTCTGAACATCAAAATCTACACCGGTACGAAAAATAAGAGCTTAGCTCGCATATTTCGCTTTAACGAGTGAGAAAAAAACGTAAGTTTCGTTGAATCCTTTTCTAGCGAAGCTAGAAGCTATGAAAATCAAACGATTCTATTGATGGATATCATACACATCCCTCGTTACGCAGCTCAAGACATCTCTGGTGTGCGTTGTGTGTGTGGCGTGCGTTTGTGCGTGGCATGCATGGTGTGCGTGGCGTGCGTCGTATGCATGGCGTGGCGTGGCATGTGTTGCGTACCATGGGCGGCGAGTGGGCAGCGGCAGCAGCTAGGTCGGCGCGGCGAAGCGGGGCGCAGCGTGAGCTGGCTGGCTGCGCCTCGCGCGGAGCCCGAGCCTTCGCCCTCGCTCTCCGAACTGGCGCCACTCGACGACGCTCCGCCTGAAAAATGCATAGATAGACATGTATGTCACTTACATACAGTCACGCCTTTTTCCCATATAAGGGGTAGGCAGAGGCCAGAGACGTAGCCCACTTTTCGCCCCCGTGCGAAACTGGACGGGACGGGGGCGAACCATGTCGCCACCATTTTTGGTACGAATAAAAAAAATCTTAATTATCATTGCGTTCCCACGAGCAGTATAAGTAAGAACAGTATTATAAGGCGGTCCGTACAATTCCTTAGTCGCCTCTTAAGACACCTCGGTAGTAAAGAGGTAGGTGCTATTCTACTCTGCCGAACACCTATCGACGACTTTATAAACTTGGATTTTTTTATTAAACCTGCTGAAGATTGACTGAATACGCTCTCTAAACGTATCTCCAACAGCGACTGGTTGGTTTCAGAGTTACCTGTCTGGTCGCCAGCAACGTATACGTACTGATGATACTTCCTCATCCTGGTGTAACGTATATGCTGGTGTTCCTCAGGGGGGCGTTTTATCTCCTTTACTTTTTACAGTATTTATTAACTCAATAGCCATTCAATTAACCTCGAACTACCACCTATATGCAGATGACTTGCAAATATATACAAAGGCCGCTCTTCTTGATCTCCCTAGTGCTATTAAAACTATTAACGCAGATCTGGAGCGGGTACTTAGATGGAGTAAAGCGTACGGGCTTCAGGTTAATCCTATTAAATCGCAGGCCATTATCATCGATAGCTCTCGATTGATATCACGCCTTGGTTGTCTGCCGCAAATAGTGTTTGATGGAACTGTTGTCCCTATCAGTGATACCGTGAATAACTTGGGGATATATGGACAAAAATCTTTCTTGGATACGTCATATTCAAGAAATTAGTCGTAAAATGTATGCTTCTGCGGCCTCTCTACGAAGATTGCGTAACTTCCTTCACATAGCCACCAAGATTGTGCTTGCTAAGTCTCTTCTTTTCCCGATTTTCGACTATGCTGATGTCAGCTATGACCTCACCGAATCCCAGCTTGATAAACTTGAGCGTATCCAGAATTTTTGTATTAGGTTTATATTGGGCTTACGTAAATATGACCATGTTTCTCTTTTTCGAACTAAGCTCAAGTGGTTACCAATTCGCCTTCATCGGAATGCTCACATACTTCATCTACTCTATAGTGTTCTCTTCAATCCTCTCGTACTCTTCTTACCTCAAAAAACGTTTTGAATTCCTTCATGATTCCCATTCGCGGAACTTCAGGTCAGCAGAGAGTTTGAAGTTGAAGATGCCGCTTCATAGTAGCAAATTTATGGACGCATCATTTACTGTTCAGGCTGTCCGCCTATGGAACGCGCTGCCTTTGACAGTGAAACGTGCACCATCCCTTCCAGTGTTTAAGAAACTTTTATTAAATCATTATCTGTCTCTTTAGAATGTAATTTACTTTTCGCACTAGCCTTTATACAATTCTTATTTATATTTTTTAATATTGTATATAAATAAATCATATGTATTAATGTATATATATATATATATATATTTACGTATATAAATATGTATATATATAACTTATTTATTTATGTATGATCGTATATGTGTTTTCCATGCCGACGCTATCGACGTTTTCGTTGTCCTTGATATTTTGTTCCATCCAGCGGTTGTCTGGAAGATATTGCTGTCAGCAATAAGACCGCCCATTGCTCATTCTTATTGTATCTTTTTATTTCCAGTTTAACACACACACAGTTCTGCCTGTAACAGTTACAGTGTCACAAAGAAAAGAATATTAATTAAATGAAAAGTTATGTCGGATCCCCCCGTGCGCCCACTCTTAGACATTAGTTCTTAGATTTTAGATGAAATGTAGTCTCATTATTTCAGCCTATTACTAGTCCACTGCTGAGCATAGATTGCGACCCTCTAAACTTTATGGAGGGATTTTGCCATAAATGCCATGCTTGACAGGCGGTTTGGCAACCGCAGTATATTTATGCTGCTGCCCATCTTCCGGTTTTCATTTTCCCTTCGTCGACTCTTACGACATCCAAGGGCTGAGATGAGGTGGTAGAATTTATTAAGCTGCCACCACACAGGTTGAGTTGGTCGCGAGTTTTATCTATACCTGTGTAAAATTCACTCACCATTCAAATCGACTTGCAGAAACTTCGTCGTTATATCATTGTGCCCGTTGACCTCGCCGTTGCTTACGACGCTGTTGTCCCGGCTGGTGAGGTCGCTGCTCACGTTGTGATTGACTATGTCTCCCTCTGTACAGTTGTGATTATCTAATGCGTCGATTTCTCTCTCAACGGATCGCTCGACGGAGAGCTCGACAGAACGCTCTACGGAGCTCTCGATGGCCCGCTCGACTGGTATGTCGACAGTTCGGTCGACATTACGCAAAGCGGGTGGCGTGCCCGCTATGTCGAACCCCGTTGACGATTGGTTGCTCGATTCGGAGATTGATCTCCAGGTTATGCTTATATTGCGGGTGCGGTTATCTCTCGCGGTCTGCAAAAGATTATTACGACTTTAACATACATACATACATGAGATCACGACTGTATCCCATAAGGGGTAGTCAGAGACTGGGCACTCACTGCAAAAACAGATGACTACCACAAGTCCACGTTTCACCTAAACAAAATAATGCACTTGGTGTGATAGGTAGTGAGTCCATCGCCACCATGCGCTGTTGGGTGCACAGTGTAATTTAATTCCTTAATCGCCTTTTACGAGACCCATTGGAATGAGATGGAGTGGTAGTATTCTTTTAACGAGCCGCCACCACACGGCTTACGACTTTAAGACATTATGAAATCGACTTTTTTTTTATTTACGAACGAATATCTGTACGCCGATATGGCCCATATAAATATTAGTCCCGTGCGGATTCCAATCGCTTTAGTCACTGCGCCGACAGAGCGGCCAAACCAATATTTTTATGTTTTTTTATTGGATAAGGTGAAGGCGAGACAAAACCTGACGCTAAGTTCTTAAGTCTCAGTGATAACGCTAGCTCTTAAGTGCCCTTCAAACCGAAACACAGTAATGTTTGCACACTACTGCTTCACAGCATGAACTGGCGCTGGAGTGGTACCAACGTAGACAGGTTCCTGCATAGGAATACCACCAGCAATATCAATCAACTCCTTTCGTGTTGCACAGTTTGATTTTTTATTAATTGGAAATAGTTTTAGTTTAGTTTATTTATTCTACTTGTTATAAGTTTTTACTAAATCATCTTAATCATTATTACTATCAAAAGTTGGCATGAACGCATGGAACGTAAGCCTAGCAACGCACGAGTAGGCGAGTTAGTCAGCGCAGTGCAGCCGCACACTCGTAATAAGGTCTCTGCTCCCGAAGTAGTGTGAAAACATTACTGTTTTTCGGTTTGAAGGGCACTGAGAGCTAACGTAATCACTGGGCATATGAGACTTAACAACTGATGTCTCAGGGTGACGGGCGCATTGTGGTGTCACACTGTTCTGGGTGACACAGCATTTGTTATCGGCAGACGTTGCACTTACCATTTTGTGAACGTTTTGCTCATTCCGTCACTTTTAATGAAATAAAAAAAAAATCGGGTTGGGTTTTTTCCATCAAATTATCTAGTCCGACTTTGTCGTGTAGGCTGGGTGAAAGTGACAGTCTCATAAGTTTCCCCTTACATTCCAGATCTTGATACGATTGTTATTGAATTAAAGTAATTAGCATATTACTAGCTGTTCCGCGCCCGCTTCGCTTGGCGTAGAAATATTGCGTTAGCCTCAGACTTCTGGAAGCTTCTCTAGTCGGGTTTACAACACGGCAGATACACTTACGTCAGGCATAGGAGCAGCTCCGCGTAGGGCTCGCACACGAACACGGCGGGCTCGTCGGGTGTGTCGCCCTCCGGTGTTGCGTCCACTCTTAACACGCTCTCTGACATCTCGTCTGACACTCCGTTCTGTGAATATAAGCAAGAATAGATAACATATGGACATGAACTATTGAGTTAATCTACGTTAGCAAGCGCAAGCACACAACCGAAAGCAACAATTCGTATATCGCACAAATATTGGTTTCAAATGGAAAGTCAAGGGTGAAACGTTTATAGGTGGTAGGATTCCTATGTAGGAATCCATCTAGGTAGGTACCACCCCAGGGCCAGTTATTCTGCTGTGAAGCAGTAGTGTGCAAACATTAGTGTGTTTCGGTTTGAAACGCACTGTGAGTTAGCGTAATTACTGGGCATATGAGACTTAAGAACTGATGTCTCAGGGTGACGGGCGCAGTGTGGTGTCACACAGTAATTTTCTGGGTGACACAGCATTTGTTATGGGCAGACGTTGCACTTACCATCAGGTGAACGTTTTGCTCGTTCCGTCACTTTTACGAAAAAAAAGAAACGATTGTCAAGGGTGAAACAGTTATTGAATGATGTTTGATTAATGATAATTGATTGATGATGAATTCTGGGTGACACAGCATTTGTTATGGGCAGACGTTGCACTTACCATCAGGTGAACGTTTTGCTCGTTCCGTCACTTTGATGAAAAAAAAAACGATTGTCAAGGGTAAAACAATTATTGAATGATGTTTGATTAATGATAATTGATTGATGATGAATTCTGGGTGACATAGCATTTGTTATGGGCAGACGCTGCACTTACCATCAGGTGAACGTTTTGCTCGTTCCGTGACTTTGATGAAAAAAAAAAAAACGATTGTCAAGGGTAAAACAATTATTGAATGATGTTTGATTAATGATAATTGATTGATGAATTTTATAAAGATAATCTATAACTCAAATCTGTTAGTGACATATGAAATGTGACTACTGAAATATTAACAAACAATATCTATTAACTTTATTGATATAAATGTTATTATGATTCTTATTCTTTAATATTTATTATAATATATTTATTATTCCTATTCCTAATACATATTATTATATCATTTGACAATGTAAACTGTTCCAGATTATTCTTTTATGTAATTCAGGTCTAAGAAGTTAACGTAAACATGGCTTTGTTCATTTATTATTGTTTGTAGTTGCTGACATAAATGATATACTATAATAATAAAATTATGCTATATTTGTATGGCAAAATATAGTACACACCCATAAAAATGTGATTTTACAACTGCTTTACCTAACCTTTTCGTCAAGATCGGTTCAGCGGTTTAGTTGTAAAAAGGTAACAAACAGACAGAGGGACAGAGAGAGTTACTTTCGCATTAAGAATATTATTAGCTACTATAGCTACAATAGCTGATGCCGGCGACTTCGTTCGCATGTATATAGGTTATTTTACTTATCTCGTGGGAATTATTTCATTTTCCGAGATAAATAGTATCCTATGTCCATATCCAGGACGCAAGCTATCTCTGTGCCGAATTTAGAACAGACATTCGCATTTATAACATTAGTATGGAATATGGATTATTACTCTACATAGCCGTGTGATGGCGGCTTAAGAGAATCTACTACCCCATCCCATCCGGTGGGAGTCGTAAAAGTCGACAGTAATGAAAACCAGGCAGCAGCATCTTCCTTGAACATCATCATAAACATAAACAAATTAACTGCGGTTGCCAATCCGCCTGTCGAGCGTGGTAACTATGGCAGACATCCCCCCAAAATGAGAGCTACAAACTTTTGTGGCAAACTACGGGGAGGCCTATGTTCAGCAGTGGATTGTAATAGACTGAAATGACATGAACAATGATATGGCCTCTGCCGACCCCAAAATCGTACCTGCAGCTTAGCGGTTGGCGCGGCGCGCGGCGGCGAGCCGTCCGTGCAGTCCGCGTCCACGGCGCTCACCAGCTCGCGCTCCAGCGACGACGACGCGCTGCCCACCGGCTTGCTGAAGTGCTCCGGGTTCAGTCCCTCCACCTGTTCAAATTCATCACATCTCCATTATCATCATCATTATCATCATTACAGCCTATCTTAGTCCACAGTTGAACAGAGGCAGTCCCCAACAAAGTACGGACCTGAGCCACCTGCATATATCGACTTCCCGCAAAATCGCGCAAGTTGAAAAGTTTTCATATTTTAATTTTTTTTTTAAATAATATGTATGGTGTGTGTTATTATGCACATGTCTCCATCATCATTTTACTGTACGATATTGAGGCTTTGGGGCAAAAGTTTGAAGGCTTTGACTGCTAATTTACTTTACTTTGAAGAAAAAAAAACCAGAAACCTGGGTGGACGGGCGCGGCTGGCAGGCGGCGCGGTCAACTCGTCCGACGCAGCTGTCCGTCAGTGCGCCGCGACACTCGCGGCTCACCAGCGACGAAAGCTTCCTAAGGAAATCGATATAATATGTTGTAATAACGTACTAGCATAATATTTTTTTTACAGCCGTGGTGACTCGGCGGCTGGGCGCCAAAATTTAATAGTACGCGAATGACCCGAATTCAGGTGCCGGCGCCTCTAAAATTGTCCTGCAATTCTGAAGTGCTGATTTACCACGTGCTAAACGGTGGAGGGAAAACATCGTAATGAAACCTGCATGTCTCAGTAATGAAAATACTTCGAAGACCTGACAATTTTGCCAACCCGCATCGGAGCAGCAGTGGCGCACTTTTCCCAGGTTACAAAACCCTCTCAAAACTGACAGGAGAGCTGTGCTTAGTAGTGGGACATTTATAGGCAATAACTCAACTTAAGATGTTTTTTTTAATTATTCTTCTACATCAATCCGTCTGCGTATTTTGGGTCTGATATTTTTTGAGGTAGTCATAAACATCTGTCGGATGCCATGAGATTTCCCAAGCAGTATCTTCTGTCGACTTTTACGACACCCACTGTAAGAGACATAGTGTCAGATATTCTTATGCCGACACCACAACAATGTGTAACAAATTTAAAATACCCCTCTATTTTAAGTTTGCTCTAAATCATACTACATAGAATCAACAATCACAAGTCATTGCCAACATTTTATACTCATTTAATGACATTTTAGATTATTTTGAATAACTTCTTTTACCTTTCAATATTTGTTTAGGTAAAACAAATCTGATACTTTATAAAGCTGTTTATCCTAAAAGGAATAAACACAAAACCAGTACTAAACCTACTGTCATGAAATTAGTACAGATTTGAAAATTTTAAGTAAGTAGGGACTCGTTTCATCGTAATGTTTCAAGTGTATGGATTGGCACGGACTTTTGAAGAACACGCGAAAAAAGTTTGATTAGGTAGGAGATACGTTTTTACAATGTGTCAATTGTACTTATATAGTTTCGTACTGGGGAAGATAGTATTAAGTCACAGATTCTAAAGTACTCAAAGTGCTATGCCAAGCCTTAGCTAAATAAAGCTCCAGCAACATTGAACTGACGAAGCTAAACTTACATGACATCTGGTGCGATACTTGGATCGCTGCAACGTCTCTGGGCAGTTCGTTTCTCGCCATCAATCAATAAGTTATCGCAAGACCTAGTTTTTGTCATCAAACCTGAAAACGAAAGATATTCGAGATATTTTTAAGTCTAAACATAAAAACAGACATCATGGTTTAACATCGTGGTGTCAATCGCCGTTCGTCGAGTGATCAACTCGCCCAAGCAATGTTTTATAAATCCCTCTCAGTGCGTGGTGTGTGTCCAGGAGCGAATTTGTTTCCCTGGCTGCCCTAGGCCTACGGAAGATTGCCACCCCCTGCAAACTTACGGATGGTTGCTACTCTCTGCAAAGCACGAAAAATTGAATGACGTATAAGAAATTAATTAAAGTAAAAAACAACGCCTGTACGTAAATGATAAAATTATCTGAAACAGTGTCAGATACTCATGCTTACTAATCTCACTAAGTATTTCCACCCCCTAAATATGAGTGCTCTAGGCCCGTGTTTACTAGGCCTATAGGGAAATCTGCTCCTGTGAGTGCGCGCGGTGGAGTGCGTGTACGCGCTCGCGTTACGTGTGCGTGGGTCAGCGTCCGCGTCCGAGCAAAATTGGGCATACGAGCATAATTGCGTGTATGTACATGACCATGTGCGTTTGCGTCTGCGTATACATCTGCATATGCGTGTGCGTGTGCGTATGAGTTGCGTGTGTATCTCTGTGTGTGTGCGCGTGCATGTTTTGTGTATTTACCGTTGTGTGGCGCGGCATCTAGGTGCGGCGGGTCGACGTGCAGGCGCTCGCGCTCGCCGCACAGCATGCCCCACCAGGGCTGCATAGCGCGCGCGCTGCACTCCGCCCACAGCACCTGCACACGTGCACACAACACTGCGTCAGCACTGCACGCTGACGGATACATCTCTTACTGGATAGGATCTTTTCGACCACGCCGATTACTTCCGAATACTAAACGGAAACTAATTCATTACGCAGGCGATATTATTGTGCTACAAGTGTACGCCCAGAACACAGAGGCACTCATTCGTCCCGAACTTACGCTTGTCCGATGTAACGCTAATGCGATAAGATCGGAGGCAGGCTAGGATGCAGTGTCCAAAACGCGGCGACATTTACAATGCAATGCAGACCCGAAAACCGACAATTTGAGTTTTTGCACAAATGTGGGATTCGAACCCAGGGCCTGTGGCGTAGAAGTTAGGTACTGTAACTAATAGGCCACGCAGTCGTCATTTGTTTGTCCGTTGGATAGGAACAAGTGCAGAAAGCAACAGCGCAGTACGTCGGTTAGGCTTCTAGCATTATGAATGACCGGTATTAGGAATTTTTTAATTGCAGTGACACCGACCTCTTCAATTTCTCCGAATAAAAAGTATCATATGTCTCCAGGATGCAAGCTATCTCTGTGCTGAATTTTGTCAAGATCCGTTCATCGGTTAAGCCGTGAAAATGTAACAAATACACAAAGAGACAGAGAGAGTGAGAATGCCAAAGTGCATTTATAATATTACTTGATGATGTCCGTGACTTTGTCTGCGTGAATAAGGATTTTTTTTTAAATCCAAAGGGACTTTTTGATTTTCCTTGATGAATAATATCCTATTTACGTCTCCAGTACGCAAGCTATCTATGTGCCAAATTTCGTCAAAGGTACGGTCCAGCGGTTGAATCGGGAAAAGGTATCAAACAGACAGAGGGACAGAGATTACTTTCGCATTAATAATACTAGTATGGGCGTTGTTCATATCTTTAACACATTTTTTTGTATTTGTGATTTTCAAGTGGCAAGTTTTTGTCTGAAATTGCACAAAGTAAGGACATAACCAAACGCGCTTTTGCAGTTGCAGAAGCTGACACCTGTGGGGCAGAGCGATGCGCACCAGTCGGTGCTTCAGCGAGGAGAGGTGGTTGCCTTAGATGCTATATTCTACTATCTACCTACACGGTGGGGCAGTTGTTGCGGTGAGGGATGCTCGCAGGTGCCATACTATAGCCACAAGGCGGGAGACAGTGCGAGTGTGCTTCTAGTGTTGCTGCGGCGAGTGGTGGCAATCGCAGAAGACGCCACGCGCTACCTGCAGGGTGCGGGTGTGCGGGTGTGCGGGTGTGCGGGTGGGGCAGTGCGCACCTGTTGGTGCTGCTGCGGCGAGTAGAGGTGGTTGCGGTAGGCGGGCGCGCGCAGCAGGTGCCACACGTGCGCGGTGCCGTCGGCGCGCGACTCCACGCGCTCGCGCCGCGTGTTGCACAGGAACGTGCCGAACATGCACGAGTGCACGTGCGTCGCCAGCTTTATCTGCGATACATTCATATAGTCACGCCCTTTTCCCATATAAAGGGGCAGGCAGAGGCCACACGTGGACCACTTTTGCTCCCGTGGGAAACGAAAACGTGACGGGTGGCGAACCACGTCACCGCCATTTTGGCAAGAGTCTAAAAAATGCTTACTCCCCATTGCGTTCTCATGAGCAGTATAGTGACAGAATTGCATATTATGATGTTTTCTACACGAATAAAGGATGACCGTACAATAACTTAGTCCGCCTCTTACGTCACCTGCCGAACACCAATCGGCATTTATCTGCAATATAATAAGTTTAAAACAAAAATTTACAATTTTTGTTACAAGCTTTTATTTGTGAGATTTGTCCAAAAGTGGGTTTCAAATGTTGTTAGGGCTATGGTACCTGTCAAAACAAAGCCAACAAGCTCAAACATAGCAGAAGAATAGAAGCTATCTTGCTTAGTTGAGGAGTTCCTATGATCCAATTTCCGGCTCCATCATCGTACTAGCTACATGGTACCATATTATTGCATTGTCACCGAAGTTACATAGGTATGCCAAAACTTATCCCAATCGGACATCGGGAAAGTAGGTACAGGAAAGCTTGCAAGATTTGCAATTTAAATAAAAGGCTGTAAAAACCTACCAAATAAGCCTCATTAAATTCGAAGCTGCATGGATACTGCAGCATCATCTGGTGCACGACGTCAAGCCACTGGAGGAAGATTAGGTGAGCGTTCGTTAGGATCCTCTGCGCCGAAACTGGTGGCCACAGCGTTCCGCGAACTTGTGCCCAAAGTCTAACCACTCACGCTCGATCAGTATGCGGAAGCCCTGATAAAGGAACATAAAATTAGTAATGATGCTATTAACTTTTTTTCGGGACATTTAACAGCTATCGTTAATAAACCTTGGCAATTATTAATATATCAAGGGTAGAGTGCGAGTTGTGCGAAGTTTGCAATCAGTCCTAGGCATCAGAGCAGCGCACGTACACGTAGTGCACGCAGGGCGAGCTTACCTCCACGGTGCGGTAGTAGGGGTCGAGGGCGAGTTGTGCGGCGGCCACAATCTGCGGCGTGCGGTCCCATCCGTCGGAGCAGTGCACGAGCACAGGGCGGCCGGCCTGCACGGCGCGCGCCACCACGCCTGCCGCGCGACATACGCCCGACACGTATTGCGGCCACAGTGTGCGCTCCAAGTTACTGTGCCAACTGCCAATAAACAAATGTGCCGGTATAACATTTACTTCATTACTTTTTAGTCTATCTCATCTTTATAATACAGCTATTGTAATACAGTTATTGTACATTATTTTAAAAATGACTAAAAAAAAAAAAGCCCGCTGGGTTTCTTACTGGTTCTTCCCAGGACAGAGGCATTTTTGCGAACCAGTGTAGCTTAAAAAAAAAATGACTTTCAATAAGTACTATGTAAATAGTCTATATTGAATAAAAATTTATTCTATTCTATTCTATTCTACACTTCATAAACTACGTTTTAACTACAAATATGTGGCCGTCATAGGAATCGTCCTGCATCCGGCAGATATGAAACGTTGAAATAAAATTCACTAACAGTGTTGTCCAGTTATAACACAAAATCATTTTAACCAGTGAGAAAAAAAGGTGTTTTTGTTTTTGGTTATTAAATAATTGAAAACACTACTGATCTCTAATTTACTAGTTAGTCACTTTGCTAATCGTATAAAAAGCTCGGTTTTCAACTATTTTTTTTAGTGCTGACTAATTAAAAATTAAAAAATTCTTTTTAATTATAGACCTTTCATTTCCTCCACATAAAAATGGATACAATTTTTAATGTAAAAAGTAAAAGTAAAGTTTCAGCCTATAAATGTCCCACTATAGAGCACAGGCCTCCTCTCATTTCTAAGAGGGTTTTGGAGCTAGGAAGAATCCGTCACGCTGCTCCAATGCGGGTTGGCGGACTTCACATGTCTTCGAAATATTTTTAATTTCTCAGACATGCAGGTTTCCTCACGATGTTTTCCTTCACCGTCGAGCACGTGGTAAATCAGCACTTAAAATTGCAATTAACAATTTTAGTGGTGCCGGCACCGGGAATCGAACCCAGGTCACTCGCGCTACTATGAAATTAAAAGCGAGCGCCTCGCCCCTGAGCTACCACGGCTCTTATTTTTTATGTATTCAACGTTAAAATTTGACCTGTACATTCCCATCAAGGCACACGAATCGGTCTTACCCCCAAGGTGTGCCATTAGGTGGTTCCACATAAAAAAAATCAGCTCTGTTCTCACTTGGCCTGATCCTCGGGCTCGGCGACGAGGGCGCGCAGCTGCTGGAAGCTGCGCCGCACGTGGTGTATGTTGGGCAGGCACATGAACTGGATGTCGGCCGCCGGGTAGTACTGCTGGCATTCGCAACCGCCGCCGCGAGCTCGGTTCGTCACGGCAGACGCGTACGAGCGAGCGTCCACTATCAACAGCTTCAATTGCTGGAAACAAGATGGCGACATTTAATAACAATGTCATTCATTATGCTATTAATACTTACTACATATTATATGAATTCATAGGTACTAGGCACACATACTTTCGTTGGTTGGTTTGGATCGCTGTATAATATATTTTCGGTGATGTAATTGCTGTTAGCCTTCTCGGCTTTTACAGCTTCATCGGATACTAATCGCTGTATAAGCAAACGTTTCGAAGAAAGAACGCCAAGCCCAACCGTACATATATATATATATATATATATATATATATATATATATATTGTAATAAGTGCTCCACTGTACCAGGCAGACATAACTTATTAAGAGAGGGCTATCTGTATATCTATATTCTTGTTGCCAGTAAAATTACTTAGGCTGCCCTTGTGGAGTATTCCAATAGAGTTTTGTGAGTGGTGCTCAATTGCTTGGGTCCTTTAGTTTTTTAAACTAGAAAGATAAAATTTATAACCATAACCGGACTATTCGATGTAAAGTACTAGGCGAACATACCTTGTTAGTAGCAGCGGGTTGTGTGCCGCGATCTGCGTTGCAGGGCGGCCACGAATGCGGCGAGCAGGCGTTCGTCTTCATTAGATCGCCACCCCAGCCAGCCCACTTCGGGCTGCGAGGAGCGTGCGATCACTGCACCGTTGCCACGATGACGCCACACCACAGCTGGTACGCGACGCATCGCTCGAAACCTAAAACCATTATAAGTGTTTGGTAAGAAATTATTGGTGAACATTGGCCTCCCCCATAAATTGTTACGTTTCTCTATTAGACAGAATCCTTAACGATAATGTCTGCAGCAGAAAGACTGCCGGCCCATAGCTCGTGGAACCAATAACTGTTCAGGAAAAAAGTTTAAAAACGTAGTAGTATTGGGCGACCCCCGACTAGATGAAGCGACGAACTGCTAGTTTTAAGTAAACTTTGTGGATTCCGGGAGCGCAGGACCGTGGTTTGTGGTAATTTTAAAGGGAAGCCTTTTTTAACTGTAAAATTATTAGCTTAATACTAGGGCAACATAACATATGGAGGGGGTTTAAGAGAATCTTCATCTCACCTCGTGGGTGTCGTATAAGTCGACAGAGAGAAAATTAAAACCACAAGTCGGGCAGCGCCATCTTCCTGGAACATCTGAATAAATAAACTGCGGTTGCCAACCTGTCTGCCAAGCCAAAATGAGAACTTTTGTGACAATCTGTGAGGGACGCCTAGTGATAGGCTGAAATGATGATGATGATAATGACTACTACAGATAAATGTATTAACTGTAAAAACAATGTACCTTGCAACGGAGTCCAGGTCCTCATCCCCGATGGAGGCGGGTACGATAAGCAGCGGCGGGTAGGATGGGCACAGCTTGTACTCGGCGTTGGCGGCAGACACTCGCCACGCGCCTTTCGTCGTGAAACCCAGCCTTTCCACCTGCGGTATAGTAAACACTTCGTAAAGTAACAACATTAAATAAGTTTGGTATGTTTCGTGGAGACAGTAGGGAATCGAAGACTCAATTACTGGATTCCATCTCAGTCATTTGGGGTGAGAATGTCTGTGTATTGTAGCGAACACTCACTAGGTCAACTTTCTACTCGTTTATTCTATCTATACAAATAAATAAAATTGAAATGTCTGTTCGTAATTAAAATAACAGCTTTTTACTCAATGCTTATGAAATATCTATACTTATAAGAAAGAAACAGTTATTAATTTTTTTGTCTGTCTGTCTGTTTGTTCCCGCTAATCTCCGAAACGGCTGGACTGATTTTGACAGGACTTTCATTGACAGATAGCTGATGTCTCTTAGCGGGTAACTTGGGCTACTTTAACTTAGAGTTTCGCGCAAAAAAATTAAAACACCAAAATCCGATTCAAATAGGAAAGTATATATGTATGTCATCGACAGGGGTCGCCTTTTTATGCGGGTGAAACCGCGAGATACAGCTCTTTCAGCTTACATAAAAAATGTTAGCGGTTATTTCAGTCTTACATACGAGTAAAAAACATTAGCGGTTGCAAGCACGCGGTTATACGTGTTGAAAGTTGCTTTAAAATGTATCATGTCGGCCTGTCCGATTTTCCGAAAACCAAAGTTACAAATTTACGCACCAACTCAAAATCACTCACTCTTCCTAGTGTAAAGCTTATGCGATAAGACTAAAGGTTTGCCTGGATTTTAATTTGTAGTATGCAAGAAATCCTAGTTTCATGTCGTCAGAACTGAAGTTGTTAGTTCCAATTTTAAGCTGGTGGTAGGATTTCTATACAGTAATACGCCTAGGTTGGTACCTGGCCAGGCCCGTTATTCTGCCGTGAAGCAGTAGTGTGAAGACATCGGTCTGAGGGGCTCTGAGAGCTAATGCAATCACTGGGCATATGAGACTTAAGAACTGATCTCTGATGAGTCTCTGAGTGACGGGTGCAGTGTAGTACCACACGGAATTTTTCTTGGTGACACAGCTTTGTTATGGGCAGAGGTAGCACTTACCATCAGGTGAACGTTCTGCTCGTCCCGTCATTTTATACAATAAAAAAAATTAACCCACGTGCTGGTCGGCGAAGGAAAATATTGTGGGGAAAGTGGCATGTGTGAATAATAAAAATCTTTTGAAGACATGTGATTTCTTTGTACCCGTACTGGAATAGCTTGGCTGAATTACTATGATCACATTTCCCTTAAAAAAAAATTAAGAGAGACCTATTCCTACACGCAGATATGCATATTATAGATACGTGTATATATATAATGTAACCGTCTATAAAATGTATCTCTATTATATAGTAACGATATTGGTTTCATATGTAACATTATTACCAAAATTACACTATTTCGAATTGGAAGTGTTTCAGTAATGCTCTTAATAACTTTCCCTAATCGATGGATGTTAACGTTAATGTCAGATAAAATAAACGGAAATATGTAACCGTAATATTTCTTCATTAACAATTTGTTAGTGTGGACCATTGTAATGTTATTAACGTGCAATCGCCACATTTTAATTGCCTTAATGTCCGAGCATGAGTAGTAAAAGTACAAGGTCGAGACATATAAGCAGGAAATCAATAGGCCATTTCCGATTTCAATAAAACATGTTTTTCTATAAAACGACAAATGTAATAGTTGTTCTACATTAACTTGGTAAGATATGACTTTAAACTGTTGGAATAAAAAGATTAACAATCAATAAGTGTTATGATAAATTGTTTTTATAGGATAAAATGAAGAGACGAGCAAAACGTTCACCTGTTGGTCAGTGCAACGTCTGCCGATAACAAATGCTATGTCACTCAGAATATATTTGCATTGCATAGTCACCCTGAGACATCAGTTCTTAAATCTCGTATGCCCAGTGATTACACTAGCTCTCAGTGCCCTTCAGACCGAAACACACACTACTGCTTCACGGCAGAATAACTGGCCCGGCGGTCGGACGGATTTCCGCATAGAAATCCTACTACCAATAATCTACTTACATTGATTAAAAAAATATTCAATTCTATTTCTTCTTTTCTATTAAACATGCAAATAATCGGTAATAATATCATCCTATTTATAAAAAAGAAGTTATACAAAATTGTAGTTCTATTTTTATATTCGTCTTAACTTCTTGATTTTAATATATTTTAGACAAAGAAATCATCATCATCATCATTTCAGCCTATCATAGTCCACTGTTGAACATAGGCCTCCCCCAAAGATTGGCACAAAACTCGGTCCTGAGCCACCTGCATCCATCGACTTCCAGCAAAACCGTGTATGTCGTCGCTCCATCTAGTGGGGGGTCGCCCTACACTGCGTTTGCCGGTACGAGGTTGCCACTAGAGAACCTTCTTCGAAAAACCGAACGGTTATCGGTTCTCCGAGCTATATGGCCGGCTCAAAGAAAAAAAAAAGAAATAACTATAACAAATTATAACTTATTTACTAATCAAATTAGTCACATGGAAATTACTGTTTCATTTAAATCATGATCTGTGAAGTTTCTTAGCTCCAGCTTGTAGTTGTTTAAATTACACTTAACTTCGATTTATTAATCACGGATGCACTAATGAAATGTCGATAATTCACGGTGAAATATTCGTGTCGAAGATTTAATAACTTTTCCGATAATAATTATTTAACGCCGAGATCAATTGTTATATGATAAAGAGAAGGCTGCATAACAAAAATACCTTTTATTTAATTAGATAACACAATCACTCGTTCGTGACGTTGATGCCCGCGAGGTACTAGGGGCACATAAAATGCGAGGCGTTTACTCACTTCAGGGCCGAACCAATGTCTCTGCGGCGAGTGCGAGGCCCTAAGGAGGGCTCTATGCACTGAGGAAGGCGGTTGTTCCTTCGCCCAAGCGGCATACGCAGCAGCGAACGTGTCTTGTAGTGACGTGAGGGGAGCGAGGGCCGTCGTAAGGCGCCGCCACCACTCTAGGCACTGCTCTCCAGTTGCAAATGTGCACCTAGAAAAATAAGGAAATAACAATTTAATGGCATTAGTGACAGCGATAATCATTTTATTAATTCCATTAATTTAGATTCTATTTGTAAATAATTTATGCAATTTAAAACACAAAACATTTTCAGGCACAAATGACCTTTAAAGTTCACATATCACTCGTGATAAATGGTGGTAGGATTCCTAATCATGAATTCACCTAGGTGAGTACCACTTCAGTGTCAGTAGTATTGCCGTCAAGTAGAAATGTGCAAATACCAATGTGCAATACTACTGAAGAAACTGCTACTCTTTATTAGGAGAAGTGACTAGACGTTCAAAACTTTGACTTGGTCGTAAGTGCAATGTCTGTCCATAAAAAATGCTGTGTCACCCAGAACTTTTCGGTGTGGCACCACGCTGCGCTCGTCACTGAAAAATCAGTTCTTAAGTCTCATATGCACAGTAATAATAAAGAGCAAAACACGGTAACGTTTGCACACTACCGCTCGACGGCAGAATAACTGGCCCTGGGAATCGCTATCATCAGTGAAACTTTACAATAGTTGAAATACAAATGAGTGTCAAACACCCAGAATTTTCATATGCCAAATTCTGGATGACACCGCTACTGTTATGGACAGGCATGGCACTGAGTGACTTGCTCGTCGCTCCTTACAAAAAAAAGTTAACTAAATGACTCAAAATATTTTCAACACCAACTACTACATCCAAAATTCGTCGTCGTCGTTTCAGTCTATCGCAAGTCCAATGCTGAACATAGGCCTCCCCCATATATAGCCGGCCAAAACAGTTTGTAGCTCTCATTTTGGAGGGATTTTGCAATAGTTGCCACGCAGGAAGATTTTTTTAATCACCATGAACAACATTTCTTAATTTTAATTTACTGGGCGTCCTCGTCTCATTTTTGAGAGGGCTATGGAGCTGGGAAGAGACCGCCACGCTGCTCCAACGCGGGTTGACGGACTTCAGATGTCCTCGAAATATTTCCATTGCTTAGACATGCAGGTTTCCTCGCGATGTTCTCCTTCATCGCTAAACACGTGGCAAACTGCATCAAATTGCAGAACAATTTTATAGATGTCGACACCAGGAATCGATTTCAGGCGATTCGCTTACTATGAAATTTTAGGCAAGCGCCCGGCTCCTGAGCTACTAGTAAGTACTTACGTAATCATGATCGCTTTGGTTGGACACGTTTTGTGAGAAGTTTGAAGAAAACATTCAGAATAAACCGGCGCATGCAAATTTGATTGGCAGTCGTTCAAATAAAAGAATTCGCAACGCTCGGCCGGCGCTCGCACATCATATACCTACGCTGTATTGCCTTAACAGGATTTCAACACTGCGAGAATAAATATTTACTGCGAAAACTGTTGATGCTGCACAAACGTTATCGCAAATAAAGACGATTGAAGTGATTTTATACACGCTGGACAGCGCTAGTTAAAGCCCGCGAGTTCGTCCGCGTCAATATAGGTTTTCGTGAATATCCCGTGGGAACTATTTGCTATATAGCTGCGATCATAATTTAATTTGTTTAAATTATGATCGCAGACAAAGATTTTACTGGTGGTAGGATTCCTATACAAGAATGTGTCTAGGCAAGTACTGCCCCAGGGCAGTTATTCTACCGTGAAGCAGTAGTGTGCAAACATTACTGTTTTGGTTTGAAGAGCTCTGAGAACTAGCGTATATTAGACTTAAGAACTGATGTCGCAGGGTGATGGGCCTAGTGTGGTGTCACACAGAAATAGTTAGCATTCATTATCCGCCCATAACAAATGGTTGCACTTACCATCAGGTAAACGTTTTGTTCGATTCGTCACTCTTTTCAATAAAAAAAAATCCTGTTGAGCATAGCAGGAAATAGTGATCATGAAATGATGGTATTTTCATTGGTCATTAATTAGTGTGCGAAATTTCAAATCATTCAGACGTTTGGAAAATTGAACTGGAAGATTCCATTACGTGTTAAAAATGGCGTGACATCCGGAAGAGTTATTATCTCAAATATGCCAGATCTGAAACCCTCCAGATTGGTGACGGACAGAAGCGTCTCCTTTGCGATGCGTCTGGTGACGCAGTCGGATCGCGTGGATCGGACCACCTGACTCCTACGCTGCGAGTATCGGGTTCGAATGCCAACCGAAGTCAAAATTATCCAAACAGTATTCGTATATATATAGTATGTCATAGTAGTAGTGTATATCACAGTATTCGGTATACGATAGTAGTCGTCGAGGCCGAAAATCGGCCAAGAGATCATTAATTACCGAAGTTCTTATTTCGTCGGCCTTAACATGACGATTACGTCATATACTTTCCGTGACCACAGCGGGACGTATGGTCATTTCCGCCGATCATCATGCCATCGTCTTAGCGAACGTGAGTCCGTAATCGTCATGGTTGCCACGAGAGACCTCTCTGCCCCCATCCCCCGTCCATTGAGGCCTGGCAGATCAGCATTTTGCCGATTGTTGGTGATGGCTGTTACTCGATATTTTTGGGGCGTGGTCTTCGTTTGCCTTAACAAAGGCATCTTATAGGCTGCAACAGCCTTGGGCTCGGCAGCAGCCCAATGTGTATGGGTGTATGGGTGCAGGAATCCGTCAAGGAATCCATCCACCAGTAAACATCTTCAGCTTAGTTCTGTTTACTACTAAACTATATTTCATTCATTTTGACTTTAAGAGCCTGGATTTGTTAAATTGTATGTATCAAATTCAAATTGCTTTAATTTAAGATATTTTTTATAATTAAAATAATAACAGTGTGTTGCTGATTTCGTAGAGTTGCTGTTATCGTATTATTGGTGGATTTTTTTGGAAATCCGCTTTCTTTAATGCCAGTTATCAGTCAACTGCCCCAATTGGACGCCGGCAACAGTGCGACTTTATCGTACGCTTCCGTCCGATCCCAATTTAAGTAAACATGATTTACTTAATTATCACACTGGTGTTGTGCAACAACGAAACTTTTTAGGTATATTTCTCGATATTCATTACCTTACAGTTCGGGAAGTCTTTTATTTAAGACTATTTACGCCATTAAGGTGGCGGATCGTTAAAAGAAATATATTGGAATCCGCACGGGACTAATATTTATATGGGCCATATGGCGTACAGATATTCGTTCGTAAATAAAAAAAAAGTCGATTCATAATGTCTTAAAGTCGTAAGCCGTGTGGTGGCGGCTCGTTAAAAGAATACTACCACTCCATCTCATCCAATGGGTCTCGTAAAAGGCGATTAAGGAATTAAATTGCACTGTGCACCCAACAGCGCATGGTGGCGATGGACTCACCACCTATCACACCAAGTGCATTATTTTGTTTAGGTGAAACGTGGACTGTGGTAGTCATCTGTTTTTGCAGTGAGTGCCCAGTCTCTGACTACCCCTTATGGGGTACAGTCGTGATCTTATGTATGTATGTAAGAACAGTCAAATGACTTACAAAAATCTTTTAAATGGGAAATGTAAGCCGTGTGACGTAGACCCCAGAGTTTCTTGCTTAAACCCCATAGTTTCTTGTCGGTTCTTCTCTGGGAAGGTCTTATTTTTAGACGATAGATTTTGATGTTCCTAAGAGATTTACACAACCCTAAATTGAATAAAGAAATTTTACCTTCAGCTTGTAGAAAATTATTTGTATTGGTTTGATTTATGCTAAACGCGCTTATAGTGATTCAAAGAATAACTAGGGTAAATCTGGATTAGTCAGTGATAGTTGGTTATTCGGTGACAATGTTTATACTATTTATATCTGAATTATTCGTATGGTTGTAGCTGTTAATATTCGATCGATGGCGCACATGATGTTTAGTTTGTTAACTTTTTCAAGTTTTTGAATGGTTTCCGACTTCCGACGGGTTTATGACTTTCAAATGCCAAACCAATTCGCGGGCTTTGTTTAAATACTCCTTTAACACATATTTTTTTTTTAATAATTAAAGCAGAAATAATAGCCTTAAAAAGAAGGATTGTATTCCAAAGGTTGATATCGAAAATCCTTAAATCCGTGACGTAAAATTAAGTGTTTTTACACTTGAAGTGATTTTTTATATCACCACTTCACTCTACATATCTTTGATCGAATTGCTTCTTCTCTGATTTTAGTTGATTAACATAGATACCCATGAAAAAGTCAGACTCGGAGTATAGCGCGTCTTCATTAAAAGCGACTGTTGAAAAGATCAGTACAGAAAACACGATATTGTTACCATGTTAAATGTACAGAAAATATTTAATACACAATTCTTCCGAAGTTATGATTGTGCTCGATCAGATTTAATAATTTACTGATTATATAAATACTCATTGGAACCATAGCTGACTCTTTAAATAAATGTTTCAATTAATTATAATTATATACTAGAATTCCTATGGTTTATGTTGGATAGATAGAAAGTGGATTAGTTATAGGTTCCTTTCTAAGTAAGAATATATTTTTTTGACTTTTGATACTCGTAAGTGTTGATTAATTTAATGTTGATTTTATAAAATGATAAGCAAATACTGTAAATATGTGTAATATCAAATAATTACCAGATTTTTTTATGTCTTTTACAAATGTAGTATACATAAATATAAGGTAGGTATAATATCATAGGTATACCACTCCAGAGAGCCGTGGTAGCTCAGGGGCTAGGCGCTCGCTTTAAATTTCATAGTACGCGAGTGACCTGGGTTCGATTCCCAGTGCCGGCATCACTAAAATTGTTTATTGCAATTTTAAGTGCTGATTTACCACGTGCTCGGCGGTGTAGGAAAACATCGTGAAGGAAACCTGCATGTCTCAGAAATAAAAAATATTTCGAAGACATGTGAAGTCCGCCAACCCGCATTGGAGCAGCGTGGCGGATTCTTCCTATCTCCAAAAACCCTCTCAGAAATTAGAGGAGGCCTGTGCTCAGCAGTGGGACATTTATAGGCTGAAACTTTTACCACTCCAGTGCCAGTTATTCTGCCGTGAAGCAGTAGTATGCAAACATTACTGTGTTTCGGTATGAAGGGCACTGTGAGTTAGCGTAATCACAGGGCATACGAGACTTAACAACCTATGTCTCTGGGTGAAGGGAGCAGTGTAGCGTCACACATAAAGGTTCTGGGTGACATAGCATATGTTATGAGTAGACGTTGCACTTTACATCAGGTGAAAGCTTTGCACGTTTCGTCGCTCTATCCAATAAAAAAAATCTTTTCTTGCACCTGGAGAATAATCAACTTTTTCGGAAATTAAATAATAACACTAAATCCCAATAAGTTAACTATCAGTGATTAATCAAGTTACCTATGACGTGTCACATCATGAATGATCACGAATGCTGTGAAGCGCGTAATGTCGGTTCAATTTTTTCTTATAGGAGAGTGATGAGACGAGCAAAACGTTAACACGATGGAAGTGCAACGTCCGCCTATAAAAATTCTGTGTGGCACCACAGTGCGCCTGTCCCCACGCTCAGCTCTTACGTCTCGTATGCCCAATGAGATTACACTGGCTCTGTGCCCTTCAGTCCGAACCACAATAAAAACGAATCCGTAAATATTCGTTTAATTCAATAATTTTATGATTGTTAAATCTTGACCTCGCCACAACGCGTGAGCAGTGAATCTAATGACACTCAACAGGGAACACGATATGGCCCTTTGTTTGTACGATGACTGGCATTCTCGTGACTCGCACACACTCACTGTACCGTGTAAGTTGAATACGAGATTGGAAACGTTTACGGCTCGAGTCACCTGATGTGACCCAGGACGATTTTAACCGCACATGGACAATAATCTTTTAGTAAAATTAAAAACAAATAGGAGGCGTCACTGTGGAGGATTTTTCTTTTTTTATGGAAAAAAGTGACAATGGTAACTGCGACGTCTGCCCAGTCATTACGCTCGTCACCCTGAGACAACAGTTTTAACTCTCATATGCCTTATAATTACACTGACTTTTAGTCTTCTTTAAAACTTAGCATGGTTATGTTTGCACACATGCTTAACGGCAGTGTAACTGACATTGCGGTCGTACCTATACGTAGACGGATTCCTGCATAGGCATCCTACCGCAAGTACTAGGTGGATTGAAAAGTACTCGGCCTAACACAGATCCATTCAATTCTAAAAATCAAAATCTACCCACATTATTTAGTTCAGTTCAGACTAGTTCATTGTGTGAAGTTCGAAACGTGTGCGATAATTAGTTGTGATTTTATAAATTTATTAACAAAGTAATCGGTCATAATTTCCGCGAATGGAGCAAATCGAGCAGCGTGTCGTCATTAAGTACCTCCATAAGAAGGGGCTATCATCAAAAGCCATCCATGATGACATGGTCAGTACATTAGGCGATTGTGCTCTGTCATATTCATCCGTCAAAAAATGGATAGCAGAATTTAAGCGTGGTAGAGAGAGTGTGAAAGATGAACCCCGCTCTGGAAGGCCTTCGACGTCAACTACTGACGAAAATATTAAAAAAGTACTTGATTTAATAATGGGAGACCGCAGATTAAAAATTAGAGAGATAGCCGAGATTATAGGCATCTCTTATGAACGAACTCAAAACATCATTGTCAACGAGTTGGGTTTCCACAAGGTGTCTGCGAGGTGGGTTCCGCGACTGCTTTCAGTTGAAAAAAAAAAGAACGCGATTGACTATTTCACGCGACTGTTTGGAGTTATTTGAAGCCGATGCAGATGATTTTTTGAATCGTTTTGTTACTATGGACGAAACATGGGTTCATTACTGTACACCGGAAACAAAACAACAATCAAAACAGTGGAGAAGACCTGGTTCACCACCCCCTAAAAAGGCTAAGTCGATTTTGTCGGCAAATAAGGTGATGGCTTCAGTATTCTGGGACTCGAAAGGTGTGATTATGATTGATTATCTTGAAAGGGGTCAGACTATAAACTCTGATTACTACTGCACCTTACTACGTCGTTTACGAGAGGAAATAAAAGAAAAACGTCGAGGAATGCTCAGAAGAAAAGTCCTGTTTCATCAAGATAACGCCCGTGTTCACACGTCAGTACAGTCAATGGCTGGAATTCACAACTGTGGCTTTGAACTGTAACCGCATCCGCCGTATTCACCTGATCTGGCACCATCAGACTTCTTTCTGTTCCCTAACCTAAAAAAGCACTTGGGAGGTCAAAGATTTTCGACAAACGACGAGGTCAAAGCAGCTGTAGAAGCATATTTTGACTCTAAGGAAGAATCATTTTTTTTAACGGTCTAAATGCTTGGAAGGGGAGGTGGCAAAAGTGTATTGAACTTGATGGTGATTATGTAGAAAAATAAAAATATAACTGATTTAGTATGTGTTTATTTTCTTGGTTAGGCCGAGTACTTTTCAATCCACCCTCGTATATTATTATTGTGACGTAAATGACTGTGTTTAGCAGTGAACTGGTGTGGGCTGAAATGATAATGATGATGAAATGTTAGCGCAAACACATAACTTTAATGCGATACGATCGGTACAAGGAACAGACACAGTGTTAGACATACAGGCCATTCAAAATGGAGAACCGAAAACGTTCTTCTTTTGTTCGGGATTTGACCCCGGATCCACAACTCAGCAGGCAAGGGTCCTTAACCACTTAGCCACGCGATCGTTCCGTCGCATACGTTTTGAAATTCGACATTGGAAGTTTAAAGTTTGAGAGGTTTTTATTTTTTTATTTGATATAGTGTTGAGACAAGCGAAACGTTCACTTGATCGTAAGCCCATAACAGATGCTGTGTTACTCAGAATATTTCTGTGTAGCACCACACTGCGCCAGTCACACTGCGACATAACTTCTTAGGTCTCATATGCCCAGTGATTACGCTAGCTCACAGTGCCCTTCAAACCGTAACACAGTGATGTTTGCACACTACTGCTTCACGGAAGAATAACTGGCCCTGGGGTGGTACCTACCTAGACGGATTCCTGCATAGGAATCCTACCACTAGTAAAGGTAAGCAATAAAACTATGAAGTTTGTGTATGAAATTGAGATCGCGGATGTGCCAAACTCTAAATTACAAATGCAAAACTCTAATTAAAATAACAGCCAAAGCCAACTAGAAGACATATTCAAAATATTCGTGACACAGAATAAAGGGTAAAAGTAAATAAAAGGTCGTAATTTCGTCCATCTAAACGAAAAGAAAATATCGTGAAAGTAATATAATGTGAAACCACATTTCGAAACTGGGGTCTACTGTGTTATTCTGGTTGGTTTCGTTATCGTTTTCATTTGATCCCATTAACCGATGAAAGAGCTTTATTTTGGCGTATGAAGTCACAAAGTAGCCCCCCAGAACAGGAGGTCTATTTTGTAACTCGGGTAGGTTTCGTGGTCGGTTTTATTTTGGCGTATGAAGCTCATTCATTGGTTAATGGGATCAAATGAAACCGATCCCGCAACCAACCACAGTTACACAGTAGACCCCCACTTCAATTGCGTTTATGGAACGCTACAAAGGCCTATCCATCAGACGGTAGAGTTATTTACCTACCTAATTGACAACCCAATAAATAGGCAAGCGAAGTTATTACGAAGCGAGTACGTATGATATGAATTATACATACTATATACATCAGTGTATTCACAGTGGTTTCTGTAGTGGTAGGATTCTTAGTATCGGTACGGCTTTTTTATGACTGATGGTCACTGCCGAAGGCATGCACAGCTTTGCCGGATTGAAACGTGGCAGAGCGCTGAGGGCGCTTTGCCGAAACCTTTATTTATGGATTATTGGCGCTAGGGCCCCCGAGACGGGGACCTCGCCTTGGACCGTCATGCTGTGTGCGAGAGTCGAGGGTATCCAAGGGGGCAGGCGTCGGCTCGGTCAGTTACTTCAATCGGGAGGGCAATAATACTAATACTATTTTTATTATCGAATTAATATTATTATCGGAAAAACCGGAGTGGCGTACTGCCTTATAGGTGACATAGATGGAATAACGATTTGAATTAATTCTAATTATTTCTGAACATAACCCGTAGTAAGTGAGATAAAAGTGACGTCCGTTCACAAGGTATGTATCAGACCGATCGGAAAGAACCTGGTCGTTGACGATTCCAGTAGCTTTTTGTTGGATGAGGTGAATTGAAGTAGCTGGCACTGGGGTGTCCCCGCCCAGAGATGTGAACAGTACTCAATGTGAGGCAGAATTTGCGCCCTTAAAGTTGAAAGCGGTGGTCCGGCTTGCATAATGTCTTCCGTGTACGCAACACGTCGAGCTTTTTAGATGCTAATTCGGTTTACACTTCCAGGTGACCGCGGAACTGAATGTCATTAAATTAGAGTTAGACAATGACTAAATTAGGGAATACCACAAAGGGTTTCTTATCAGTATCGGTTCTTGTAGTACGGATTTCTATAGAATCCGTCTAGGTAGGTAACATCGATGGGCCTGGCTGATACAGCCGTGAAGTAGTAGTGTGCAAACATTACCATGTTTCGGTTTGTGACGGGCGCAATTTTGTTGACAACCGCGTGGCCTAGTGGCTAGCGTACCTGATTTATACGCCACGGGTCCCGGGTTCGAATAAAAGTCAGAGCCAACATTTGTGGAAACACAAATTATTGGTTTTTGGATCTGGTTGTATTGTGCATGTAAAGACGTTACAGGAGAAATCCTACTGTAGTGCATCGTTTTTAAAAAGCAAACAAATAATTTGTTGCTATACAGAAATGTTCTGGGTGGCATTTGTTATGGGCAGACGTTGCACTTACCATCAGATGATGGCATCAGGTTTTGCTCGCCTCGTCACTATATCCAATTAAAAAAAATGGTAAATTTTGACTCACTTGAGCTGGCGGCCATGTTTGCAGAGTATGAGCAGGCACAGCAGGTCGCGTATCTCGAGCGCGTCGATTAGCCGCAGCGGCACGGAGGCGCCGGCGCTGCCCCGGCGGCGCGGCTGTAGGTGGAGCCGGTAGTTGGACATGGCGATTGTGCCGCCCTCCGCCGTACGGCCCACCCACTGCGGAGAGAGCGCCTCATTGTTATTCACTCCTGGTATTTGGAATGGCTGTCGCTTAAAATCATCATCAGCATCATCAGCATCATCAGCATCATCGTTCAACCTAAACTAGTACTGCTGCTGAACTGCGGAACATAGGCCTCCCCCATAGACTGCTATTTTCGACCTTCGGCGACAACTTCCACGCCACCCATCACGTCTCGTTTCCCGCAGGGGCGAAAAGTGGGCTACGTATATGGCCTCTGTCTACCTTTATGCCTTTATATGGGAATAAGGCTTGATTGTATGTAATAAGAAAACATAATTTACAATTAATCAACGTTTTATGCTATACACTAATGAAAATTTTAGCTACTTATATAAAAGTGTCCATAAGTTATTCTATAGTCAATTTATTTAATTAATAATAATAATAAAAAGGCATGTTATCTCCGGTTGTTCGGCGCTTGCTAACTCTCTAGCATCTGCACAGACACAACCTAGTAGCCAGGATTCTCCATCAGGAGCTCGCTCTGAAGTACGGTCTCGTGGATCGAAAACAGCCTTATTATAAGTACTTGCCGGAGGCTGTGCTCGAAAATGATCGCACCAGGCTCTATTGAGACCGGGCTATCATCACGGACAGGACTATTCTTGCGAAGAAGCCTGATATCGTGTTGATGGACCGGGCACAGGCGAGGATATTTTTGGTCGGATAACACGACACAGATAAGAAGACAAAGTATCTGGACCTGGCTCACGAGGTTACCGACATATAGGGTGGTATGCCGACCGAAATTATTCCGGTGGTCGTGTCTGCAAACGGGTTAATCCCGGTCAGTCTCTCGGGACATCTGAGGCGACTGGGACTCCGCGACGGGCCGCTACGTGCTCAGATGCAGAAGGCGGTGCTCCTCGATACGGCCCGAATCGTCCGCCGGTTTCTTTCCCTTTCCCCCTAACCCTCGGCCGTTTGGTCTCCCCTGCCGAGCGCTCCCGTCTGGTTGGGATTTTATTTATATATTTTATTGTATTGTATGCTATTGTTTAGTATATGTCTTATAGTATCTTATTTTATATGTTTATCTATATATTTATACCAACCAGACGAGAAAACTATTGAAATACCACAAAAAAAATAGTTTATTGTAAATAATAATAATATCAGCTATATTGTAATGTTAACATAACATCTGTAACAATACTTTTAATAATTTATTTTAATGTGTATAAAGTCTCTGACACTGTAGCGAGAACGGTCCAATAGCTAAGTCCAATTAATAAATTATCGACAAACATCAATTTGATTATTTTGAGTTCGCTACCAATCAATTAAAATGTTGAATGTATCTTTGTTTTCATCTTAATTCGTAAACCAGAGTAATCTTTTTGTTTTTGTGTTTGCATTATGTCATGTCACGTCCACTTTCCCATTAGTGTAGGCAGAGACCACGTTATAGTTATCCAATTAAAATGTTCAATTCCCTAAGTGAACGCGCATTGTGTTAAATTAAGACTGTGTCATTGTATTATTAGTTATCTTGTTACGCCTCTTTGCAATTGGTGTAGGCAGAGACCACGTCATAGTAATCATCATAGTTAGTTACCAACATCGTAGTTATCTTGTTATCTAATAAAAATGTTCAGTTTCCTAAGTGAACGCTCATAGTACATAATATAAATGGAAAAAACGCATGCACGATGAAGACAGAGTAATGTTACCTGTAAATTGTAATCGTAACAGGCACCCACAGGACAGGCGTGCCTAGTGTGTGGCTATCGGATAATACTCCACTTTGTAAAAATTTATATTGTTAATAAAACTTTTTTTTTAGTTTTTTTTATTGTGTAAAAAAGGAATCTCTAAACAACGTACCCCTAACTTTCTACTGCCGAAAATATTTCAAAATTTCCTATATAACTAATTAAGAATAAAAATGTGCTCTTGTACTTTAATTTGTGTAATTATTTTTGTGGAGTTTAATACAATATGTTATCGGTATTTATTATTACACTATTTCAGTGGTAACCACTTGCGGTAAACTATCGTCTGTAAAACAAAAATATTAAAGCCACAATCGGGTCTAAAATGTTGACAATATCTGGAAGTGTACCTACTCCGGCCGCATTGTTATCTACAACATTTGCCCTTTCGAACCTATTTACCGTCACCACTTCACCCTTCAACTCACATCAATTTGTTATCGTATTAGTATTTTTCCCACTATCGGTCACGATGGACCTTACAGATGCCACTTACAGACAGTGTATGTCTGCGGAAATTTCACACTTTCACACGTCTTCCATAATAATAAAATACCTAATGTTTTGAATTGAATGCGCATAGCCAAGTGAATAGGTTTAACGAAAACTAATGATCTTAGTGAATAAAAGAATAAGCGGACTATACATTGTAATTGACTTGTAATCGGCTAAACTGTACAAAATGAGAATTGAGGAGGACTATTAATTCGCGTCTACACGCGAATAAATGATCGGGTCCGCTGGCTCGGTGAGAAGTAGTCGTCCGAACCGGTCAGCTGGTCGCGGCTCGTCGTGACTGCGCCCAAAGGCGTCGCCGAGGGGAAGCAGGGAGAAGCAGCCCCCGGCCTTCGTGACTCGAATTGCTTATAAAATGCCAAATAATATTTGCCCGACTATTGCGCCATTTCTTCTCCATCGGAAACGCTTTCTGAGTTTGTGGTAAATTTAGTTAATCCCGATAATGATAACAGTATTATTGTCCTCCCGATTGAAGTAACTGACCGAGCCGAGGCCGGCCCCCTTGGGCACCCTCGAGTAGGTTACTCTCGCGCACAGGATGATGGTCCATGCCGAGGTCCTCTCTGGGGCGTCCTTGCCGGTCATCCATTAATAAAGGTTTCGGCGAAGCTGTGAAAGCCTTCGTGATCATCAGTCATAAAAAAATGGCCCCTTTGGCCCATTGGCCGGCAACGCTCTTGTTGCGCCCCTCGAGCCCGCACGCCCCGCGGCTCCCCTCTGTGACGTGATGGCTTAGCGCATCGAAGTCCGAACAAAAGTACATTTAGTAGAAAACGGTATTTGACGTAGATCCACGCTCCGGCAGTCAATGGCGTTCAAATTGTTCAGCCTAGAATACGTTACGACATTCCAAAGGTTAACTCTGCATAGAAACGCACACGTGTTGTAAGCATTTCTGTGTGCTCGCAGTATTTGTTACAATTTAGCGTATAGAAAAATAAACGTGAGCACAATTATAAAGTAACTAGTATGTTATTTCTTTAGAAAAACATACTAATGTAAAGAAACACTTAGTAGTAAGTACACAAGTATTTAGGCAATTAACACAAACTATATTGTTTATATTTAGTATGTTATTACTCAGCTAGGTGATTATTATTATTTCTTTTTTATTCAAATTAATATCAGCATTTTCTCGTCCTGTACAGAACACTTACCTTTTTCTTTATAAAGAGCATAGGCGACGTTGCTACAATACAGATTTGCCACGTTCAAATTGTTTACGTGTTTTTTGTACCGAAAGTACGCGTAATCAAAATATAAATAAATAATATATTTTTCAGTGTCACCCGGTCTGTTCCAATGGATACGACATAAAAGCTACTTAAGCTATAAACATGAAAATCTTATCAGTTACATTTACCCTGGGTTACTGCAGGTACAGCTTGTACTTATCAGATTTAATTTTTAAACTCATCGACAATGGCGGAATTATGGCTTCTTATAGTCCCAACAAAAGATCGACTGCGTAAAATCGATAAAGCAGGACTAACTTACCAGCGTGAACCATTACTATCGCAGCGTCAATATAGTTCGTTCAACCCGACGCATTCCACCCGCTGACCTTTTGGGCCAACAGGCGTTTTCCTTAGCACTTGTACTGTCGTACTACGGCCTCGGACTTAGGGTTGTCAACAATCTAACTTTTTTTTTAATTTTTTTTATTGGATAGGAGTGTCGAATCGAGCAAAACGTTCACCAGATGTAAAGTGCAACGTCTATCCATAACAAATGTTATGTCACCTAGAACATTTACTGTGTGACACATACAGACACCACTGCGCCCGTCACCCTGAGACATCAGTTCTTAA
The DNA here is from genome assembly GCA_019845155.1 of Luehdorfia chinensis. Taxonomy (NCBI): domain Eukaryota; kingdom Metazoa; phylum Arthropoda; class Insecta; order Lepidoptera; family Papilionidae; genus Luehdorfia; species Luehdorfia chinensis. The sequence continues at coordinate 3,220,962 of JAHVAK010000551.1, read as the reverse complement.
GTCTCATATGCCCAGTGATTACGCTAGCTCACAGTGCACTTCAAACCGAAACACAGTAATGTTTGCATGAAGCAGTAGTGTGCACAGCATATATTCTGGATGACACAGCATTTGTTGTGGGCGGACGTTGCACTTACCATCAGGTGAACGTTTTGCTCCTTACGTCACTTTCTACAATAAAAAAAAACTTCTTCACTGCAGAATAACTGGCCCTGGGATGGTACCTACCTAGACGGTTTCTTGCATAGGAATTTTACCACCAGTAAAAAGATCACATGTTTTTTTATTGGATAAAGTGACGAAACGAGCAAAACGTTCACCTGATGGTGAGTGCAATGTCTGCCTATTACAAATTCTTTGTCACCCAGAACATTTCTCTGTGACACCGCAATTGCGCCCGTCAGCCTGAGTCATCAGTTCGTAAGTCTCATTCATCAAGTCCAAGTGATTACGCTAGGCCTCAGTGCCGTTCAAGCCGAAACACAGTAATGTTTGCAGAAATGTTGGGAGGACTTGGTGTAAACGCCACAGTTGCATCCTTGGCTTTACCTTGCTTGGCTGATCGTTATCGGTTTAGATAATTAGCTTAGGCATAATTAGCGCAATTATTGTGAAAGTTAATGCGAAAAAATTAAACGTTTTTAAATTTACGTCGTACTTTGCTGTACACATTGGTGCAGATTGCTGTGAATATCTCAGTTGTTTTAAAGTGATACGGTTAATTTAATCTACTATATATATTTAATATAGTTTTATTGATATGTCTGTCTGTGATTTCGCAATAAATATTTTTTCTTAATTACATATGGCAATTCACAAGTTACCCAAAGTTAACAAACTCGAACACACGTTTTTAAAACTTTGTCTGTCTGTTTGTTTGTCCGGGCCAATCTACGAAACGGCTGAATCGATTATAACGGGACTTTTGGCATTGGCAAGTATTATTCAGAGATTAATTTAAGTTCTTTATATTTTGGAAATATTTAGGGTTTCGGCGTACAATCCGAAAAACTGTGGAAATTAGGGGCTATGCGTATGAACGTGGTACGAGCGGATATGTTTTATTTTTTTATTAACTCCACAATATTCCCAGTGTAAATTAGACAAAGTATTTATCCGGTAGCTATGATCTTAATTACTAAGGCAGTGGATCAAAAATATGAAGTGATTGTAAATCGCAACGCTTCGTTCAACGTCCACGTGGCAGAGTAAAAATTCATTGATAGAAAAACTAGGTCAAATGCCTTGGCCGATTACACTGAACAGAAAACAATCACACGTAACGATAAATAAATTTTAAAACTTCGCTCAATAATAAATGTTTATGATTTGTTTTCAATTTCCAATGTTGGATAAAAGATTCAGAAATTTTATTGAATGCTCTCTTCACATGTCCTCGAAATAGTACTCGCTAAGATCACATCTGTCATCATAGCCTGTTGTCAAGGTTGCGCTGACGTGTCTTCACCTTTCTGTACCCGATGAAACGTTAAGTAGTAAAAAATTTCGGATGCAGTGTAATAAACACAAGCAGAGTCAAAATTCGTAACTAGAATAAAATCCTAAAATATCATTTTAACTTTTTCTACGCGTCATCAACACGGTTTATAAAAAATTGAAAGAAGCAACCAATAGCGTCAAGAGACATTTTTAACTGAGACGGGAACCTTAAACAGATAGACGGAAATGATTTTTGCATCGATTCTGGAAATATAACTTTCTGAGTTACAAAGGTTTTGTAACAGCTATACGATTTACACTTGGCGTCAAAAAAATCGCACATCCGAAAAAAATAATTTAAATACTATTTTAACACAACAGGCCAATAGCAATGTTGTGGTTTGAGGGTATCATTCGAAAGATAATAATTTCATTAGTTTTCAGGAATTTTACTTTTATAACGAGACGAAAGAGAAATTAAAGAAAAAGACAGGGTATGTACAAATTTGCAAATTAATAATTAAAAAAAAAACTTAATAAATACAAAAAAGTTCTTAAAACCTAGTGTTACCCCCCCTTGCCTTGATAACGGCTTCCATGCGATCTTTCATGGACCTTACAAGGATCGCAACAGCCTCTTGGGGTATTTGTTCCCACTCTTCAAGTACCGCATCTTGGAGCTCTTGAAGAGTGGCTGGAGCTGGATCTCGAGCTCGCACGCGCCGTTTTAGGTCATCCCAGAGATGTTCTATTGGGTTAAGGTCTGGACTTCGTGCTGGCCAATGCATAACAGGGATATCGACCTCCTGTAAATAATCCCGTACAATAGCCGCGGTGTGGCAACGAGCATTATCATGCATTAACATGAATCCATCACCGACATAACTAGCATACGGGACCACATGTTCCTCCAAGATTTCAGTAATGTACCGACCAGCATTTAATGACCCTTGCCCACGGCCACCCCGAGTCCGGAAAACGCACACAAGTTGCGTTTTCCCGTCGACGGAAATGCCGCCCCAAAACATACACGAACCACCCCCGTATTCGACGAATTCTTCGAAGCAGGGTTGTGTGAACCTCTCCCCCTGTCTTCTGTAGACCCTTCTACGTCTGTCATTGCAGAAGAGACAGACCCTCGTCTCATCAGAGAAGAGTACGGTCCGCCACTGTTCTAGAGTCCACTCGCAATGATTGCGAGCAAACTCTAGGCGATCTCTGCGATGCTGTGCAGTAAGTTTTGGACCTTTAGCAGATCTATGGGCTGTTAAACTCTTTTCGTGTAACCTTCTTCTTATCGTAGAAACACTCACAATTGTTCTCCGAGTTGATCGAAGCTGTTGTTGCAACTCAACAGCATTTGTAAAACGGTTTCGTAAAGATGTCGTAACGATGAAACGGTCATCTCTTTCTGATGTGCACCGTTTTCTTCCAGATCCCGGTTTTCTAACATAACCACCAGTCTGCTGAAAATGTTGGAAACGTTCAACTATCGAGCAACGTCACACTGCCGCATCCCCGACTGCAATAGGGCAATCACTTGAGCGGCTTCTTCAGAGCTGGTATTTCTGGCTGGGTATTTCATCCAGATCGACCCTTTTATACCCTTTTTAGGTGGTGTAACTAGCGTCCTTACTAACGAGCATTTGACAGTGTTTATTTTTGACGCTCTATAATGATAAATGTTTTAATGATTTCATGATTTTTTTATTAATGATGCAAAGCTATTCAAATACCCATTTCAAACATACCAATATTTATATAAATATAATTCGTTTCTAGCCATTACAGCCATTTTTCGCGCAAACTCAGAGAGGTGCGATTTTTGTGACGCTGAGTGTATTATATTAGTGTTATATTTCCGATATATCCGATATATATTATTATATGATATTCCGATATATTATAGATTTAGAATTTAATAGGGAGATACGACACCACAGAGGCGCACAGATTTTTTCTGATATGTCCGAATTTCGAATGTATCGGAATTTCGCTCTCACATGAGACCAAGGTTAAGCTATACGATCGAAGTTAGCGCGCGTTTTTATTGACGCTTAGTCAATATTTATTTCTCTACAAATGATTATTATTCTCTATGAGACTTTGACATAGTTGTAGGCTTAATGTTTAAATATTAAGTAATAAAATACTAATACAATATCATTATTTCCTAATTCAAGGTGGAACGAAAGAAAGAAACCTGATCGTGACAAACTACCGTGGATGCGTGGCGACACGCCATTTTCGATCTGCATAGCATTATACGCATTAACGGCCACTGCCGTCTAACAATAGCGTACAAACACCACTAGTGTTCTGAAGGGCATTGTAGCTTGTGTAATTACAGGAGCTATGAGACTTAAGAACCGATGTCTCACGAGTGACGAGTGCAGTATGCTGCCACACAGAGCTTTCCAATTGGATGTTTCGGGTGAGGCCTCAACTGTTGTGGAAAGGCGTTTCACTTACCATCACATGAGAGACGCCACATCTCGTCAGTTTCCGGTATTAAAAATAGGAGACTTTGACTTCAATATACAATTACGGCAGCCTTAGATAAGTCATGAAAGTTATTTAGACTTACGTAATAACATCTTGAGACAACCAATAATTCTACATACATAGAGTCACGCCTCTTTCCCATAGGGGTAGGCAGAGACCTACATCTTTCCACTTGCTACGATCCTGACACATATCTTTAGCTTCCTCTACTTTCATTAGTGTTTTCATACAAGCTCGTCGGTTGCGGGTACTTATGACGTGGCCTTAATAAAGGAAAAGAAGTTATAGAAAAATAAAAGTTAATCCATTAACACACGTATGTTATATATTTAATACGAAAAGAAAACAAATCTTTAATGCAATCCTTTGTTTTCAAAATTATATGTGGGAATAATTTTGTACGGTTGCACTGCTACAGCGCTTTCCAAAATGGTCGAACAAAAAAACCGTAACGCAACTTGTTAACGTTATTAGTTTTGTTTGTGTGTGTGTGTGTTAAATTTTGGAGTTATATTCTACTGGATATGTAAAACGGCTTTACTGACTGACAGTAACGTGTCCTAGTTTGCGTGTAATCAATTTTCTCAGTTTAATTAGCCGCAACCGGTAACGAGAGAGTAACGTCGTCAGTTAGAAATGTCTGCAACAGACTTTCATCGTAATTAGTGCTAAGTATAAAATATTCTACAGAAGATGCAAAGAGCAGTGGCGCGAATGGAAATGTTCAATGACATGAATTAAGTTAAGGAGATGAAGTTAGAAAACGCAGTCTTTTAAAAAATGGAACCTGTACTGAATTCCGGGCACACTAGTAATGTTGGTAACAAGGTAGAAAGCAAGGTACGAGTAGATACTGCATCCTTGACCCTGCAACATAACTTCAAGCTCCAAAATCTACTGCTTGTAATGTTTTTACCCAAGAAAGTTTTATAAAAACAATGCAATTTCATGTTTTCCTGCCCGATTTTCGACCACAGCGACAACTTCCGAACACTGCTTATACGCGCCACTAATATACGCCCAAACGGAGAAGCGCTTGCTCAAGCGATAAGATCGGAGGTGAGCTAGGGTGCAGTGGCAGGGGCACGGGGACAATCACACGGTGTGTGTTTTTAGGCAAATGTTAGCTCCGACTGGATTCCGTAGTGAGTCAGGTACCACTAATGCTCGCGGTCTTCGGACCAGGAGCGCATAGGTCAAGCAAAGCATATCTCACCTGCACGAACTCGCCGCAAATGGGCGTGAAGCCAGCGTCGAGGCCGGGCTCGTCGTGGTGCGGTCGCAGGCGCGGGTAGAGGTCCGCGGCGCGCACGCGGTGCGGCGGCGGCTCGGGCTGCGGCGGCGCGCGATATCGCTCGCGCTCGCTCATCTCGCCCGCCGATGACGATGCCACCTGACGGACAAAACGTATCTGTCATTATGATTGCCTAGTAACAAAGTAACTGTAGACATCTATATATTATTTATCAAAGTTGTTTTTTGGCGGTATGATATCTTCCTTATTAGTATCAAAATTAGTGTTTGATACGCCATTTCGAAGATTATTTTTCCCTCTAATGACAAAATATATGTAAATGTCTTAAATAAAATTAATTAAAAAGATTGAATTAATCATTTTAATTGTAGAAAGCGCTATCTGTTGATAATCTATTCAACTAAAATGCACGACAGCAGTCGACAGCGCCATCTGTTCATGATCACGGTACTGTGCGAAATATTCGCACGGGCTAGATAGTTTTTTTTATTTTTTATGTGTTCCGAAAATTATAAATAAGTTTATTATACAACTGGGCATGTACCAAATATAAATTCAAATTAGATGTAAATAGAATAGAGTAATAAATTAATTAATTATGAAATTGAAAAATTACACAATTGAAACCTACATTTTTAATAGTACATGAAGATAAAACGTCTTCCCCGTTTTGAAGCCTATTGCGCGCCCAGAACAGAATGAGATTTGGCATAGTTAAAGTTTTTGGAGAAGGAAGGAAGGAAAACTAAAATTTATTTGTGATATCTGTTACGAATACATTAAATTAAATAAAAAAAAGTGAATAAATTATAGTTGAATTTCGACCATTTGACGACCACAAGTATTATCTAAAGCTTAACAACTCCTATTGAAAAGCAGTTTCCCTACTTTAGTTTTATATTTGTTTTAAATTACTGAGTATAACCGCGTAACATTTACTACATACACAAATACTGCACGCATCAGACCTACAAAAACATTTTAATCAGGTAGGAATTTAAAAGGTAAGAAGGGTATTTATGTATAAACGTATAAACTTTGTGGTTTGTGAACCAAACAAGGAAATCTCAAGCTTGCATCATAACGATGTCCGACAGATGTTCACGTATGCCGCAAAATGCGCTTGGCGACCGCAGGAATGCTCCGTCGTATTCCCCATCGAATTCCAACCATGTTAACGAAGCTTGACGTCGATCGACTACATAGATACGTTTTATTCTTTATTTATTTGTTTAAAAAAGTTACCACGCACTAGTATTTCTTCTGTTTTCTGTTATGGCTTTTACAGGCATAAACTGCACATACATAAACACGCTGACCTGGAACAACTATCTATAAGGATCCATACGGATATTTGTCCCGTGCGTAAATCGAATTGGAGGGCGGGCGGTGCTCTTCAAAAACTACTACGACATATATATATATATCTTACTTTACTCATTATTATTTTAAAGGTAACAACCCTTTTTTTGACAGCGTAAATAAAGCATATAGCCCCTGTTACCCACATTACCTTACCCACATTTTATATATACAACAAACAAAATTATATAAATAAAGGGAATGTTCTAGAAATTTAGACGGTATCGTTTTGATAATAGGTTATGTAATTTCGTATTACACTAATTAAATAATGAAGTTTTTTCTAAAATCTAAATGTCACGCTGCAGATTCGACTACATTGAACAAGTTTTCGCATTCGATGTTTGTGTCAAAAGTTGAATAAACATTGACTTGACCTTTATAGACGAGCGCTTTAACGAAGCCTTAATCAGGTTTACAAATTATTTCCTTATGTATGTAAACATGAAAAAAGAGTATAGAATTTGGTCGAATGTTTTGTCTCATTTTTTTTATTTTTTTTAATTTTATTTATTTCTCTCATGTTTAATGTCTCGTAAATTTTCTGTTTTACTACGTTGGAGCAAGATTTTGTGCAAAATAATATGATCTTGCAGTGTGGTGGAGGCGAGTGATGACATTGTAAGAGAATTTACCACTCCACCACATCCAGAGATAGTCATAAAAGTCCACTTAGGGAAATGTTAGTGTTCATCCGTAATCATCACAAAAAAATATATTGGTGCCGTGTGGTAGCGGTTTAAGAGAATCTTATACCACCACATCTCATCCAGTGGGTGCTGTATAAGTCGACAGAGGGGAAATTAAAACCAGGAGATGGGCAGCAACAACTTCCTGAATCAATGAACATCTGAATAAATAAACTACGGTTGCCAAGCGTGGCAATTACGAGTATGGCAAAATCCCCCCAAATTCAGAGCTACAAACTATTGTTGCAATCTATAGGGGGGGGCCTATGTTCAGCAGTGAACTGGTGATAGGCTGAAGTGATGATGATGACTTTTATGCAGGAGTCCGTCTAAGTACCTCCTTATCCGTTATTTTATTGAATACAGCGTAAGCATCGCGGTCTTCCGGTTTGAACTTACTGTAGCTAGTGAAATTACTGAGAATATGACACATAACTGATGTTTCAGGGTAACAAGCGTAATGAGCCAGAGCCCCGCAAGACTTTGTAATTCAGAGTTCTCGTTGACACTGCATTTGTTATCTGCAGGCGTACATCTTGACACCAGGGGACCGTTTTTATTTATGTATAACGCTTTTTGCCAGTTTCTTCTGAAGCTGAATTGTTCACTTTCACGAGTACATTCTTCATAATTTTCCATTAATACTAAACACTACAACTCGATGTATACAGAGAAATATTAAAATACAACCATCACTTTTCAAGATGACGAAAAAAGTCAGGCGAACAACGTGTTCGTCTCGTTACTTAATATCATAAGGAAAAACTTAAAAACAATAAGTACTCAACGTACAGTCGTCAAGCAGTTTGTGCATGCAGGTAAATACCAACTGTTTGAGATACGTAAGATGTATAAATTGCATTCATAACACGCACTGAGACGTGTGTAAGATAATAAGCAGAACCATGTTTAGATAAGGCGCACTCAGGTGCACTCTGTACCGGACCTTTTGCAATCAACACGCGAACCTCGCGTATCTCTATCGACGAACTTAAAGTAAGCCGTGTCGAACATAATGGAATTAAGATTAAGTTCAATGCAGTTGTCGCTTCGTCGTCGTTCGTCGCTGTCGTCGTCATTGTGCCAAAACACAAACCGTTGGTTTTCGGGTCCACTTGACTATGATCCCTGAGTCCTAGACTAATCGATAGGGACGAGTGTGTTTGAGTATACATTAGTCGCACTATAGATATTATATAGTGCCGTGTGGTGGCGGCTCGTTAAAAGAATACTACCACTCCATCTCATCCAGTGGATCTCGTAAAAGGCGAGTAAGGAATAAAACTGCACTGTGCACCCCAATAGCGCATGGTGGCGATGGGCTCACCACCTATCACACCAAGTGCATTATATTGTTTTGGTGAAACGTGGATTGTGGCAGTCATCTGCTTTTGCAGTGAGTGCCCAGTCTCTGACTACCCCTTATGGGATACAGTCGTGATCTTATGTATGTATGTATGTATGTAGATATTATATTTCAATTATGACGACCGCGTCGCCAAGTGGTCAGAATTACATTTGTGCTAAAACACAAATTGTTTGTTTTTGGCTCGTGTTGCGTTGTAATTGTCGCTGTGTTTCTGACACTGAATCCTAGCATGCCTCCGATATTATCGCATCAGCGTCGGGCGCTGGTAGGTTGTGACGAGTAAGTGCAAACCGATTCCTACCAAAGATGATTGGCGAGGCTATTGGAATTAAAAAACATCCTAATTTCAATAGAGAAGATGGTTGGGCATTACCACCGGCTTGGGATCCTATAATTAACAGAATTAAATTGAAAACCAAGCATACCACTGCAAGACTTCAAGATACTGTAAGCTCATTTTGCGTAGATCGGACCAAAAATAATAATAAAAAGCTGAAGGTACCCCCGGATTAACTATGACATCGGGACATCTGTCACCTCAGTCCCCCAGTGACCACGGGTGATGTAAAGTACTCGAAACGTCGGGTTATAAATAGTTTAAAAATTAAACGCGATATAATCCGTAAAAGTAGTTTTATTAAATGAGTGCCTCTGTGTTTGCGCGTACACTTGTGACACTATAATATCTCCTGAACAGTAGGTTGCTGTCAGACAGTATTCGGAAGTTGTCGCCGTGGACGAAAATCGGCCAGAGGTTAACATAAAAGTTGATATAATTAGAATAAGATGCGGCGTATCTGTTAACCCATAAAAATGTAAGGTTATGGTTGTTCGTGGTTTAAAGATGCTGGCTAAGATTCATTATAGTAACCTTGCTACCGTGTTCTTTATCGGAATCATAATTTTTTTCTCTACTTCAGTTAAAAATCTTGGCTTGCAATTGGACCATTCCTTGGGTTGGAGAGTTAAGGTTTCCGAAATTTGCCGTAAAGTTAATGCTACCTTGTGATCCCTTTATCGTCTTAAACATTTCTTGCCTTTTAAGACAAAACCCATGCTTGTTCATTCTCTAATTTTACCTACCATTGATTATACTGATGTGTGTTAACCCGATCTCTCCAGTAATCTTCTTAACAAGTTAGTAGTTCTTATTTTGGGGGGATTTTGCCATAGTTGCCACGCTTGGCAGGCGGGTTGTTCTCTTAAGCCGCCACCACGGCTAGCCGTCACCGCCGCTTATTGAGCTTACGAGACATATAAAATAAGTTTAGAAATTTGCATTGCAGTTTAAACGCGATTTCTATTCAGTCAATAAGATGATCCGTGCCCAATATTAACATCACAAGAAAGATGCTAAATGTGGCATTCGTTCAATTCAATACAGTCATAAAATAATACAAAAATATGTAGCTTCGCTTCATAATTGCAATGGTGGTATATTTCCTACGCAGGAATCCGTCTAGTACTACCCTAGGGCCAGTTATTCCTGAAATGATACAGTAGTGTGCAAACATTACAGAGTTTCGGTCTAAATGGCACGAGCAAGAGCTAGTGTAATCACTATGAGACTTAAGAACTGATGTCTCAGGGTGACGGACGCGAGAAAGAAAATTCCGCGTGGTGTCACGCAGAATTTTTTGGTGGTGACAGACGTTGTACTTACCATCAGGTGAACGTTTTGCTCGTTTCGTCACATTATCCAATAAAAAAAAATTGGTAATTTTAAGTAAATCATTTGTGCATATAGCACAAATGATTTTCTTAAAATTGAAATATTAAAAAACATAAAGCAATATTTACGACAAAATATAGTACATAATAATATAAAAAATACTAAAACTGCATTCGTTGCCGCGTTACAATGTTTATGTTGAAAAATGTCTTCACGGTACCTATTTATAAACAGCGAGTAATAAACCGCGCTTTCCAACCGGTCCTTAATTGGCATAACATTCCAGTGTAATGATGTAACAACGATGTCCGAAGCCATTTAGTTATACCAGGACTGTAGTTATTATGCATAATTTCAAGCTGATGCTTATTAAGTCCATCGCAATCATTTTGATATCCGTTCTTATCTACTAGGAGTGCATAAAATGCACCGAGCAAAACTAGAAGTACATGAATAATGGGTAATACTTTCTTCAGCAAAGGCGGAATTGTTAGATTAACACGGACCAATTAGTGGCGAGAATTATAAACTTAAACACCGTACTTTTGATTGATCTGATTTACGGTCGGATATTCTTTCGTATACTAGTCATTTAATAATTGCAGCCAACTGCGATGTAACAGTTTTAGATAACACTATTACATATTATGTAATGGTTAATTTCTATACTTTTCTGCTTGGAATATAATTTTATATTTCAAGCAACTGAATAATAATTATTAATTTTTATTTCAAAACGAAGGCAGAACACGAACACTACGTGGAATTAATAAAAACGATCATATTAGGCTTCTATAGTTATCTGAAATGGACATAGTTTAAGAGCGACATGTGGTGGCGGCTTAAGAGAATCTGCCACCCCATTTCATCCCCTGGATGTCGTAAAAGTCGACAGAGGGAAAATCAAAACTAGAAGATGGGCAGAAGCATCTTCCTAAAACACCTGAATAAATAAACAGCAGTTGCCAACGAGCAAGCGTGGTGCTGTGGCAAAATAAAAAAAAAACAAATCGAAGCTACCAACTTTTATGGCAATCTGTGGAGGAAGTCTATGTCTATGGACTAGCGATAGGCAGAAATAATGATGATATTTAAAGGAAGTTAAAAGTGTATAAAAATTTAAATTTCGCACGTCTGTTGAAACTTAATCTCTGCGATTTTGTTTAATCCTTAAATTACTCTACCATAAACTATAAAATAAATAACATCTACCAGGCCCACATAAGTAATAAAGAGTTTGTAAACTATAACAGAATGCAATGAAATAAGCCAACAATACAAACGTGGGCGTTACACGCCCACACTTCGAACATTCACCTCCACAGCCAGCTAACACGATTTAGCGAGCACCGTATAAGGTTGAGAAGCTTGAGGCTGTATAAGCTTTCTTTAATGAAGTCCCAACTAACCGTTTGGTTGTTCATTTTATAGTTTGACTTGCAAAAACATCAAAATAACTATATCTAAACTTATGCATGTGCTGGCGGCGTAAGAGAACCTGCCGCCCTGTTCTATGCCGTGGGTGGTGTCCGAGAGTGTCCAGAGGAAAATGTCAGGAGGATCTTAAGGCTAACTTAATATGTTAAATCTATAAAACACCAGCGGACCTGACAGACTTTGTCCTGCCATCGGCACGGCAACCACTGGCTGGGCGGAGAGGATGGAAAAAGGATTCGATAGGAAATGGATATGGGGTTAGGGAATGGGGTTGTTGGGAAAGAAACTATAATAATACTACTGATGATGTTCTCCTGGCCGATTTCGACCACGGCGAGAACTTTCGAATATTGTCGGGAGCTATCAACTGCGTAGGACATATAGTTCCACAAGTGTACGTGCAAAAGAGTAGTGTCACTGGCGCTCGTACATTTTGTTTAACGGTTCTTTTTTTGATTTATTTGATGTAACGCTGATGCGATAACATCAGAGGTAGGCCAGGATGCAGTGTCAGAAACACGGGGATAATCATAACACAACCAGACCCGATAATCAACAATTTCACTTTTAGCTAAAACCCACTACTATCTAGGAAGGAGCAGGACGAGACGGCAGTAGCTCGGCAGGCCAGGGTCGCTTGCTACTCTACCGTATTTGCCGGATAATGCAACTAGGACTAAGTACTTCCTGATACGACTTAAAAATAAGTTTATTTATTTATTTAAAACAAAGCGAAAAGTGTCCGACCGAAAAGTGTTTGACTCGTACCAAAATGGCGGCGACGTCGTTCGCCTCATGTGACTTCTCGTTTCAAGTGGAGGCGAAAAGTGGGTTAGGTGTGTGGTCTCTGCCTACCCCTTATTTGGGACAAGGACGTGACTGTATGTATTTTAGACACTTTAATGTATACCTTAATTAAAAGGGTAACCAATGGCGGATTTATTTCTTCTTACCTATTTTCTCATTACCTTATTTTTCTCATTATCTTAAACCTCAATAGGTGATGTAATAGCCACCTTTAACGTTGTCAGACTAAAAATACCGAGACCGAGTATGTTTGTTAGTATGTACCGAGTTGGGTACGAGGCGTGTAGGGGAGGGTACTGAGATCACCAGTATATGACCGCGAGTGGCCGTGTAGTTGCGTCTCAATCGGTCTTCAATATCGTTAGACCGGATCCAGCGGTGGTCGTCCACTACTCGAACCAGTCTCGAGGAGTCACAGTTTGGATGTGCCTAGTGAGAGCATGAACCGCAAGATCCGTGTCACCGAAATAAAGTGATAATGGTAGATGGAATTGCGTAGAGGATGCGGAGAAGAGATCTGTTTTAGATGATCACTGAGCTTATGCCAGTCGATTACTGTATTTGTGGACTGTAAGGTTTGAGCGGAAGGCCCTTACCGAAGTAAGGATCAGATATTAATACGTAGATCATCTTAATTTCGCTGATGGCGAGATTTTTTTTTAAGAATGGCCATATCAAGCAGATCCCAGTGTATGCGGGAAGTGGGTCGTTGTTGTAGGCGCTACGACGTCGAAGTCGACGAGGTCGACTAACGACTCTAGGGCCCGCACACTCGGATTGATAGAGAGTGAGTTCCACCGGGTGTGCTTGCTATTGAAGCCGCTGGCAAGGATGACTGAGTTCCCGAGAGAGAAGCACTGCGTGTCATTTCAGCACTCTGTGTACATGGAAGGTAAACGGATGCGATGGTGATAGGGGACTGACCGCTCATGGCTAGCTGACAGACCGATGCTTCGATATGGCAGTATGGCTGTGGAATTGGCGGTGTATCGACGGTGAGGCAGTGCAAGGACTTTTTGTAGTAGATAAGAGCGCGAGGATTGAGAGTGTGGTTTCAGAAAAGTCGTGCAAGACGAGTAGTAATTCGTCTCGGAGATCTCGAGAGTAATTGAAGATTTCGTCGCGTTGATTTTTTAGATCGTTCGCGATAAAATAAGCTACGTTTAGGGAGTGCAGTTTTTCTCTGCCTTTGTACCTACTGCATTTCTATGCCCTAAAGTTGACTATGGCGTATGAGACGCGTCGTGGCCACAAGCCTGTCTTCGGGTTTGTCGTTCGTGTTTCTAAGTGCCGCGGCGAGGGCAGAGATGTCGGCACTGTTGAAGGCGGTGGCGAAGCGACAAACTAATTCGAGGTCGCTCTTTACGGCCGGCCCGGCTCGTGACGGATGCGATCGGTGCGACTTGTGATGGTACGCTTGACACTTCAGATGCCGTTTAAAGCCGTGTTTAATGATGCGCGTGTAAATAATGGCAGATACTCTGACCACTAGGTCACGATGTCTCAATCTAAAATACTTTTGCGATAAATAACCGCGGGCGTTACTTAATAGTGTTCGTATCACTTATCCACTAAATTACCGATATAAAAACCAAGAGAACCGCCCGGAGTTTTCTTGCGAAGATATTTATTGAAACACTGGGCTCGTGCTAAGTGAACCGGACGCAGACAAAGTGCGGTGTCGAATGTCCGGCGTGTTTTATTTACTCAACGTCTTATACCTTCCGAGCTAATTTTTTTCAACACGACAGACTGTAACAAGACCTAGCGTCTTTAGCGTTCTTTTCTGCATTTCAAACATCGTGTATTATTCGTCCAGCTTGAAATGCTTGTGGATTATTTATATTTTTTAACCCACAAGTACCACATTTTTGGGTTAAAAAATCTACCACCCCATCTTATCCCGTGGGTGTCGTAAAAGTCGACAGAAGGAAAATAGAAACCAGGAGATGGGCAGTAGCATCTTTTTGGAAAATCTGAATAAATAAACTGTTGTTGCCAACCGGCCTGATAAGCGTGGCAACTATCGCGAAATCCCTCAAAAGAGGGCACTGGTGGTAGGATTCCTATGCAGGAATCCGTCTAGGTAGGTACCTCAGGGCCAGTTATTCTGCCGTAGAGCAGTAGTGTGCAAACATTACTGTGTTTCGGTTTGAGGGGAACTGTGAGCTAGCGTAATCACTGGGCATATGAGACTTAAGAACCGATGTCTCAGGGTGATGGGCACAGTGAGGTGTCACACAGTAATGTTCTGGGTGACACTGCATTTGTTATGGGCAGACGTTGCACTTACCATCAGGTGAACTTTTTGCTCGTTTCATCACTTTATACAATAAAAAAAAGCTAGTGTAATCACTACACTACAACTACTATTATATACTACTACTACTACTAAAAACATCACTAGCTCCGTAAGTCTGCCGGTTCCTAGAGTTATATTTTTATCACACCATGACAGGAAAATCAAACAAAGCTGTTTAGTAATGCGTAATGAAGTCTATAAAACATCAAACAAAGCAGAACAGTACTAAACATAAAGGAGGCAACGAGCAGTGCTGACGTAAAACGACATTATTAAACGACGCGGGTGGGCAAACTTGTTCAATTGGTAGGATTCTCTAAGAACTGATTTCACCGTTCGCTATGGAAACCAAGTTTAATAAAACCACGTTTTAAGTTCAAATGTATAATTTGATGTCGGTTTCTATCTAACCGATTTCACCGGCTCCATTTTGATCGCGTTTAAGAAATCGAAGTTTACATGAAATATCCTCACAATTTAATATAAAAACTCGATGTATATCATTTTTTTGGCGACATCTAACAGCCTGGTTTTTATACATAGCTCACATAGGTATGCAAACAATGAACAAAACGAAATAAAACTAATTTTTGGGTTTAATTTTTGCAATTTACAATGACAGATCTCGAAACGCGTTAAACGTCGCAAATTGGGCGTTCTAAATTTGAATCGCGTTTAGCTTTAACTGCGTTCATTTGATGTTGATGAAATGCAAACTGTAGCATTGAACTCAGTTAAACGCTTAAACTTAATTTAGCCTTGAACTGATCGCGTTTATTTTCACCGGATTTCATCCGCCCTAAGTGTTCAATAGAATAAAGGGTTGTTGACTGTAAATCCTTAATTTGGGAAAGTAAAGAGAAAAAAAAATGCTACATGTGTGTTAAGACACCCTATAACAATAACAATAATACCAATAACTTGAAGGTATTTCAATAGAATCAGGCGTTACTTTGCGGAAATCCATTATAATGTAGGAAAGTAAGTTAATTTGCTAAGATCCGCATGCAAAATATAAAAATGGTGTATATTACGTAGTTTTTTGAAGAGCATTCAGTAGCGTGCACAAACAAACTAACACCGCTACCAGGAACCGCCACCAGGGGCCGCCACCAGATAGCCTCCACCAACCACTACAATATTACCACTAGATAATATACCACTGAAGTTGAAGGTAATTGTAATTGTAACGTTTGCCCATAACAAGTGCTGTGCCACCCAGAACTTTTCTGTGTCATCACACTACGCCCGTCATCTTGTGACATAATTTCTAAATCCCATATGCCCAGTGATTACACTCTCAGTGCTCTCAGTGCCCTTTAAACACAGTAATGTTTGCACACTACTACTTCACGGCAGAATAACTTGGCCTGGAAATGTAAACATGACAGTTCAATAAACGTGCAATTTCTCTACATATATACATATATACTCTAAAAAACCTATATCCACGCGGACAAAGTCACGGGCATCAGCTAGTATTTTTTTTTATTAGGAAACCAACAGCGAAAATACAAATATATACATAACAGTGTTATTACAAAATATAAGTAAAAAGAAGTTTATGTAAGTAAAAAGAGCTATTCAATCCGAAAGATTATTAAGTAGTTCATGTTAAATGTTACAATTAAATACAGTAGACGATCTTGTTTAATAAAAACCTTTAAGTTCATTAGTAATAAAACTTTTGTAAAGCGTTTGGATTTTATACTGTCAGCAATTTTGTATTTGAAATACAAAATGAAATAAACGGGACCACAACGACCTTGCCCTTTACTAGGATTGCTCCAGTATCGTAATTGCGTTTTAGTTACATAAATGTCACTTGCGCGACAACTTTGTGTTTTTTTATTCACAAATGTTGGCTCTGGCATTCGAAACCAGTACCGTAGAAGTCGAGTACACTGAGCACTACAAACTACTAAATAGTCAAAAAAATAAAAAAAACGAGCAATGTTTGAGAATCAATTAACATCAAGAATCAAGAACAATGAATTTAAAATGTAAAAAATGTAAAGCCTATACTGTCCCACTGCCGAATATAGGCCATTTCTGAGGTGGGTTTGTGTCTTCGAAATATTTTTATCCCTCAGACGTGCAGGTTTTCTCACGATGTTTTCCTTTACCGCTGAGCACGTGGTAAATCAGAACTAAAAATTGTAGACCAATTTTGTAGGTGCCGGCATTGGGGAACTCACACTACTCAATGAAATGTGAGGCAAGCCCTCGGCCCAGGATCTACCACGGCTCAATGAATTTGTCGGCATAGCGGCTTTTACTGAGTTCGGTCCACTTAGCGATTATATACTGCAACACAGATATTTTGGTAATAGGTATATTTTTTTACGTAGTAGCTAAGACATTTTTTTGTTTTTTTTTTTTATTTTATTTCTTGTTTGTATTTTGTGCTGTATGTTTTTATTCGTAATTAAATGTGTTACTTACTTACTTTATTTACTGTACATACAAACTTTCGTTTCCTAAACACGAACGTAGTTGAACGTAACTCCTCGTGTAGCCGTCTGGTACTGTTACCGTGTTATAAATATCTCAATGGTAGTCGCTACACTTCACTATCGGCGTCTTAATAGTTAACTACGCAGCGTGGGTTCATTCACCGCTCCGTCCGCCGGTATTTGTTTAAAAAAAAAAGGAGACGAATTCGGACGCCGTCCAATTACGACGGCGGACAAAGTGCTTTGTTAATGCAAGATGTGTATTATACACACGACTTTAATTCTAATAGATTAGGAAACTCTATGAATTTTGGGTTTATCCTGTAACTTATATAATTTGGCGCTACCCTATACATATAATAAAATTGAAGAATCTTTCTAAAATTTCAAAATAAATGCCAAAATTTAAGTGAATCTGCTATGCGATGCCTAAATGATATACCTAAATGACCGTATTTAGAATTTTTATGTCTGTCTGAAAGTTAGTCTAATAGGCTCCGAAACGGCTCAGCGGATTGAAATGACAATTTTAGGGATTAAAACAGAGATTTTAACTAAAATTTTTGTGTTTGTTCCATTTCATTATCTTACAGGGTCCAGAAGATATGAGTATATGTAATATGAATATGAATATTTGTTATATAATCACGTGGTAGGCTTATATTACGCGGAGAAACCGCGGGGCCCAGCTAGTTTATAATATAATTATACATATTGCGTTAAAGTTTTACGAGCGAATAAATTCCCCTTTTTAAGTGTTCAAAGTTCTATTAACAATAATTAAATATATAACATAAACATTAACATAGGCATTAGTATGCTGTAAGGATGATCTTAACAACAGAACCTTTCTTTACCGGCAATTCCTGATTGTTTTTGTTAACGGTTTATTTATTTAAAGCGGAGAATGCATTAAATCCGCCATATGTACCACTAGTGCATAAAAGCTTAAATAAATAAATAAAATTGCGTGAAAACTTACTGTAGCCGACCGGTGTTCTTTGTATTACAACACTTATGGGCTATATCGTTAATGCCGTTGGTGAATTTCAATCAATCGCCCGAAATGAGTACACACAGGCGTTTATTCAGTACGAATGCTATTTCATTTGCGTGTCTTACTTTCTGTTTCACAGCTTTTAATCAGAAATGATTGCGGTCAGACTTTTGCGTGATTCCACTCCGTTTTGATTCTATTCATTAATTAAATAATTAAAGGTTTATTTAATCTTTGATGAAATCATTTCAACGCAAGGAACCCATATTATGATTGTTTGAAATATCCATACTAATATTATAAATGCGAAAGTAACTCTCTCTGTACATCTGTCTGTTCGTTAGTGATATCTGGCGATACAGGGATAGCTGGCGTCTTGTAGACGGACATAGGGACATACTTCTTATCCCGAAAAATCTAACTATATTTAAAAAAAAAACTAAATCCACGAAGACGAAGTCGCGGGCACCAACTAGTACATATATAAATATTAACGTACTTCTACTTCATCACGTAATTGTAATGAAGAGGCAAGCGACTACTTTGTGAGCAATAATTTGATTATAGCTAACAAGGTTAGTTTAAAAAGCGTTAGGCTACTTTTTTACGGGACGTGGTTTCATTACCAGCACGGAACAAGTATTCGTATATTGTTTTGTATGAGCCGTGGTAGCTCTGAAGGTAAGTGCTCGTTTTAAATTTCATGGTACGTGGGTGGTTCGATTCCCGGTGCCGGTACCGCAAAAATTCTTAATTGCAATTTTAAGTGCTGATTTACCACGTGCTCGGCGGTGAAAAGAAACCGGCATGTCTGAGACATAAAAATAATTTCGAAGACCTGTGAGGTCCGCCAACCCGCAGACGGATGGCGGATTCTTCCCCGCTCCAGAACCCTCTCGGAAATAAGAGGAGGCCTGTTCTCAGCAGTGGGACATTTAAAGGCTGTTACTTTACTTTTAAATTTTGTATATAGTGGTTCCGGATTTTGTAATTTTTGGATTTTGTAAACGCTTTAAATCCTAGTGTGTATCGTCAATGTGTTTTGTTTTTAGATAAAAGAAAATCTTTATAATTATTTCATTGTGATATTCAATTGTATAACGTAATCCAAATAAATAAAAGCCCTATATCATTAAGACTGTGCAGTAAAGTAATAAAATAGTTAAATGTTTAAATTAACCGATAGGTTAAAATAACCTCTTTCCTGACGAGGTGTCGTAAGAGGAGACTAAGGTATTATACGGACCGTGTTGATTCATCCATAATAACTTTATAATATGCAATGCTGTCACTATACTGCTCTGAGGAACGCAGTGGGAAGTAGGAATTTTTTGACTCGGACCAAAATGCCGGCGACGTGGTTAACCACCTGTCACACCTCGTTACCCGCCGGAGGCTAAAGGTGTGGTCTCTACCTACCCTTTATATGGGAAAAGGCGAGAATGTATGTAGGTATGTTTAAATCATAGTTTGTTTTTATATCATGGGTTAACTACTCTAATTATCATATATAATATATATAATTGTTCAATAACACAACTCTCTGTATATTTATAGATTTTTTTAATACAAATATTACAACATTAAAGATTTTCATAGCAACGTATACGTAGATGAAAAGGTCGAACATTCAAAACAACTTAGCAGACGTACGTAGAAAGTGTACGAGCAGATATCCAACTGAAGTTGCAAAGTCAGTTATTTAGTATAATTTCACTAGTGTCCTCCTCCTCTTCTTAATATTCTTCAATGTCCTCGCCCTAATATTAATGTACAAGTATGTATGTTTGTGAGAAATATGTCTATTCACACTATCAGTATTTACTTTTTTTTATGTATAAAGTGACGAAACGAGCAAAACGTTCACCTGTTGATAATTGCAACATCTGCCCATAACAAATGCTGTGTCCCGCAGAACATTTCTGTGTGACACCACACTGCGCCCGTCACTCTGAGACATCAGTTCTTGAGTCTCATATGCCCAGTGATTACGCTAGCTCTCAGTGCC
Source organism: Luehdorfia chinensis (assembly GCA_019845155.1). NCBI lineage: Eukaryota > Metazoa > Arthropoda > Insecta > Lepidoptera > Papilionidae > Luehdorfia > Luehdorfia chinensis. The sequence goes on along the minus strand of JAHVAK010000551.1, from coordinate 3,200,663 downwards.
CTTCAAACCGTAACACAGTAATGTTTGCACACTACTGCGGCAGACGGCATAATAACTGGCCCTGGGGTGGTACCTACCTAGACGAATTCCTGCATAGGAATCCTACCACCAGACTTACTTAGAGAGGACATCACATAATAATGTTATGATATTTTATTAACACGTTAAAGTTTGTTTATGACATTAATTGCTGTTAATATGTGCAGTGGTTAACAAAGTAGCAACTATTGCGCGTATTTACGATATTGAGTCATTAGTTTAGCGATACGTGAGAAAATTCCCTTAGATAACAGTGAAAGCCGCTCGTAACCGTAACGCACTGATAATTACCACCGTATCGTGTAACGCACTACATAGTACATACAGTGATCCTTGTTATACACCACGGTTTTCAACTGCGCAAGAGCGAGTCAGCAGTCTTTTTATGACTTCTGTTGCTTGTTAATAACCATAGGTAATCGATAATACGATTAAGGTAGGCATAAGTTATCTTTACTATGTGTTGTAAAGGTGTCACAAATCTTAATGAGAAAGGAAAAAAACCGGTGAGCTGTCGTGGGACACCCAGCAGAAGCGAAGATTTTTGCTATTCCTTTTCATAAAGATTATCGAGAAAAACAAAATAACATGTCTACGATCAGAAATAATCCAGAGCATAAACGTTTCATTTTTTATATTTAATCATTTAAAAAATCATACATAATTCAAAGATTCGTTAATTAAATTTATATAACTAAAAAAGTTATCTGGTAGCAGGTAACATAATTAATGCAACGAATTATAAGCAAATTACATGAAAATTACCTATTACACTGTCTCGGTCACTCACATAGAAACTATACGCGCAGCCCAGCCAATGAGGCAAGGTTTGGGTGAGGTTACAGAAAAACGTCACACGACAACACACAATGGTAGCGGCTTAAGAGAATCTACTAACCCATCCCATCCCATCCCATCCCTTGGGTGCCGTAAAAGTCGACAGAGGGAAACCAAAAATCAGGAGATGGGCAACAGCATTTTCCTGAACAATCTAAATAAATAAACTGCCGTTGCCAACCCGTCTGCCAAGCGTGGCAACTATAGCTAAATCCCCCCAAAATGAGAGCTACAAACTTTTGTCGCCATCTATGCGTAGGCCTATGTTCAGCAGTGGACTAGTGATAGGCTGAAATGAAGATGATGATGATGATGATGAAATTAACATTTACGAACTTAGCCAAATATATAACATTACACATGCAATCTGCTTTAACCTTTGACAGTAGTTTTGAAAATAAAATAACAAAATACTTCGTCGTAAATATAAATATAGTCGATACCTAGTCATAAAATAAAATAGAAAGGACTACTCGGTCAATTTGGCTAAGCAAACAGATAGAATATTGATATTGTGAAATAGAATTGAATTGAAAGCGATATTGCAGTGTGTTATTGGCTGTGATAATAATATTGGTGAATTCAAAACCGTAAAATTCAACAATTGCGCACTTCTCACTTCCTTCATTACTAAACTGAACCCGTGCGATGCGGGGGCGAATCGCTAGTAACAAATATATGAATCGATATAAAATTCTCAAGGCTTATAATTTTACGTTTATTATATAATAAACTATGTGGTAGGATTCCTATGCAGGAATCCGTCTAGGTAGGTACTACCCCAGGGCCAGTTATTCTGCCGTGAAGCAGTAATGTGAAACATTACTGTGTTTCGGTTTGAAGGGCACTGAGAGCTAGCGTAATCACGGGGCATATGAGACTCAAGAACCCATGTCTCAGGGTGACGGGCGCAGTGTGGTGGCACACAGAAATTTTCTGGGTGAAACAGCATTTGTTATGGGCAGACGTTGCACTTACCATCAGGTGAACCCTTTGCTCGTTTCGTCACTTTTATCAAATTAAAAAAAAAACTGAGTTAATGTTTTTTAGTACTACCTCAAAAGGTTTTGCATACATTTTAAAGCTAACAAGGTCGAGGGGGAAGCTAGAATAAAACACATTTTTTTTATTTAAGTAGATTACAAGTATGTACATAATACTTATTTAACGTCATTTTTTAAACTAGTATGTAATTTTTCTTCTTTTACTATAAAATATATTTGGTCACTATTAAAAATGCGAATAATTATTACAAAGAACGGCAAAAGATAAATTATTTGTTGACTGAGTCCAACATTAACAAATTTATAATGAGCAAACGGTCAATTTATCAAAGACCCGTGGCGTTCATAACAAAAAACTGGCCAAGACGTTTTTACAAATATTATAGTAGTGAATTAACGTTGCAAACTGACGGTAATATTATGACGTTATAATAGTTTTGATAGGCAAAAAAAAGTAATAAATAATTTTCGTCTTTTAGTGTACTTACAGAATTATCTTTAATCTGCTATAATAAAGCAACAGAGTTTGTTGGCTTGTACGCGCTAATCTCAGGAAACACTATTCCGATTTGAAAAAATATTCTTGGATTAGATAGCAAGTTTACTGGGGGAATATTAGGCTATAAATCTTTATGCTACGGCCTTAAGAAGCACGGAGAACCGAACATTACCGAATACGAAGAAGGATAGAACTGTCAATGCTCAAATCGGCGAGGTAAGGTGCCGTACGTCGTGATCACGCGCTTAGCTTATTTTACGCGGGTGAATCCGCGGGGCACAGCTAGAAGTTTACAAAATTACTTCTGTACTGTTTTAACTAAGGATTTGCCAAGTTAGTAGTATGTTGTTTATTAATTGCTTCAATTTCCCCCTAATATTTGTTGTTGAATTGTTTCTGTACAGTCCACAAGATATTAAGTTAATAGCTATAGGCTTTTATGATGAATGGCTATTAAAAATACTGTATCAGGTATTAGGAACATATTTTGTTAATTGAATATTGGATATTACGAGTACATTTAGTCGTTATTTAAAGTATGAATGTTTATAAATCATTAATCGAGTGGATGATAGTAGGTTTGATAGATGAGAACATCGATGATGCATTATATAGATGTCGATGATTGTTGCGCAGTAGGTCGTTCACACGACACGCCTCTTGTTTACCTGATCTCTGATGAAGTAGATATTAGTTATACAGTATATATGTCTTTATCATTTAACACAAAAATTATTTTTATTTGTTTTTGAAGTTAAAAACCTTGGCTTGGCGCCTTGACTTTGATACACGATCTAATTTCAGTGCGATATGTAACGTATCAAAAGAAAAAGTTTCTGAAAAAAAGGACGTAAAATATGTACTTAGCCAGAGAAAAAAAAGAGGGATCTATGCAATATACGTTACTGGGCTCGCTTTTGTTTTTATTTAATATTTAATTATTAATTAATACTATACTGATACTGAGTATTTATTTTAAAATATTTTTTTTTATAATTACAACAAGTCTTACTGTCAAGTGTACTGAACTTTTCATTTAGAATGGTGCAAGTGCAGAGTAAGAGTTATTTCCATACATAATTTTATATACGCCTTACATTTATTAATACGCTTTATGCAATAAAGAACTTACTTACTTTTAACTTAGAAAAGACAGTTTCCCATTTTTTCCCAATCCAAACAGAAACGTCTAGCAAATAGTCAGTTTTCTGTTAAATAAATTCATATTTTTCCGTACGTACGTAACATTTCCAAAAACAACAACTGAAGTGTCAAAATATTGAACTCTTTGAACAGTTCTCGAAGAGACTTGCGAGCTCCTAAGTTAAAAAAATATGCTCCTAAACTTACAAAAAAATAAACGCTATGACACTTTTAAGTAATGTATAATACATAATATGTAATCCCCAGGCCTAGTTCTAGAATAAAAAAATTACAACTTATTAAAAACAAGGCGCTGCAGAACAAACATTTAAGTCATAATGTAATGTTAAAATTACAGAAATCCTACCGCTAGGCGCATTTTATTTAAGAAAAAAGTACTGGTATTCGTCTTGCTGATCACTTGGTTTCATTAAAAATTATTCAAACCGTAATTAGTCTACCTAGGAAGCAGTCTATCAGTTTAAAATTGGACTTTGCTGTACACTGAGGTTTTACACATGAGAAAGTAATAATCCTACTTTTTTCGCTGTAGTCTATTTAAAATAACATTGTTAACTCCGTCACAAAAACACACTAAGGGCGGATTACACCGTTGAAACTACACGCGATCAGTTCAAGAAAAACGAAGTTTAAGCGTTTAACTGAGTTCAATGCTACAGTCTGCATTTCATCAACATCAAATGAACGCAGTCAATGCTAAACGCGGTTCAAATTCTGAACGCCCAATTTTCGACGCTCAGCTCTCTAAACCCGTTTAGAGAGCTGTCACTGTCAATTGCAATACTATGTAAACACAAAAATTATTTTTAATTCGTATTCGTATTTTTTGTTTGCATACCTATGTAACCTATGCATAAAAACAGGCTGTTTGATGTCGCAAAATACGAAATAAATCGTCTTTTTGTTTTAGATTGTGACGATATATTATGTAAACTTCGTTTTTCTAAACGCGATCAAAATGTAGTCGGTGAAATCGGTTAGACGAAAACCGAGATCAAATGATACATATGAACTCAGTTAAGTAAAACGTGGTTTTATTAAACTTGGATTCCAAAGCAATCGGTAAAATCGGGTCTTAGGATGTTATATATATTTTTTTATTGGATAGAGAAACGACGAAACGAGCAAAACGTTCACCTGATGTAAAGTGCGACGTCTACCCATAATAAATGCTGTATCACCCAGAACATTTCTATGTGACACTACACTGCGCACGTCACCCTGAGATATCAGTTCTCAAGTCTCATATGCCCAGGCATTACGGTAGCTCACAGTGCCCTTCGAACCGAAACACAGTAATGCGCACTACTGCTTCACGGCAGAATAACTGGCCCTGGGGTGGTACCTGCCTAGACTTCTTTAGCTACCATCTGTGGAGGCTTTCGCAATCACCAAAAGAAAACAGCGTTTGGAACTGTCCATCTTTTGCAATCAATGTTGAAATTTTTAATTATTATTATTACATAATATTACTTTTCCTTTCTTTTTTTTTTGTTCACTGTTCGATTTTTTCGTTACCTTAATTAGACAAACTAAGTTAGCCTTTAAGTGTGGTATACTAAAGATTAGCTTATTTTAATATTTCTGTTTTATATATATTTTTATGTACATATCATAAGTTGGCTTCCTACTAAATAAATAAGAAGTATCAAAACGTATGCACACGCTAAGTAACATTAGGTAATGGTTTTGTCAGTTCCTAACTTGGCTTCACGATTTAACAAGTACCTACATATTAAGAAACCGTGAAACGGCTTCTACAGCGAGCTATTTCGCAATTACAAGGACGTCATGATCGCGCGGAGCTAGAGTTAGTCAATGGCGGAAACGTAGCAGAGGCCTGCATTGCATAACGCACACCATCATCTGCTTGCGCGCACCGTAACTTGTATTGACCTCAATACAAGTTACGGTGTGCAGCGTGCAGCAGCGCTGATATCCGTGTACTTCAAGGATCGTCACCGGTTTCGTAATAATGCAGGTAAATTAAAACGTACATACATACATACACCGTGTGGTGGCGGCCTAAGAGAATCTACCACCAATCTCATCCCGTGGGCGACGGAAAGGTCGACAGAGGAATGATGAAAACCGATGAGATGAAAACCGGGAGTTGCCAAACCGCCCGCCAAGCGTGGCAACTATGGTAGAATCCCCCAAAATGAGCGCTGCAAACTTTTGTGGCAAACCACGGAGCAGGCCTATGTTCAGCAGTGGCCTAGTAAGTAGTAGTTTCCTAGGCGTGACAGTACCTACATGCAGGGGTAGGCAGAGGCCACATCCGTAGCCCACTTTTCACCGCCATTTTGGTATGAGAAAAAAACATCTTGCTACCCATTGCGTTCCCACGAGTAGCTGGGGAAGATGTGGTCCACCCAAACAGAGCCCTGAATGCTTGAGTAAGTATAGCCATATTCTAAGGTCGCCGGGTCCCAGAGCAGATCGGCACGCTAAAGACTAGGCTCGTCGGAGCAACCACTGGCTTGGCGGAGAGTAACGAAAAAGGATAAAGGTAGGAAATGGACTTGGGAGTAGGGAATGCGGATGTTGGTAAAGTAGTATAAGGTGAACACTACTGTCTCGGAAGGAGCAGTGGACATCAGTAGCTGGGAGGCCGGGGTCGCTTACCTGATACCATACCGTATTTGCCGGACAAGGCAACTAGGTCAATTACTCCGTGGCCTGTAAATAAAACATATATATGTTTTATTTATATTCAACATTAAGTCGATTACGATGACCTTTGTATGCGACTGCTCGCATAAGATATTTAATGTATTGGAATTATTTCCACTCTTACATTTACATTAAAATTTTTATTACATTTAATTCAGTAAGTACGTGAGAAAGTATTGGGTTTTATCCCAACTGTAACATTTAAGTCAAGAGGGATCTGAACATATGCTGTTACTAAATACGAAATCCGAGATATAACAAAGTTGCGGATGGACGATGAGTAAGACCTGGTGGATATAATAATCAATAATATTTATGTTCTGTATAAATAATTGCCACGGCACGGATTCGAACCCACAACGAAGCAGGTACTCTGATCACAGCGCAGCGCGGTCGTCGGTGTTGACGATGATGATGTTCTCCTGGCCGATTTTGACCACGGCGATAGCTTCCGAATATTATCGATAGCTATTAAATGCGTAGGAGATAGTGCGATAAGATCGGAGGTAGACTGGGATGCAGTGTCAGAAACACGTTTTTTAATGGGGAGAGAGAATTTTTTCCCCGTCACATCTCGAAAAGTGGGATACGTGAGTGGCCTCTGCCTACACCATATATGGGAAAAGGGCGTGACTGTATGTATGTATGTGTTTTATCACAAATATAACATAAACACCCGCGGCGTAGAAGTCGGGTACTCTGACCACCAGTCCACGGCGTCGTCGGTGTTACAGCTCTCAAAAATAAAAAAAATCTTCCTACTCCTCATTCAATCGTACTCTTATCCAACAAAGAAGTCTGCTGTAAAGTATTCATAGAAACGCATAAAGCGACGAACAAACACATAAACGTTTCGTCGACAGCGGCAGTTAGTCGGCGCCGCGCCGCCTTGCGTCCGACGGGAAAGTTGAAAGGTACATTCAAGGCCGCTGGCGTTCTTCCGTCTGGCTGCAATAGCCCACCGTCGCGTCGCGTCGGTTTCCCAGTTTGGACACTGACGATCTAGTGTTGTTTTTGTAACTGCCCAGTTCCAAATGCTGTTTTCCTTTGGTGATTTCGAAAGCAAAAGCAGGATTGGTAATAAAAAAAAAATTAAAACGGACAAGTGCGTGTTTACCTCGCATGGAGAGGTTTCCGTATACCTACCACGTTTAATTAAATCTGGCCCAAATTTGTTGGTAGTAACTAAAAAAAGTTGGCTGTACCTTCCAACTACAAAATGTAGTCTGTTAAAAGTATATATTTGAGACCCTCACAAACGACATTTTTTTATAATTTTTATTTACCCCTCAAAAGTGACCCCCATTTTTAAAATTAATTTATTGGCATTACACATACGTGTTTGGGTCACAGACATACATATGTGGACTAAAAAGTTAAGTTTCAGCCTATAAATGTCCCACCGCTGAGCACAAGCCTCCTCTCATTTCTGAGAGGGTTTTGGACCTACATAGAATCCGCCACGCTGTTCCAATGTGGGTTGGCGGACTGCATATGTCTTCGAAATATTTTTTTTCTCAGACCTTTCGTTTCCTCGCGATGTTTTCCTTCACCGCCGAGCACGGGTAATTCAGCACTTAAAATTGCAATTAAAAATTTTAGTGGTGCCGGCACCGGTACTCGAACCCATGTCACTCGCGTGCTATGCAATTTAAAGCGAGAGCTACCACAGATCTATGTGTACTAAATTTCAAATGAATCGGTCGAGTAGATTCAGATCAAAATGGCTGTGACAGTCGGAGAGACAGACACGCGGGTATTCATACAAGGGTTACGTTTTTTCGATCGGAGGTATGGAATCCTTAAAACGGTACATTTATAATAACATAACATCCTTAGTGTGTTTTGTGACAGAGACCATGATTTTATTTTAAACTACAACGAAAACAGCAGGATTATGAGTTTCTGATGTGTAATCTCATATCATAGGTAATTACGCCTCAGCGCCCTTCAACCCCACGCCACTTCCATCAAAACTTAGTGTTATTGAACCTCTTGAAAATTTATGCAATCCGGATTTTTCCTTCTAATATTTAATCTAAAAGCCGACTTCAATGCAGCAGCCAAAAATTGTTATTCGAATTTTAGAGTTTCGTGATTTTCTCAAGGATCCCATCATCAGACCTTGAAAAAAATTATATCAGACCATCCTGACGATCAACCCTTTCTAATAAAAGAACCATTAAAATAGGTTCATAAACAAAGAAGTTATGCCCGAACCTATATAAAAAAAAAAACAAAAATATACACAGACGAATTGAGAACCTCCTCCTTTTTTGAAGTTAGTTAAAAACATTAAATAGCATTCGGTCGTTCATATATTCAGAAACAGCAAATTATCATATCACCAAGCACCTACATACCTACGCGGCATGCCTCGCCGTTGACTCATGGGACGCCACAGCGTCAGCGTTCAGACATTGTACACCAATTACTACGGACGCCCCTCCCCAACCATATGTTTCAATTGTACGTCATTATGCTAACTCGATTAATACACCGTGTGAGAAAATCTGTACAATGGTGCCATCTTGGACGTCGTATTTATTGAATGTAATGAAGAAAAGTGGTCACTTTGACATCAAGGTATTTTATTATATATTATAACAATATACTTTAAAAAGCTATTTTTTTTTTCAAAAAGACAAAATATGTAAAATTAATATTCGTGGCAAAAAGTAAACAACGCTAACATGCGGCTATTGATAATAATGGTTTACCTAGATAAGATAACGCATTGTTATCATCGTTATATTTTAGTGTGTACTATATTTTTTATATCTGTTACATGGGATTCGATTTACTTTCCAAACAATATAACAATATACCCAGAAACACAAACATGTGTAAAAGGGGCGAGGAGTGGGGCGATTCAGCTATAAGTTTGGATAACAATAATATACCATTTGCAGCAAAATAAACAAAAGCAATTAATATGTTAATGCTTTTTATACCCGTAAATTATAAACTAAAATAATAAGGCATTTAATTTAAAAGTATTACAATAAAACAGGAGGCAAACATCCCACCAAACTGGTTAATCGTGTTTAACGGTATCGCAATAAAACACGAACTTTGCACCGACAAATTTAAATAAAAAGCAAATGTATTCCAGTCGAGAACGTGTCGAGAACAATTGTTAAGGGCCTGTCATCCTTTCACACTTATGAATGGGTGAGGAAGGGCGAAGGCTCGCGTCATGTATTTACACGATCGCTTTTACAAGGTTAAAGCCTTGTCGGACATTAACACAATGGCGTTTCGAAGGAATGAACGGTACAGTTGGTCGGTATGCATGCATTTGTGGTTTGATTAAACAAACAAGACTTAACACCAAATTCAAACCACAATATTGCAATGTATCGCAGCCACAGAGTAATTATTGTAAAATAAGTAGTTAATGTCGACCGCGTGGCGTAGTGGTTAGCGGACCTGACTTCTGCGCCACCAGTCGTGGGTTCGATTCCCAGCCGGAGGCAACATTTGTGCCAAAACACAAATTGTTGCTTTTCGGGTCTGGTTGTGTTGTGGATGTGAAATGTATGTCTGTAAAATGCACCCACGATACAGGAGAAAATCCTACTGTAGGGCTTCGTTTTTATAAACAAAAAAAAATGTCCCTTAAATGAGAAAATCGATCCCTAATTACAATTATAAAAAAAAATACAAGAGCATTTCTAAGGAAATCCAATCTCCAAAATATAGGCTTCTTTAGGCGTTAATAACTCACGAAACTTACTTGATACTTAGCTTACTTGTACTAATTAATTTTATTTGGTGAGAACATTAGTATTTTTCTAGTTGTCGTCAGCCTATAGCAAATAGTGTGCCATCGAGAACAGTCCTGTATAACACACTGTGCTTGCACAATACAGCTTGACGGCACAATATCTGTGGTACTGCGGTAGTGCAGTTATTCTGGTTCTGGTAACAACGCCAACGTCTGCCCATAGCAAATGCTGTGTCGCCCACAACCCATTCTGTGTGGCACCACACTGCGCCCATCACCCTGAGACATCAGTTCTTAAGTCTCATATGCCTAGTGTCTAGTGATTACGCTAGTTCTCAGTGTCTGTCAGACCGAAACACAATAACTGGCCCTGGAGTGGTGCCTACTTAAGACGGATTCCTGCATAGAAATCATACCACCTGTATTGGTTCAGTTGTAAAAGTCTAAAACGCGGAGTATCAATTACCTGTTTATAGTCAGGGGAGGGAGGTCTCGCAGGGTACTTTGAGGCCATGCGGGCTCCGGCGCCGCAGCCCTGCGCCGCCGGCTCATCCTCGGGGTAGTACAGGTGCACGAAATCCTCCGTGTCAAGGAATGTATTGATCAGCATACTCCGCACTGTACGCGACTAACTAACTAACGTCTAAACAATCACACAGTCACTAAACACTAGTTTAAAAGAGCACTGTAGTCGGAAGCACACCATCGATACACCTTCGATTTGTAACGTTCCATCTTGTACCGCGTATATAATAATATAAACTATTTCTATTAATAAATAAGTTATTCACTACACTTGTATAAAATCACATTTGCACCAAAATTCGATCGCACAGTTATCTGCTGAAAATAACACCGTTAAGACATTCATATGGGCGGCTTTTTCGTCTACTTTTTTATTTAAATACAAAAAAAATTGTTTTTTCTAACAACCACAGTCTAGTTAGGGCGATGCGTATTTACAAATAAATTGGAGATACTGTATTCGTGATAAGCTTTTGATAGTGTAATATAATATCTAATCAACACGACCGACCGTCGCTACACAGTTTCCTTTGCATCGTACGAAAAAAAAAACAATTAATGACTAGAGTAATAATATGGGGCTGATTATTTCATTAACGCTACTCAAGTGTCGGAAGCGAGAGATTATTTTTTTACCGTTAACGTATTGTAAGCATTGTTTCCATGTTCTTTTGTTTATTGAACCGATGGTCATCTTTTGAATTTAAGTTGGTTTCACAGGGCACTTTGGTAATCTTTGATACTGTGTCTTTATAATATACCAAACGAGCGGATAACTCTAAACCTCATCATCATTTTATACTTGCAAAACTTAATAACAGAGCTTCCAAGTACGAGTATGTAAAAGAATCAGGGCCTAAAACTAGGTTTTAAAATACTTGAAAGTATTTGAGGGATAAGACGTATTTACTCTACCAGTTTTTAAAACCAAGGCTGCGCTTCAAAGTAGGGCTCCCTGGTAACATAACTATTACTTCTTACTATATAAAATACTTTCGTATACGCAATAATTAGTCTTATTTGTATGGAAGTAAGAAAGAATGGCACGATCGAGTTTAAGTAAAAGTGCTGAAAAACGCTATAAATGGGCCACTAATTACCGTAACAAGTCCCGACCGAGTCGTAGGCGCCCGAAATTTATTAATTTCGGTTCGTGAACTCAGGCCACTTCATAAGAACGTACGAGTATCCGATGAAGCTGTAAAAGCCGTGAAGGCTAACAGCAATTACATCACCGAAAATATATATAAGAACGTACAAAAGGCTCGGCCACCTTGCCCCGAACTCGGAACAAGCATCTGCCGCCTCTCGCGGACTCTGATTGCCAGTACGCGGTTACGCAGTAGAAATACTTTTAACAGTACTTTCAAGTATTTCATTAGCCGTACCAGGGCGCCCTGCTTTGAAGCGCAGCCCTGGTTTTAAAACATGGTAGCGTAAATACGTCTCAACCCTATATGGGACCATACGTGTAAAACGTCACCGAGAAAATTTTTGTGACAACACCCTGCGGCCGTCACCCTGAGACATCAGTTCTTAAGTGTCATATACCTACCCAAGGGCTTCTAGGTTACACAGAATTTAGTTATGTGCAAACGTTGCACTTACCATTAGGTGAACGATTTACTAATCGTCACTTTAATCCTTTAAAAAAAATAACTTTTATAAGAAAGGTCTGGTGTATACATCCGTGCTATGAAGATGAAAACAACACTTCTACGATCCGATCATTCATTCAATCATCATCTTCAAAACGATCGTTAATAACAGATATATTTATAAATATTGCCAGTTAAAGAAATACTCAATAATCAATATCAATTGTCCCACCTTGTTTATTGTGTACTGCGCGTAGTTATTAATATAAACAAATAATGCAGCAATGCACCGCGGATCAAAGTCTTCGAGTTCAACGACCTGGATTCGGTAGTTTCGGTCAACTCCCGAATGTTATCTATACTTGAAGTACTGGACTTGATCCGAAGCAGACTTCGATAAATCGCTCAATCGGAAAAAATATTCAATCAATTCGAAATAAATAATGCTGAAGTGTCAGTTTGATGTTTTAAATTTTGATAACGCCGGATCTAATTTATAAAACAGGCTAGCGCACCGAAACGTAAAAAAGAATTTATTCTTGAAGGTATCGCTACCCAAGACATTCCTTTTATTTTCGTTGTATTACGAGTATCAATCCATACTAATATTATAAATGCGCAAGTAACTCTCTCTGTCCCTATATCTGTTTGTTGCAGAGGTATGCTTGGTTTTTGATTTAATTTTACTGTAATGCGGCCGAAACGTCGGGTTATAAATAGTTTAAATTAAACGCGATAAAATCCGTAATAATAGTTTTATTTAAATGTGTAGTGTTCACATGGATATAAGAAATTATTATTATGAAGGACATTGTGCATATGAGACTTAAGAACTGATGTCACAGAAATGTCTTTGGTGATCCAGCATTTGTTATGGGCACACGTTGAACTTACTATCAGTGAACGTTTTGCCCGTTTCATCACTTTATACAATAAAAAAAATTGCCCATGAGGGTCAGCACCATCTAAGTGAAGTGTCTGGTATCGCAATCGCCTGTCAAGCGTGTCGATTACGACAAATACCGACGAAAGTACTGGGGTATTGTACGAGTAATTTTGTAAAGCTATTTTTGCTTTATTCATTTTCTTAGTAAGAACATCGGCTTAAATGATCAAACAAAGGACAAAATTTGATACGAACGCGGCGTATCAGATTTTGTGCCCGACGTAACGTGTCCACATCAATGACAATTGTGTAATTAAAGACGCAGCTTTAATGTTTTACAATTAACTGACGATCGTGTGACTGCGCAGTCTGCTGGAACTCTAGAGCTGTGGGTTTGTAATTCCGAAAATTATTAATTTAGGAATCTGTTAGTCCATCGGAGGTGTGTACCTATACCTATCACGTCTCATGGCGCGAAGCGGCGTGAGATAGTGCTTTATACCCGACTGGTCAAGCGATTCGGCGGTCTTCAAATGCCTATATCATAATTACATTGCACTTACGAGTATATGCTAATTTGAATAGACTCATATCAAGAAAACACTTTAATTAATTCAACCAAATACACTTTAATAATTTGAAACAATCATGCAATATTGCTACTTTGAAAACAAAAATATTTGGAAAAAAAATTGACGTGGACGTCTGGATTTTTTAGGGGTGTGGTCACGATAACGAACACATCGACGTATCGAGACCGTTTTTTTTATCGTGTCCAGAATTTTATCTACTGGCTTCCTTTTGCGAACACTAAAGACATTACGGAAGACAATTTGTGATAGACATTAGATGTCGTTGTGATCTAAGTCGGCTAAAAGGACCTTATCTCTAATTATCTACATTGCTTATAAAGTACAACTCGACACTTCATTGAAGGAGATAAAAATCCTACCAGATCCGTGAAACAATAGTCTTCTCTTCTTGTAAGACTTTTTGTAATTATAATTAGACGTAATTTATTTATTATAATATAGTCGTTCGATGATATAATGCAAAATTCATAATGCGAAGTCAATCGCAACTATGTTGCGCGTAAGCAAACTAATTAGGTCGCACGGCAAACGCTTTTGCCGTATCAAATGGCGCCGCTGAAGTTGAAAATAATATTTGAAGACACATTATACAATCATAATACCTATAACATAAATTAATATTTTTTATGCCAAATTATCGAGATTGCATGTGTCACGTGATCGATTTGACCCACGGCACAATGTCATCTACATTATGAATTACATACATATTGTTACGAGCTGGTTCTGATCTGGACCAACAAAACGTCACTCCGGGGATAGATAGATATTTCACTCAAAGGTACAAGAGCTAATTAAAAAATTTATCACTGTTACTAGTATCGCCCTTTGGCTCGTCTTAAACTCACATTTATTTTTTTATGTGTAGAACGCTGTCAGCCCGGCGTCTTTGACTGCTTTATCGAAATAGACTTGAGAGCAGAGGGTCCGCGATTAAAACGAAGTCATCTAATTTGCCTTCGGGTCGTACTTATATATGCCTTAGAATATTCTAGAGCGACGAGAAAATTGTAAAATCCTGATATTCAAGTTCGTGTTAAATCCTGAATTTTTGTTATTCGCTCAGACGAAAATAAATGACACCTGAGACTTCGCTATTCGTTAAGGGAAAGACATAACGTTCTAGAATATTCGTAACAATCGCTTCAAATTTATTCCCAATTACAGTACATAAAATCATCATTATCATCATCATTTCAGTCTATCACTAGGTCACTGCTGGACATAGGCCTACTCCATAGATTGCCACAAAAGTATGCAGCTCTTATTTTGGAGGGGATTTTGCCATAGTTGCCATACTTGACAGGCGGGTTGGCAACCGCAGCTTATTCAGATGTTCAAGGACGATGCTTCTGCCCATCTTTTGGTTTTAATTTTCTCTCTTTCGACTTTTACGTCACCCACAAGATGAGACGGGGTGGTAGATTCTCTTAAGCCACTCTTAAGCACATACATAAAATACAGAATACAAAAAATTCTCAAAAAATTATCTTTTTTTAAGATTTTAAAATTTACAATTATAGAAATGTTTGAAATAAAACAATAGCACAGGGATTCGCGAGGGTGGCGATAGTCACAAATCTAATAGACAGACGTGCAACGGATGCTTGCTCCACTTTCGGCCACGGTATCGGCGTAAAGAATGCGGTCAATGGCCTCTTTCCTCTGATGGCGCCCTAGTACTGATACTCCATGCGAGACATACACAGAACGTATAGTTACAATAGTTTGTTAGATATATAAATGGTAATGATTAAATAAATTATTAAAAAAAAATACCAAAATATTCAAAATATTGCATAATAAAACTTTTTTAAAAGATAACAAACGACCACACTGTCCTCTTCGTTTTAACAGTAAACGAGTTACTGGTTCTCTTCACTCACTAAACAAAATTGAAGACTTTATTTAGACATCTTACTGATATTAATAAATTCAATTTTTTAGAGATCACTCCAACAGGTCGCGCGGTAGTCTAACCCGAATACAGATAAAAAAAGTAAAGTTTCAGCCTATAAATGTCCCACTGCTGAGCACAGACCTCTCATTTCTGAGAGGGTTTGGAGCTAGGAAGAATCCGCCACGCTGCTCCAATGCGGGTTGGCGGACTACACATGTCTTCGAAATATTTTTTTTTCCCAGACATGCAGGTTTCCAATCATACAGATAGCAGTAATGTAATTGTTTAAAAAAAATACAGTAGTGGTCACCCAGTAGCTGGGAATAGTGGCAACTAAGATTTTCTCCTCCGGCACCCATAGGTACATTTGACCTTGTCAATTTTAGACCACGGCGAAAACTTGCGAACACTGTCGGAAACTATCAACTGTGCAGGAGATATTATAGTGCCATACATGTGCTTATGCGATAAGACTGGAGATATATATATACGATTATAAAGTGTGGCGGCACGTGCTTCGAAAGATAATGACAGAACTAATTTCTGTATTTGTAATTAAGTTACATCGCAATTTTAGTGTCGATAAGACACTGAAAGGTCATGCTTATCGCGATAACAAATAGGTAGTGTCAAAACTCACAATAATACAGATAAAATGTATAATCTTGAAGTCTAATTTCAAAAGCGGCATAGACTTTGTACTGGCTGGGCGGAACCCTCTTTAAATAACTTTTAATAGTAAAATACCCGGGATTAATCTCGGAGAACAACTAACTCAGACAACACACAAATACGCAACAGCAAAGTTACAAGTATTGCTATTTTTTTCTTATTACTAGCAAATTTTAGTTTTATATTTAGTATTAGTAATTTAGTTGTCTATAGTAGTACATTTAGGTGGTATTCATAATCACTTGACTTGTAGTTCTTAATGGATTGCCTAAAGAGTGTAAATTACTTCAGTGTATAGAGATGAAGCCGATAAATTTTTAAAACTAATTATTCCAAATACATAAAGTAATTCCTAGACTAGAAAGACGGACATGTATATTGAATTGCAAGAACCTCTACGTGCGGCTGTGGTCCCTTCACTAAAATTCTCACCTTACCAATGACCAACTGCTTTTTACACATTTCCCCATACTTACACGCACCAATATCGCTCTTATGCCCAATACAATAGAACTAGTTTAAAAAAAAATGCGTTTTGATGTAAGTCGCAGTATGTTTGCAGCGGTTCACATTACGGCTACAAGTAAGTTGACACTTCTATGTAGAAACCGTTGCGTGGTGCAGTTTTACGTCCGCATTTGTGGACATTCAATAGTCTTAGATGAATGGCAAGAATATGTAGAGATCTACTACGAGAGATAAAGTATACAACCTTCAGCATATAATAGTGTTGTTACAGTCATAAAAGCGATAGAAAAAACTTTACTTCCGTTTCCTGGTTTACGCGTTCACGCCTAATAGTTTCAAAAAACTGAAATATAAATACAAATCCATAAGATTTGTAGATCCTGCTGAATTTATACTGCCGCAAGCATTCCCTTGATCATTAACAAAATTATGACATCTCCCAGTAACAAAAAATAAGCAGTTTAAGATGCAAGTCATTTGGACCAAGATGTTGTTTAATCGTTTATTAGAGATTTATTCGGCGGTACACATAGGTATTGGACGGCGTTTCAAAACCCTTGTGATTTACTTGCAGAAATGAACCTGAATGTGTAGGAAAACAAGCCGTTACTAGTGGATGGCACAGACAACTATCTCAACTCCTAATATTTATCGAGTATTTTCTACATAGATTCAGATGTTTTCACTAGGGTCATCTCCATGAAAATGATTAGAATAATTTTATTCACTATTCATTATTTTTCATTATTTTACTTTGTCCGTGGCCGACTTGGTATCAATGGCATTCGATTGAAAATGCCTTAGTTGTGGAAAAATAATAATATATATTTATATATATAATAAATATAATTTTATTCAAATACTGCATTAATGCTCAACACTTTATCTGCAGCAACAGACTAAAGTCGTCTACTCCTTATATATAATAAACGTGTTCTGGACAAGATTTTGTTTATTGGTAAAGTAAAGAGTAGGTACTTAAAAGAAAATTATTAAACGTTTGATAAAAAATCAAAGAAAGCATGTACATAAACACCGTTAAATATTTGTACTATGCGTCAATTGGATTTAAATCCCTAATGATCAAAGAAACTTAAGGCATAGACCATCGTTAGAAAAACTAGGCCCGAAACAACTCATCAGAAATTCTAGTATTAAAGGATTCATTAAACTAGTTTACACACGATTATGCAATTGTTAACCTGGCGTTAGATGCTGTACGCAATTTAAAATGCATACAACTAAACCACAAATTTACAAAGAATGTGAAAAGTAAATCTTGGGCTTACAATCGTTGTCTGTTACAAAACGTAGGAGATATCCAGTGGTAAAGTTGAAAGTTTGTGCGACTTTGTCGCGGGCAGAGCTTGTATTTGAATAAACATTATGGTTCATATAACAATAGTCATACACATGTTGTCCATGAACAAAATTTCGCTTAGGCTTTAAAATTTGTTTGTTGCATTACCACTTTTTTACTTCTCTCGTTGACGGATGAAAAAATTATCCGAGTTTCAAGCATTGTGGTTTCGTTGTTTGACCATGAGTTTAGCATTGAATGCGAGATTACTGCTATCTGAATCGCCGTAAAATGATGTCGTATCCATTTAATAGAGATTTGCATTTCATGTTTTGTGGTACATCATTAACTTTAATACCTCTTATGGCCTTGGCAATTATGCATTAGGATGAAAATTTAATGAGGTTTTTTTGCATTGGATGTTAGAGTAATGAGCGTACTTCATAGAGCTAAATTAATAGGTTAAATGGTGTATTATTATTGGCTTAACGTATTATTTTTTATTACTTTTAAGTGTAAGTAAATCATAATTAACGACAGTAAATGCTACTATATTCGTATTTTATATTCATATAAAATTACTTTAGTTATAATTAAAACATATTAAGCTTTTTATATATTGATATGTAGTTAGTGACTCGACTAGCAAGCATGGACCCAAGAAGCCCAAAACTTCGAAATGTAAAATATCGTGTGAAACTGCACTGAGCTCTTCTCTCTTAGGGTCAATTATTCAATCATATACGTATAGTAAATCACAATGCACAGTAATCCTTGCACATTACCTCTAGGCGGCAAAATGTACACTATGATACAGCTAGAAATTAAAAAAAGAACAACGAAGTCATAGATCACTATAAAGAAAATTCGTTTTTCGAATATGCGTTTAATACAAATGTTACAGTTTTATCCCTCAACAATAAACGCAAGATCTTCGTACAATGCAAAAAAGGCTGAAGAATTATGAAGTCAGTGAACTTGTCGGCTTGGCTCATGGAAATCTTAACATTTGATTATATGACTCGTTTGCGCTAAATTTGGTCACTCTAAAACGATCAAATGTGAGTCAAACAGATAATGACGTTATAAACGATTCAACTTTTAAGTTGCTTTATGGTAATTGTCAGTCTTCGTGACAATATTCTCTGTCTTTACTGTCGACAACTCTTTGGCATTTACTGAGACAATAATCAATTTGCTTTGTTCAATGCAATCACATGATTTATGGTAATATTAGTGACTATAAATAAGCCATTGGCCGTTATTCTCCGTTACGACTGCCTTTAATTTATAATAATGTTATAATAAAGGTTTTCGTAACAAGTCCAGATCACTTTCTTTGTGCATTGGCTGTTTTGAATTTTAAATGAAATTTCTTAGAAGTAGTACTCAGTAGGAATACAGACTATTGATTCCAGACCTAAAGTTTTCAAGTTCCTAATGAGATTATTTCTAAATTTACTAACGGAGCCAGAAAAAAACATAACACAGAGAGTAGGCAGTGATAGTGGAGCAAGGTCGATCTTCCGAACCAGCTAATGTAGGCGACCTTGTTGTCAGAAAGCACTTATCATTGTTCATGACTTCAAATCGTCTTAATATAAGCAAATTATTTTAAAATCGCTGCCCAAATTTGAGATTACATTCCGCAACGACGAAGACGACAAAGCAATGTTTCAACTGAACAAATAACACGATGTAACCGATAAGGCAATAACAGAGTTAAATAACACGTACAATTGCATTCTACATGCATCGACGAGACGTATACATGCGGTGTTTGTCTAGCTCCGCGAAATCCGACCAATAGCAGGGCAACACATCGCACTAGCAAACAGGTCATATAAGCGACGCCGCAAACAGGCGCCATGCCATGTGCCGACCATGACCTTCACCAGTGCATATATATTACCTTGCAGGTTCGTTAGGCGTTTCCATAAAAAATACTAACTTTGTAATAATTCAGAAAAGAGTATTATATACAAATTAAAAAGAAAACAGTACCAAAAATTATCCACCTGGTATCGAACGCTACAGAACCTTAAAGTAAACGAGAGATTAATTTAATAATATAATAAATTTAATTACATAAAATGCATTCGACTTTATACAATACTATACAGGTTCTTCGCGTGTATACTTCCGCCAAGTTGGAAACGCTTTCGCGGTGTAATAACCGAGAAATTGTAACGAAGGAGTAAGTAAGATCATAGAAATTCGCCTTTCTAATGAATTGATAATAACAAAGAGTTGGAATTATTGGGGTTCGTAGTTGATAAATTTGTAATTATCATACTGTAATGTTAAACTAAGCTAACACTATAAAATCCTCGAATCAGACCAATGATGCGGACATAAATGACATTCCCTGATAACAAGGTCGTCTAGTATGACCGAACGAGGCCAAGTTTGTAAGATTGCCCGTCATTTATTTTCGGAGCTAAATGAAAACAATCCACGTAATTGAATACTTCATATCTACCTAAACTAAATACAATATAGGCATTTCTATAAAATAATCTACCAGATACATAAAAGATGTGTTATTATTACAGAATTTAAATTTATTTTGGGATAAGTATGCACAACTCTTCCGTGGAAGCTAAATTTATGCCAGTCACGCTCAATGTATGAAGTATAGAAACAAATGCAACAGTAGTGAAAGTAGACTTGGCAAGAATTCGTGAGTACAAATGCTGCCAAGTCGACTGGTACTTGAAAAATCTTTTTTTTTTATTTCATAAAAGTGACGGAACGAGCAAAACGTTCACCTGATGGTAAGTGCAACGTCTGCCCATAAAAAATGCTGTGTCACCTAGAAAATTAATGAGTGACACCACACTGCGCCCGTCACCCTGAGACATCAGTTCTTAAGTCTCATATGCCCAGTGATTACGCTAGCTCACAGTGCCCTTCAAACCGAAACACAATAATGTTTGCACACTACTGCTTCACGGGAGAACGAACTTAGAGGTTTTTGTAGGAGTTTTTATTTATTTATTTATGTTTGGGTCAAACCAAACCTGGCACGCGGGCCCCTGGCCCGCGAGCACAGTATCCGATGAAGCTGTAAAAGCCGAGAAGGCTAACAGCAATTACATCACCGAAAATATTATATATATATAACTGGCCCTGGGGTGGTACCTACCTAGATGGATTCCTGCATAGGAATCCTACCACCAGTAAAATATATCACATGAATATGGATTATACACATAATAATGATTAAATTGGAGTTAAATAAAAACTGCCTTGACCAACCTTTTTAAAATAAACTAAACTAAATTCATCAATTAAGCTGAACTCTTAACTTTAAACATTTACAATTTTAGTAACAGCGATATTTTTCTAATTAAATGTATGAAAAAAGTTCAAATTGGATTTGATTACACTCTATTGGAAATTAAGAGCACGTGGTTGTAAAATGGGCGCGTTGGATGCCGGTAACGATTTTCTTGAAAGCACAGCTGTCACTACGAAAAGACTTGCGCATTGGCGACCACCGCCACGTGGCTGATTGTGCCGCACCTAACTACTAGCAATTAATTTACTGCACGCAAAGACAGACAATATCATAGATTCGTGAGACAATTTTCTTAATACCATCAAAATACCAAAGCATCGATTGAAGAAAGTCATTCGAAAATTTAAGAAAGTAACTCAAAGGCAGTTTTACAAAACTTTAAAACTTACAATTTTTATATTTACATTATATATTTCAAACGTAAATTAGATTACGAATGCGTACTTTCGGTATAAATTTCTACGTAAATCCATATCGAAACTACGTATTCCTGCAGGCATGCGCAAAGTATTTGATTGGGCCACGTGGCAGTTTCCCGTTGCATAATTTTTACGGAATGCGACACCGCCGCTCTGGCTGAAATGTATGAGCTATCTAACTGCTGAGGATTTAAAATTTCATAAACACTGTCCTATTCAAAGAAATGAAATGAAATTACCAGCAGACAGATTCTAGTAATAAAACCTCAAAGACTGAAAGGAATTCATATGAGAATTGTAACAAGTTTCTCTTTATCTCCATTTAAAAATCAGTATTTTTATAATAATTAACTGATAATGAATACAGAAGACAAGCAGGGACAGAAGCCTATTTATTTGTTTTAACAATTAAGGACCATTGAAAGTTATCTGTGTTTAAATTTATTCAGGTTAAACGAATATAAACAAACTTAAAAGCGACAAGCTGCAATCGCATCTGCACAAATATTTTCATGACGCTAAGCTGTGGAACATTTATAGGCTAGGCTACCTTTCTTTAAATTAAGTTATTAAAAGTTCAGTTTGATTTAGTAT
The DNA here is from genome assembly GCA_019845155.1 of Luehdorfia chinensis. Classification (NCBI taxonomy): domain Eukaryota; kingdom Metazoa; phylum Arthropoda; class Insecta; order Lepidoptera; family Papilionidae; genus Luehdorfia; species Luehdorfia chinensis. Next base: position 3,178,455 of record JAHVAK010000551.1, on the reverse strand, counting down.
TTATCACTCCCAAATGTAACTTTAAACGTATTTTAGAGATATTATGTATAAAATGCCGGCCTGTATAGCTAAATAAAGACCTGATACGAACGACAACTTTCTGTCAGAAGTACCAGGAAGTCAGCAACGAGAATGTATGCCACGCCTGCGGAGCCCTTCTGTGACACTCAATGTTGTTTAGTGTCGGCCACGTTGCATGGTGCGCTAACAAACATTTCATTTGTTTTAATAAATAGCAGTGTTTAGAATGAATTTGCCAGCCATTTTAACAAAAGTAAATATTTCGTACAAATATTATCAGTCAGATAATTATATTGATTCGTTTCCTACTAGAACTTGTCATTATATAAAAAAATCATCACATAGTCCAATTGGGATTGTTATAAAAATAAAACATTTATTCAACAGGTCTTAGTGATTAGCCAATGTTTTGAATGTTTTGCTGAGGCAGTTAGTGACCTCGGATGAAATCGTACTTTGAACAAAGCGTTTACGTAGGTATTGAAAAATTAAAAACAGTTACAAAATCACTAATATTTTTGAAGTACGACGGCTTTTATATAATTATTTTTCAAATACACTAGTTTAATGGAAAAAAATATATTTAAATTTGTTTTGAATATGTAAAACTTAAATCGTAATAGATAAGGAGTTAAAATTTAATAATACACTTAAGACATATAATGAATGGAGCGACGGCGCTGCGGAAAAGCCCGCCATAATGTAACGTGGATCGTGGACGCCACGAGTACGCCATGCCGTAAAACAAGTGCCACGAATACTACCACTTAAATCCAAAGTTTCTTCCATACGAGTAAAAAAATAACACTCTCGCTTTAATTGTAGCACAGACGGTTGTAATATCTGACGTAATTTCCTCTAGCACCATATTATTATAGCCATGTGCCGAACACGTCGGGCGACGCGATTTGTCATACTAGAAATTCCAATGCGGACCTTATAAATCTTATCGCCTCCCAAGACACTTTACAATATAATCCATTTATCCTTGTCGAAGACTTCGCAAAACCACGGATATGAAAACTGAATTTTGACGAGAGCGCGGATGTGATGTATATCCATATTATGTTAGAACAGCGGCTATGTCGCATTGAATATGCGACGGACGCGCGCGGCAGCTGCGAAGCAACTAGAGTCAAGCGCCACGGCAGGCCGGCGGGGTGGAGTGTGCAACGGAGCGGCGTGCGGGTCGCGGGGAGCCGGCGGCGTCTGAAGCGCGCGTCTCGCTACTAGAGTCGCTGTGAAATGAATTGTGCAACGTCAGCGGGAGCGTGCGTACTCGCGCCATTTCATCCTCCAGGCGTGCGACAAAAAACTCCAGCGATTCACCCGCGCGTTTACATCCAATAGTTCTCCACACAGAACTCGTTTTATTCCGCGTCTATGTTAAATTACAATTATCTAGAGGACGCTTATCGCACGAGACGCTCATTCGAGGTTAGGTAATTCTCGGCTTCTTTAGTTCTTTTTCTACACCGAAGGCTATTCTGTTTTTATCGTATCGATGATTGGCTCGCATTCTCTCGTGTACACTTCAATGATTTGCAAAAACAGTTGCGCAGTCTGATATGTTTCATTGTTCAATCTCGTTTTTTATTAGGATGTAATAAGAGACGTCTGCGACTATTATGTACAATGCCAGACAAAAGCCGAAACGGTTGTTTATTTAAAAACAATTCAATTCAGGAGGTAACAAAACAGATACTATAAAGAATACCTTACAAAACAATAAAGAATAACATTAACAAGGATAAATACGATTCTAAATCAAAAAATTGTGGATAATTAAACCACTTAAATTGACTACAATCTTATGATGGCGTATAAATTCTCGATGATTTGAAAATGTTATGAATAGTACCAAAAGTCAAACCAAGTTTAAAAAAGTACAGTACAATGTCTAAAAGCTTAATTACCTTTTTCACATAACTTAAGTAACACAGTTGGCCTTGGTAGCGTCGTAATCGTAATGCTATTGACCTGACTTTTTCAGCGCGACGAAACACTGATTTAGGTTAGGGGAGAGAGACATTAAACTTGGTCACATTTAAGATTAATATCTTGACTAAGTAATAAAATAATGTTTATGATACTTTAAATTTTATTTTTAGAAGACTATCAAAATTTTGCGGTTTCTCTAAAATGAAAAGGAGGCCTAGCCCACTGAGGAACAGATAACTGCGCTGGGATTACCAATTTTTCCAAAAATTTGAAATTAGCTTCGTTAGAAATCTTTTGCTTTGTTTCTCTAACCGTACTACACTCGGCGTCAAAAAAATCGCACATCCAAAAAAAAGGATATCGACCTCCTGTAAATAATCCCGTACAATAGCCGCGGTGTGGCAACGAGCATTATCATGCATTGTTATGAATCCATCACCGACATAACCAGCATACGGGACCACATGTTCCTCCAGGATTTCAGTAATGTACCGACCAGCATTTAATGACCCTTGCCCACGGCCACCCCGAGTCCGGGAAACTCACACAAGTTCCGTTTTCCTACTTGGGTTACTTGTTCACGTGTGTTCACTGCAAAGTCTAAATTACGACTGGCCCATATTTCATCCAGATCGACCCTTTTATACCCTTTTTAGGTGGTGTAACTAGCGTCCTTACTAACGAGCATTTGACAGTGTTTATTTTTGACGCTCTATAATGATAAATGTTTTAATGATTTCATGATTTTTTATTAATAATGTAAAGCTATTCAAATACCCATTTCAAACATACCAATATTTATATAAATATAATTCGTTTCTAGCCATTACAGCCATTTTTCGCGCAAACTCAGAGAGGTGCGATTTTTGTGACGCTGAGTGTAGTTCAAGGTAGAAATGGCTAAAATCTATCTATCTATATATGTATTTAAAACAAAGTCGTGTTAGTTACACAATTTATAACTCAAGAACGGGTGGAACGATTTTTATGATGTTTGACTTGTTTCCGCCTCGAGTGGCAAAATAACTGTTAAAACGTCGAAAAAATCACGAAAATAAAAATTATGAAGAAAATTATTTTCTCATACATTTTTCGTTTATAACGCCATTTGTGACTGTCATACATGACAGAAACAAAACTTATATTATTTTGTATGCTTGACAGTTCTGTGACAATAAATATTTTTCTTTCTTTCTGTCTTCTTTCATTATCCTCTGACTGCTGACTCAACTGCGTGGTCATTGCATACCATTGAGCTATCCGTGCAGACGAGCGCCGCGATGTATTAGCATCTTTTTCGAGTTTTCACCAATTTTAATCAGTTTCATCGGTTCTCGACCGTTATTGCATTTGTAAGTCAAATGGTTAGTTGCCTTCGAAGATGTTCACTTTGTGAGGTTATCAAATTTGTGATTGATAATTGCTTCATTACTGTAATTTTGAATTGCGTGACCAATTTTCCCATGTTATTTACAAAGCCGCGAGTCAGAAGATCTAATCTTTCACATCGAAGCTGTAATGCAATAAGACTTCGCAATCATCATCATCATCATTTCAGCCTATTACTAGTCCACCGCTGAACATAGGCCTCCTCCATAGATTGCTACAAAAGTTTGTAGCTGTCATTTTGGGGGATATTGAGAATCAATCTGGAACGAATCTGAAAACGAAAAGTACAATAATTCACGTTGTAATGCGCCTTGAATGTTTCGGAAAGAAGTGGCGAATACGGAAAAACCCAGGTGTTGTCGACCACAAAATCGTTTCGTTTCACTTTCGTTGTGATAGTTCTACCGTTATCACATGGTCGACGGCAAGTGATATCCACGAAATTTGACGGTCCAGACTGCCACTGGGAACGATGGTTATCCAATGTACCGTCGTCGATATAACTGTAGGGAATCGTTAACCGCCAGCGCACCGTTAATATAATTCTAAAATTAAAGTGAAAAACCAAAAAAGAAAATTACAAAATCCGACCCGGTAGGTTGTGCTGTTATGATCGTGTGACTGTAAAGTTTAATTGACGACCGCGTGGCCTAGTGGTCAGAGTACCGGACTTCTAAGCCGCGGGTCCTGGGTTCGAATCCCAGACGGAGCCAACATTTGTGCTAAAACATAAATTGTTGGTTTTCGGGTCTGGTTGTGATGTGATTGTCCCCGTGTTTCTGACACTGCATCCTAGCCTACCTCCGATCTTTTCGCATCAGCGTTACATCGGGCGCGGGTAGGTTGGGACGAGTGAGTGCCTCTGTTTGCGCGTAAACTTTTGCCACTATAATATCTCCTCCGCAGTTGATGCCTCTCGACAGTAGTCGGAAGTTGTCGCCGTGGTCGAAATCGGCTAGGAGAACATCAAAGTTTAATACTTAAATGTAATTCAGGAATCGAACCCATCGCGTCACATGCCGGAACGGGCAGGCCGACAACGTCTGCCGGGCCAGCTAGTTTACAATAAAATATCAATTGTAAATGCATATTTATTAATTCAACTAATATGTAATTGTTTAGGCTGGGCACAGGAAAATATTTTACCGCCACATGTTACCATGTCGTCAAAGGTTTAGATAACGCTTGCTAGACTTCACGCTCGGTTATAAAATATTCAAGGTGACTCCGATTCACGTTATAAATGTACTTAAAGCAATGTAAAACATACCTCAGGAAATCAGGCGGCAAATTAAATTAATTTCTTGTTAACGCACTCCAAAAATTTAATTTCGAAACCATTTGAATAATAATCTTAGTATTATTAATGTTATCTATCAGCATATAAACCGTCCTTTGACGAACTTAGGCCATCCTCGAGCCAGGAGGATTTTTCGCCTTAAACGCCCAACACCCCTCCAGATATTTTAACTTTTGCATAAATGTTTTACTCCGGCCCCTAGCGGAGGCCACGGGGTTCTTCGCAAGTATCCTAGCTGAGTTTTTAACACCCATAAAACCAGAATTATTTTACCATGTATACAGACGTTATTAAAAAGAAAGATTATTATGTATTTCCGTGTCGTCGTAACACGTACTCATAAGATGACGCATTATCCCATCTCATCCCGAGGGTGTCGCCAATGTCAATGACAGCAAAAAGTAATATTAGGCGAGTAAAAACGCTTGATACTGGTTGTAGATAATGTGTCGGCTCCTCTGAAGAAGTACGCTCTCTAACTCTACAATGAGTGTTTTGTATACCAGAGACCCTATTAACGGCAATGAGGCATTTCATTTCATTTTTAGCCCTCAGGGTACATAATATATCAAGGTTTCTGTGCAAATTATTATTATACAAACCTGCCTGACAAACGTCACAACTACCACAATTAATACGAGATGTTTTTTACATCATAACATGTAATACATGTAAGCTACACTATGGATTAAGAACTGAGAAGAAAGTACACTAAATTACAGTACTTTAGTGTACTAGTTTTATTCAGTGATAATGTTGTAATGAAAATAAATCAATATTGGTTAAAAACACAAAAGGCGTCAGAAATTATTGGCATTGATTATGGATTCGTGGTATGGAAACGAGAATGAAATAAAAATAAAAATCGTGCGGTTAGCAATGCGTTAAGTTGTAAAATGTTATCAGAAATGCTCAAGGTCTTTCACGGAGTGTATGTGCACGTGCACTGTGCAATCGCCATGGAGACAAACATTGAGTCAAAAGAATGGCCGTTGTACATCTTGAGATCGAGTCACCGCTGAAACCAAAATTACTGCAAGCCATAAACTGTTGGGTTTTTTGGTTTAGATGTACCGTGACTGGCTCATATCTGACATTGCAGCTAAATCCATTGTTAATACATATTTTTCAAAATGGTATAAACTAAAAATAATTCTTACCTAATGGAATGAGGGATATTTGCAACAATGCAACAGACATATCTTGCAAGCCATATTGTAATAAACAGGTCAGTAGCAGGGAAGGCAAATATATCAAGTAAGATAGATATACTCCTACAGGTGGAATATTTAAAACAAATAACTTTTTTATTAGAACAGTGAACCATGACGCTCTGAAATATCACGAACTACGAGTAATTCAAAAGACTGATAGAACTAAGCTCTACTCTTGTAAAGTCATTGAGGCATACAGCTGCATAAAGACAAATGGAAAAACAAAAAATGGCAATAAATTTGAACTTTTAATTTTTTCAACAAGAACAATAATCGAAAATGTTTGGGCGAACGATGGAAACATGTTTCAATACGCAATACGAAATGGATTTTCACAACCGAACTTGACAATGCTCTTGTTGAGAAGGCATTGAACTACCGATCGGTTTCATTGTTCGTTACGGATACAAGTGCGATGGAACAAAAGGAGCGTTGGAAGCCCCACGGGGCGATATTTTGAATGAATTATTCATCTAATAGAAATCTAGGACAAGTTGTAGTAAAAGTAAATACGGCAGTCAGTCCACAAATGATCGCCTACACTTGGAATGTAAAGAGTTACTGCGTGGTAATCTATTTTAACCTATACGAACTTTACCATGATTTTGAAATAAAATAGTATAAAGAAAATGATTTACACTTTAAGAACGAAGTTAATTTATTATTAGTTATCAAAGCTGTGCAACAACTAATAATAAAAAACAAACAAATTATTTAATTACCATTCTAATAGTTCCGAAACTACATAATAAATTTTACAGTTAAAATTTTATTCGTGGCAAAGCCACTTTGATGCACAAAAATCACCTCAGCAAAGGAAAGACCATGCTCGCGTTTAATACCAGCATGAAGTAACAGCGTAACGCACCTACGTTTCCTAGCCTTACAGTACGCGAAGAAACAGATACGGTATCATCGGAACAAAGAAATATACTTGTTTCTTCTGACTTTTTTATTGATTATCTATCGAGATCCACATGGGCAATCGGTTGGATTGTGCGCTCCCACGTCACTGATATTACTATCTATAATCTGCATTTTTTGAGTATTCATCGTCATCAAAAACAGAATCAAAATATTAAAAATTTGCTATGACAGACACACTTTAATTTTATGGTAAAACGCTTCCACAACTTTAATACCCGTAACATATTTTTAAGGTTAAATTGTATATTCGCATGCCAGAGAAAGGTTCTTCGCATAGAAAGTGAAACCTGAACCTACAAAGTTTGTTTGCATATCAGCAGGAACAAATAAGTCTCGTCGTGTTGTTGTTAGAAAGCTGACATATTTTCTGTCCTCATACTATGCACCAGCATTAGTTTGTTCGTATATTTTATAGAATTTTGTATCGATTTCTTTAGTCATATGTAAAAGTTAATAGAATCAGGCGTTACGTTGCGGAAATCTATTAAAATTAAGGAAAGGAAGTTAACTTGCTAAGATCAGCATGCAAATATTTAATGGTAGTTTTTGAGCAGCACCCGCCCTCCCTCACTGGCGTGCACAAGCAAATTAACTCGTCCACCGGGAACCGCCACCAGATAACCTCCATCACTAGATAATATATACCATTGAAGTAGAGACCACGATGAGCCCCAAAACGAGTCATTGTGGACTCTATCGTCGAATCAGCTCGTAATTACCTAATTTATAAGTGCTTGCGAAGGCTAATCCGCCTGCTGGGCCACAAAACAGTTTTGACCCATTTAAAAAAAGCTGGGTAAACAAAAAAGCTCGATATTTGGGTGCTACACGAGGTCACTGACAGAAATCGAGTACTGTCATGTGCGATTCTTTATTGAGACGTAATGAAACCGAACCGTTTTTGAAAAGATTGATAACTGGTGATGAAAAGTGGATCACGTACCACAAGATCGTGCGAAAAAGGTCGTGGTCAAAGGTCGGTCTCGCCCATCGATTCGGATCTCTACTGTCAACAACTGATGAGAATAAAGCAAGAAGTTGCGATAAAGCGACGGGAATTGATCAATAGAGAGGGTGTCTTTCATCACGACAACGCTAGACCACTCACATCTTTAGCCACTTAGTAAAATTTGAGAGAGTTTGGCAGGGAGGTGTTAATGCATCCGCCGTATAGCCCTGACCTTGTACCTTAAGATTTCCTACCTGTTTCGGTCTCTTCAGAATTTTATTAGGTAATGTCAGGAAAATATCAAGAGAGGACTGCCAAAACTACTTGTCGTGTTTTTTTTTGCTCAGAAGTCCAACAAATCTCTTCAGCAACGGGACATTGGCACCACCTTCAAGATGGCAAAAAGTCATCGAACAAAATGGCACATATATACTGTAATTGAATTTGAATAAACTTTGAAAAAAAAGGCCTTCAGTTTTCATATAAAGTACGAAGAAACTTTTTTCCCAACCCACATTAATATTGACAATTATATCTCGAAGTGGATTATTTACAGGCTAATATGATAGACAAAAATCTATTAGTATCTTATAGTATTTAATTTTCCTACGAATAAAACAATTTTAAATGTTAATCATGAATAATATACTTTTCAGGAAAAAACTTGCGCCACTAATTTCACATACCGCAGACACATTTCAAGTGAATGAATCCGTCAAGTACCGCATTAGACCACACACCTACTACATCGCATACTAGAGCAAAACATTATCTAAACAGGAAATCGCTCGTTGTGTATTCAATCTTGCGGGCCGCGGGATTTATCTAAGAAACGGCATTCGTATTTCTAGCTAACACTCGATCGCGTCTGGTCGGACTTGTATTGAATTAATGCGGGAAAATTAATTGTATAGGAGTTGTTGATTCTCTCACCTAACATAACTTACTTGTCATTCTAATATATCAATATAGCCAACTCTAACAAAAATATTTTTTTTTTGTCAATCCTTTAATGCGCTTGCCACCGCGTTTATGCCGCATCCTTTTCAGTCTCATGTATTAGTTTCCAGTAGTTTCTAGTATGAAAATTTATTTGAACAAGACGGAAGTCATGTGGAACGGCCACTTCATGCTAGATAAATTACCTTCAATGGTGCTATATTCGAAGTTGTCCACAAAAGACCTTCTACTCTGAGAAGATAGCGTATTTAGGTAGGAACAACTTCGAGAACCTTCTTCTCTGAGATGATAGTGCATTAAGGTAGGAACAATGTCGAGGAAGAACCGCATAGGCGGATTCAGTTTGGTTTTCTCGTAACCCATCCCGCATAGCATCCTGCCTTCACTTACTCATATCGTCAAAATCTAGACACTAATGTCGCAATTACTCGACAAGTTCAAAGTCATTCAGAGACCAATGAAAGGAGTCATTCTCGATGTTGGGTACGATTCGTAACATTCGGAAAATTCAAAGGAGAACCTGCCCAGCATAGGTTTTTCCGTGTTAAAAACTCAAGTGGAGTAGACACGTCCTTGAGTGGAGTCTGTGTTTAGGAAATGGTAGTAGATTGAGAGACGATCTGCGCGCAACTAGATGCGCAAAGTCGAAGATCATGCTAAGTGGCGTTTCTTGGGAGAGACCTATACCCGCATTGTACTGTCCCAGGCTTATGATGATGATGAATGCACTAATAAGAAACGTCAAGTATATTATTAGATTCTTCTAGTATTATGCTCTCGTGTTCGAAAGGGACCACGAGAACATAATACTATAAGAATCTAATTTAGTTAGTAGTTTTTATTTGGTTAGGTAGACCGATAGAGACAATACATCAATATATAAACAAAACTTTTAATGTGTTGCAAAATTATTGACTTTGACTTCGGATTATGACCCAGGACTTACGCCACAATGTGACGCTCAAACCAAAATTCATTAAATCAAGTTCCGGGACTTAATTATGTTGATGAATATTGCATTTTCATAATGTCAAAGAGTAACGGCAAATAACGTTTAATTCCAATAGGCCTTGTATTAGCAGCATGAGTAAACAGTTTTTTCCAAAAAGTACCTAGTGGGTGCTATTTATAACCTAACATACACAAGGCGTATTTTCCTCATTGCATATGCAATCTCCGTTGCGAATATTTGTATGTATGGTATGTACATGTTGCCATTTTTTAATATGTATATTTATGGGGTTCCGCAGTCTAAAGGAAAATGTGATTACATCGTCCAGTCAGTTTATCGGGCTGTCCATCCAAGTCTATTACAGCCTCATAACTGCTACAAAGAACTGTAATGCATAAAATGGTTGTAAAGTAACTAATGAACATTACAGTTTAAAGAAAACAAAAGGTCTTTTAATTTATTTCTAATGGCTGTCACCCGTGTGACGTGTGTGACGAGAAGAGCAAAACGTTCACACGTAATAATAGTGCGTGCAAAGTCTGCCCATAACAAAAGCTGCGTCACCCGGAACATTTCTGTGTGGTAAAACACTGCCCTCGTCACTCTGAGACATCAGTCCTTAAGAGTTTTTCCAAATGGTTTCGTATTGTAAGTTCCGAGTAAATTAATCTAAAAGAAACACAGTCATGACAAAAAAAATTAACGAATGGGCAGTGACTTCCCTTAGCATGACTAACACGCGTTGAAGGCTAAGCGGAAGCCACCGCGACTGCATTTAGCGCATCCTTGCTGCTTCCGTAAACAGCCAGAGATTATACGAGTATGTTTGGGAGGGAAATAACACAGGAAAAAATAGTAAGCAAACGACGACCCTACTACCCTTGACTTATGCGCTTCGTGTAAAATGTAAAATATTTTGTCCCCCCATTGTTCCTAGAAGAGGATTTTATTGTTGTTTTTAGGTGACGTTCAAGGGCACTGACAGCTAGCGTAAGCACTGGGCATATGAGACTTAAGAACTGATGTCTCCGGGTGAAGGGCGCACACAGAAATGTTCTGGGTGACACACCATTTGTTATGAGCAGACGTTGCACTTACCATCATGAGAAAGTTTTGATCGTTCCATCAAATTCATCCAATAAAAAAAAAAATTGTAGTTGTTCCGACATCTTGTAATATTATTCTTCTTTTTCCTTACTTTATTACTTTTGTTCTCCTCTCATTGTGTTTTCAAATTTGTCTGTAAATTTTTAGTTCTATGTTTGTGAAACTGCACTTTCTAATAATTGTTTTATTCATTTAATTTAAATACTCTTACATAAGGGCTTAATTATTTATAGGTGTATATAATAAATAATTGAGGTGAAAATTATGGACACTGCTAGGTCACGTCTAAAGTCAGGCTGCGCTGAAAATCAGTGTTGCGAGTATCCGTAACTTATACTGAGAGCCGGCCTATTCATTGTGTCACACTGCGCAGGTTTTGTATGAGTTAATTATAAAGCACTTTCTTATTAAAAAAAAAAAAATATTTTATTATTTGTTATTTCTTAAATGTAATTTCTTGTTATTTGTTACCATATCTGTGCTTTTAGTTACTTTTTTTATCATTTTATTTCTTACTTTGTTAAATAGAAATAGTCATTTATGAAGCTCCAACCAAGAGGGGCGCATATGACGACGTGAGAACAAGGTCTTATTAATTATATGTGTTTTTTTTTATAAAATATTACTGAATCTGACAAAATATTGACAAATATTAAAGTATGGAACATAACACAAATGCACATAACGAAGGTATACAATGTGGGGAGATACAATTACTTACGCTCTATATATATTATATATAATAATATCAATTAATAAATTTGATGAATCCAAGATGACATCCCAGAGTTCAAAATATTAGAAAGTTTTAAATTCAATCAATATAATTCCATCTATTCGTCACGATATACAAATAAATAAAATCGAAGGGTCTGTCAATGAGTTGCAATTAAAACTTTTTCTCAATCATAAACTTTTTCCTAATTTGCAGGATACCAAAATAAAAACACGCGTTTTTTAATTTTTGTCTGTCTGTCTGTTTGACCGGGCTAATCTCCGAAACAGCTGAATAGGTTTGACGGGATTTTCATCGGCAGAGAGTAATCTAAGCTACTTTTTATTTCGGAAATATTTAAGGTCCATGCGTAAAATTTGAAAAACATTATAAAAAAAAGGGGACTATGCTGATGAACGCGTCTTGAATTTGTATTTTAGTCATCATAAATTTAAGTCGAGCGCCCGGCTCCTGAGCTACTACGACTCAGCATGATATACCGAACGCAGAATTTAATTCTCTAATATATGATTTCAAATAAATAAATCTGCATCATTGTATCAATCTTGATCTGTCGCAAACAATGTTAAAAATTTCCGTAGCGTTAGCGTTTTCCAACTAAAATTACAATCTATTGTCAGTCGAACATACTTATAATTATTTACAAACTGTACGGCTTATGTACACTTATAGGAATGTCCGGCGATATTTATTGGTTCAATCGATTCATTTAAATATGGAGAATGCAAATCATACATTTTGTTTTGGAAACGTTAAGTCGTTAAGTTTATAATGCCGTAGTCATGTGACCTTCGTAGGATGTATCGCAGTAATAAAATCGGTCGGCAACTTTTCCTCTATACTTTTGGCGTTCCTACCGGCGTACATCAAGCACGTGTCATATGCATACATATGTGCAATGTTTAACAACATTATTGATGCCATTCACATGCATGATGTATCCGACAGGCGCGTACACTAAACCAGCTGGCACTCCGTATGTGATACCCGCCTCTTCCCCGGTCGTTCCGTCGGTCATTATGCGCTACTTTCGGTTCTCTAAATAAACGCGAAACCAATTGTTAATTGGACCTCTTAATCTATCTGCATATATTATTTCTCAAAGCTGTTTTTGACGGTATAGAATATCTCGCTTAACACTGTATCAAAATAATGGTTTGATACACTATTTTCAAGACAATTTTCCCGTCTAATGACGTAAAATAAGTAGATGTCTTATTATTAATTTCTTCGTTAGCAAAATTGGTTAAAAAGATAGAATTAATTGATTTAATTGCAAAAAGCGGCATCTGTTGATAATCTGTTTAACTAACATGCACGACAGCTGTCGGTTGGAATTGTTTACATTCTTTAAAGACGGTAGATGGCGCCGTCGGTTAATGATCACGATACTGTGAGAAATATTCGCACGGGTCATATTATTTAATACTAACAGTATAGAAAACGGCATCTAATTGGAATAACTTATGACGTAATAATCTAGCAGGTCATGGAATATCCATCTTTAAAAATGAAGACCAGACCTGAAATATAGAGACCGGGTAACGGACGCGTGTGGTACTACTAATATCAATTCGCTTAATAAGCGTAGCGATTCCGTCAACAATACACCTAGTCTAGTTCAGTAGTCAAGTTCTAGTCAAAGACTATTGTAGGCTGATGAAGAATTCTAAATGCGATGTGCGCGACCTCGCGTCTTTCAGGTCACAAGGTTTAAATTTTCTCTTGATTAATCACCATGAACATTGACTAAGTTCATTGACTTTTAAGTTTCCCACACATTGATTCTCGAACGACGGATTTGTCCAGTAATTTCGTGGCAACGTATCATTTAATACAAACGAAAATAACAAGTTACTAAAATAAGCAACTCTATGATTAAGACGCAAAATTAACTGTTTGTGTCCCGCAAAGATATCGTTGTCTGCTTGTTCACAGTCTCACGAGCGATTTTACATAAAAGCATTGTTACGAGAAGGTTAATTGAATGTTATTCACATGTGACCAGGTAAAATTGCCATTTTCTACATTTATTTCAAAATTGTTTTTGAGTTTATTTCAGACTAGACAATATGTGTCTTTTTTAGTCACATTTTGTGGCGATACATCATCTATTTGTCATCTCAGCCTAGTGATAGTCCACTGCTGAACATAAGCCTCACCCATAGATTGCCACAAAAGTTCCCATTTTGGAGGGATTTTGCTATAGTTGCCACGTTGCAGTTTATTTATTCAGATGTTCCAGGAAGATGCTGCTGCCCATCTCTTGGGTTTCATTTTTCCTCTGTCGTCTTTTACGACTCCCAAGGGATGAGATGGGGTGATAGATTCTCTGAAGAACATCTATTAATGGTCTTTAATTATCGCCAAATCCGTATGAATATCTCTAATGACGCCGATGACTCTTTAATTACCATCAGCGCGTAAATAAACCACTGTTGGCCATAGGCCCTTCTGAAGTTAAGAGTTATAATGAGGATAAGTATAACAACATTTTTTTATGAAGTTTTTACGAATGACCATCGCAAATTATAAACTGAGTACCGTCTGTTTATATTCTACGGTTTATTTTATTATAGTTAGCATGTCCATACTAAAGGCGGAATGACGGGTTTAATTTCTGCATTAGACCTAGGAAATACAGGTATTTACGTATTTAACTAAATGAAATCGTTATTCATTTGTAAAGGATTTCCGTAAAATGAAATATATATATATATATATTATTAAATTTATCCGTAGGATTATTGAACACCAAACCTAGCTTTTGTATTCTCAATGAGATGAGGAACAACGCCATTTTAAGTTTTAATTATATCGAACTATAACAACGTACAACGACGAAACTTATTCAATTAAAACCAAAATTTTATAGAGACGGGTCCCACTTAATAAAACTCTTCCGGATACCATTTTTTTTAAAACAAGACACCTGAAAACAAATTGGAACAGCGCACCACGTGGAGCGGGTCACGTAGGCGCAGCGACATGTTTTTGTAGGACAAGGGCGAGAGAATTTGTACGCATGTAGCGCGGTGACGAGAAGACGTGCTAAATACCCAACTGGTACTAGCATTACCTTTGTAACAGGTAAACGACTGTCGAAAAACAATTGCACAAACAGTTGTTGGGAATTTTTGTTGCCATCAATGACTTACGTATACGGTGTGGTAGAGTCACCTGCAGATAGAGCACTGACACAAATAAAGCGGCTCAAAAAGAGCCACGCTTTAAAAGAGTAACGCTACTATGTTTCCTATGGACAAGATTCAATAATAAATATATAAATATATTGCAGACTAGAGCAGAACAGCCTCTACCAACAGCACCTGTTCACAAGTATTCAATGGAAGTGGACGACCCTTCACACGACGCCACCGCAAGCAGACGCATTTAAGCGAGCATGACATTCTCAAGTCAACCGAACAAATTTGGTACTAATAAGAATCTGCTCTTTACAGAGCACACGCATTTTCCATAAAATTATTTACATTTTTTTTTGTAAAAACATTACAGCGTAAATACCTATCCCTACATAAAAATAGTAGTTGCTGCTTGCAAAATAACAGTCATATCGGAGTAACATATACCACATACTTGATGTCTCACTAGATGTATACTTTCCATACCTCCGTATCCTTTCCATCCTCCTTATTACATAACCATTTCAATTATAATGAGTCTCTGAGGATAAACTTTTTTTATATAAATTTTAAATTTAGTTTCTGTAAAATTCACTATATCTTCCGTAGTTACCTAGTACTTCTAGTACTTCTGCACATAAATCCAACAATATTTATTTAATTATACTTAAATATTAATAATCTAGAAAAACTTAAGTGGGATTCAAACGTCCCACTTAAGTTACTTAATTGTTCAATTCAACGTTTTTTGCTGAACTAAGGCAATAATTTTGTGGTAACATTTACTGTCTTTGATTTTATGGAAACCTTTTTAGACAAAGCTGTACCTCATGGCATTTCATCATTTTCATATGCCAAAATCCCCTAAAGATTGATCTTATTGGAGATCATTGCCACCACTGCCACGCTTGTTAGACAGATCAGGAAAATCAAGAACAAAGGACTGCTAACAAAAATCTTTATATTTATATTCCCTTCTTACAGCATTCATAGTCTCTCTTACGCCAAATATGGGACGACATGGGACATCATCCAATGCCGTCACTATACTGCTCTTGGGAACGCAATAAGGAGTAGGAGAGAGGAGGAGGAGAGGAGTTTTTTGACTTGTATCAAAATGGCGGCGACGTTGCCCTACGTGGGGAAAAGGCGTGAATGTATCCATGTATAATCAAAGTAACATCATAATTTTCTTCAGACTGTGTGATAAGTATATCGACCGACCACAATAAACGTATTTTTTTTTAAGAAAACTAGCAAGCGGCTCACCAATTTCGTACAATCTTTGCTTTACTTGTTTTACGTCTGATATTAATAGTCTGTATAGTTGTGTGTAGTGTGTGTGTAGTTTTTTTGTAAATTAAATAGACAGTTCAATTTAGCTAATAACAATACAGAAATAGATTAGATGTAATCAAACCAATTAGACAAAGTGACAATTAATGCTATATTCGGTTTTAAATCCTATAGCCATTAATTTTATTGCACACGAGTGTTCTGGGTTCAACCTACAGCGCGAGAACCAATAAAAATTGGTAATTTAATTATAAGTGGTGATTTACTATGTGCTCGGAGCTGAAGGAAAGCATCGCGTGGAAACCTAAATGTTTGAGAAAAAGTAAATATTTAGCCAACGTATGTCTGCCCGCATTGGACCTACGTTGCGGACACTTTTCATCTCCAAAACCCTCTCGAAAATGGAGGAGAGCCGTAACGAAGATTAATAGAGAGGGCAATTTTGGTGTCGTGTCTCTAATACTCATCCATTAGTTGGATTACATTGGTAGCAGGCTATAGTTCTATTTAGTATGAATTACATTTTGTTGTTATTAATGAAGCCAATGTCATTATCAGGTCGTCGCAAGACCACTGCAGAACACAGTTGTCCTCCACTGATTGTCACAATTACGGTCTCCAGCAACCGAAATGCATTTTTTTATCTTAATCATATAATATTGAAAATATTTCTTAATCATTAAAATACGATAATATTAAGGGAACACTTTTTCTTTTTTTTAATTGGATAAAGTGACGCAACGAGCAGAACGATCACCTGATGGTAAGTGCAACGTCTTCTCATAACAAATGTTGTGTCACCCAGAACATTTCTGTGTGGCACTACACTGCGCCGGTCACCCAGAGATATAAGTTCTTAGGTCTCGTATGCCCAATGATTACACTAGCCCTATGTGCCTTTCAGACCGAAACACAATACTATATGCACACTACAGCTTTACACCAGTATGCTTGAACATTAAAACAAAAAGTGTTCTCTTAATCTTATCGTGAATGTGCCGTGTTTTTTCGGTAAGTTGTCGCAACATATAGTGATATAAAGATGTCAAGGAGAATGGTTGTTAAGGACAGATGTCTAATATTAGCACTGATCTTCTTTATCAAATAAATTAAAGAGTCGATTTAATAAGTACAACATTATATAATATCTACAGCAGAAAATATTATTTCACTATACAGAGAGTAATAAACAAAATTAAAAATATTTGTTTTATTCTCCAATGAATAAGCATTGTCTAATTTCACGTAATATAGGATTCAATTATATTTTGTGCTGGCAGTTTTTGTTTTGGGCCAGTCCTATACTCGACGAATCAACTAAACCGAAATAATCTTTTAAAGAATATATCACTGCGAAGAACAGGTAAAAACATTGTGCAACATAATAATTTTTCGCAAGAGTTTCTCTTGCGAATGCCATCATCGTCATCATCATTTCAGCCTATCTCAGTCCACTGTTGAACATAGGCCTCCCCTAAAGATTGCCACAAAACACGGTCCTGGGCAATCTGCATCCGTGAATGCCAATTAGGCTAAAAATACGACCTAAGAAAGGCCATTCATTATCAGAAGATTTTTAAGCAAAATGGTAATGAGAACCGAAATTACATAGCATTTTCATCGAAAAATATTTTAACAATTTTTTTAATTTTAAAAAAACGAAGCCCCACAGTAGGATTTCTCCTGTGTCGTGGGTGCTATTTACAGCCATAAATTCCACATGCACAAATACCCAGACCCGGAACAACTATATGTAGGCCATACAAATATCTGTCCCGTGCGGGAATCGAACCCGCGGCCCGCGGCGCAGAAGCCAAGGGCTTGGCCACTGCGCCAACCGGGCGTATTATTTAACACCCTAAACCAAGCGAAACAAAGAGCGAACTTAATCCCTTATGGCTTTCTCAGCCAGTCAACTCTATCTGATGGTGAGAAAAAACATAGGGCAGGTGTGAGTAACTGTACAGAAAAAAACTTACTAAATCTGAATTGACACAAATAAATACATAGATAAATACTTAATACATACATATATACATAAAAGAAATATAGAAAAGAAAATACAAAAAACAACAAAAGAAAACATGAAGAGTGGGAAAAAAATAAATAGAATTCGTCAGTTCATATTTTTCTAAAAAAATGTTCGCGAACCACTTTTAAAAGTGTTCTTATTTGGTGCTTTCTTGATATCGTCGAGGAGGGCATTCCAACGGAGTATAACGTGGACAGTAAATAAATAACTAAAGAAACCAGTACTATGCTGAATACACGTAAAAGTATCTTAAAACTGTTTTAAGAACGAGGCTACCCGATCATGAGTAGAATAAAGATATTGGAAATTGTTCCGAAGATAAGATGGGGAAGTGGAAGCAACTAGAATAGAATACAGTGTACGTAGAATTCTACGTTAGATAGGTACGCTATAGTAGCTACGTTAGACGAATAGTAAGCCATTTAAGCGTAGAACGGTAAAAGGAAACGTGGTCAAACTTACGTAGACCGTAGACGTTACGTAACCGTAAAAAGGCGCTCCAACTTGTTCAGAAGATATTGAGATAGATCTGGGTAACTCACATCTGCATAATCAGTAACTGGTAGAATTAGTGATTGAACAAAGCATAAGCTTAGTTTAGAATGGCAGGAAATATTTAAGTCGATAAAGGGAACGAAGGGTGGCAAAAACTTTACGGCTGATCTCAGAAACCTGAATTACCCAATTGAATGTAGGATCCCCATGCAAATCAAGATCTTTTACGGTGCTACAGAATGGGAAACGTACCATTTAAAAGGTTACCGTAATCTATCTTAGCCAGCATTTTTGGACTACCTACAACCATCACTTTGCATTTGGCCGGATTAACTGAGACACGATATCTGTGCGACCAAACGCTCATGACCTCAAGATTATTATTAAGAATGTGAATGTGAATACAACACAGAGATTATCAATCCCTGATTATAAACAAAGTTCGTAAATAGACAGCTTTTCGCGATAAGATAAAGCCTTGCAAACCGGCTATATAG
The DNA here is from genome assembly GCA_019845155.1 of Luehdorfia chinensis. NCBI lineage: Eukaryota > Metazoa > Arthropoda > Insecta > Lepidoptera > Papilionidae > Luehdorfia > Luehdorfia chinensis. Next base: position 3,159,496 of record JAHVAK010000551.1, on the reverse strand, counting down.
CGAAACGATGTAAGATATAGCATTAACGTTGGAACACGCAAAACCAGCTTAAGATTTTATAAGATAAAGATTTTTTTTATAACGTAGATAAAATATTAATTCTGATTTCTATAAAAAATATAATTATAAATTAATATTCACCGACACTTACCGATATACATAATTATTATATAAAGATTTTTTTTGAGTGTCATCCCAAATAATGAGAACTGGTTACTGGTGTGGTAGCGGCTTAAGAGAATCTACCACCCCATCTCGTCCCGTGGGTGTCGTAAAAGTCGACAGAGGGAAAATTAAAAGCAGGAGATGGGCAGCAGCATCTTCCTGGAACATCATAATAAATAAACTGCGGTTGCCAACCCGCCTGCCAAGCGTGGCAACTATGGCAAAATCCCCCCAAAATGAGAGTTACAAACTTTTGTTGCACTCTATGGGGGAGGCCTATGTTGAGCAGTGGCACTAATGGTAGGCTGAAATGGTGGTGGTGGTGGTGGTTACGATGAAAAATATCCACTACTAGCGACGCGCCCGGCTTCGCACGGGTGCAATTTACTAATGAAGAAAATGAGTAGTGCGCCATTGTTGAATTTTACGGTTTTGAATGCACCAAAGATATGTTTGCCGCAGAGAACACACTGAAATATCGCATTTAATTCAATTCTTGTTTGCAAAATATAAATATTCAGTGCAGAGTAGAATATCAGCTACCTCCTTCCTACTTAGACGTAAGAGGCGATTATGGCATTGTAAGGACAGCCTTTATTCGTGCAGCATAACACTGTAATATGCAATATATGTTTTCGGTGATGTAATTGCTGTTAGCCTTCTCGGCTTTTACAGCTTCATCGGATACTTGTAATATGCAATGCTGTAACTATGCTGCTCATGAAAACGCAACGGAGAGTCAGATTTTTTTTACTCTTAATAGCGGCGACTTGGTTCGACAGCCGTCACGTCTCGTTTCCCGCGAGGGCGATAAGTGTAGCCTCTGCCTACCCCTTATATGGGAAAAGGCGTGACTATATGAATGTATGTAATTTGTTGTTGTTATGAAAACATGTGACAGCAGAACTGTCAAACCGAACGTCACTTCTTTATTGAGATTTTAATACAAAAATATCATCCACATTTCAGCTGGATTTTCAAAAAAAATTTCTTTCATACAAATCTTGTCCTGACTGAGGACACGACTGAGGACGAACACGACAAAAAAAATCATCGGATATCAGTCGAGCAGGTTCCCAAGTGATCATCTTTCATACATGCGGCAATTGATTTTTATTTAAATAGAAAAAGAAAATAAAAGAAGAAAAAGAAGACATAATGAAAGTAACAATACAACGCACACGAAATTTGTCGCACGCCAGCCAGGATCACGTAGTCTAACGGCTGGCAAAATGGCGGCACGCGTCCTTGAACCAATGGAATTGCAGCGACCCGTCTGGATCGGATCGCCTTATCAACTTTATTGATTGCTCTGTTATGCGACCATGAAAGTGAAAGTCTCGTGGAATCAATTTGCTTGTTTTTTAGTTAGTCTGCGCGGGCATGTGTGTGTTGTAACGCAATGAATAAAGTATCGGTTTTCATTTAACATGTAATGTGAAAAGTAAATTGACAGTAGTAACTGTTGGGTAAAAATTAGAGGAGGCCTGCTCATTTAATATTTACGAAAAAGGGGCCGCGGAGAATCCGTCAAGCTGCTCCAGTGCGGGTTGCCTCGAAGTATTTATTTTGCACACCTCGGTCGCGAATTCGTCGAGTGTGCTCTTCTGACGGCAAGCCACCATGATACGATTTCCTCTCGTTTAACATTGATAAGACTTAGTAAAATTATTTTTTATTAAATGGACTTACTTTTATGTACGTGTAGAAAACTGGGATTAAAAAATTATGTCCGTTGGCCTGTGGGTATGTGCGCACGATTACAAATAATAGTTTTTTTTTTCTTTTTTTTTTAACTGAGCTATCTTTTAAATGAAACTAATTTTACGGATTTTATACGTTTCGAGTGCTTTACAGCACCCACGGTCACTGGAGGACTGAGGTGACAGATATACTGATGTCATAGTTAACCCGGAGTACCTTCAGCTACGCAGAAAGGATGATTCGCGATTACCAAAAGTTTCCACATAACCTTAGAATGATTCCTATTGAAATTCATTAATGAAATCTTAGTTGTTTACGAGAAAACAACATCCTATTCATGTAATCGACCGATGTGTGCACTTTTGGATTTTTCAAATTTCTTGTTATTTTAGAATTCCCCACAGTGCATTTGTGCACCACAGAGCACTGTAAAAGAAATACTTATATAAGAAAAAAATACATATAGGATTTTTACATGCCATTTGGAGTAAATATGATGTGTATTATGCAGTATTTACATATATGACGTACCTAAATATATGTAAATACTGTCGCTAACAGCCTCATTAAAGTTAATACCTTAACATTTTCAGACGAAATATTTAAATGTCTTGAATAATCATAACTGAAACGAGTGTCATTAACTCATTAGGAGTAATCTCAGTTGTATCGTAGCTGATTGAAATTTGAATTAAAAACCTTGTTTCAATATTTAATTAAAAGAAACAAACTTCTAATTAACTATATATATACCTCACTTACCGGAACAAACGCCAAATATAAATATGTTAGAATTTACCTGAAAGTAAGAACATTTTATGAGAATTTTATTAAGTATTAATTTAAATTTTAACAACTTACTAATCTTACAAACGATAATTCTGTGTATACACTGTGAATCATTGTACTTTTTTATGACTGATGTTTACTGTTATCCCGAAGGCTTTTACTGCTTCACCGGATTGAAAAGTGGTCGAGCGCTGTGCAAACATTACTGTGTTTCGGTTTGAAGGGCACTGAGAGCTAGCATAATCACTGGGCATATGAGACTTAAGAACTAATGTCTCGGGGTGACAAGCGCAGCGTGGTGTCACACAGAAGTGTTCTGGGTGACACAACATTTGTTATGGGCAGACGTTGCACTTACCGTCACGGTGAACAGTTTTGCTCGTTTCGTCACTTTATCAAATAAATATTGTTTCGTTTCGTCACTTTATCGATAAAAAAAAATGGGTAACTAGCGCAAGGGCCCCCGAGACGGGACCTCGACTCGGACTGTTACCCTGTGCGCGTAAGTAAGCTGACTCCAGGGCGGCCGAGAAGGCCGAACCTCGGCTCGATCAGTTACTTCTATTGGAGGAAGTTTTAATTCATTTACCACCAATTCAAAATGCGTAGAGGCTGGAGAAGAAATGGCGCAAGAAACTCCAGCGATGCTTTTAATCATAATTATAGATAAGGAAAACCAGCCTGAGTGGCGGTATCGCGAATGATTAACTAGTATGCTAAATTGATTGTGTACGTGTGTGTGTCAGTGAGAGAATTCGGTAGGGACATTAGGCTTGGAAATTAACTATAGCCAAGACTACGTGCTGGTACCGCATAGCTGTGCCGATCTTCGTGCTTGCCATTGGTATCCCTGAGTGCCTTTGCACGGGCGGAAACGTCGTGGCCGTTGAAGACTGGGCATGAAACTGATCTCCCAGAGAGACGGTCGCAGTGTGGTGCCAGACAGACATTTCTGTGTGACACAGCACTTGCTATGAGCAGACATTGCACTTAAAAATAACAGAAATAAATAAATTAATCATGTCTGTATAACTCATCCTACAAAACAGAAGAAATCCTAGTGCGCAGCGTCGTATTATTTCTTAATTAAAAAATTGGTTACTTTCTCTACGATGTAAAGAATAATTCCATGGATGGTAGGGACACGATGCATCTAGATACTCTATATTAAAGTGTAGTATCACGATGTTACAGAATATTTTTTATTCTTTTTTGTCAACTTTACGTAAAAAAGATAACAAAAGGCGTACTTAATGCCTGCAGGCATTCTCTACTTGTCAACCCTGGATGTGGGTAGAACTTTTGTAGCCAGGTAGGTGTAGGTAACGAAGAAACTGAAGATGCTTAATGCTATAACATATATGAAACTATACATACAAGAATATTTATTACAAGAAGGATACAAGAGTAACGTAAAAAACAAGAGTAAAATGATAAGAATCGCCACGTTATTGTTGATAAATAATAATACTAATTGTACATTGACATATCGATACTTGTACGCTGTACAGATCTTGAGATTAAAATCTGAATATGTTTGAATATATAATCATGATAAACAAGTCTCTTGCGATACAAAATATAAACAGGTTGTAAAAAAAAATATAACAAATTTCAGTACACCTGCGGCGCCTCGCTGCCGCTTTCGCTAAGTATAGAGATTGTGGTTATCGGTAATAACTAATAAGCTGGCATATCAGAAAAACGTGTTCTGAATATTTTGCATGCATTTGTTTAGAAATACCACCAACATGAACTAGACACTTAATTTCCATTGGTGTATTTTAGAAAATACAAACAACATGATAATAATGAAAGACGAAGAAAGCAAGTACAAATACAGGTGTAAGTATAAAAAAAATACAAAGAAACAAAAGTTTTCGTTACACATATTATCCCTAACATATGAAACAAACCGCGACGTAAAAGAAATATGCCACATAGGCGCGATGTCAATGAACTTTATGCGCGATAAGCGAACTGAAGCGTTGCTCAAGGTCAAAGTGATTACGCTGAAAGTATGAAAATATTACGACATTAATGCAGTGACCTTCACACATTTTTAAAAATATGGTTTATGATATACAAGCGTGCAAATGTAAATAATTAGAAATTTATGTGATGACATTGTCATCACGCCACGGGTCCATGTTTCAAATCCCAGTCGGAACCAACGTTTGTGTAAAAACACTGTTAGTTTACGATTACGATAAAATACTGTCTTTGCCCGTACACTTATGGCATTGCAATATTTCCTGAGCAGTTGATAGCTTCCGATTATTCGGAAGTTGTCGCCGCGGTCGAAAATCGACCATGCTGACATCATCACACCCTACAACTTTTAGGTATATGCGGACAAATTGTAGCATAACACGAGCTAAAATGACATTACGTATGTCATTTTTTTTATTAACAACAACAAAGCAGCGATTAAAGTTCTTGAAAATAAAAGGATGATCGCAATCCTTTAACAAGATGCTAAGAAATGCCTCAATATTTTAGAAAATCAATCACGAAATTAAGGTGTTTGGTCATGATTGGAATACTATTGTTCAGGATATCAAAAGAAGAGAAAAAAATTTGAGAATATATTAAAAAAAAATTTAGTATTTTATTGTATTTAATAAAAAAAAATCGATATTATGTCAGCTGTGAATTGACTAGACAGAAAACGTCAAAAATGACTCGCAAGCCACCATTAACAATGTTGTTTCCGTTACATACTCAGTATGTAGCATCTAACATCAACATGAGAAGCTCAAGAAATATCTCATACATTCTATAATCGCGCTATGAAAGTTTCTGAGATGCGAACTATATACGAGTATACAACAGTAGCTACCGTTTTCCTTGGCAATATCTTCCGCCAAAACAATAATTTCCATTTAAAATAAAGATACAATCGTGGATTTGAACAATCAAAAATGGTTTGTATTTATATTTTTAGTATTATGCATCGTACAAACACTGATCCGATGCTCGATACATTTTTGGACGGTCCCATTTTAAATATATCAAATGTGGCGGTTCGTACCAACTAGAATGTCTTTGTTTCACAGCAATGTCAAGAGATGAAAATCTTCGTAATAGAAAGAAAGAAAGCAAGAAAGAAAGAAATTTTTTTTATTCAATACTACAACACAACATACAAAAAATAAGTAAACAAAAAATACGACGTATTACATTGTCAGACGTACGTTGGGTTGTAGCAACGAAAAGGCTGTCGACTCAGCATAATGCTATGGCAGAGTTGCCACAGCGCTGTTATTCTGTCGATGCCTCAGGTTTAACGAGCAGCTTCCGGACATATTGTTAATTGACTTAGTTTAATTTAAAAGAAATAAATATGCGCACATGTACACGGATACACACACACACACACACAGATATATATACATATACATACACACATATACACATATATATATATATATATATATATACATACATGCACACATACATACACATACATGCGCTTGCATTATATAAAATAGAATAAAAATGCATGCGCAAATTACAAAAAAAACAAAAAGGTCTGAAATACTTACATATAAACAAAGTTATTAAATATTAAACACAAATGCAGTGTAAACAGATAACAAAAAATAAAAAGAAAAAAAAAAGTTTCTGTATCTCTGTCACTATTCAATTTATCATGCATAATAACCAGATTTTTAGTCTGTGCAATTATATAGTTGACACGTTTACTTTAATACGTGGCACCGAATTAAAAAATTTACTTTGTGTCATTGTTCTCTAGAAGATAAGACTTGTAACGAACAGTAAAATAAGGCATTGTACGAATTTCTCGAAGCGGTGGCGGTAAATCGTTCCAACACTTTGTTGCCAAGTAACGAAAACTACCTCGAAACGCAGCAGTAACGTGTCCTGGGACAGCTAATTGAAACTTCGCACCACGAGTATTATGAACGTTATATTCACTAGACCATTTAAGCTTCTTATATAAATATTCCGGAGTTTTGCTTTTAATAATTCCAAATAACAGGCTAGCGAACTGCAATTTAAGCCTAGATGCCATGTTTAGTAGTTTGCCCTTATTTAGATACGATGAAACATGAGTTCTAGGAGGAATATTAAAACAGCTAATAGCTACTTCAATTTTATTTAGCCGACGCGCTGTTCGCCTTGTAATTGGAGATGAAAGTGAATTTCTTTGACGGTGTTTTTGCGCCCGATCCTATTAGTGATATGTCTAAAGTTTCTTACTAAAAACTTTCCTGTGGTATAATTTCTGGTACGAAAACTAACTTTTACTGCTTGACTAAAGAATGACCAAAACATTGTGGTGTGTAATTCGTTCTCGCTCTCTTTTAAAACGTCTCATATCTTCTGCCCAGCGTTAGGACACGGCTACTGCCAGGGTACTCTTTACTAAATTATTTCATCCACTTCGCATGGTCTTTAGTAGTTATGTGTGTAAGTCAACCTCCAATACATGTATATATGTATAATAAATAAGATAATAATAATAAGAATCATCAAAGGCACAAAGAAAAATCTCAAACAGAGATAAATATGAGTTCTGGTTTTATCAGCGAGTTGCACTGATAAATCAGGAACTTATTTATCTTAATAGAAATATCTTAGGAGACCACAAAGGATTTTATCATATTTATGTGCATATATGATGAAAAGGACAAATTAAGCCAATCCCGAACAAAACTATGAGAAGAGAGAATGATACGAGTAATGCATGAAATCAAAATTCTAAAAATGTCTATTGTTGATTTTATTAATTTTGATCCGATCACGGTCGAAATCCGTATGTATATCTTGGTTTTATTTAATGTCATGGCAACTTTTAGTTTCTTTATCATCCTGTCTGTCATGCCATTCTATCGGTATAAACGTAAGCTGATTGGTCCTCACGTCGTTTGTTGTCTTACATTATTTTGTGTTCCGGTGTAGATCCGATGTGTATATCCTAGACGATTTATCATTAAAAAATCAAATACTTTATGATCAAATTTTCACTTTTAGTTTATCATTCAGAATATTTTTCTTAAATAGATTGCATTAGGCAAATTGTTGTTATGTTTCTCATTGTAGCCGATAGGTGTCAGGCAGATAGAATAGCACCTATCTCTTTCCTACCGAGGTGTCGTAAGCAGCGACTAAGGTATTGTACGGGCAGCCTTTATTCGTGCAGAATAACACCATCGTATGCAATGCTATCACTATACTTATCTTGAAAATGCTATTGGGAGTAAGAATTTTTTGACTCGTATCAAAATAGCGTCGATGTAGTTAGCCACCAGTCACATCTCGTTCCCGCGGGAGCGAGTGGGCTAAGGTAGTTGCCCCTGCCTTCCCCTTACCGTATGTATTCATCATTTCTAATTATTTAACTTCGTTTTAGACTCAAAAACTGTGAAATTCACGATGAAATGTCAATATATAATGTGTTAGATACCCTCAAGCGAAGGTCGTATGTGTTTACATATCAAGTGCATGAAAATTACACTGATAGCACTATCTATGTGTTTATGAAGATAATTTCACTTTTTGTATGTTATTATGCCTCAGTTGGAGTGAAGAGTCGTTTATATAATTAGAACGAGTTACGAAAGATACGTATAATTTATACACAAGGCCGTGCATAATACATTATAAATTAAACAGAGGCAGAATGTCCATAATTAAAACTAATATTTACTTTAATTACAAGAAAAACCTCAAAAGGGATTACAACAACAATTCACCCATAATGGGACTTTAACCTAAGCTAAGAGTTAAAAACAAAGAAATTGTTTTCTGTGCGCTTAAGTTGTTATAAAGGACATGACAACAGTAACTCCCAATTGGATGAGATTCCTAATACATCTAACGTCTATACGTCTTCGCACCTAGGGTTGTTCCGAATTATATTTTGCAAATTTTGTTAAATACGATTTGTTTTTAGAATTAATTTTATTAATTACAATTTCAACGGTTTGAATAATAGAAATAGAAAATTAAAAATTGGTCGACAGCGCCCTCAAAACCCGTACAGCCACGTGCAGTATAATGTATACGCTTTTGAAAATTTACCAACTTTATATCATTGTAGCAAGATTTTAAAGCTTTTTATCGCCGATAAGGATCCAAGTAATCCGATATTATCCTTAAATCTAGTTTTATAAAATGTGTAGTCTTGGCGAAAATATATGAAAACATGATCCAAGTTTTAAATATCGTTTAAATTTGCTTGTGAATTTTATAAGTATTTCCACACTTACTTTCTTATAAATGTTATGATTTTGAAGGCGTGTGAAATTTCTAGAATTTAGTTAGAATAATGCATTACGCTAAACATTCACTTGGCCTTGCATTCTTTCAAGAGCTGAGATTGGTTGACTGTGACAAACTATTCGGCGTGTCGTTCTTTTTATTAAAAACAAATGACTTGATAACCTTTACTCAGTGAACCATGACAATAAATATATATTCTAGATCAATTACGATACTACGGACGTCATACGAAACCTTTTGTAGGACTCTGATAACATATTTCTTTTGTTGGACGCCCCAATAAGTGTCGAACGTCCTAAATTATGCGTAAGGCTAGAACTAGATGGCGCCACGGCGCATTTCAATCGCGATATCGTTGTACTCGACGAAATATTTATATAGGTGGTGATTGTACTCGTATGTAGTAGTCTGTTCATTAATAATATACGGTAAGTGATTTGGTGTTTTTATATCTGTAAATTATGTAGTGTGTGCGCAAATAAAGAGACTATGATTCTTAAACGACTCTCCAAGGATAAGCAATTTCTCTTAGTTAAGTAGCCTGTAATATATTGATTCTGCACTTGTAGGACAGTAAAAGTAAACAAATAGCAAGAAAGACACACTTACATCTCATTGTCAACATTTCATTTCGTTCATTATAAAAATAATACTGAATTGATATTGGACGTGAATTAGTCTGTAAATACGAATGTACGTATGTAGTCACGGTAGCGCCCGAAAAACTTAAACTTTTTTACCTTTTTTAGGTTTAGGACCATGCTAATTAATCCTTGTGATTTCCTTATAGAATAAAATATAAAAAGCTTAGTTAAATTCATTAAATAGTACTTTATTGTGCAACTTTTTTTTTCTAACAAATGCTGTGTTACCCAGAACATTTCTGTGTGACACCACACTGCGCCCATCGCCCTGAGACATCAGTTCTTAAGTCTCATATGCCCAGTGATTACACTAACTCACAGTGCCCTTTAAACTGAAACAGTAATTTTTGCACGCTCCTGCTTCACGGCAGAATAACTAGCCCTGAAATGGGACCTACACAGACGGATTCCTGCATAGGAATCCTCCCACCGGTAAAAAACTAAACTATGGCATAACCTGAATAAATACGGATACGTGGTGAATGAAACAATATTGATAATATTGTTTTAAACATAAAACTTTTAGGCGCGTACTTTTGGATTTTCCTACCTTTCAGATTTTATAGAATCTTTATCTCAGATGGGTGAAGCAACCTTACTGGAAGCGAATGCTAACTACTTGCTCTAATCGATATGCTGTTGGAATAACAACGATGCGAACTATGCATCATATACGAGGTTACGTATATCACAGTAATAAACTGGTTTCAATTATGCGATCCTGGCAATACGCCTCTCGTTTTGCCGTATTACCGTGCGCATTTTAAAGTAAACATTCGATTCCAGCTTGATAACGCACTTGAAACGAGTTTTGTGTAAGACACAAGACATTGGGAATATACACTATAAGTGTGTTTTCCCAATTCCCTACTAGCTGCGACCCGCAGTTTCAACCGCATCAAATGAGCGGACCGCATGATTGCCAGATGACTTGAATGTTCGATTCTTAATGACTCCGTAGCATAAAGTTTTACAGACTAGAATCTTCCTTAACAAACAGGCTATATAATGTAAAAATTACTTACCAAATCGGATTAGTATTTTCTGAGATAAGCGCGTTAAATTAAAACATACAAAGTTTTATTACAGTAGCCCGCCAATATGCCTGTGTGGATTTAGGTTTTTTAGAAATCCCGTGGGAGCTCTTTAATTTTCCGGAATAAAAAGGAATGGTATAGTAGTACTGCAGGATGAAAGCAATCTCTGTGCCGAATTTCGTCAAGATCGGTTCAACGGTTGAGCCGTTAAAAGGTAACAAACAGACACATGGACAGAGACTTACAGTCTTACTTACCTACTTTCGCATTTTCAATATTAGTATGGACTAGCTGTGCCTGTGCTTCCCCATTTGAAATGGATTTTAGGGTTTTAATTTTTATGCGAGGACCCCTAGTTATTTTTTCTAAAATTAAAGTAGCTTTTAGGGGGTAACCCTATATGTCAGCTATCTGTAAAGTCCCGTCAAAGTCGGTCCAGCCGTTTCGAAGATTAGCGGGAACAAACAGGCAGACAGACAACATTTTTAAAAATTGTTTTTATCTTATCAGTACTATATATATACTTACATCAGCATTGAGTAAAAAGCTGTTATTTTGTGATTACAAACAGACACAGCAATTTTATTTGTATAGATTATGAGAGTGACAATGTCTGGTCATGGCTACCACAGAAACGAAGTCCGGTAAATACAAATACAAAGTACACTTGGTATATTCTTGTAACGGTAACGATGACTCATTTTTAAACGTCGCCCCACACTACTCTTGCATCGAGGGTGCATTTTACAGACATTACATTTATATGCAATTTATACGCAAACCCCCCACCAACCATTTAAATTCTTCAACAAATTTTGGCTCCGGCTGCGATTCGACTCCAGGAGTCGTGGCGTAGTAGGCAGCTATTCTGAATACTAAGGCCACACGGTGGTCAATATAAGCGTTATCGCTACCAAAAGATCAAAATAGTCATCGAAGGTCGCATGAAGGAGTTACGACACATATCGTGATCAATAACAAAGTTGTCTCTCACTGCGTGTAATAACATGCCTGTATGTGCATTATAACATGGCCGCTGCCACTGGACTGGATATAAATAGCCGAGTCGCGTACGATACGGCTTTTTGATATGGCGCCGCTGCACAATACAAGTGTGTTACAAGTCATAAGCGAAGAATGTGTTAGATATATAATTTATAAGTTTCTGATAAACAATTTACAATTACCGTCTAATACATATTGGTCACTGTTGACCAAGTTCACCTACATCCATCTTCAATGAATAAAAAAAAAAAAAAAAAAAAAAAAAAAAAAATGGAGGTGTAATTCCGTTGTCGCCCCTTTGAGTTACGAGGGGAATGCCACATTGCCAGTTATTGGAAGAAGTAATAAAATTGGGGCTTTTATACTATGCGATGATTGTTTTTTTTGTAACGTTATTTTGCTGATCTTAAATTAAGAGCCTAAACACGATTTTTTTTGTTTAACAATAAATAAAAGAATCTGTTCGCCGAAATAATGTTGAACGTGAAAATAATGTCATACACTTTAGAAAACCCGCCTCTGGAAACATTTATCTTTAAGTGTAAGGTGTTTAGAGCACATGCCCTGGACTATACAGGCTTAGTGGGCAGCAGATAAACAAATTTAATTCTAAGTTTTGTTTATCATCATCATCACAGACAGCCTTCGCCACAGACTGCCACAAAAATTTGTAGCTCTTATTTTGGGGGGATTTTGCCATAGCCACGCTAGGCAGGCGGAAAAATAATAGACGATTTCTTTTTTTAAACCTGGAATTGTCAAGTAACCCGCCAGTTACGAGTACATTACAGAAATATTTAATCATGCCAATTCTTAAAAAACATGTAATTTTTTCCTCAATTTTGAGGTTAATAAAGGCTTCGTGAAATATTTACTGAGTAAACGCTAGTTGTGTATACATTGCGGTCTACAGTAGTGCATAAGAGGGAAGTCAAGGACAGCGACCGCTACATCTGCGGGTATGGAGCGAGGCCGGTCCAATACTTCAGTAAAAATACCATTTCACTCGCGGAGGGCACTACGGTGGTTAATTATGAAAGCGTCATAAGGGAATTTTATTTTGGAAGCGGTTTGGCAGCACAGTTTATTGGACAGTTAATGGTTGGGTTAGGTTAGGTTAGCTTCAAGGGAAAAAAAACAATTCTTCAATTAAGGATTAAGTTCTCAAAGTTATCACATACTATTAAACATTTATACTTATTGGTATCCTACTTATTTATATTTTAATAATTTTATTTTAGTGTGAGAAATTAAATTAATATTAAATTAATATTAAATTAATTTTAAATTAATATTAAATTAATATTGTAAACGTACAGTTGTATAAATTGGTAAAGATAATAATTATTTAATCAAAAATCCGACTTCCACGCAGCAACTCGAAACATGCTTATGCGAATTTAAGGGATTGAAAATTTTCTCATGGATATGGGATCCATGAGAACAACGACAAATTGAGAACCTCTCTTTTTTTAAAGTCGGTATTATGTCACCGGGTAGGTATTATAGAAATATATAATAGGACATGTGACCATCGTCGTAAATTGGGATATTAATACATCAAAATAAGGGATGACAAATTTAAGGATTTGTTTGAAATATAATAATTTAGTAATATTTTTAAGGTTTGCGCCTGCGAGTACAGAATACAACGACGCTAGCAAAATATAAAGTTGAGTTTTATAAACTAAAATATTAGATGTGTTATTTACAATTCATTGTCAATAATGGTTTCGGTATTTGCCTCGATACGTAGTTATGTCACATCATTCCAACCCTAGTACTTTGTTTATAACGCCTACGTAAGCATTGGCCACCCGGATTAGACGGTAATTAGAGTTTAGCGATAACGATTCCCATGCTATCCGGTTACAGTATTGTCTTTGTTTTAATAACTAACATAGAATAACATTCATTCTAAAATTAACCACCTTCGAGAGAACATTAAATATCTTTTAATAAGTTTTAATTGTTTTTTTAAAAAGACTAGCGAGGTCCGTCGCAATTTAAGTGGCGCAGCCGGTAGGATATCCGTATATATATCTCGCTGTTGCATTAACGTCTATTAGACCCCAAAATCGGTTTAAGGGTTAGTACAGCCGGCAGGTTCGGATATCCTCGAACCAAATAAATAACTCCCGCGACGCACGCGCATCCGTTTCCAAATCAATCGAGAGCTCGTGCTGGACCTGCGACGTCGCCGAAGTGGTCAGAATCACCAGGAGGACATGGGGTTGAACAGACTGTGAGTAAACCTTTTCACTTCCTGTTTACATATATCCCGTTCTTTTCCAAATCTTCTGAACTAAAATCGTCAGATCTAATTAATTGAATTTATTTGATTTTGTTGACTATAATATTCTTGTGTGTAATTTGCGTAAGATTAGTAAAAGTAGCGTAAATATGTCGGTCACGGTTATTCCAAAAGACATTTTAGATTTAATTCCAAAATACGATGGAGATGAAAAGTTATTAAACTTATTTATTTCAAAATGTGAGTACGTTTTAACATCTTTAGGAGGCAACGAAAATTTGGCACAAAACTTATATCGGTTCCATGCCTTAAGTAGTAAGCTTATCGGTAGAGCCGCGACTCTACTAAGCGACAACCCGGATGTTAGGACGTGGGAAGCTTTAAAAAATATTTTAACCCAACATTTCGGCGACCCCCGTTCAGAAGAGTGTATTGCTATTGAGCTTGAGTCCTTAAAAATAAAACACGGGGAATCGTTTATTCAATTTTGTAATATAATACAAAATATAAGAAGTTCATTATTCGCTAAAGTTCAACGGATTCGTGACGAAGGAATTAAGGCTGCAAAAATTATAATTTATAACAACACAGCCTTGAACGTGTTTTTATATAATCTTCCAGAAGACTTAATAAGAATTGTTAGATTGAAGGGAACCTCCACCTTGGAGAATGCGTTAAGTGTAGTTACAGAGGAACTTAATTTCTTCACACAGTACAATGCAAAAAACAATAAAATTAAACCCGTACAACAATTAATTCCACAAAATATTTCTAAACCCTTAGCGTTCCAAAATTTAAATCCAACGTCAAATAACTTTAAGTTTGGTATTCCTCAAAATCAAGTAGGGCCAAAATTTTTGCAGCCTAGCACATTCGCTAATACTCCACAAGGTTACCGTTTTGGGCCACAGCAAAGTAACACGATGTCACGTAATTTTAACCATCCGTTCGCCCAGCAAACACGAACACCGTATCAAAGCGGTGGATTTAGATTTGGCATCCCTCAAAAGCAAGGTTCAGGATTCGGCATGCAAAATCAACAGCAACCCAATCAATTTAAGTATGGCATGCACCAACAACCCAACCAAATTAAATATGGCTTTCAACACCAACCTAACCAGTTTAAGTTCGGCATCCCACAGCAACCACCTAAAAACGTTATTGACACGGACGTCTCTATGCGCACTGCGCCCATTAGGCAGAATATGACAACAAATGACTTATTCTATAATGAAGAACCATCGACGTTCTGTCAAGATACTCTTCAGTACAATTCTGAAAATAATTACCACGATTACTGTGACAATCATTTAGAAGAATTTCCTTTGGACAATTATTGTTATGAAAATCCAAATGAACCCGATAATTGTATCGAAGATAATGTAGTGCCTGTAAATTTTCAGATGACAACCCCCGACGACACAGTGAAATAATTCATTTGAATTATTCCGACAGTATTTTGAAATTACCTCACATTATAATTCCAGAAATCAATTCAAAATTTTTGATTGACACTGGCAGTAGTCGGTCTTTTATTAGTCCTGTAAAGGCAAATGAATATTTCGAAAAATTTAAATATCACGAACCATTTACAGTCGTAAGCACTCATGCACAAAGCGTTCATAACGAAATAATTTTTATACCACTATTGAAAACATTTAAATGTAAATTACCACATAAGTTTTATATTTATGACGTAGACGGTAGATATGACGGCCTTATTGGATCAGACCTATTAAAGAAATTGGCAGCTAATATCGACATGAAACATCAAATATTGCGGACACCTAATGCAGAAATTCAAATAATTTATAATCCACCTTATGAAATAAATTTAGAACCAAGGTCTGAGACCCGCGTAAAAATTCCTACAAACTTACAAAGCGGAGACGCAATAGTTAATTTTACACAATTTAGTAAAGGATTGCGTATGCCCAGTGCTTTAGTTAAATGTGAAAATTTCTTTGCTGAAACTGTCATACAAAATATCTCTAATGAGAAGGCTACCATTAAATTTACAGATCCATTTAATGTTACTCTGTTTGAAAATATTGAATGTGAAGTAAATGTGACGATGTCTGAATGCGAGATTGATAAAATTCTTAAGGAAAATCTAAACAAGCTTCGTTTAGACCATACCAATGAGGAAGAACATATGGCTATTACTAAATTATGTTATGAATATCGCGACATATTTTATAGTGAGAAAATTCCACTTTCATTTACAAATCAAGTAAAACATAACATAAGAACCGTTAATGAAGATCCGACATATATAAGACCTTATAGACATCCACCTTTTCAAAACGAGGAAATACAAAGTCAGGTAGACAAACTCCTTCAAAATGACGTTATCCAAAATTCCCACTCACCTTGGAGTGCGCCCGTTCATTTGGTACCTAAGAAATTAGACGCAACCGGTCAACAAAAATTTAGAATGGTTATTGACTATCGGCGTTTAAATGAAAAGACAGTAGACGATAAATACCCTTTACCTAACATAACGGACCTTTTCGACAAACTGGGTAAATCAGTATATTTTAGTACTATCGATTTGGCAAGTGGTTATCACCAAATAGAAGTTAACGAAGCCGATAGGTCGAAAACTGCTTTCACAACACAATCAGGGCACTATGAATTTAAACGTATGCCCTTCGGTTTAAAGACAGCTCCAGCTACGTTCCAACGTGCAATGGATAACGTCCTAAGAGGTCTTCAAGGTCTTCATTGCCTAGTTTACCTCGATGACATAATTGTTTATTCATCCAGTCTTCAAGAACAGATTGAAAAATTACGAAAAATTTTTGATCGTCTCAGAGAAACAAATTTAAAAGTAACTTTAGATAAGTGCGAGTTTTTGAGAAAAGAAGTTTTGTATTTAGGGCATACAATCACTAAAGAGGGCTTGAAGCCTAACAATGATAAGGTCAAATCGGTATTAAAATTCCCGTTACCTCGAACATCCACCGAAATAAAGAGTTTTCTCGGACTAGTAGGCTACTACCGAAAATTCATCAAAGACTTTGCTAAGCTCACACAACCGCTCACATCTTGCTTGAAAAAGAAAAATAAAATTGAAATAACCCAAGAATATATAGAGGCCTTCGAAAGGTGTAAAGAACTTTTAACGAATGCCCCGCTTTTGCAATATCCTGACTTTTCTCGACCTTTTGTCCTCACTACGGATGCATCGAACTTCGCTCTAGGTGCAGTCCTATCTCAAGGGCCTATTGGTAGTGATAAGCCAGTTGCCTTTGCCAGCCGTACGTTAAACGATGCTGAGACCAGATATAGCACGATAGAGAAGGAACTTTTAGCAATCATTTGGGCCGTCAAACATTTTCGTCCC
Organism: Luehdorfia chinensis; assembly: GCA_019845155.1. Taxonomy (NCBI): domain Eukaryota; kingdom Metazoa; phylum Arthropoda; class Insecta; order Lepidoptera; family Papilionidae; genus Luehdorfia; species Luehdorfia chinensis. The sequence continues at coordinate 3,142,297 of JAHVAK010000551.1, read as the reverse complement.
TATCTATATGGAAAAAAATTCACTATATTTACTGACCATCGCCCTTTAGCCTGGTTAAATTCTATAAAGGAGCCCAATAGTAAACTTATCAGGTGGAAATTAAGACTAGCAGAATTCGATTACGAAATTATTTACAAAAATGGAAAACAAAATTGTAACGCAGATGCCTTATCTCGTATTAGAATTAATGTTTTAGACGAAAAAGACGACGTATCTATGAAAGTTAATTTAGACAAAAAGGAACAAAAACTACGAAGATATTTAGATAATGTTGTCACTGAAATTGTACAGCTTGGGAAACAGAAAAAACCATTACAACCCATAACAATTTCATCTGATTCTGAAACTTTAAGCATTTCCTCTTTAGACGGTAGACGTTCTCCGTATTCAATGCCCTCTCCGAATAGTAGCACTGCCACCGCCTCCGAAGGGCAAAGTAGTATACATACAGTACATTCGGCTAAAGATGTAGACACAGCAGGTATCCTTATTCTCCATGAAGCTATAGACACAAAACCAAACCAAATACTCGTACATACCTGGAATAGAAATGAATGTTCAGTAAAAAACATGTCTAGGGATAAACAAAAAATATTAGAAGTACACTTACCTTTGAATAATTATGAGCTAATTAAAGGTTTTCTAAAAGAATACATTAGACCTAAGATTAAATATTTCTTTTACTTTGAAGATAATCTTCACCGTGATCAATTTTCAAAAGTTACAACACAACTATTTAAAAAGGATAGTGTTAAATTTTATGAATGCACTGAGAGGATAATATACATAGAAGACGAAAACGAGCAACGTGAAGTAGTTCTAAAATATCACTTGGGTAAAAATTGCCATAGAGGAATCAAAGAAACATAAGTACATCTAAGACGAACGTTTTACTGGAATAACATGGGTCAAACGGTAGCAAGCATCATTAATTCATGCGAATTGTGTAAGAAAATGAAATACGATCGTAAACCTTTAAAACCAGAAATACAATTGAGTCAAACTCAATCGAAACCATTCCAGGAAATATTTATCGACACATTTTCAATAGAAGGGAAGCATTTCCTTACCTTAATTGACGCATTCAGTAAGTTAGGACAAGCTATTGAAATAAATAGCAGATCTACTCCCGAGGTAATTAGAGCCTTAATAAAATATTTTTCATTTTATGGAACTCCTACCAAAATATGTTCAGATCCCGGTATGGAATTCAATAATGTACTGATGAAGGAAATGCTAGCATTATACAAAATCAATTTACATATTAGCACCCCGCACAATCCTAACTCTATGGGATTGGTTGAAAGGTTCCATTCAACTATTACCGAAGTGTACCGTATCGCAAAATACGAACACAAAATCACCGATGCAGCATCTGTAATGACATATGCTGTTATGTCTTATAATCACTCTATTCATTCCACAACAAATCTCACGCCATTTGAAGTAGTATTCGGACACACAGAATCCAATAGTACATTTTCTGTAAATTTCGATAAGCAGTACACTCAACAATTAGTAAAGGAACATGCTAAAAGAACTAAACATTTATACGAGTATTTAACCAATAGGATGATTGATAGAAAGGTTACGGTAAAAGAGAAACGTGCAGGTGAATCGCAATTTGATATAGACGTAGGTGATACTGTGTTCATAAAAGGTGTCAATACAAGACGAAGTAAAGATAAACCTCGCTATCAGAAAGCTCATGTCACTGGTACTGTTAAAAGAAATGTAGTTAGAGTTGTAACCAATAAAAGAAGCACTACGGTTCCTATTAAAGATATAAAACGCCCTTCACAGGTTAATCCTTCTGGTGATCCAAACAATGGGAATCCAGGCCCTTCATCTGCTCCGGATTGACAAGAACCCGGGATTGCTACCAGTTAATGAAGGTCAAGCCTTCGTCACCTATGACAACTGGAGAGTGATTAAGATTTTAGATTTAAACTTAATTTACGAAGAATTAGAAACAAGTGTACATAGATATAGGTCACTTAAAAAGCATGTTCAAAGTTGTTTTAATATTAAAATATTTGATTCGGATTTTACTGACGTTGAAACGCAAACAGATTACGCTATGAATATTACCATTGAAAAGTATAGACAATTGTTCCCTTCAATGCGATTAAAAAGAGGCCTCCTCAACCCTTTAGGCTCTTTGATAAAAACTATTACAGGTAACTTAGATAATAATGACGCTATAACATACGAAAGGTTAATAAATGAAATGCACACCGAACAGGACGCGATTAAAAATAAAATAACAATAGTAGCCGAAATGGTGGGTTCTTTTACGAATATTGCAAATTCTACTAAAAGTAATTTTATACGAATAGAGGAAAGCATTCAGAATATAAATAAAGCTTTAAATGAATCGAATTTCCGTCAAACTAGTACTAAAGTCACTAACTTCTATAACATTTTTCTTGATAATTTTCAAAACTTATACATTCATCTAAACGAAATTGAAACAGCTATTGCTTTTAGTAAAATTAATGTATTACATCAGTCGATAGTCGATACAGATGAACTTATGCTACTATTAAAAGAAATAGAACAAACCGAAAAATTAGTATTTCCTGTAAAATATGAAAATATTGTAAAATTAGAACAAACTATAGAGATAAAAGCTTATATAAAACAAAATCAAATAAAGTTCATTATGGGTATTCCACTCATAAGAAAAGATATTTTTACCTATTACAAATTAATTCCTTTACCGATCTTCCAAAATGGCCAGACAACCCTTATCCTTCCTAAAAATCCATACTTACTAGTGAAAGGGTTGAAAGCAACGCCGCTCACAGAGTCATGTCGGGAGATCGACGAGCATCGGTTCCTGTGTTACGAGAACGACGTGCCACCTTTCATCGACGACAAATGCGTCATTGAAATCATGCAGTTTCATACTAACATTTCCAGCTGCCACCCGATTCCTGTAACTGTGGAAAATGTAAAGATATACCGTGTACAGTCAAATCGTTGGATTATTTATTCATATCCTGAAACAATAATGAGTCAGTTCTGCGATAATGAAGTAACTCAAGAAATTATACAGGGAACTTACCTTTTAACAATGGATGACAGTTGCAGAGTGGAAATCAAAGGATATGTTCTGAAAAGACATCAGACTCTAGGAAAGGATGTAACCTACCTGAAGCAGCCAGTAATCAGCTTACCTAAGATAACAACTGACTCGCCAAGTATGCTAATGAAGCCCATCAACCTCAATGGAATCGACTTAGCTGATGTCCAGTTTCTAAATTTATTATTGCAGAAAAGTAGGAGTGAATTTAGTAACGATAGTGAGTTACGTAATAGTAACAAAAGTAAAATCGCCTTTAGAAGTGTTAGCTTAGTGAACATTGTAATTTTAATTATAATACTGATTCTTTTATTTGTATTTTTTAAGCATAAACTGATTAAAATTTGTATAAAGGAAAAGCGAGATAATCCTTCAGATAATCTCGAACTAGCGGAGGGAGGAGTTATGTCACATCATTCCAACCCTAGTACTTTGTTTATAACGCCTACGTAAGCATTGGCCACCCGGATTAGACGGTAATTAGAGTTTAGCGATAACGATTCCCATGCTATCCGGTTACAGTATTGTCTTTGTTTTAATAACTAACATAGAATAACATTCATTCTAAAATTAACCACCTTCGAGAGAACATTAAATATCTTTTAATAAGTTTTAATTGTTTTTTTAAAAAGACTAGCGAGGTCCGTCGCAATTTAAGTACGTACCATTATAAATACCGTATTTATTACATTTAGTTGTAAAAAATCCATAATCCATACAACAAGCAGACAATGTTACTTTTTTCCAAGTTAATATTAAATAAAAATATAGTCTCTTTTTGCGTATTGTGATTGTGGCTTGGTGTTTCATTATCAGAAATAATCAATTTGTGTAGATAAATATTTTAATTTGTAACGGATCTGTTATGTTATGAATTTGGATTATCGTTATAAAACGATGAATTTCGTTTATTAAAAATTAAAAACATTCCTTGCAGTGCTTTCACACCATCATACGTCTAGGTATTTTATCAGCAACTACCCAATCAATTAATTAATACTGAAATGAATGTGGTACATAGATAACGATGAACACACCTAAAAAAGCCTTATCACGACCAAATTAGAATTAAAGTACCATAATATATCAATTACCTACTACATTTGGAAATTGCAAATGACACGAACATATTTTCGAAGTGCCACACAAATTTAAAGGGAAAATAAAACCAGATAAACAATACTTCCGGGCCCTGGCAGCAGAGGGGCCAAGCGATCGCCTTAAATTTCAAACCTTTATAATTGTACTGCAGTGTTAAATGTTGATTTACCACGTGCTTAGTGGTGGAGATAAACATTGTGAGGAAACCTGCATGTCTTAGGAATATTTATTATAGTAAAATAACTGTTTACTTAAACCCTTATTGTGGAACCATTGGCGACGATGATGACGGGAATGGGAAGAGTGTAACATTGCTTAACGGTCATTTAAATAGATAAAGTTTTTATTTAAAAATTGTTCTTATATTAATAATCAAAAAACCTCGCTGCTTTGTTGATTTACTGGTGGTAGGATTCCTATGTAGCAATCCGTCTAGGTAGGTACCACCCCAGGGCCAATTATTCTGCCGTGAAGCAGTAGTGCGCAAACGTTACTGTGTTTCGGTTTGAAGCGCACTGTGAGCTAGCGGAATCACTGGGCATATGAGACTTAAGAACTGATGTCTCAGGGTGATGGGCACAGAGAGGTGTCACACAGAAATGTTTTGGGTGACACAGCATTTGCTATAGGCAGACGTTACACTTTCCATCAGGTGAACGTTTTGCTCGTATCGTCACTACAAAATAAAAAATAAAACTTGACATACGAGATTTAAGAACTGGTGCCTCAGGGTGACAGGCGCAGTGTGGTGCCATACAGAAATATTCTGGGTGACACAGCATCTGTTATGAGCAGACGTTGCACTTACCATCAGGTGAACGCCTTGTCACGCCACTTTACCGAATACAATAGGTAGCTAAAATAAAGAAGTATGGGGGAGGAGTTTGAAGTCACAGTACTCAATAGACAGAAGAAGTTGCTCGGTAGAATGATAGGCTTGACGTAAAATAAAATAACGTAGTTAGAGACCATGAAATCCCTGGCCATAAATAGCTCGTTAACTTTATAAACACAGAGGGAAACGCCGAGTGTATACAAACATATAATACATAATATGTTTTTTTTATGAGTCCCTTCACTAGACGCCCTTATTCACAGGGCATTGTTTGCCGTTTGAGTGAGTTTGTGTAGATTCCCTATACTACTTAGTGCCACATTTCATTAGTTTGTAACCGTTATAAAAGTTGGTGAACTGAGAATTAATGTTAAAGATTCAGTATTTTGTATAATATGTTCAAGACTTAAGTCCGCAATTTAATCATTTGCCAAAATGTACGATATTAAATATCAGATGGTTTTCTGAGAATGTACTACGATAATTTTTATGATGCAGTAATATGTAACTCACCAGAAATACACACATATTTTATGAGATGATAATTGCGTCAATGGTCAAAATAATAATAATTCTACATAGTTTTTACAATGCCAAACTTCATAGTTGCAAGTCATGATACAAGATAGAGTTACATGTATAATAGACAAAAGGCGGTTAATTTTGAAGAGAGATAAACTACTTAGAGCTTAAAAATAATACTTCTAAGTAGTCTGCCCTCTTCTGATTTCCTCACTGACGTAGCTGCTACTTTTTTTCGGAAATTTAGTCGGCGGCTGTCTGTCGTAGAGTCAATAACACACGTGTCGTGGTCTCGACTTCGGTAGTGTATATTGCCTAATGGTAGTATTATATTGGTGGAGGGTATCAGGTGGCGGTGTTACTTTGCTTGTACACGCTGCTGTGGGAGGGCGGGCGGTGATTCTCTTAAGCCGCTACCGCACAGATATGCGCATGATCAATTAGTGTGACAGGTTTCTACTAAGCTAAGCCCGCTACGATAGGATTAGTTTGTAAGATCAACGTGAAATACTTCTAATTAAAAACGAAAAATTGTTACCATGAGATTTATTGATAATTACTAAATCGGTAGACGTCGTCCTGGTTTCGGCAGGTAACACGATGTGTTTGTTTTCTGAATTACATTTAAGTATGAAACCTTACCGCTACACGACCACAGCGCCACCTATCGGGTCGGGTGGGACGGTGATAACGGTAGAACTATCACAACGAAAGTGAATGGAAAAGATTTTGTGTTCGACAACAATTAGATTGTTCCGTTATTCGCCACTTCTTTGCAAAATATTCAAGGCGCATTGCAACGTGAAGTATTGTAATTTTCATCTGCAGTGGATTGAATCTCAATATTGCGAAACCTAATTGCATTACGGCTTCTATGTGAAAATTTAGATCTTCTGGCTCGCGGCATAGTAAATAACACTGGAAAATTGGTCACAAAATTCAAAATCAGATAATGAAGCAATTATCAATCACAAATTAGATCAAAATAAACACCTTCGAAGGCAACTTACTTTTTGTTGTAATGTTTGACTTACAAATGCAGCAACGGTCCAAAACTGAATGAAAATTGACGAATACTCGAAAAAAATGCTGATAAATTGCGGCGCCCGTCTGCACAGATAGCTCAATAATATGCAATGAGCGGACCGCGCAGTTGAATCCGCTGTCAGAGGATGATGAATAAAGACAGAAATAAGGAAAGAGCTTTTTTTGTCACAGAACTGTCTTAACTAAAATTCCTTAATGATAATGCACACAACGCCATCTACTGGCATTACATCTACTTTATGACTGACTTGTCATACATTCATTATGTATTATTCGCCATGTTAATTTTTTTCCGTGTATTGTTTCTATCAGATGACGTTGTATACGAAAAATGTTTCTTCATAATTTTTTATTGATTTTTTTCGATGTTTTATTAGTTCTCCTGAAAAATCCAACATCAAAAAATCGGTCAAAAAAAACTTGGCAGAAAATATCTTACAATAATTTCTTAAAAAGCTTGTTAACTTTGAATCGAAGCCTAACGACATCAGATTTTATTTTAATGGTGCGTAGAAATCTAACGGCTTATTATTGAAAATATTGAAAAATACCTATAGAACTAAAGACAGCTTTCTAATGCAGAACCGGTTCTTTCATAGTATCGATTAATCTTTAAAAAAAATGATTTAGTTAAAGATAAATTTATAATAATTCCTTAATTTTGCGTTGCAATTTTTTTCGACGAACGAAGCATAAAGCTTTTATTTGTCTAAGTCTCAAAAGGCCGTATCTTGTTCTTATCACGGACACATGAGACTATGTTTATATCTCTTAAGTTGAAAACACGACGGTTTCGTTTGTTCGATTCGAGCTTAGAATGTATTTACTGTAATAATGTAATGTATTAATGTATTTTTGTAGGCTCGATTACTAAATGCATATAAATACTACGCAAAATACTTAAAATATAATCAAGGGGCCTGTTTATATTTTCACCCCATTCATTACGATAGGAAGTTTGCAAATTGCAGCGGCCGACGAACACCTGCTGTTTTGTTTATTGTCCACCTTTTAGACGTATTTTCTTACTTCTCTTTAATAACACACTAGAATATAATATCTATAAGACTCAGTAAAAGACGAACATTTTTTACGATTGACAGTTTATTATATACATATATAATAAAATTTGCATAAGCAATTTAACGGTCCAGATCTCTGAAGTGTAAGAAGGGCGGTAAATGATCCTTCACAAAGCTGAGCCAATAGCCAAAAACCAATCCGGTAAGAGTGAAAATGAAAACAAGGAGATGGGCAGCATTTTCCTGGAACATCTGTATAAATAATCTGCGTTGCACTTACCACCAGGTGAACGGTTAGCTCGTTTCGTGACTATATCCTATAAAAAAGTAGCTAATTGAGCGCAACGCCGGATCAAGCTATGTATGATCCGCAAAGCAAAACTGGAGAGTCCTTTCCCCTCTTTTACTTTCCTGATACAGATTAACACTTACATAGCTGTTTCTTGATTATATGGCTGTTCAAAGGAAACGGACTTAATCTATACCGGCTCTATATTTGTGATAGCAGAGACGTACTTGAAGAGCCATGATGTGTAGTTGATTTACGAATAAATCAAGTTAAAAAAGATTGGAGTCTTTTTTATATGTTCATAGAACTTCATTTGTTGTTCTTGCCGTATTTCTCAACGGAGTTTTGACATTGACAATTTCTTCCTTATATGTTATGCAAAAAACTTATTTTTCTCAGGCTGTAGGAGTCTCAGGGCCCATAGGCAGTTGCCTAATTCACGATATGGTTAATCCGGCTCTGACTGAGCGACTTCTTAGTGAGGCTTGTTAAGGACCACGTTTCGGTTCCGTATGTCATCACTGGTTCAACACGCTGTACAGTGTTGTGATGATAAAAAATATACAGTATTTCTCTCTCATTAAGTTTTTGCTCAGCTTTTGCATAATTCAGCTTGTAATCGCTTCTTGAAATTAGGTTGGGGGACTTGATTTAATTATAATGTAAAAAAAAACACACTATTCCAAAAGCAACTTAGTAATAATACTGAGTGCAACAGTCGATAAAATTAATTATTTGTATCGTATGCGAATTTATTACAGTTCAATGTAACACAATCATACCCAAATTATTCGATATCAGCTTAAACGTGTAATGTTTCAAGTAATGGTAATACCATCGACTAACACCTTACAGTAATGTGATATGTATATTACATTATCTTCACTTTCGCGTATGTCTGCCGCATGAATTATAAAATGACGCAAAAATAAAAAGAAAATTAGGTAACGAACGAGCACGTTTTGCAGTAGCTACTTTTGCAAAATTACTACTACTGGTGGTAGGATTCTTATGCTGGAATCCGTCTAGGTAGGTACCACCGCAGTGCAAGTTATTCTAAACCCAAGAAGTAGTGTGCAAACATTACTGTGTTTGAGTTTGAATGGCACTGATATCTGGTGTAATAACTGGGGATAGGAGACTTTAGAACTGATTTTTCAGGGTGATGAGCGAAGTGTGGTGCCACACAAAAATGTATTGGGTGACACAGCATTTGTTATTACCAGACGTTGGACTTGCCATCAGGTGAACGATTTGCTCATCTCGTCACTTTATTTCATAATAAAACAGGCGTTGACAGATAGGCTAGACGCCAACGCCAAGATATATCAGCTATTATACGTCCCACTGAGAGGTTATTGGAGCGTAGCCCGACATGCTGCACTAATGCGGTTTAGAGAACTTAATACACCTCTTATTTATATTATACTCGAGAAAGCAAATTAAGTCTTTCCTTTACGCATATATTTACATACACACATAGAGTCACGCCTCTTTCCCATTGGGGTAGGTAGAGACAACACCCTCCACTTGCTACGATCCTGACACACATCTTTCGCTTCTTCTACTTTCATTAGTGTTTTCATAGAAGCTCGTCGGTTGCGGGTACTTTTGACGTGGCCTTTCCTTTTAAAACGACTTCGATCTGATCGTGAAACATTCGCCTACGCCTATTTAATATCACATAATTTGACATACATCCTGTTAAAAATTGGGTGTTATTAGTTTCAAGAACGTTATTCATTATAGCCTGAAAAGAAGACAATCTCGTTGTGTAAGTTCTCTTTCCTCCACTTTATCCCTCAACGTAATGCTAAAAAATAAGCAATAAAATTTGACAGTTCACCCCGTGATTAATGTTAAACCCAAGATTAATGAGAGGTTTAAAAATAAAGCCAGTCATAAATTAACCAGTGCCAGAGCTCAACTTGTCCATGAATAAGCAGCTGGTGGCACAATCAACTGCGGTTTTGGATCGATGATTGGGGGTAATCATGACTTGACGACTTTGTCTACCATGCAATACGCAATAGTGGTTGACTTTTAAATCATTTAAATAATAAAATAATTAAAATAATTATTAAAATATTACATACGATTTGGGGTTGGTAGAGTAGTTTTTAATTTCAACTTGTTACGAATACGAAGTAACTTATTACGAATTGTGGAAGCATTTGGTAGTAAATTAGCTATTACGAATTGCGGAAGCGTTTTGCTAGTTATCTGAAACTTGTAAATTTATAGAATAACCGCGAAATGATTTGAATTGGTGCATTTTTAATGAACATTTTTTAATGATATATGATAAAAAGTGGTGGTAAAATTCTTACGAGGAAATTTGCCTAGATATGCACCACCGCAGGCCCAGTTATACTACCGTGTAGCAGTAGTGTGGAATAACTGGGCATATGAGACTTAAGAACTGATGTCACAGGGTATCGGGCACAGTGTGGTGCCCCACAGAAATGGGTGGCACAGCATTTGTAGTGAACGAAAGGTGCACTTTTCATCAGGAATGTTTTGCTCCTCTCGTCTTTTTCTCCGAAAAAAAAACAATTCTATTACAAAGTTTTAAAAGGAAAAATAGAATTTTATACCGTTTAAATCTGGGTGTAAAATTACTTTTCCAGTTTCTAGAAGCTTTCATATTAATTTTTTAGTTAAGATAAAAACCAATCTCTAAAATGGTAACGTGTTGGATGAATAAAGAAGATTACACTGTCGATATTTAAGATCTTGCAAACCTATTCATACTGACATTATTTATGCCCAGACTAACAAGAGTTTGCTAATCTGGGACTTACAAACGTAAGAAATGGAATCAAGGTTATTGAAAAAGATTATCAAATTGAAACGGGACGTTAACTAGGTCAAACAATAAATATACTTTAGCTATTAAACCTGAATGCTATTAAATTCACAATTTTGAAAGTAATATGGTTGAAACGGAAAGTGATGTTTTTTTTGCAATCTTTTTTTTATTCAAAAAAGTGGCGAGACAAGCAAAACGTTCACCTGATGGTAAGTGCAACGTTTGCTCATAACAAATGCTGTGTCACCCAGAACATTTCTGTGTGACACCACACTGCGCCCGTCACCCTGAGACATCAGTTCTTAAGTCTCATATGCCCAGTGATTTCACTAGATCTCAGTACCCTTCAAACCGAAACACAGTAATGTTTGCACACTGCTGCTTCACGACAGAATAACTGACCCTGGAGTGGTATATGTGTATATCTATCTAGACGGATTCCTGCATAGGAATCCATACCATTTAAAGAATACTATCAAATAAAGTTAAAATATATTTAGTTTCATTAAAAGTTATTTCTTAATCACTATTTCACACAATGTTCGCCGTGTGGTGGCGGCCTAAGAGAATCTTCCACTCCATCTCATTCCGTGGATGACGTAAAAGTCGACAGAGGAAACCATGAGATGAGCAGCAGCAGCTTCCTGGAAAATCTGAATAACTGGTTTTTCCAACCCGCCTGCCAAGCGTGGCAACTATGGCAAAATCCCTCTAAAATGAGAGCTACAGACTTTTGTGGCTATCTATGGGGGATGCCTATGTTCAGCAGTAGGACTTATAATAGGCTGAAACGATGACGATGATTTCACACTATGATGCATATTGATGATGAATATTTGGAGTTCGTATGAGGAGTTTTCCCATTTCGACTACGTTTTTTTTCTCATTTTTCAGTTAGCTCCAGAAGTTTTCTAATGCGTCACAGGGGGATGGGCGCAGTGTCGGTGCCACACAGAATTATTCTGGGTGATACAGCATTTGTAATGGGCAAACGTTACACTTACAGTCAGGTGAACGTTATGCTTGTCTCGTCACTCTAACCACTAACACATCACATAACTGTAGAATAAAGTATAAGTACGGTTTTCATTCTACAGACCCGACATGTTTTTTATGGAAGAAAGTGACGATCGAATAGTTCACCTGGTAGTGAGTGTAACGTCTGCCCATAACAAATGCTGTGTCATCACAACATTTCTGTGTGGAACCACACTGTCCTCGTCACTCTGAGACATCAGTTCACGTTTCATATGCCCATTAAATACATTAGCCTTTCAAACCGAAACATACAAAATTGTATTTATAGATTTCGGGCATGAAAATAGCGAACACAAATCTCATGGTAGGAGAAACATTAAACGAAAGTCCAGCTGTTTACATATACCACATATTACATATAAACACAGGCTAATACATTAAATCCTAAAAACAACTTAAAACTTATTACACAAAATTAGTTATCAACTAACGACCCGCCCCGGCTTCGCACGGGTGGCAATTTAATAATGAAGAAAATGAGAAATGCGCTTAGCAAAAAATATTATATATTAAGTACTGAAAACAAGTCACAGCAAAACTGTCAAACTAAATGACACATTTCTTCTATTGAGATTTTATTAAGAAAAAAGCATTCAAATTTCCGACTTTTCCGGTGTATTTTCGGAAAATTTTCTTTACCACGCCACGAGGTCGTCAAGGTATTTAAAGCAGATAAGGATATGAACATTTTTGGAACATGGTTCACTTGTGGTTTTACGAAAAACGCCAGAGCTAAGATTTCGCAAAAATATAAATTCGCGCATCGCATGCTGCACCGACTGACTGAATGTGCATTATTTGTAAAGTTTTCAATACGGTTGGTTTCGTTTTAAAATTACCCGTGTTTGCTTTCACTATTTTACAGATTCTTTGCCGGTGTTCGAATTACGTAAATGTTCTGAGCTCTTCTCGAAAATAAAATTGAAAAATATGTCTGTGTTTACGCAATAAAGAGAATTTCTTAACCTCATATGATAATCTGCAGGATACCAACACTGAAATAGGCGTTTTTAGTTTTGTCCGGCCTAATCTCGTAGACGGCTGAATTGATTTCGACGTGACTTTTATTGGAAGGTAGAGGACTTGTCAGAGAGTAATCGGAGCTACGAGTACTTTTAATTGTAGCTGCATTGGTAATTTTTTAATCAAACTAGTATCTTGCTTTTAGGTAGATTAAAAGATAAGCGAAATTTTTATTGCTATTGTATGTATTACTTTATATAGGTATATTTAGTTTACATAATGTAAAAAACAAACTAATAAATATTCGCATTGTAATGTGCATAAATCTTATGCGTAGTGGCACTGGGCCCTAGACAAACACTGGGACTTAAATAAATAATATCTCTGCTTTCTCACAACACCGCTAACGTCTGATGAATAATAAGTATCGTGTTGTGCATAGCCTTCGTTCTTTGCATTATATTTAACAGGGTAAATAAATGCAAATAAGATGGGTGTCGTGTTTCTGGCGATAGGACGCCGCAAGTTAAGTGCCGTACCGATATACATGTTATATCAAAGCGTAATTAAAAAATAATTGTATTTAAACAACAATATCTTTATTTATTTTATGCAAAAGTATAAATTATATTCACCATAAATAGAGTAGGGTACGTTATTATAAAGTACGGTCGGCAAAACTAGTCTAATATGAGACTTAAGAGCTGACGTCTCAGGGTGATGGGCGCAGTGTAGTGTCACACATAAATATTCTGGGTGACACAGCATTTGTTGTGGGCGGACGTTGCACTTACCATCAGGTGAACGTTTTGCTCAAAAGTTTGTTGTTTTATACATTAGTTCTTAAGTTTCAAATGCCCAGTGATACCCTAGCTCTCAGTGCCCTTCAAACCGAAACAGTAATGCTTGCACACTACTGCTTCACGGCAGAATAACTGGCCCTGGGGTGGTACCTACCTAGGTACGGATTCCTGCATAGGAAATCCCATATCTCAAAAACTACACATCTTTCATTCAATCCAATTATCTTTGAAATTGTTTGCTAGGTTCTAGCCGCCTCCATTTTTTCAGAATTTTTCACCGCATAGTTAAAGTTAGAGAGGAGGGGGCCCCACATTTTACGAATATAGAAGCAAAAATCTTAACAACTGTTGACTTAAATAAAATAGTTATTTTTTTACTTCATCATCATTTTTTCAAGATTTTTTTTCCATGTTACTGAGGGGCATGGATGTTGTGGAAAATTTCGTCAATATAGTGCCTACAGTCTCTCAACTAAAATGGTTTACTATGGGACTCTAAAAAGGACCAAGCATGTGACAGTATTCAACAAATGAAAACTTATAGTAAAAAGTAGTAAAGTTTCACAGTAAAAAGATTTTTTTTACTTAGACAAGTATTATTTGTGAATACGGGTGCGTGCGGACGTTCAGAGTAATAGATCCTTAAACCTAAGACAACAGATTTCGAGATTAATTAGTTGTTCTTACATACATTATAGTCAAGCCTTTTTCCCAGATAAGAGTAGGGAGAGGCTACAAATGTAGCCCCCGCGGGAAAGTAGACGTGATGGGTGGAGAACCACGTCGCTGCCATTTTGGTACGAGTCAGACAAAATCTGACTCTCCATTGCGTTCCCATGGGCAGTACAGTGACAGCATTGCATATTATGGTATTAATGTGCACGAATAAAGGCTGTCCTGTGGCTTAGTCGCCTCTTACAACAACTCAGTAGGAAAGAGGTAGGTGCTATTCTACTCTGCCGGACATCTATCGTCTGAAATAGTTGTTCTTACAACTGATTAAGCTCGAAAAAGAAAACTTGTAAAGTCTGTAACATAAAGCTATGCGATTATACGATACGGGAACAAAACAACTTTACGTAACTCGTGAGCGAGACGTATCAAGCCGATAAACAAGTTATTAGCATACAGCAGCACAGTCTTGTTACGTAAACACTAGCAAATTGTATAGTGGCGCTAGTTGAATTGTTGCACATTACTGATGCAAATTGTGATTCCACTTGATGAATTTTGGTCAAGAAGTTGAAGAAACTAACAGCCTATTTATGATTTCTTACATTTACGCGAATACTACATCCATACTAATATTATACATGCGAAAGTAACTCTCTCTGTCCCTCTGTCTGTTTGTTACCTTTTCACGGTTCAACCGCTGAACCGACCTTGACAAAATTTGGCACAGAGATAGCTTGCATCCTGGAGACGGACAAAGGATACTTATTATCCCGAAAAATCAAATAGTTCCAACGGGAAAATAAAAAAAAACCTGTATCCACGCGAAGTTGCGAATTATTCAAATAAAATTAGATTTAACGGATTTTATCGTGTTTAATTTTACTACTTATGAACCGACGTTTCGAGCGCTTTACAGCACTCATGGTCACGGTAGGACAATGGGTGCTGTCAGTACCAGCCTATTAATGTCTCATTGCTGAGCACAAGCTTCCCTCTCCTTCTGAAAGGGTTTTGGAGCTGAGTAGAGTCCGCCACGCTGCTCTAGTGCGTGTTGGCGGAACTCAAATGTCTTCGAAATATTTTTAGTTTATCAGACAAGCCGGTTTCCTCACGATGTTTTCGTTCACCGCTGAGAACGTGGTAAATCAGCACTCAAAATTGCAAAACAATTTTAGAGGTGCTGGCACTGGGGATCGACCTCAGGTCAGACGGAGTACTTTTACTTTTAAGGCAAGCGCCCGGTTTCTGAACTACCGCAACTCTTTAATCAAAACCTCCTTAGCGTTGGACCTTGGTTCGTTCGGGTGCTGGCAGTACTAGAATTGTCGATAATATTTTAAATGCCAATTTATCACGTGCTCGGAGGTGCAGGAAAAAACATCCTGAGTAAGCCTACATGCCTTACAAATAAAATTCGATTACACACGAATTCCGTCTACCTGCACTGGAAGGACATTTCCTTCGCCAAGACTGTATAAATAATTAGGGAGTACGGCTTCCAGAAGAGGGACTTTTCTAGGGTTACTTCTAGGTACTTTGTTTATTAAATAAAAACATAAAATTAAAATGTTAATAATCAAAGTATAGTCCATCGTAATCTATAACCCTAACCCAAAGTTCAGCCAGCTCTTTGGGACCTTGGCAAACCATGCTTTTATTTTAGATACAGAGAATTCCCGTACTGAATTTTCGACGTCTCGTTTTTTTTTCCACGAAAGAATTTCGCCTGTTGTAGGAGTTCGTGTTTTCGGTTTACTAAGCCTGGACATTTTTGTGATTAAACCTCAAACATTTATGTTAATTGACAAGAACATATTCCGGCAGTGACAGTTCGACTTCCTGGACTTATCTCGTCGTACACTTAAGTTTCATATTTCACCATACACACACCGCGTGGCTCAGTGGTCAGAGTACCTGACTTCTAAGCCGCGGGTCCTGGGTTCGAATCCCAGACGGAGCCAACATTTGTGCTAAAACATAAATTGTTGGTTTTCGGGTCTGGTTGTGTGGTGATTGTCCCCGTGTTTCTGACACTGCATCCTAGCCTACCTCCGATCTTATCGCATCAGCGTTACATCGGGCGCGGGTAGGTTGGGACGAGTGAGTGCCTCTGTGTTTGCGCGTACACTTGTGGCACTATAATATCTCCTGCGCAGCTGATGGCTCTCGACAGTAGTCGGAAGTTGTCGCCGTGGTCGAAATCGGCTAGGAGAACATCAATAAGACTTGAGACTCCAATTGACTTCTTTTCACGACGGGTACCGGTAATTGCCCGTTGTCTAACCACTGATTTGCTATATCTAGTTTTTTTTTATTGAATTAATTGATGAAACGAATGAAACGTTTACCTGATGGTAAGTGCAACGTTGCCCATATCAAATGCTGTGTCACCTAAAACTTCTGTGTGACACCACCACATTGCGCCCGTCACCTTGAGACATCAGTTGTTAAATTTCATATGCCCACTGATTACACTAGCTCACCACGCCCTTCAAACCGAAACACAGTAACATTTGCACACAACTGTTTCACGGAAGAATAACTGGCCCTGGGGTGTTACGTCATCATCATCATCATCATCATCATTTCAGCCTAATCTAATCTCTACCAGACGTTTCGTCTAATCTTCATCTAATTCACTACATCCGACAGCTTTTACAGGTCTTACCTTATTATTATAAGTGGCGATGTATGGCATCTTTCAAATGCCCAAGTGAGTTCTATAATTGGCGAGTATTGGTTTGGTAGTATTGGGTTGGTTTTCAACTGCTTCCATTGTAGCCTCAATACCAAAGGACGGCCGAAGAGCGATCGACCTTCAAGAACCAAATCTCAACTGTTAAAACAATTAAACCAACTCTGTGCCGTTCGCTCCTTAACAATGTCTTTATCATGACCGCGTGGCGTAGTGGTTAGCGTACCTGACTTCTGCGCCACCGGTCCTGGGTTCGATTCCCAGCCGGAGGTAACATTTGTGCAAAAACACAAATTGTTGCTTTTCGGGTCTGATTGTGTTGTGCATGTGAAATGTATGTTTGTAAAACTCACCCACGATACAGGAGAAAATCCTACTGTGGGGCTTCGTTTTAAAAAAAAATTACATATTTTCATCGCTGCCGTGGCTACTTTAAACTTTTGTTTCCAATAGTGTTTTAGCAGTCGGCTCGGTTGGCGCAGTAGTTAAGCCCTTGATTTCTGAGCCGCGGGTAGCGGGTTCGATGCCCGCACAGGACACAAATTAGTATGGCCTACAGATAGTTGTTCCGGGTCTGGGTGTCTGGGCATGTGGAATTTATATGTGTAAAGCGCACCCACAACACAGGAGTAATCGCACTGTGGGTTATCGTTTAAAAAAAAGCTATCATGAAGGAAGGTAAGTTACTTTGCTAAGATCCGCATGCAAAATATAAAAATGGTAATAAATACATTTTTATATTTTGCATGCGGATCTTAGCAAAGTAACTTACCTTCCTTCATTATAATGGATTTCAGCAAAGTAACGCCTGATTCTATTAAAAAAGCTATCGCCATCATCGCCCTCCCTAATTTTATTACATTAACGTCTTACACTGTCAGTAAACTATAACGGTATGAAAGTAAAATATCGTCACTATTAATGGAACTAGCGAACTCTACGACAGGAGCCCCCGAGTTGAATCTTCTCTAGTTTGCTTTACACTATTTTAAATTTTGCACATGGATATTATCAAATTAACTTTCCCTATCAAAGTTGTACTTCATCTTTTTTTCTTTTAAAAACGCTGCCCCATATTAGAATTTCTTCTTCTTCGTGGCTGCGTTTTACAGACACAAATTCCACATGCACAAACACCGAAACCAGGAACAACTATCTGTAGGCCATACAAATATTAGTCCCGTGTGAGAACTTAGCCACTGCGCGAACCGAGCCTCATTAATGTTCAGTAACGCCTGATTATAACGCGTGATTATATTAACTATGAAGTACAAATTTCTAAATGAAAAAAAAAATTGCACGAATGTTAGGTAACTCCTATGCACATTCTATGCACTGGTGGTAGGATTCCTATGCAGGAATCCGTCTAGGTAGGTACCACCTCAGGGCCTGTTATTGTGCTGTGAAGCAGTAGTGTGCAAACATTACTGTTTCGGTTTGAAGGGCACTGTGAGCTAGCGTAATCACTGGGCATATGAGACTTAAGAACTGATGTCTCAGTGTGACGGGCGCAGTGTGGTGTCACACAGAAATATTCTGGGTGACACAGCATTTGTTGTTTTGTTTTGCTCGTTTCGTCACTTTATACAAAAAAAAAAAATCTCATCCCGTGGGTGTCGTAAAAGTCGACAAAGGGAAAACGAAAACCAGGAGATGGGCAGCGGAGCATCTTCCTGGATCATCTCAATAAATAAACTGCGGTTGCCAACCTGCCTGCCAAGCGTGGCAACTATGGCAAAATCCCCCCAAAATGAGAGCTTCAAACTTTTTGTGGCATTTTAAGGGGACGGCCTATGTTCAGTAGTGAACTAGTGAAAGGCTGAAGTGATGATGATTAGGTAATACGGATAAGAATTACTTGATAATTTTCCATCGATTTCTTTGCATAAACGTCACACCTTGATGAACAAGACGTCTAAATTACGTCTAGACAAACTTAATAAATCACAAAAAGTTCTATTCAAGCATGAAATAAAGCTGTGCGCTGGGCCGACAAAGATCAGCCGGCCGCCATTATGTGTTTATAAACAATCAAAGAGCGCGATCGGCCGTGCCAACCTTCGTCTTTGTTTCTAAGAAAAACTTATTACTGAATGGGATTTTTAATGTTTTTAATTTTGTAACGCCTGATTACAGATAGATGCGGCCGAATCTTTCCTCCAAAAAAGTACTGCATACTTTGGCGGAGCAAAAACAATAGTTTTTTTTTTTGTAAGAAAACATTTAAAGAGACGATAGTTTGGTGCTGTTTTGAACGTTCTTAATTGAGGTTCATAAAACTGGTTTTATCGCAAGAACGGGTATTTATTTAAACCGGATTTTATGTAAGACATTTTTTTTAATAACAGATCATTACTGAACGATACTGAACTTGAACGGTGCTGTCCGATGTATATGACATTACATCAGATAACGCAAACAATTTGACCTGCCACTTATCAGTAAGACAAAAATGTAACTTGAAAGCAACTTGCGGTATTGGTGGTAGTATTTCTATGCAGGAATCCGTCTAGGTAGGTACCACGCCAGGGCCAGTTATTCTGCCGTGAAGCAGTAGTGTGCAAGCATTACTGTGTTTCGGTTTTAAGGGCACTGTGAGCTAGCATAATCACTGGGCATTTGAGACTTAAGAACTGATGTCTCAGGGTGACGGGCGCAGTGTGGTGTCACACAGAAATATTTTGGGTGACACAGCATTTGTTGTGGGCGGACGTTGCACTTACCATCAGGTGAACGTTTTGCTCGTTTCGTCACTTTATAATATAATATTAAAAAAAAATTCTATTTCTCCATCACAAATAGAATTTACATACCTAGTACTATATAAGGCCGAAATATAGATATCTTTACCGTTCCCGCTATCTATCAATTATTTAAAGCCCCCGATCAGAACTAGAACTGTAAATCAGGTTTTAAATAGACAATTTACGATGACTTCAGCATCAGGTAAAGCCATAGGCTGAATGAATATTAATAAACTAAGACATAGAAATATACTTAAGTAATATGCGAGTAGAAAACTCGTTCGCGGAGTTAGAAATAGAACGGGAAGGTCGCCGACCTTAGATACGGGACACTGTTTTCATTACACTCCGCATCGCGGCCTGTGCTCACTTGACATTTGTTTATAATTGGTTACGTCACTTACTCAAAGTGATGTAAACAAAGTTATCTCTGTTTACTATGAATAAACATATCGCCGCAACTAAGATGTAAGTAAATGTAGAGATCTAAATACAAGGTTGTTTACTAAGTAAATAAATATTTACCCACACATGTTCGTGCACGCCATTTTCTTTTAGTCTGTCCATAACAAATGCTGTGTCAACCAAAACATTTCCGTGTGGCACCACACTGCGCCCGTTACCCTGAGACATTAGTTCTTAAGTCTCATATGCCCAGTGATTACACTAGCTATGTTTGCACACTACTGCTTCACGGCAGAACAACTGGCCTGGGGTGGTACCTATCTAGACGGATTCCTGCATAGGAATCCTAGAACCAGTAAGTCTAGTGTTTTTCCTTTCGTTATTGATTTTTCCGCTAAACTCAATTAAACGTTGTGGCCGTGTAAAAAAATCTGCCGCCCACTTCTATCCATTTGAGTGTCTTCGAGTCCACAAAGCGAAATGGAAGCCAGGAATCATGGATTCCAGTAGATGCTGGAATAACTACAATGAAAAAAAAATAGATATGCTTTAAAAAGTTTATCAATACCCATTCCTATTGCTGATTTTGCGGGCCGATTTGAACTATATAGGATTAAAAATATGGGAAAATGTTTCCTTATTCCAAAATGGCTGACAAAACCCACGTCTATAAATAGATACGGTCAGGTTAATCTTCCGCAATTTATGTATCTATACCGGTACACGTCGACTCTATCGTCCTGCAGCACGCGTACAATCGCGACACATAACTCCGAGCCTGACTGAATAAATGCCGGCACTACACACTACGTTCCTTTGCCTTGAG
Source organism: Luehdorfia chinensis (assembly GCA_019845155.1). Classification (NCBI taxonomy): domain Eukaryota; kingdom Metazoa; phylum Arthropoda; class Insecta; order Lepidoptera; family Papilionidae; genus Luehdorfia; species Luehdorfia chinensis. Next base: position 3,121,432 of record JAHVAK010000551.1, on the reverse strand, counting down.
TTATTGCCTAATAAGTTTTTTCCTGTGTCAACAATATCAACTTCTTATTTATTTAATGCTTGCTGTTAAAAGAATTCTGCCTGAATTTCAAGTCAATCAATATTTGTTATTTATGTGATAAGATCACTGTATCCCATAAGGGGTAGTCAGAGACTGGGCACTCACTGCAAAATCAGATGACTGCCACAATCCACGTTTCACCAAAACAATAGAATGCACTTGGTGTGATAGGTGGTAAGCCCATCGCCACCATGCGCTGTTGGGTGCACAGTGCAGTTTTATTCCTTACTCGCCTTCTTCGAGATCCATTGGATGAGATGGAGTGGTAGTATTCTTTTAACCGAGAAATTTTGTAAATTGTTTAAGGAAGCAAGTTTTTCCAAAAGGTGTAGGTAAGTATATTATTACATAATATTTGTCAATCTGCACTTGTTCGTTATATCCACAGGTACTAATGGACCTGGACCATTCCAAGAACAACACTTAAAAGAAAATGGTATATTAACATTTTATTAATTTTATAAATTATAAATGATTAACTTTTGAGTGAACTTACTTTTTTTTTAAAAAAAGTAACTATATTAAAATTAGGATCTGTTGCCGTTTCTTTTTAACTGTAGAAATTTTACTATTTCTTAATTGCGTGATTTTCTTTTTTAAGTTTTTTTATTTATTTTTTACTTTCTAAATAATAATTACGTTTTACTAAATAAAGAGCGTATTATGTTAATTTAGTTAAAAATATACATTCTCTTTTCCGTTTTGGACATTATAATTAATGTCCTGTAAAGAATACAAATTAATAACTAACAGATGATTAAAATTACAGGTGATCAGTCTGTCTACCGTCTACCACATGGCTCAGATATCAACATTCCTGCCTGCTGATGTTTTCGTTCTGGATTCGCATCCCAAATGAGTGCCAATATTGGTAAAAATATTTATTAATGGGGCAAGACTGGATTTACCTCGATCTGACCGTTCCTCCAATTTTCTCTCATACGCATAACATCAGGCACGGTAAGTGGGTGCCTCTGTTTGTGATAATACTTACGTTTCTATATCATATCCTGCGCAGGTGTCCACTTCTGGTTGCTAACCGGAAGTAGTTGCCATGGTCATTATAATCTGCTGAAGCAAAAACTACTGAACAAGAACTGAAATGCTTGGTTTTAGCGTTTAGCGGAGATTTAAGTAAGTCAACGCGACGTGATGGGTGGCGAACCACATCGCCCCATTTTGGTACGAGTGAAAAAATTGTGAATTCCCATTGCGTTCCCACGAGCAGTATAGTGGTGGCATTGCATATCATTGTATTAATCTGCACTAATAAAGGCTGTCCGTACAATACCTGAGTCGCCTCTTACGACACCTCGGTAAGTAAGAGGTAGGTGCTATTCTGCTCTGCCGGACACCTATCAGCTTTGAACGGTAAGACGATATTTGGTCACATTACGTAAAAATGTTAAAGACGACCGCGTCGCCTAGTGGTCAGACTACCTGACTTCTACGCCACAGGTCACACGCCACACAAATTGTTTGTTTTCGGGTCTGTTTGTGCGAGGCAACTATGGCAAAATCCTCCCAAAACGAGAGCTACATATTTTTGTCTCAATCTGTGAGGGAGGTATATGTTCAGCAGTAGACTAGTGTAGGCTGTAATGATAATGGATCATGGGTCCAGATGATCAATAAGCTGGCTTTTGTTAAGATCGTTCGTATACATATACTACGAACAATTGACAACAGAAGTGGTAGGATTACAAATAAAGAAAGAAGGTGCGGCACACCAGGTTCAATGCAACTCAAGCATACAAAAGCAGACTGGCTGCTAATGATCACGAAGATAGTATGAAAACCACTCCCAGGTTCTCACTCGGTTTAAATTTCAAAATAAGTATATGGAAGAGAGGAAAATATCGAGGTCAACTGTGTTAAAGGCGATTGAAAGGTCAATACGAACCAACGCTGTCTGTCATTTATCATCAGTAACCCTTGCAAGCACCCCAGTAAGCATTGGTACTTGACCAATTTTTTTTTATTGAATAAAGTGATGGAACGAGCAAAACGTTCACCTGATAGTAAGTGCAACGTCTGCCCATACCAAATGCTGTGTCACCCAGAACATTTCTGTGTGACACCACACTGCGCCCATCACCCTGAGACATCAGTTCTTAAGTCTCATATGCCTACCTCACAGTGCTCTTTAAACCGAAACACAGTATTTTTTGCACGCTACTGCTTCACGGCAGAATAACTGGCTCTGGGGTGGTACCTACCTAGACGGATTTCTGCATAGGAATCCTACCAACAGTGAAAAACCCTGATTAAAGCACATTGTGCAGGTTATGCTTTGTTATAAACATAGAGATTTGCAACACAGGCATCCAGAACTCTGAAGGGGAATGGCGGTATTGAAACCGGACGAAAATTGTAAGGTAGTGATCAGAGAATAGAAATTTTGGGAAGTGGTTGTACGATCTGTGAACAGATGAAGAGCCACCGACGACTTAAATGATCCTCCTCTATTTTTAATATTGTACAGTTTAGCTTAAATATGTAACCCACCACTTATGTCTTCCATTTATTATTCAATGGAACTATAAACGTCTCGTTAACCTTCCATAACCTTCGTTGAACCACTTTCTTAAAGTCGTGCTGCATCATAGGAGACAATTAAAAATAAGGAATGACCGACGTAAAATCCTTAGAACGAACTAGAGTGTCCAATGAAGGTATTAAATAAAATATTGCTTTTCTTTTAATTAAAGGGTAGCCTAAGTTTAATGAATAAGGCATACCGGTCAGTCTACTGGACGACGAGATTATTCATAGCGATTAATAACTTAACCTGTTGCCATCATAAAATATGTACATGAAATTAGCTTCACGGGATTGAGATTAATGAATAGATGCATAGATTGCTTCAATTATTGACGATATAGGTAATCTACTGGTAGACTGCGTCCTTACAGCCGCAGGTAGTTATGCTGCCTATGATGTATGAAAACATTATCGTCATTGGAATGAAATGAAAATTATTTATTCTTGAACGTAAGAAATAAAATTTTGTTTGTCGAACGTCATTTTTTTTGTACCACCGTTTCGAAATAAGGTTCCTCTGACGCACAGAACACAGGATAGTATCATAGAAAATCAAAGCCTACTCTATATTTTCTTTTTAACCACCATAGTCCGCCTTTGGATATATACATCTTTGTCAGGGAGGATATGTTTTATCAGGCTTGGCAGGTGGATTGGAGTACTCTACACCGTATAGGGGAGTGGTTCCTGACCTTTTTTTGTTTTATTGAATAAAGTGACGAAACGAGCTAAACGTTCACCTGTTGGTAAGTGACATCTGCTCGTAACAAATGCTGTGTCACTAGAACATTTCTGCGCGACACCACACTGCGCCCTTCACTCAGAGACATCAGTTCTTAAGGCTTATATGCACAGAGATTACGCTAGCTCTCGGACACTACTGCTTCACGGCAGAATAACTGGCCCTGCGATGGTACCTATCTAGACGGATTCCTGAATAGGAATCCTACCAGCAGATACCCGGTGCGAGCATCAGTAAAATTGTTATTTTAAATCCTGATTTACCACGTGCTCAGCATTAGAAACAGCGTCCGCCAAGATGCTCTGGAGCAGCGTAACAGTCTATCCAGTTCCAAAATCCTCTCAGTTATGAGAGGAGGCGTCTGCTCAGCAGACGCCATTCATAGACATTTACTTCACTTTTTTCTTTCACATTAATATTTTTTAAAGAATTCGATCAAAATAAACATTAAAACTCATAAAATTAATTATTATTTAATCTAAAAACCGACTTCAACGCAGCAGCTCCAAACATGCTTATTCGAATTAAGAGTTTCATGATTTTCCCAAGGAACCGATCACCAGAACTTAATCAAATTTGTATGGGACCAACCGCGAGTATAATCAATTAAAGCAAGAAGAGTCAATATTACTTTATAATGCCTCCTTTTTAGGTGAAATACGTGTCGTGTTCTCGACTTCATTGGTGTGTATTGCCTAGTGGTAGTGTTGTAGGAGTGGAGGTTATCTGGTGGCGGCTCCCGATGGCGGTATATGTTTGCTTGTGCACTCTATTGAGAGAAGACGAGGAGTGTATGGGACGGCTCCTCATAGACACCTAGTTTATGAAAAGCTGTCCATAATACACACCATTTTTAATTTCTTATGATCTTATCAAATTAACTTTATTACCTTTAAAAAAAGAATAATTGAAATCGGTTCACAATTGGCGTAGATATCACGTACACATATGCACCTTTATACCTTTTTAATTTTTTGGAATCGGCCAATTCATTTGAAATTTAGAGAACGCAATGTTATTTTATTTCTACTGCCCAAATAACAGTCGGTCAACAAACAGTTCATTTGGTTTTTTGTTCGATGCTCTCTAGCGTGGCTTTATTTTTAAATGATTTGTACTGACCTTCCTTGATCAAATCTTGAAACAAAACTCGTGAAGCGGTTGAATAATATTTGTTTACCTGAAAATTTAAAGAGTTCTGTTTATTATTCTTGCGGTTATATTCCCAAGTAACAATTATACGATTTCTAGTTTTTACTGTTGAATACTTTATTGATCGTCTGAGGCATTCTCTGCCAGTCTACCAAAGGGCGATGCAGAGACAGGATAAGGTAGGTGTTGTAGAATATTTGAATTGTTAATATAGAATTTTTTTAAAAATAAATACATAATATATACTAAACACGTCCGCGACACTGAAACCTAGACTTTTGCAAAAGAAAACATAACAGCGAACGACATTAAATAAATAAATATGAACAAATATATAGATAAATAAAATACAAAATCTATACATAAATACATATAAGATGTATAATATATAAGTAATTATATAATATTAAACAACTATTTCTGTGATGGTTCTGTCAATTTACCTAGGAATGCTCACGAGCTTTCATTTTGAATGTGTAACGGTTACTTGCTGTCCTGATTTCAATAGGGAGAGCGTTCCAAAGAAGAACAGATTGTACAGGAAATGGATCGACGGACCAAGGAAGAGCTATAAGATGGACACTGAAATAAAAGATTGTTGGATGAACGAAGGTTTCTGTCATGATTAGAGCAAAAATACTGAAAATAAGATATAAGGTAGGAAGGGGGAGTAGGAGACGTCAGAATGGAGTAAAGGGTGGTGAGGGATCTACGGCGTTGACGAATGGGAAGCCACTTTAATTGAGACCGATAAGAAGACACATGGTCATACTTTCGAAGATTAAAAATGAATCGAATGCAGTTATTCAGAAGACGATCGTATTTATTGAGGAAATCTGCATTCAGGTCGAAATAGCACACATCACCATAATCGATTAGAGGAAAAATTAAGGTCTACAAGCGTAGCTTTAACCCTGGACGGGAGAAAATTTTTTTGGGCGGTAAAGTGCCCGCAGGGTACCGGTGACTTTCAGACTCACATTACAAGTGTTATTTGTAACTTGCCACGACATGGTTGACCTGTCCAGTCTCGTTTCCCGAGAGGGCGAAAAGTGGGCTGCTGACGTGGTCTCTGCCTACTAAAATGGGAAAGAGGCGTGAATCTACGTATGTATGGGAAAGCGTGAATGTATTTATGTAACTTTAAGTGCTGACCCATCACGTGTTAGGATGTTGAAACATCGTAAGGAAACCCGCACGCCTTAAGATGTAAGAAAGCTAGTACCGATGACACTAAGATTTTGATGGTGTTATTAGTTGAAACAGTTCATACATAGGAGCACTTGTAGATTACAGCAGTAGTGACAATTATCATCATCATCATTTCAGCCTATCATTAATCCACTGCTGAACATAGGTCTCCCCCATAGATTGCCACAAAAGTTTCTAGCTCTTTTGCTTTTGGTAGCGGCTTAATAAAATCTACCACCCCATCTCTTCCCGTGGGTGTCGTAAAAGTCAACGAATGGAAAACAAAAACCAGGAGATGGGCAGCAGCATCCTCCTGGAACATCTAAATAAATAAACTGCGGTTGCCTAACCGCCTGCCAAGCGCGGCAACTATGTCAAAATCCCTTCAAAATGAAAGCGGGAGGAGGCTTATGTTCAACAGTGGACTAGTGATAGGCTGAAGTGATGATGATGACTTTACATTCTATAAAAACAAATATTAATAAGTAGATAAGTATTACTTAGAAATATAATAAACATTGACCTTGAAATTTTACTCTCATCGTACCCAAAGGTTTCACAAAAACTTTCTTTAACAATTTAAACAAACCAATAACATACAAGTTACAGTGCAGGCTTCCCTACGATGTTTACCTTCGAATAAGCACTGCAATTTTAGAGTTTACAGTTTTAGAGGTGCCGACACGGAGGATCGAACCCAGGTCACTCGCGTAGTATGAAGTGCTACTACGTCTGGAGGAGTAACATGATATTAAGCCATTAAAAAAAGTAAAGTCTTTCCTATAATCACACATTATGCAATTATTCACCAGACAATTAGAGATATTAAATAACATCAGGCGCTATGAATTATATGAACTATGAAATTAATTCCTCTAAAAATTCTTGAATAATATTAAAAGATAATGTATTTTTTATTAAGTTAGTAGAAATCAATACTGATATTATAAATGCGAAAGTAAATCTCTCTGTCCCTCTGCCTGTTTGCTACTTTTTCACGGATCGACCTCTGAACAGTTCTTGACTAAATTCGGCACAGAGATACGAGGGGTGATCCAAAAGTAATGATAATCAATAATAAACACAATGAATAAAATAAATAAATAAATTTATTTCTCAACATAGTCTCCTAGCAAGTCTATACATTTAGTCCATCTCTTTTCTAATCCTAAAATTCCCTTAGAAAAAAAATCTTTATCTTGACTCTCAAAAAAGTCCTCAACCGCGGCCATCACGTCGCTATCATCGTCAAATTTCTTGCCTCGGAGGTGTTCCTTGAGTCGTGGAAAGAGATAGAAGTCGCTGGGGGCTAGATCTGGTGAATAGGGGGGGTGTTCCACCAGCTCAAAGCCCGCTTCCTGAATGGCAGCCATGGCAATTGCAGCTTTGTGAACCGGTGCGTTGTCTTGATGGAACAGCACTCCAGCCCGCAGTTTGCCTCGCCTTTTCTCCTTAATAGCCTCCCGCAATCTTCTTATTTGTTCTGCATAGTAGGAGCCTGTAATAGTGGCCCCCTTTTCCAAGTAGTCCACCATGATTATTCCTTCAGCGTCCCAAAAAACAGACGCCATAACCTTCCCTGCTGAGCTTGACACTTTGAATTTCTTCGGCGTCGGTTCATCGGATCGTTTCCATGTCATCGATTGTTGTTTTGTTTCAGGATCAAAATGGTGGATCCAGGTCTCGTCCATGGTCACAAAACGTGACAAAAAATTATCCTTGTCTGCCTGGAACTTTTCGAGATTTGCTCTTGACATGTCGACTCGTTTCTTCTTTTGCTCGTCGTTTAACATTTTCGGTACCCAACGCGCGGAGACCTTTCTCATATGCAATTCGTTCGCAAGGATTCTTTGAATGCTGCCATATGAGATCCCTGTGACCTCAGCTACATGCCTGATAGTCACTCTTCGATCTTCCAATACAACTTCTTCAACTTTTTTCACATTTTCTTCAGTGAGGGACGTCGATGGGCGTCCTTCGCGGTGTTCGTCTTCCGTCGATGTTCTTCCCAACTTAAACTCCTTAGCCCAGCGTGCAACTGTGGAATATGGAGGAGAAGAGTACCCTAATGTTTCCACCAAGTCGCTGTGTATGTCTTTGGTAGACATTTTTTTCAAGCAGAGATTATTTAATGACAGATCTGATTTCGTGTGGTTTTCCATTTTGATGTTCACTCCTTGAACAGTCCGTATTCAAACTGAATGTTAGCTCCCGGGAATCGTGGCCTATTTATATGATTTTTTTCCCTGAACTTAGTGGTTAACTGAGATAAGTGACTGAAATTTTTTGGTATTCTTGTGTGCACTAGAAATAACTGATTATCATTACTTTTGGATCACCCCTCGTAGCTTGCATCCTGTAGACGGACATAAGATACTTTTTATCACAGAAAATCAATAGTTCCCACGGGATATTTAGTAAACCTCGCGGACATCAGCTAGTATATTATATAACAGGTAAATACAGTTTTTCTTTAGTAAATCGTTAAATTCCACGCACATTAAAAGAGAAACACATGAAAGTAAGTACTTTTTATTTATAAATACTTTTTATTAAATAATATTCACATAATCATATTGTCAGGAGACATTTATTCTAATTACGAGTTTTCAAACAAACAGCAGTGACTAAATATTCTTCGTTTTCTTTATATGTTCCTCAAAAAACCCAAACAAAACGTTCTAGAAATATCTTTTGTGGTATCCCTGATCCAATGTCAAATAAACAACGACCACGCGCGATTAGTCTCACCAAAATCACGCTGCCCGTGATATCACAGGCCTTACAAGTTATTGCATCACGGAAATACTCCGCGCCCGGCCGTGTTTTTGCCAATTCCAGGTCAGGCGTAAAAAACACCCAGCTATTCCCATTCCGACATCAAACTGAATATGCATGAGATCGATCGAAGTTCGTTAAGTCAAACCCGAAGCGGTAATTTCGTACGTTTAATTTTGTTTTACAAATCTGCATTAATTCTTACAATTAGAATTCTGTTAGAATAGCTATAAATTTCTTTTGTACTATAGTACTATAGAACTGTTACCTATCTTGGTAGCGCAGCTGCGTGGTTTTTAGGTGAGAAGATAATAATTGCGAAAGCTGATTTCGGGTTTGGATATACGTTTGTAACACCTACCGTATATCTAATACAGGCAATATTAACCAACATTCCCTCTGATCTTATCATATAGGCGATACAATCACGTGACTGGCGTGTACTGGTGGTAAGAATTCTATGCAGGAATCCGTCTAGGTACGTGCCATCGCAGGGCCAGTTACTCTACCGTGAAGCAGTAGTGTGCAAACATTATTGTGTTTAATTTTATAAGTTTTGAAGTTCATTTTTATCGTATTCGTTTAAAAATATTAAAGTGAAAGTAAAAAGTGAAGTAATTGTCTATGAATGGCCTCTGCTGAGCACAAGCCTCCTCTCACAAATGAGCGTTTTGGAGCTAGATAGACTGCTTCGCTGCTCCCGAGCATCTTGGCGGACAATGTTTTCTCACGCTGAGCACGTGGTAAATCAGGATTAAAATAGCAATTTTAGTCATGCTCGCTTCGGGGAACTGCTGGTAGGATTCCTATGCAGTAATCCGTCTAGATAGGTACCATCGCAGGGCCAGTTATTCTGCCGTGAAGCAGTAGTGTGCGGGTGCTAGCGTAATCTCTGGGCATATAAGACTTAAGAACTGATGTCTAAGGGAGACAGGCGCAGTGTGTTCTGGGTGACACAGTGTTTATTATGGGCGAATGTTGCGCTTGCCATCAGGTGAACGTTTTTGCTCGTCTTGTCTCTTTCTACGATAAATAAAAACTATTGTAACACTTATATGTCACGTATATCTAATAATGCATCTAACACACCCTTCCAGCCTTATCATGTAGGCGTTACGACCGCTTGGCCGAGTTTTCAGAGTAATTGTTTTACTCGCCGCGGTACATCGGTTCGAATCAAAGTTGGAGGCATCATTTCTGCAAAAACAAATTGTTGGTCTTCGAGAGTGGCAGTGTTGTACCTTATCTCCGACAAATCCTAACTCCTAATCCAATCCTAGCATACCTCCGATGTTATCGCATGAGAATTACATAAGGCGCGGTAAGGTTAGGATGAGTGAGTGCCTCGTTTTCGCGTACACTTGCACTGTAATATCTCCTGCTCAGTTTACAACTTCCGACAATATACTGAATTTGTCGCTATGGTCGGTAGTCGGCCAGGAGCATACAACAAGATCACTCGCATGGACGTGATAAAATATCCATTAATTGTATACCATTTGATCAAGACAAAGGTCAAAACGGTTCGAGTGACCTTGCGGAGTTGATAAGTGTTAAGTTGCTATTCAAAATCAAATATTTAATTCTTGCTAAACTTATCGACCAGTGGTGTTATATTTCAATATTTAACTTTATTGATTCGCGCTTAATTGAACCTTGATGGTCTTCTGGCCGATTTCGACCACAACGAGAACTTCCGAATATTGTCGAGAGCTACCAACTGCACGGGAGTTATTATAGTGCCACTAGTGTACGCGCAAACACAGGAGCCCTCACTCGTCCCAACCTACCCGTGCACGATTTATCGCTGATGCGATAAGATCGGAGGTAGGCTAGCATGCTGTGTCAGAAACACGGGGACTATCACAACACAAACAGACCCGAAAACTAACAGTGTCTGCTTTAACACAAATGTTGGCTCCGGCAGGGATTCGAATCGAAGACCTGCCGCGTCAGGCCACGCGGTCCTCAATAGAACCTTATATATTACGAACAATAACCAATGAAATAAACGAAAAGAATTTAACGTTAAGAACAGTTCCTTTTTTAACCGACTTCAAAAAAGGAGGTTCTCAATTCATCTGTATATTTTTTTATGTATGTTCTGGCATAACTTCTTTGTTAATTAACAAATTTTATGATTTTTTTAGTAGAAAGGGGGGTATCGTAGCGGTGTAGTGGTAGTGGTGTAGTGGTCGTAGTAGTGGTGGTCCCATATAAATTTGGACAAAATCAGGTGACGGAATCTCCTGGATTAATCGTATATGTTCCCATTTTTATACATGTTCTCCGATATTTCCGTCAACTGTGGACTAATTTCAAAAAATATAATTATCAATGTTTAGTTTGAAAGGGGATACCGTAAGGGTGGTCCCACAGATTTATGCTAGTTATTCTGCCCTGAAGCAGTAGTGTGCAAACATTACTATATGTGCGTGCGTGCGTGCGTGCGTGCGTGCGTGCGTGCGTGCGTGCGTGCGTGCGTGCGTGCGTGCGTGCGTGTGTGCCGGTTTGCGTGCGTGCGTGCGTGCGTGCGTGCTTAAGAACCGATGTCTCGTGGTGATAAGTACGTTACACCACGACTGTTATAAATATGGCAGAATAGCCAATTCTAACACCACATATTACATATACATATTTCGAACATAGATAGACCAATAAGGCGAATGCCCGGTGCCGACCTCTAAGCTACCTTGGTCCTTCGTTATGTAAAATGCTATTTAATTACAAATTTAGACCCAAAGACGCACTTAGCCGTTGAAAATAAATACTACCAAACATATTTGGTCTTTTTATCTAAAACTACTGCGATCAGTATTCTCAGAAAACCAAAAAGGGATTTCTGTGATTTAAAACAAAAAGAAGTATAATGGCAATGGCGTCCTTTTGGCGGTTACAAATATTTCTTGGAATTTATTAATCGGGCTTCGATACCATAATCCGTGCTTTTTTAAAACAAGAAAAATCTATGATTTGGCTTTCGGAACTGCTGCACTAAAATATTATAAAAATTAAAACATTACTTTCGAGTTTCGGCGCCTACTCATAACGTTTTTAATATTTAGTGTAATTTGTAATATCGGTGTATATTTTTAGATTTCATCTTTAATATTGATAGTTTATTATGCAGCAGGTGAATAGTGATACTAAAATTATATCCAAGTCCGAGATCGTGCTTTTAGTTTTATGTCCATCAGTATAACAAATATTCAATTAAAGTTTATTATCATTATACTGTTTATATTCTGACAAACCTTGACTTGCTGCTTATTGAAAAAAAAAAAGTAAAGATTGCTAATAATTACTAAAAAGCGACCAAGTACGTGTCGGACCACTCACAGTGAAGGGATTCGTAGTGGCCACACACTCGCACTGACCTGCGAAAGGCACCTTCGATATATGCACTCCACCATCTCGGACTTGTACGAGGGGTGATCCAAAAGTAATGATAATCAGTTATTTCTAGTGCACACAAAAATACAAAAAAATTTCAGTCACTTACTCAGTTAACCACTAGTTCAGGGAAAAAAAATCATATAAATAGGCCACGATTCCCGGGAGCTACATTCATTTGAATACGGACTGTCAAGGAGTGAACATCAAAATGGAAAAACACGAAATCAGAGCTGTCATTAAATACCTCTGCTTGAAAAAAATGTCTACCAAAGACATACACAGCGACTTGGTGGAAACATTAGGGGACTCTTCTCCTCCATATTCCACAGTTGCACGCTGGGCTAAGGAGTTTAAGTTGGGAAGAACATCGACGGAAGACGAACACCGCGAAGGACGCCCATCGACGTCCCTCACTGAAGAAAATGTGAAAAAAGTTGAAGAAGTTGTATTGGAAGATCGAAGAGTGACTATCAGGCATGTAGCTGAGGTCACAGGGATCTCATATGGCAGCATTCAAAGAATCCTTGCGAACGAATTGCATATGAGAAAGGTCTCCGCGCGTTGGGTACCGAAAATGTTAAACGACGAGCAAAAGAAGAAACGAGTCGACATGTCAAGAGCAAATCTCGAAAAGTTCCAGGCAGACAAGGATAATTTTTTGTCACGTTTTGTGACCATGGACGAGACCTGGATCCACCATTTTGATCCTGAAACAAAACAACAATCGATGACATGGAAACGATCCGATGAACCGACGCCGAAGAAATTCAAAGTGTCAAGCTCAGCAGGGAAGGTTATGGCGTCTGTTTTTTGGGACGCTGAAGGAATAATCATGGTGGACTACTTGGAAAAGGGGGCCACTATTACAGGCTCCTACTATGCAGAACAAATAAGAAGATTGCGGGAGGCTATTAAGGAGAAAAGGCGAGGCAAACTGCGGGCTGGAGTGCTGTTCCATCAAGACAACGCACCGGTTCACAAAGCTGCAATTGCCATGGCTGCCATTCAGGAAGCGGGCTTTGAGCTGGTGGAACACCCCCCCTATTCACCAGATCTAGCCCCCAGCGACTTCTATCTCTTTCCACGACTCAAGGAACACCTCCGAGGCAAGAAATTTGACGATGATAGCGACGTGATGGCCGCGGTTGAGGACTTTTTTGAGAGTCAAGATAAAGATTTTTTTTCTAAGGGAATTTTAGGATTAGAAAAGAGATGGACTAAATGTATAGACTTGCTAGGAGACTATGTTGAGAAATAAATTTATTTATTTATTTTATTCATTGTGTTTATTATTGATTATCATTACTTTTGGATCACCCCTCGTAGCTAATGAAACGGATTAATTTTTTGTTCTCTGAATGAGACTGGTGATAGAATTCCTATTCAGTGATCCGTCCAGGTAGGTACCACCGCGGTGCCAGTTTTTCTGTCGTCAAGGAGTAATGTGCAAACCTTACTATTTTTAGGTCTGAAGAAGTACTGTTAACTTGTGTAATTACTGGGCATAGACTTAAAAACTGTTGTCGCAGGGGGACGGGCGCAGTGTGGTGCCACACACACACATAAGTACTGGGTGACACAGCATTTGTCCTAGGCGGGCGTCGGTCTTGAAAATTACAAAGCTACATGGATGTAACGAATACGTTTTAATATTCTTACCACCACATTAATACCATATGTACTAAAATTATTGCTTTAATAGTTGTGTTAATAAATTAATAAATTTAATGCCACACCAAATTTTTACCCTTTTTACTAGCTCCTGTACACGCAGTCTATTATTTTCATTGTTTATGTCTCAAAGCTGCGTACGAAAACAATGTAAACAAGAATAAACCACCAAAACATCAGCTATTATCCATTATTCTACTAACGAAGCATCGCCCAATTACAAAACTGGGTACAGTTTGTAACTCCAGACGTCCTTGAGCCCACCTCTGCGATGACAGGGTTGCCAGTCTGCTTTTATGGGCACTTATTCCAAATTGATGTAAGTTCATTATACCTTTCGCTTTGTCTACTACTTGGATTTTCAAATTATATTGATGTACGTGAGTAAAAAAGAGAAAAATTGAGTAGTAATACTTTTTGAATTATACAATTTTTAATTGTTTTTTTTTGTGTAATCGCTTACTTAACAAAAATTTACAATGAACAATTTTAAATGTCGATTCACCACGTGCTCGGCGGTGAAAGAAAACAAGAGGAATACTACCGCCGAGCAGCGTGGCGGACTCTTCTTCGACTCAACTCAGAAATGAGAGAAGCCCCGTGCTCAGCAGCGGGACATTTATAGGCTGTTACTTTACTTTACTACTAGGTATTTTACGTGTATGTAGTGTAATCACAACAGAATAAAAAAATTAGAGACTACCCTCGTAAAAAAACCTTTACATCATGATTTTCAATCTAACAGTAAAGCATCCCATTCATTGGAAATAGTATTCCCCTTTGAAATTTTTGATCTATAGGCAGCAGGAAGTAATATTCACTAACAGACTAAACTGGCAGACTGGCTTGCAGACTTATGGATGAACAGTTCTTAGAGTTATTTTAATCTTTTACAAACACCATCCACAATTATTTTCTTACAACAGTCTACTAAGACCTGGTAGGCAGGCAGAGACCACACACGTAGCCTACTTTGCGCCCACGGGAAACGAGACGTGAGGGATTACAAACCACGTCGCCGCCGTTTTGGTACGGGTCAAAAAGTTGTTACTTGTTCCCACATGTATAGTGACAGCATTGCATATTATGGTGTTCTTATGTTTGAATAAAGGCTGTCAGTACAATACCTTAGTCGACTCTTACGACACCTCGGTAAGAAAGAGATAGGTGCTATTCCACTCTGCCAGACACACAGCTGCTAATATTGTGTAATTAGAAATGTAAAAGCGGGAACACTGCAAACTATTGTCTCAATTTCATTCAATCTTACCAATCACATTTGCTAGCTTTCTCTCTCTTCTTCCATGTCACTAGCATGCTTCATTATTTTCTATCATAAGTTCCTGTGTTGTGATCTGTCGCCATAGAAGTGAGTTGATACATCTATCACAATGGTCTGAGTTAAATCTATTTTGATGAATAAAGCTGTATTATAAAAACTTACACTGTATTATTCCATTACTATCCAATATAGTTAAGAATAGAGTCCCTTTATGGATATCAAACAGTGGTGGAACTATACTGTTGTGGCACATTGCAAATTCATCAGATGGGGCCCTATTTCAATGTTAATAAATCACTATGTTTGTAGAAAAGCTATTATAATTATTATAAGCATTTCATTTAAAGAGTGTATTGAATTGAAATAACAATTTTATTTTTCATCAAATCTTGATACATATTTTTGTCTTATTTGTGTATTTTATTTTAGTAAATCAGTAGTAATAATAATTTATAGGATCCTCCTGTGCCTGTCATGTACTCCTTCGGCCGGTGGCCTATGTCATTATGCCTATCCTACCACCCTCTTGTTACACCAACAATTTTATACTAATATTAATCTTATAAGACAACAAATACTTAATGATAAAAGTCTCAAATGTCAAAGTTTCCAAGGTAAGATATACTCATAGCTTTTAATGGGCTAAGATCACAAAGTACACAGGCAGTGGTAGTTTTTATTTATTTGTAAAAAATAATGCCCTAGACAAGGATTTCTCCTGTATGTATTTTCTAGACATGGATTTCAAAGCTGAAAGCAAACAATTTGTGTTTTTGCACAAATGTTGGCTCTGGCTGGGAGACGAAGCCAGGACGACCATGTGGTTGTCAACTAAACTGGTGAGGCGAATCATAATATATTAAAGTTATAAATAGCTAATAAATAATTTATAAATTTACAAAATATTACTTAGGGTAGAGTATAAACAGGGTTTCCCAAACTTAGCCCAACGGAACACAAGTGTGTTCCTTTGAATATGAATAGATGGTCTACAACAGTTTGAAAAGAAAATATATCTAATGGAGGATGACAGATAGTTGGTCTGCAAAAATTCCAGATGATAGTTAAGTGTTTCACAAAAATGCAAACAGTTCCATTACAGAAAAAGTTTGTATATCCTTGACTTAAACAATCAAGTAAGAGTATCCCAATTTACTGCGGGGCACAGAACTTTTTTTAGGAAGCTTAAAGTATTATTGATTTATCTTCAGGGTTTTTCTTCTATTCTTTATAAATTACTGTTTGTATATGCATAAGTTATAATATAGAATATGTAGCTAAGAAACTTCTAAAAAATCTTGAAAATCAGAAATTATTGTTTTTGTGCTTCCCACCCACAAGCAATTTTTTAAAAATATATTTTTTTTAATTATTTAGTTTTAGTCTTCTTAAAGGTTAGTTTTCACAAAGAACCTCATTGTTCTTGTTAGAACTAATAAGAAACTATCTATAAATAAATTAAAACAACAACCATGTGACCATGCATAATTGATTGCAATTATTGTAATTATTAAAATGAAAATGTTTGGCATTACATTTTATATCACATATGTAAATAAAGGAATTAACAAAATAGGATATATCAACATCATTACTTTTTAGGTAGATACTGGTTTCCATAGCTCAAGTCAAGGTTGATAAGAAAAAGATGTACCCACTAAGGCAAAACAACTGCTGTCAGTTTTAAGATCTTATTTCAATGCGTGAATTGTACGTACCTGTATATATCAGCTCGAAATTGCTTCACAGCGATGAAATCCAATAATATGTAAGAGAACAACGTAAACTATTCACGGATATATCTTGCACATAATTTTCTTATCTTTGAAAAACTCAACAAAATCGAAGTGAACAACAAGAGAAAACATACCACATAACAAGATAAATGAAATGGAAAATACAGAAAACATGAGAAGGAAAGAGAAAAATGATACAAAAATGCTTACAAAGTCCATAGACAAAATCAGCTGTTGACAGTTGGCGACTAAGACATTAAATTCACTCTTGACTTAAACGTGTTACACACGATATGACTTGGTAATTTCTTGCTTAATCGTGTATGTTGTCCACATGGCGAGCAAAGAGTATAATAATTATTAGGTTAAATATACTGCGATGTTACGTTATACTATTAATCATTATCATCATTTCAGCCTATCACTAGTCCACAGCTGAACATAGGCTTCCCCCATAGATGGCCATTTGGGCGGATTTTGGACGCTTGGCAAACGGGTTGGCAACTGCAGTTCAGATGTTCACGGAAGATGCTGCTGGCCATCTCCTTATTTTTATTTCCCTTCTGTTCTTTTTATTTTACTTTCGACGACTACACGGGATGAGATGGAGTGGTAGATTTTCTTAAGGCGCCAACACAAAGCCTCTTCAACTATTACGCAAAGATAATTAGAGTCATCTTTTTAACATTTACGTTTATGGTAGAGTTTTCTGTACCCACAAGTTTAATGTACAATTAATTTTCCAACAATTGCAGGCAATAGTTCGATTAAATAGACTTTTTTTTTATTGAACTTCACAGGAATGAAAAAGTTTAGTAGTTAAGAAATATCTTGTTAACATTCTAGTCTTTTAAATATTTGAATAAAACTAAATTTTACGGATTCTGGATTTGATCGCAAAAGATCCTTTGAAATTTTATTTTGGTTAAACATGGGTTTGAACATTTGAATATCAATAAACTCGCCGGGTATATCACGTACCTTATTGCTACAAAGATTGATGTAAAAATACGATGGTACAGACTTCTCCAGATAAAAGTTTATCGGTACCAGAGTGGGTGACATAAACTCTTCATACTGATTTGAATTATAACTACCCTAATACTTTCGACGCTAATCTGTATATCTAATGGGTATACAGCTGATAACAGATCGGGAACTATGCGCGCTACACCACCATCTCTACATCGTTCTGGAAAAAAACGTACGTAGTCTGAATCAGTAGTAGAATCTATTACTGAAATTTTATCTAAATCAAATTGTAATTACCTGTGTTTAAGTAAAAGGTTAAAAATATAAATACATTTTTAGTTTTTTGAATATAAACTAAGTACCGTCGCAGAGTTCATTGTCCTAATGCATATGCATCACCCGTGTCCAGTAGCCCGCGCGAATCAGCTGATAAGTACACTAACACAACGCTCGAGTCGATCACTGCGATATACCCGTGCGCGCTCTGTCTAAGGTGATAAAGAAAGTTTTTTTTTTTCATAAGAAATCGATTTAAAATATCAGTTACATTAATAGCAGTGACAAAAAAATTTAGGTTTGACACAAATTTACGATATGACACGTTAACAACATTTATTAGGCCGGAGAAAAAGTATTTTTGCATAAAGTATGTATACTACATATAAACTTGTAATAAAATCTCTTAGGCTGTACAATTTGTATCTGGCTGGTTTTGATGACATTAAAAAGGTTACATTTAAAAAAAAGACACAAATTAGTAAAATGATGTTTCCAGCTATTTTTCATGACATTAAAAAAGGTTACATTTAAAAAGAAGAAACAAATTAGTAAAACATTGTTTCCAGCTATTTTTCATTTGTTTTTCTTTCTGTCAAAATGAGTGAATCTTATGAAGAAATAATCAAAAAATCATCAATTCATCAAGAAAAAAGGAAAAATTGCAACGCTGACCGCCAAAATAATTTGTGACGTTTATGGGCCTAATGCAGTGTCAGTAAGAATAGCACAAAGTTGGTTTAAGCGTTTTCAATCCGGGAATTTTGATGTCAAAGATGCACCTCGCTCTAGTCTCCCTTTTAAGGATAGAATAGACTCCATTTTTGAAATGAAGACAGATTGGCATATCAGTAGTTACGACATTTCTGAAGAACTGGGAATTGACCACAAAACAGTTTTGACGCATTTAAAAAAACTGGGTACACGAAAAATCTCGATATTTTTGGGTGCCACACGAGCTCACCGAAAGTAACCTAATGAACCGAGTACACGTGTCATTAGATTTCTTTCAGTGAGCTAGTGTGAGATCAGTGATTTACGATTCATTATTGAGACGTAATGAAACCGAACCGTTTTTGAAGAGATTGATAACTGGTGATGAAAAGTGGATCACGTACGACAAGAACGTGCGAAAAAGGTCGTGGTCAAAAGTCGGTCAGGCTTCACAGACTGTGCCAACACCTGGGTTAACTCGCAATAAGGTGATGCTGTTTGTATGGTGGGATTGGAAGGGTGTGGTTCATTATGAGCTTTTATCGTCGGGCAGAATTATCGATTCGGATCTCTACTGATGAGAATAAAATTTAATAGTATTTGAGAGAAAGTTCTTTTATCACGAAAACGCTACATAACACACATCTTTACCCATTCAGCAAAAATTAAGAGTTTGGCTGGGAGGTGTTAATGCATCCGCCATACAGTCCTGATCTGTCAGTCTGACCTTCAGTTTTTCACCTGTTTCGGTCTCTTCAGAATTTTTTAGAAGAGCCCTAAGCATCACGTACCATACGGCTCTGGTGTGATGAAATATACGAGGGCGACACTGATAGTTTTTAGAACTGGCCACTTATAAAGAATATAATAAAAAAATAAGTTTAAATTTTGAAAATAGAACTCTTTGCTAATATTATTGAGTACTAATTTCATTCATTTGTCATTTGTTTACGATTTGGCGGCAAATTGAAATTTGTCTGTGTCACGCCAGTGTGAATTTAACGCGAGAAAATGTTCGTACTATGATTTTTTTATGACTTTCGGTGTCATTTAAGTCAACAAGAATGTTATGACAGACTTCGATTGGCCTGTTACGATGATGCCCCTTCTCGGGCCACTGTTTTTAACTGGTTTAATGAGCTTATACGTGGTCGCACCAATCTCAAAGATGCTCTGCGTGAGTGACGGCCTTCTACGGCGACGACTGAAGATAACATAAGTGTTGTGCGGTGTATGATAGAGACTGATACAAGAGTAACCTTTGTGCCCGGTGGATACCTCATTATTTCATCGAGGCCCTAAAACTCCGTCGCGTTGATTTACGCCTTGAAATAATACAAAGATTTAACGGAGGTGACGCAAAAGCTGTGTTCGACATACTTACGGGTGACGAAAGCTGGATTTATTGTGATGATCCGGAAACAAAAAGGCAAACTGCTCAGTGGGTGTTTCCTTCCGAGGAGTTGCCAACTAAATTGAAGAGAGGTCAAAGTGTAGGAAAAAGATGCTGGCTTCATTCTTCGGAGGGACCAAAGTGGGAGGGGGCAAAGTGCTTTTCTCGGTGGTTCTATCGAATGCAGCGATGTATTGATGTGAATGGAAACTATTTTGAAAAGATATAATAAAAAATTAACTCACTAGTTTGCTCAGTTTTTGATTTTCTAAGAACTTTCAGTGTCACCGTCGTAAAAAAAATTTGTATTGTAATTGTAAGTATTTTTATTACCCTGTTGACACATTCAAGTGATAATGTACTGTGGAAGATGGCGATACCTAGTTCGGAAATCAGAGACTTCACTAAATCTGTCCGTAATAATTTTAGTCAATAAAGTTTTATTGATTA
Organism: Luehdorfia chinensis; assembly: GCA_019845155.1. Lineage (NCBI taxonomy): Eukaryota > Metazoa > Arthropoda > Insecta > Lepidoptera > Papilionidae > Luehdorfia > Luehdorfia chinensis. The sequence continues at coordinate 3,101,075 of JAHVAK010000551.1, read as the reverse complement.
TTATTATTTAAATGTGTGACACAGCCCCGTGATATTCCGTAGGTAAATCTAGAGCATTACCTGCCCAACCCATATAAATATAAGCTGATATCACAGTCTGTGATCTCAGCTGATATTTATATACCCTATTCACTCCACCACAGACAAAATATCACATATGTAATCAGTATTATTTTTCTCTGTATCTAATGTCGTACAATTTAATTAGTTATTTTCAATACGCTTTGTAGTTTTTAGATTAGAGCGTCCTTTTCAAACAAACGAACTATTTATTTATATGCGAATTTCATTGGAAATTGGATAAGTTCCAACTGACACTATTAGCAATTCTATCTAGTTTTGTAATTAGGCCGCCTTTAGTAATTTGCATTTTAGAAACATATTTTGTTCGGCTATGACTATATCGTCTATTCCTTCTTAATAACCTTTCGTCATTGTGAATTGATTTGGATAATTGTTCGTGATTAGTTCACCGAAAACATAACCGCCGATATTATAAATATGGCGAAAGAAGAAGATGATGACAATTTGCCTGATAAAGATGCGGCTAAAGAATTTTATGCGAAGTACGAACCAAAAGAAATCATTGGCAGGTACGTTAAATAGTATCAAACATTACAATCATTAAGTTAAAACTATGTTAAAAACGAACGTGCTTCACTTTAAGTTTTTCATTTGTCATTAAAGTTAAAAAGAGTAACAAAAACTGCAATGCATTTGTGATATTTGTAGGACTCCATTTGACCTCCAAAGACAAATCTGAGTCATTTAAACCATTTGAAAACGTTTTCTACTTAATACCACTTTCCTGTTTTTACATTCTTGTTATTAATTAAGTGATCTATTATATATTAACACTATTTTGTACAATAATATTATTTAACAGTGTCATACAGTATACTTTGCTTTTACTATCATACCATATCATTCATAAATATTAATTTCATATTAATCCTTCAATTCACAGAGGCATAAGCTCTACAGTTAGAAGATGTATAGAAAAAGAAACTGGTCATGAGTTTGCTGCCAAGATCATAGATCTCAGTCAGGAGTCACAGGATGGGGTGGACACACATACAATGAGGGAGGCCACACGCCAAGAGATTCATATCCTTAGGATGGTAGCAGGACATCCTTACATTAGTGAGTGAGTTATGATTACATTTTCAGGAATACTAAATCCTTTACTTAGTTTGCTAAATTATTTGTATTCCTCAATAAAGTTATTTTTTAATAAACAAACATACTTATATCTTTTTTTTTATTGCATAAAGTGATGAAACAAGCAGAACATTCACCTGATGGTAAGTGCAACGTCCGCCCATAACAAATGCTGTGCCACCCAGAAAATTTCTGTGTGACACCACACTGTGCTCATCACCCTGAGACATAGGTTCTTAAGTCTCATATGCCCAGTGATTACGCCAGCTCACAGTGCCCTTCAAACCAAAACACAGTAATGTTTGCAAACTACTGCTTCACGGTAGAATAACTGGCCCCGGGGTGGTACGTACCTCGACGGACTCCTGCATCTCCTACAGCAGAGACCACGTCTTTCCAATTGCTGTGATCCTGCTAATATTTATCCTAGATATTTCACTTCTACTTTCATAATCATTTTTACATGTACTCATTAGTTGTGGATACTTGTATAGCCTTTTCCTTAAATGTCATCAATCTGATTGTATATTATTTTAGCTAAATAGTGTTAGCCGATAGGTGTTAAGCAGAGTAGAACAGCACCTACCAATGTGTTGCAAAAGGTGACTAAGGTATTGTACGAGCAGCCTTTATTCATACAGAATAACACCATAATATGCAATGCTGTCACTACACTGCTTGTGGGAATGCAATGGGGAGTAAGAATTTTTTATTTTGTAATCATTCTTAATTTCTTCTAGAAACTACAAGACCTATTGTCTTGAAATTTAGCATATATTCCTTTCCTGACTCCTATATGTGGGTAGAAGTACAACCTGTCACTTCATCAGTCCTTAAATCTACCTACATAATACCTTCACCTTAAGTACTTTTATTGTATATACTTTACAATCAATGCATATTATTATTAATCAATTATTATTATTATCTCAATCTACACTCCAATAATTTGCGCCCATTCTTCTGGTGGTGGTATTGTCACATCTCTGTTATCATTAGTCTCACCATCATCAACATTATCATAGTTTTGAATCTCATCCGGTTTAACATTAGGTGGCCTTGTCCTAAGCAGTTGGTCCACATGTCTTCTATGTGTAGTTCCATCATCAGTTTTTATTTCATAAACAGCTGGGCCATCTATGGCAGTGACCACCCCTCGCTGCCATTTCTGATTCATGTTATAAAGTCTGAATAAAACATGATCTCCAGTTTTAAATGTCTTTTTTGGATTCCCTTGATTCCCCTCCCCTTCAATTTCTAAATTATCTGAAAAGTCTGAGTCTGGATGTAAGGGTGTGAGGGCAGTCCTGAACTTATGGCCGTTAAGCATCTCTGCAGGGGACTTGCCCGTCGCAGTGCTTGGTACAGTACGCATATGAAATAGCACTCTCGCTACTCGCTCTGACCAAGTCATAGGGGATTGTTTTTTTAGTTTAGATTTTATGGATTGAATGGTCCTCTCGATTTGACCATTAGTGGCCGGGTGATAGGGCGCTCCAGTGATATGTCGAATCCGGTTCTTTAACATAAAGTCTTGAAACTCCTTAGAGGTAAATGCCAGTCCATTGTCAGACACCACTATCTCTGGTAATCCAAAGTCAGCAAAAATTTTTCTCAACAGGTCAACTACTGTTTTGCTCGACATTGAAGGCACCATTTCAATTACTGGCCATTTGCTATAAGCATCAATCAAAACTAGGAAGGTTTTACTCATGAATGGCCCCATGAAATCTATGTGAACTCTTGACCAGGGCTTGGTAGTGGGCTGCCAAACATGTCCTGTGACTGGAGGATTATTCCTGCATGACTGACACTTCTCACACTGAGCTACAAGTTCTTCAATGTCTTTATCCAAAGAAGGATACCATATGTATCCTCTAGCTATCATCTTTGTTTGCACTATTCTGTAATGGCCATCATGCAGCTTTTTTAGTACATTAGCCTGTAGCACTTTGGGTATTACTACTCTGTTAGACCACAAAACACAGTTTTTATTTAACAACAAGTAGTGTCTTCTTCTATGATAGGGTAGTATTTCCGGATCTTCTGTTGTATTTGGCCAACCATGTAGAAGATAATATTTGACTCTTTTTAGCACCTAATCTTTATCTGTTTCTTTAGCAATAGTCTTGGAATCTACATCTGATTGTTCCAATAAGAATATATCATGCTCATCTTCTTCATGATCTTCCCCGGTGTGCGGAGTGGGCCAACGACTGAGACTGTCAGCGTTGCCCATGTCCTTGCCGGGACGGTGTTTAAGATCATAGTCAAATGTGTTTAGAGTCAATGCCCATCTCAACATTCTATTGGAAACCAATTCTGGTATTGGTTTATTCCGGCCAAAAATTCCCAGTAGGGGTTTGTGGTCTGTAAATATTACAAACTTTCGTCCTAGCAAATACTGTCTGAACTTCTTCAAGCCGAACATAATTGCTAAGGCCTCCTTATCGATCTGAGCATATCGACGTTCTTTTTTTGCTGAAGTTTGAAGTTTGCATGGTTCTCGAACCCATTATAATTGGTCTCTCAGTGCCGTCATCCATCTTATGAACCAAGACTGCTCCAACCCCATATTCGCTTGCATCACACAGCATGTAAAGCTCTCTCTCTAGGCTGTAATGCACCAGCGTCAAGTCAGAAGTAAGTAATGACTTAGCTTCATCAAAAGCTGATTGGTCAATACTACCCCATTTCCATTTTACATTTTCCTTCAGCAATTTGTACAGGGGCTCCAATACTAGCGTTTTGTCTTTCAGGAATCTCTCATAAAAATTGTATAGCCCTAGAAATTCCTTCAGTGACTTTTTGTTTGATGGAGCTGGCTTTTCAGAAATCTCACGGATTTTCTCTTTAGAAGGATGTACCCCTGTTTCATCAATCTCATAACCCAAAAAGGTCACTCTTTTTGCCGAGAAAATACATTTTGTTCTATTTACCTTCAGCCCAAGGTCTTCAAGTCTTTTTAGTACCTGCAATAGTCTTTCATTGTGTTCCTGTAATGTTGAGCCGCAGACCACTACATCATCCAGCAGACAGGCAACTCCTTGTATTCCAGCCAGTAGTGAACTCATTAGCCTCTGGAATATTGCCGTCGCAGCATTAACACCATACGCGAGTCGATTCATTCTCATCAACCCCAATGGTGTGTTGAGAGTGAGAAGCTCTGCTGTCTCATCATCCACTTTCAATTGATTGTAGGCTTGCTTAAGATCTACTTTTGAAAAATATTTTCCCCCCGCCAAAGCAAAAAAAGCTTTTTTAACTAAATAACAGTTTTTTTCTCAATGCTTATGAAATATATACGGTACTTATAAGAATGAAACAAATTTTTAAAATTTTTGCCTGTCTGTTTGTTCCGGCTAATCTTTGAAACGGCTGGACCGATTTTGACGGAACTTTCACTGACGACTAGCAAGTAACCTAGGCTAGGTACTTTAATTTTGGTAAAGGAATAAGGGTTCCGCGAATAAAATGAAAACCTCAAAATCCGTTTCAAATAGGGAAGTACGAGTATATATCCATATCAATGATCGGGGTCGGCTTTTTTTACGCTGCTGAAACCGCGAGGCACAGCTAGTAAACAATATATGTTAGTGGAATAATTGAATTGCAAAGCTAATTTTACCACATTTTCTTAACTCGCTTTCATCTATGTTCAAGTCTTTTTATACTAACTTCCCGAGGCTCTAGCTCCTCCACTTGAATCTTTAAACATTAGCTAAGAACCGGATGACAACTCATTATTAACTCGCTTTCTTGTCTGTATGTTTGTTTGACCCAACAAGGGTACAAATTTTACAATTGATTATAAATTAACTTTATTACTTTTGGTCCGTTTTAATAACGAGGTATAAAAATGTTTTGATAGTAAGTATATTTGTTTTTAACAAGACTTTATTTAACAACATCTAAGCAACATTGCTCCGACAAAATTTCTCCTCTATCGTGTCTGTGTTTTACAGACAAATTTCACATGCACAACACAACAACCAGAGGAAAACCAACAATTTGTGTTCCGGCACAAAAGTTTGCTCCAGTTGAGATTCGAACCCAGGACTATTATGTCTTATTTCTTTCTGGTCTTGTGCGCCGGCGTGAGTGTTAATCAAAGCTTAAAAATCTATTTGGTTGCAGTCGAGCTGCAAGACGTGTTCGAGTCGGAGACGTTCATCTTTTTGGTGTTCGAGCTGTGCAAGAACGGGGAGCTGTTTGACTATCTCACGTCCGTCGTCACGCTCTCCGAGAAGAAGACCAGGTACATCATGAGGTAAGAGTGGTGACAGTTACTCGTAATTTTATAAGTAATTATAATGCCTTTATTGCCCTTAAAAAATATTACAACAGGACAGATGGACATGAATTAATTTAGTATGTTCGTTTTCATAATAACAATTTTCGACGCTACATAGTTGATTCAATAAAATATATGTTTAAAATTGTAATTATTAGTTGTAAGATTGACGTCATTACAAGCGTGATGATGATTATACGTTGCATCATCATCAAATTTCGGAGGAAGGATAGTAACGACGAAGGTACCTACCGTACGACGAAGCCGTCTAGACTCTAGACTAGACTGTCTAGACCAAAATTTAGCTGGTTTAGGTGGACCCCCTGCAGCTACATTTCTACCAAATTCCCAAAACAAAGCTAGCGACAAAAAAATAACTCACGCCACAAGTCGTATTTCGTCCCTTTGCACGTCTGAACAAGCGTTGCGGACGGCGGCGGCGGCGGCAGCGGCGGCGCTTTGCAAGTCTCGTCACGTTGTACTGAATATGGAATATGCAAGTTTTTACAAGTGACAGTCGCTGAGCTTCTTAAAATATTATCTGTCGTCATTGATAGGTGAAGTTACGAATTGTGAACCCCCATTTTTTTTGTCACGCGAATGTAGACCCCGACGAGTCTTTCCCTGGGTACTAAGGGTCTAGACAAAGCCTTTGTGATTCAGCAAATAAATTTCATTTCAATATTATTATTACTTCAACTTTTTAAATTATTGTTTATAATAATGTTGATCTGGAATAAATAAATGAATATATATTGTTCACCTGTTACAACCCTGGCCCCCATACAGTGTTGCGACTTTGTCTACACGTTGTCAGTGGTTACCAAGGAATCAAAGACGTCAACCTACTGTATCTCTTTATATCGTTTCAGAGTTACCTCAGGTTGAACTCTAATAACAGAGAACTTATGTCTTAATTCTTTTAGTTGTCGCGCTAAGTAAGCGGCAACAGTATTGCAATGGTTGTCATACATAAATGCTGCTTCTCAATCTCCAGCTATTATAATTATTCCTTCATACAAACGTTACGACAGCCAAAAATCGAAAGGAGGTGAAAGATACACCGCCACTGTCCTGCGCTCGCTAATGGCGTGTTCACACTAAGCTCTCAGGCATAAACGTACTGTCTGCCGGCTGACTCTGAGCCGCAAATTACACAGCTCACACCCGTCATAGGCAGCAGGTTGAGCTGCAAATCGGCGACTCGGCGAACAGCTGAAGCTACGCAAACTGACGGACTTACTGAATTAGCGCGCGTATCGTAGCCGACTGGATACATTTGTGCGAATAATTTCGCTGCAAATCAGGCGCTGACTGGACGAGTCGACGTACATCAAGCCGCTAACTGCATACTGTACGCGTAGTCATGGGATAATGGAATAAGCGTGCAGTGCCCTCTAGCGTAACGGAGTGACGGTATGCACAATTACATCTGGCAGTTGTAGGAATGGGCGATGCCTAAGTACGTTCAGGAGTTTGTCTGATCTGTTCAACTAACACGCATGACAGCTGTCGGTAGGAGTTGTTTACATTCCTTAAAGATGGTGAGGTGACGCCATCTGTTCATGATCACGATACTGTGTAAAATATTCGCACGGGTCAAGCTAGGTAATATACGGTTTTCGTTCACTCCTTCTCAGAAAAAGTAGGGTGTGATAGGTAGATGAAATAGAAGCCCGTGGCATGTTTATTTTACTTATTTTTAAGTTTTATTTATTGCCGCGGCAGGGTAATATATATTATGTTTATGTAGTTTGTTGGATGTACGGGACTCTAGTAAAGCCGTGTATAGTTGTTATTCCACCAACCAATCAACCTGTATATTCAGAATTATCTAAATCGCACACGGATAGCTTTTCAGCAGATTCTTTGTTTGTGAACCTATGTTTCAATTTTAATGATTCTTTATTAGAAATGGGATATCGTCGGTCCCATATTATTTTGATCAAGTTCTGATGATGGGATCCATGAGAAAATCATGAAACTCTGTTTAGAGCTGCTGCGTTGACGTCGGCTTTTTGATTAAATAATTATAATAATCTTATATTGGATTTAGTTGGACATAAGGGCCTTTAAATCTAGTTACATATTAACAAGATTTAATGGCCCAGAGCCAGTGGCGTAGTGTGCGTCATAACTACGAGTATATTGGAATGGAAACCGGTGGTGGTAATCGCCTTAACTTCGGGGTTAACGTGTGCTCGGGTGGACAGCAGGGCAAATGACTATCTACGAACAAGAGTTGGCGATGGATACTTGCACACTACAACTTGGCGGTAGAATAACGGGCACTGTGGTGGTACCTACCTAGACAGACTCCTGCATAGAAGTCCTATTGTCAAAAACTTTGTTCCATCAGATTATCAGGCTTAGGGTGTGCCGGAACGAGCGTTATTTTGTAAGTCAATTGCGTTTTTAGAGTCTATTATTTATTTTACATACGAGTGAGAGAACTCATTTTGCGTCATATTGTGGAACAGTCCGGACCTTTAAATCAATGTAGCGTAAATAACTTGACTCAAAAAACGCGACTGACAGTCACGTTCTCTCGTTTTCTTCCCCTCTAAGACAAAAATAAAAATAGTAATTTACGCAATATACTGGTGGTAGGATTGCTATAGATTCTGCCGTGAAGCAGTAGCGTGCAAACATTCTATTTGGTTTGAAGGGAACTGAGACGTCTCAGGGTGATGGGCGCAGTGTGGTGTCACAGTGTGGTGTCACACAGAATTATTCTTGGTGACACGGCATTTGTTATGGGCAGACGTTGCACTTATCACCAAGTGAACGTTTTACTCGTGTCGTCGATTTATCAATAAAAAAAATTACCCAAATCAGTTCAGTTACATTGTCAGGCCTAAAGTTAATATTTTGACTCATTACTTATGAATTGTTCTTATCTAATGTTTCCTTATTCAATGTTAATGATAAAGGTTAACGATAAGTTTTGACGTAATCGTAGCTGGCGGCCATAGTGAACTCGTACTGACTTTCATAAGGTCAATAGTGACGCGTGATAATTGCTACTTTAAAGCTATAGCTCACACAAGGGCTAGCGTGGACATTTTAATACTTACCTTTAACATAATGAAAATAGAAAAAAATAGATTGTAAAAACAGACTTTGTTGTTTTTATTCTGCGTTAAGAGTGGAGTGCGAAGAGATGAGTAATAAAGTTTAGACGTACAATAAAGTTCTAAGATTTCTAATTACGAATCCGTCTAGGTAGGCACCACCCCAGTGCCAGTTATTCTGCATTGATGCAGTAGTTTGCGAACATTACTGTGTTTTGATCTGAAAGGTACTGGGAGTAGAGTGACGGACGCAGTGTGGTGCCACACAGAATTGTTCTAGGTGATACAGAATTTGTTATCGGCGGACATTGCACTTACCACCAGGTGAACGTTCTGCTCGCCTAGTGGCTTAATACAATAAAAAAAAAGGTTTAAAATTCATAAGTGCACGCCTCAGTTTTATTTTTCGTAAAATTACTGGTAGTTCACTACTTATACGTTATTTATACATTTTATGCCTTAGTTGCACTACTTATTTTTTTAGAAAAGTTTTTTTTATAAACTTACCACAAGGATTTACCTAGTGATTCAATAGACTACAACTTAACGTGATTCTGATGCTAGTAAAAAAATGTAATGTATACGTTAAGTTTTCCTGTCGCTATCAAGACTTTTTTTAATCTGTATTTTTTTATAATAAACGGAATGAAATGTGTACTCATAAACAAATGCGTTTATGGAAGTGTCTTCTTGATATTTGTGTACTTTTATTGTCCTACAGTTGCAGAATTAATACAATAGAGCCGACGTTAATAAGAGAAATCACTTGATCTTGACGAGTCCGAGTAAAGAGCAGGGATGTTATGGATATGAAATTTCGGATCTGGATACGGACATATGAACGACATTATACCGCTTTCAGACGGATAAGAAATGGTTTTGGATTGTCCCATTGTTTAGGATAGTTTCAGTTACGGATATTATTTAGATGATATGATTTAGATATTTTAGTTATTGTAAAACGAAAATACAAATAATTGCAAAATAACGATCTGACTTTATTTCTAGGTTATCCTTTGTTAGTGCATTCACAGAAAAATCTATTAGACTTAAAAGTGCTTTATAGCTACTTCATTTTGCTGCAGACCTCTTAAGTTATAACGTGGCAATGATGTCTTCAGTAGTCTTTGCAATCCTACGCCTTCTATACAGTTAAATGTAAAGTTTTGTAACGCAATCATTTCAGCGAATAAGTAGTCTATTTCTATTTGTTTGATATTATCTACTATCATTCGTTGCGTTGTCAGTTGTTGGGGTTTTTGTGGTTTGCTTTATTGATTATTATTTTCCAGTAACTACAATTCTTCATTCTTATCACTGTGTTTTAAGTTGAATTTTCAGCGAATTAGTCCCGCCGCCTTTCCGCTAACAGTTGTTATCACACTGTTTACATTTTGCGAAATCGCCATTAACTTCATCGAAACATTTTCAAATTAAACTAAATTTTTGTCTTACTTAAGTCATTTTTCATCCAAAAAGAATGGATGACTGACTAGAATATATAGCCATATTCAATCAAAAGGAACAATAAAAACCATCTGAACAAGGTTCGGCTGGGAAAACCTGTCGTAACGTGTCTCATTTAGACTCCGCCCCCATCCGAATCTATTCGAAACTTTTAAATCAGATTCGATTATGGTTTCTTATTTGGGTTATCCGATAGTTTCGGTTACGATTACGGAGCTCAATAACCGAAACATCTGAAAACCTTGATCACCAAAATCAATATCGAGCCACTCTTTAATATCTTCTATTTAAAACAATAATTACCTAGTACATTTGATAGTAGTCTGTGACAATAACTAGGCGTGAGAGACCGGGCGGAGCCATGTGGGGGGTTAGCTGGGCGCATTTGGCAGTCCGTATAATCGCGTGTCCGTATAATTGAGGTCCGGATAATCGAGGTTTCACAGTACTATAATCAAGCAGGAGAATTTGTAGGTTTGGAAGCGCTCATTTCGGGAATGTATTACATAGCCCGTTTACTGTGGTTGTAGACTATACAACTTCGGTGGTCGGCTTAGTTTAGTTAGTTTCAGATAAAGAGGCCGGAGTATAGTTATTAAACTTATCAACGTCGATACTTTTAAAAACCATTTTTATGGTGTTTTTGAGATGTTTTTCACAGGTGTAAGACTTTTATGCAATAGGCTGTCCAGAAAAGCACCACCGCTGTGCCAGTTATTGTGCCTGTGCTAAGGATTCAAGGGCACTGTGATGAAGTTACTGGCCATACGAGACTAAATATTTGACGTCTCAAAGTGACGAGCACGCTGCCGTGCTATACATACATATTTATGTATGTATGTATGTATTAGTAATCCACTTTCCAATTGGAGTAACCATAGACCACATCTTTCGCTTCTTCTACTTTCATGGGCGTTTTTATACAAGTACGTCATTGCGGTTACTTTTAACGTGTCCTTTCCTTACAATTTCTGCGATCTGATCATGCATCATCAATACGTTCGCCTACGCTGACCCTTACCGGTTTGCCCATTCACTCTCTCCTCATAAATTCGTTTCGCCAATCTTCTTTCATCCATCCTCTCCACGTGTCAAAGCCACATAATCATCCCTTTCTTTATATTTGTCACTACACTTTCTACCAAACCGTCCCCTTATCACGCTGTTCCTTACTTTGTCTCTCAAAGTCACTCCAGCCATTATCCATATCATTAATCTGACATTCATGACCATACAATTCAAAGTTCTAGGTGACACTGCCACTGTTTTGGACAGGCGTGGCTGTTACTATCAGGTGATTGACCTGCTCGTGTCGTTGTATACATATATAAGATATATAATATAAATAATGAGATATTTTTGCGATACTTCTCTCTTCAAAAAAATTCAACTTTATTATTGTTTTCACACATTACAGGTACTTAATCACCGTACGTACTCGTGCTTTTCTATACTATGTTTTTATCAACTCGTTACACAATATAATCAATTACTGTAAAAACAAGGCGAGCTAATTAATTGACACTAATTTGAAAAAAACTCGGAAATAATTAATAGTCTACCCTCAAATCAATTTAATTTACTTTACTTTTTTATCCATATATATTATTTCTCAAAGGTGTTCTTTGTCGTTATGAAATATCTCTCTTGATACTGCATCAAAATTAATGATTGATACGCCATTTTGAAGATTATTTGTCCCTCTAATGACAAAAAATAAGTAAATGTCTTAAAATTAATGTTTTCGTAAAAAAATATTATTATTATATTTAATTAATAATATTATTTAATTTTAGAAAGCGCCATCAGTTGACAATCAATTCAACTAAGATTTCCCCGTAGTGTCATAATACATTCTTCTATAAAAAAAAATTACAAAAGGAGAGCCAATAGTTCCAGGAAGCGTGCATGCATGCATGCATTCATTCCTGGGTACAAGCGTTTCGTCCTCCGTGGTAGTTCAGGAGCTGGGCGCCTATTTTGTTGTACGCGAAGTTCGATCCCCGATGCAGACCTCTAAAATTTTTCCATACCCCAAATTTTACAATACACCAGAGCTTTGTACAAATCTTCCTATGCCACATAACATACTTTTGTGATCTAACGTTATTCGAACTACACTTAAACAGTAAAGTATTTAAAATCACTTATACATAAGAACTTCCTCTATCTGCAAGTAGGCGATAGCGAGGAGCAGCCTTATCACAGTTCCGTACATTGCATTATCTGTTGCGCGTTTAGTGTTATCTGTTTCGCGCATCACACGAGCGCAATTGTTCTGATTATGACAAATTGATTGACTTGATTGCGGGATTACAAGTCGTGAGGTTTATCGCGAAATAGAGACTAATCTTCGCAGATCAACTAATTTGTCATTTCACCAACAACGAATTTCAAAAACTAGCTCTCGGTATCATTCAGACCGGAACACAGCAATGTTTGCACACTACTGCTTTACGGCAGAATAACTGGCCCTGTGGTACCTACCTAGACGGACTCCTGCATAGGAATCCGAATCAAGAAAGTTTTCGAATCATCATATAATAGAATAATTAAAAATGTATAAGACGATAAAAATGTTAAGCCATTTATTAACAAATCAAAATAGTATTTAATAGACAAATACTCTGCAGGAGTTTTTCGATGACTAGTCTACAAAATAATAATCGCAGTTTTCCTAATTTATAATTTTTATTTATTCTTGTCATAAATAAATAAACCGTTATTCTAATAAAAATATATAAATGGAGTGTTGAATGTTACGTTTTGTTTATATGCGTGTGATTATTAATGTTATCGGACTTACATATTTTTTTTGTAATTGAATTTTTTACATAAATTTTGTTACATGTTTGAGTAACTTTAATGTAAATATGATTCGCAGTGGCCTATTACAGGGTTTCATGTATTACATCTTTTTACTCATGAATGCAATAAAAATTTTGAGTTTGAATTAAAGGCCGGCAACGCACCTGCAGTTCCTCTGCCATTTCGGATGTGATCACTTACCATCAGGTGATCCGCTTGTCTGTTTAGTTTGCTCTCTCTCATAAATAAAAAAAAATCGATGCGTCTCTACTGCGATCACCAATCCTGTTTACGGCCTGCATCCAACAGTGATATGCATTATGGTTAGTGTTGCCAGGTCCAGTGTGTTCAATTTCGGAACTGAAGGTAAAAATAATGATGAATTCAGTTTTCAAATCGACAGCTACAATGGCTACAAAATAAAAGAAAAATTTAAACAAACATAACTTAAACAAAATTAAACTTAAAGTTTGTGAAAACATTGGCGTCCTGATCAAGGGTGAATCGGACCTAAAAGAAAAGAGTCTATTCCTTTCACGACGACTCCCCTGATGTTGTGGATGTTCATGGGCGGCGGTGATCACTTAACATGGCGGTGGTACCTACCGAGACGGATAGGAATCGTACCACCAGTTTAAAACCTTATTAACACATTAGTTTTAATAATAATAATTAATAAGTTCTATCAAAGTTTTCTATTATTTTTTGGAATGTGTAGGACTGCTTTTTAGCTTTTTTTTCTTTCGTAGCTATTATTTTCTATTACAATAGTAGACTATGCAGGAATCCGTCTAGGTAGGTACTCGTACCACCCCAGGGCCAGTTATTCTGCCGTGAAGCAGTAGTGTGCAAACACTACTGTGTTTCGGTTTGAAGGTCACTGTGAGCTAGCGTAATCACTGGGCATTTGAGACTTAAGAACTGATGTCTCAGGGTGACGGGCGCAGTGCGGTGTCACACAGACATATTCTGGGAGACACAGCATTTGTTGTGAGCGGACGTTGCACTTACCATCAGGTGAACGTTTTGCTCGTTTCGTCACTTTGTACAATAAAAAAAAATGTATATCTTTTGTAGACTACATAACTTTTTAAATGAACATTTTCTTTCCACGTGTACCATTAATATCTAGGCCGAGAATTTGCGCAATTTCTTTTGTTGTTTGTTATTACGAGTTCAGTTAAACGACATTAAACAAAGCGTATATGCGGACAAGTCCTGACCATTCGTTGACCCTCCAATCTGGGCTGTTCTGCGTAGTGTTCACGTTCAGATAACTTTAGTGTTCCAGTGTCCACCGCTCGCTAACGTCACAGCACGTACTCGTGTGCGTACGTGTGCCACGAATATTTATATCGCATAACATCTTCGCGCGGATAATGCAGTCTCGTGCTAACTTCTAGCCTGTTCTGAGGTCATAGTAGTTTAGAGAAGTTTTTAAAAATTAAACTAAAAGCTATTTTTGTTTTAAAGTATAATGGCATCGAGTATTTGTGAGGGTGTCGGCGAGTTTGAAGACAAATTCTGGTACTTGTTATTATTTATTATTGCTTATTACATAGCATATAGGGATGCGTAGACATTCCATATGAAATATATTAGGTACTCAGGTCAATTAAATAAATATATTTTTTATGGTGCTTTAAATATTTAGAATTGGTATCCATTTTTTTATCACGTTATAATTTCGACTGTGTCTATGTTTTAAGTTTTTTGTTTTAGAATAAAATAAAAATTAATGATTAAAAAGTCAATTCTTAATAAACAAGGAAGGTGAGTTGCGCACTGAAACTATATTATATTAAATCAATTTGTAAACAACTAACATAAATTATGAAAACCGTGTGATAACATTAAAAGTAAGTACACCATTTTGTTAAACAACGATTATAATTAATTGCTAAAAATTATGTATAATAATTAATAATAAACATATCAAAACAAACGTAGCCTCAATAGACGTTCCCGACCGCTTGCTGAGTCATTCATTCGTAGACAATATTTGTCTCGTCTTGTATTTGTTCATTTCCGATCATATCGCGTATGCGACGCAGCCTCGGGGAGGTGAGGCCAGTGAGTAGCTCAGTGTTTGGGAATACAACGGCACTATAATATATCTTGTGCAGATGTTAACAGGACATAATCATATTATTTAATTTTTATAACCCAAAATTTATCTTAATGTAAAAGGGCCTAGCTTCTTGTTTCCTATCTTCTTCTTCTTCTATATAAATAAATATCAATTACCGCATGTACGAGTATGAAAGATCGTCACTTGAGAATAGATTTTTTTTTAAATCAACTGGAAAAGACGGGAATTTGGATGGTATTTTCGTAATAAACATTCAGTTTGACAGTTCTGGGGATAGAGACATGTTCTAAAATAAACTTAATCATTTTCGCTAAGCGCACTTCTCATTTTCTTCATTACACTCGTTTGCACTCGTGCAAAGTCGGGGCAGGTCGCTAGTACATAATACGAGGGTGGATTGAAAAGTACTCGGCCCAACCAAGAAAATAAACACATACTAAATCAGTTATATTTTTATTTTTCTACATAATCACCATCAAGTTCAATACACTTTTGCCACCTCCCCTTCCAAGCATTTAGACCGTTAAAAAAAAATGATTCTTCCTTAGAGTCAAAATATGCGTCTACAGCTGCTTTGACCTCGTCGTTTGTCGAAAATCTTTGACCTCCCAAGTGCTTTTTTAGGTTAGGGAACAGAAAGAAGTCTGATGGTGCCATATCAGGTGAATACGGCGGATGCGGTAACAGTTCAAAACCACAGTTGTGAATTCCAGCCATTGACTGTACTGACGTGTGAACACGGGCGTTATCTTGATGAAACAGGACTTTTCTTCTGAGCATTCCTCGACGTTTTTCTTTTATTTCCTCTCGTAAACGACGTAGTAAGGTGCAGTAGTAATCAGAGTTTATAGTCTGACCCCTTTCAAGATAATCAATCATAATCACACCTTTCGAGTCCCAGAATACTGAAGCCATCACCTTATTTGCCGACAAAATCGACTTAGCCTTTTTAGGGGGTGGTGAACCAGGTCTTCTCCACTGTTTTGATTGTTGTTTTGTTTCCGGTGTACAGTAATGAACCCATGTTTCGTCCATAGTAACAAAACGATTCAAAAAATCATCTGCATCGGCTTCAAATAACTCCAAACAGTCGCGTGAAATAGTCAATCGCGTCCTTTTTTGTTCAACTGAAAGCAGTCGCGGAACCCACCTCGCAGACACCTTGTGGAAACCCAACTCGTTGACAATGATGTTTTGAGTTCGTTCATAAGAGATGCCTATAATCTCGGCTATCTCTCTAATTTTTAATCTGCGGTCTCCCATTATTAAATCAAGTACTTTTTTAATATTTTCGTCAGTAGTTGACGTCGAAGGCCTTCCAGAGCGGGGTTCATCTTTCACACTCTCTCTACCACGCTTAAATTCTGCTATCCATTTTTTGACGGATGAATATGACAGAGCACAATCGTCTAATGTACTGACCATGTCATCATGGATGGCTTTTGATGATAGCCCCTACTTATGGAGGTACTTAATGACGGCACGCTGCTCGATTTGCTCCATTCGCGGAAATTATGACCGATTACTTTGTTAATAAATTTATAAAATCACAACTAATTATCGCACACGTTTCGAACTTCACACAATGAACTAGTCTGAACTGAACTAAATAATGTGGGTAGATTTGATTTTTAGAATTGAATGGATCTGTGTTAGGCCGAGTACTTTTCAATCCACCCTCGTAAATGTACCTTTCAGACAATCTACTCAAAGGCATCGTAGTCTTGAAGATGTGTCCGCAATTTATTTTGCGTGGACGACAGAGGTCACACCAGTCTAAATAGAGATGTCACGGCAACATACGAAACGCAGATAATTCCAGGGTTACTTTCTGTAATCAGCGCAAAGTTCATGTTGACATTTAGTATTTTTTAAGTCAAATCCATTAGGACACACAAAAGACGAATTAATGTTGTTTATTTATTTAAATTGATTCGCCTGCTTTGCTCGGTACTGTTTTAACTCCGAACGTTCAGTATTTCGTCTGTCGGTCCATTTGTTTGTTGGACATATTTGGCGTGTCATGACTCGAGGTGTACTCTGTACAAAACTACTACTTCTATGGCTTGTGTTTTTTTGTAAGGTCTTGGTAAAATTGTGGGTGTCCAGAGTTTTTAATTTTATTCTTTTTAAAGGTAGGTGACATTCAGATACACGAATCATTTGCATTGACGTGAGCGTCGCCTCTGTAAAAAAAACTCGCTTTAAAATTAAATCCTGTTTCATAATTAATCATCTGAAAATTTTAAACGAATTTGTCGTGACGTTTTGCCATTGAAATTGAGCAATGAGTGTTGGCAGGAAATCAAGTCAGAACGTATCTAAAACGAACAGCACGACATTCTGTATATAGATGAGTACTGGTCCACTTATGTACGGTAGAGAATCTTGGGTCTGGTAGAAGAAGCATGGAAATGAAAAGTTTGAGTAGTGTAGCTCGAGTGGCTGGACAAATTGAGGAACAGCGTGATAAGGGAACGATGCGGTGTGGTAGAGTATGTAGTGACAAATATAGAGAAAGGCATGCTTAGATGGTTAGGACACGTAGAGAGGATGGATGAGTGACAAATTGACGAAACAGATTTATGTGGCGAGTGTGAATGGGCAAGCCGGTAAGTGGTGACGTAGGCGAACGTATCACGATCAGATTGAAGTCGTTTTAAGGAAAAGCCACGACATAAGTATCCGCAACCGACGAGCTTGAATGAAAACTAATGAACGTTGAAGAAGCGAAAGATGTGTGTCAGAATAGTAGCAAGTGGAAAGATGTGTTCTCTGCCTAGCCCAATAAAAAGAGGCGTGACTTTATGTATTTATGTATGTTTTGGCATGTTAATAATAAACATTGGGACAAAGTTAAATTAATTTTATTAGAATATTAATTTGCGTTCGCTTTCGTACTTCGATTTAAACTTTTGGTGTTGCAGAGAGACATTCAAGTATTTCTCTTTTGTTTGCAGGCAAGTGCTCGAAGGCGTTCGCTATGTGCACAGCAAGAACATCGTCCATCGCGACTTGAAGCCTGAGAACATACTGCTGGATGACCAACTCAATGTCAAGGTCACAGACTTTGGCTTTGCTAAGGTGCTGCAAGATGGAGAGAAGCTTTTTGGTAAGACTTTTTTACTGGTGGTAGGATTCCTATCCAGGAATCCGTCTAGGTAGGTACCACCCCAGGGCCAGTTATTCTGCCGTGAAGCAGTAGTGTGCAAACATTACTGTGTTTCGGTATGAAGGGCACTGTGAGCTAGCGTAATCACTGGGCATTTGAGACTTAAGGACTGATGTCTCAGGGTGACGGGCGCAGTGTGGTGTCATACAGAAATATTCTAGGTGACACAGCATTTGTTGTGAGCGGACGTTGTACTTACCATAAGGTGAACGTTTCGTCACTTTAAACAATAAAAAAAAGACAGTCGTGTTACTAAGGGACCATCCTCTGGCCCCCCCCCCCCCCCCCTCCGTCCCTCACCCTTGGTGATATGTCGTGAGGTTTTGGTTAACGTAATAATTCAGTTCAATTCATTATCGGTAAAAATACAGTCACACAATAAATTAAAACCTTTTCGCCGCACGAAATAACAAATAGCGTATACATAAAAAAATATTTCTTTTATAGAGCCGGAGTTCAAGAAAATAAAAATAAGTCATAGGAATTGTTTATATTTACTTTAATACTTGAGCTTCGATTTCTTTAAATTTCTTAATTAATTTATACATTAAATAATTATACGCGAAAAAGTCCGTAAAACACCTTTATTCCAACACTTAGAAGTGTAAGAAAAGACGCTTCGCTGCTTACAAGAGGCTTACTTGAGGCTACTCGTCTTACTTCCAGTTTGAACACAATACATTACTTTATTTTCTTACGCTGTTAGTTTATCTAGTACCTAGTACGCTTATCTAGGTGTAGGCAATAGTACTCAATGTGCAATAAGGTCAAGATTGGAATGAGAATCATGAATTACAAAAATGACGGAGTCGTGGTTCTTCACCCGTCATGTTTCGTGTGCCGGCAGGGTGTACTTGACCTAGTTGCCTTGTCCGGCTAATACGGTGGTACCCGGGTAATCGACCCCGACCCTCCCGAGCTACTGCTGTCTCACCCTGTTCCTTCCGAGATAGTAATGTCCTAAATCTTATCGTTCCTTTCCAAACTTCCGCATTCCCTCCCTACCCCCAAGTCCATTTCCTACCTAATCCTTTTCCCTCCCTCTCCGCCAAGCCAATGGTTGCCGTGCCGATGGCTGCGTGGCTAGGGGCGAGCCTAGTTGTTAGCGTGGCCCTAGGACCTGGCGACCCCAGAATAAGGCAAGCCTTACTCAAGCATGCGGGCGGGGCTCTGTTTGGGTGGACAGCTTTTTGCCTTCCTGCTCGTGGGAACGCAATGGGGAGTAAAAATTTGCGGCGTCGTACCAAAATGGCGGCGATATGGTTCGCCACCAGTCACGTCTCGTTTCCCATGGGAGCGAAAAGTGGGCTACGGAAAGCCACTTTGCTACTCTGAATGTTAGAGGAGGTATAAATGATAAACTTAAAGAAGTATGCGAGCGGAAAGGATGCGACACCACCACGTATGGACGCTACACAGCCTATTGGTCGGGAGTTCCGGAAACCAGTAGAGGAATTAGGGAGTTGGTGAACTGCTTTCTGCTAGAATGAATGAATGTGTGACCGACATTTAATACGAGGGGTGATCCAAAAGTAATGATAATCAGTTATTTCTAGTGCACACAAAAATACAAAAAAATTTCAGTCACTTACTCAGTTAACCACTAGTTCAGGGAAAAAAAATCATATAAATAGGCCACGATTCCCGGGAGCTACATTCATTTGAATACGGACTGTCAAGGAGTGAACATCAAAATGGAAAAACACGAAATCAGAGCTGTCATTAAATACCTCTGCTTGAAAAAAATGTCTACCAAAGACATACACAGCGACTTGGTGGAAACATTAGGGGACTCTTCTCCTCCATATTCCACAGTTGCACGCTGGGCTAAGGAGTTTAAGTTGGGAAGAACATCGACGGAAGACGAACACCGCGAAGGACGCCCATCGACGTCCCTCACTGAAGAAAATGTGAAAAAAGTTGAAGAAGTTGTATTGGAAGATCGAAGAGTGACTATCAGGCATGTAGCTGAGGTCACAGGGATCTCATATGGCAGCATTCAAAGAATCCTTGCGAACGAATTGCATATGAGAAAGGTCTCCGCGCGTTGGGTACCGAAAATGTTAAACGACGAGCAAAAGAAGAAACGAGTCGACATGTCAAGAGCAAATCTCGAAAAGTTCCAGGCAGACAAGGATAATTTTTTGTCACGTTTTGTGACCATGGACGAGACCTGGATCCACCATTTTGATCCTGAAACAAAACAACAATCGATGACATGGAAACGATCCGATGAACCGACGCCGAAGAAATTCAAAGTGTCAAGCTCAGCAGGGAAGGTTATGGCGTCTGTTTTTTGGGACGCTGAAGGAATAATCATGGTGGACTACTTGGAAAAGGGGGCCACTATTACAGGCTCCTACTATGCAGAACAAATAAGAAGATTGCGGGAGGCTATTAAGGAGAAAAGGCGAGGCAAACTGCGGGCTGGAGTGCTGTTCCATCAAGACAACGCACCGGTTCACAAAGCTGCAATTGCCATGGCTGCCATTCAGGAAGCGGGCTTTGAGCTGGTGGAACACCCCCCCTATTCACCAGATCTAGCCCCCAGCGACTTCTATCTCTTTCCACGACTCAAGGAACACCTCCGAGGCAAGAAATTTGACGATGATAGCGACGTGATGGCCGCGGTTGAGGACTTTTTTGAGAGTCAAGATAAAGATTTTTTTTCTAAGGGAATTTTAGGATTAGAAAAGAGATGGACTAAATGTATAGACTTGCTAGGAGACTATGTTGAGAAATAAATTTATTTATTTATTTTATTCATTGTGTTTATTATTGATTATCATTACTTTTGGATCACCCCTCGTATGTTAGCCGAAGACTCCTCTGGGTGAGGTTAAAGGTTGGCCTTACTCGCATCTTCATATTGATAGTTTATGTTCCACAAGATGCGAGTTGGAACCGCTCCTCGAAAGCCCAAATTGAGAGACAGGAGTTTTGGGATAGCTTGAAAGATCTTTTGAACAAATGCAACCAAAATAAAAGGATTATAATGCTAGGCGATTTTAATGGTTAGGTGGGTAGTGAAACGTGATGGATATGAAAGTGTGATAGGAAGGTTCCGCTCTGGCCCTGCGCTGGCTTTATCTGGCACTGCTTGTACTATAAATGTCTAAATTCTGAACGCCGGCTAATTCTTAGAGGGTTTTAGAACCGGGAAAAGTACCACACTGCTTCAGCTTCCGTTGAAGGACTTCACATATCTTCGAAATTTTTTTTTAATTTCTAAGTCATGCGTTTCCTCATGCTGGTATCATACATAGTAAAATGATAATTAAGTCTAGAATCAGAGCTTCAGGATCCTGAAAATACTTTGATATTTACGGCTCTACATGGCTCTTTGTAGTTTACTCTTTGTTTTAGTAAAATAAAAAATAATTTCATAGTAGTGTAGCAAATGTTGATAAACTAATAAGAAAACTTTTTTTTTTCAGAACTTTGCGGAACTCCAGGCTACCTAGCTCCGGAAACCTTGAAAGCGAACATGTTCGAAGACGCCCCCGGCTACGGAATGGAAGTTGATATGTGATTATAATTTTATTTATTATTTGTTAACTGACCGCTCGTATAACGTATCCCACTGCTCTGTTCAATCCCTATTACAAACATCATTATTCACTAAACGATTGTAAAAGTGATAAAATATATTTTGAGTGGAATCCAAATTATTAGCTTACGGACAGGCAATACGAATATAATAACTTACAGTGCCACAAACTTATCTGACCCGGTGGCCAAAACTAGAACTCCGGGTCGCCATTTTGATTCTGACGATTAAGGGTGGGTTTTAACCGTTGAAAATAAACGCGATCAGTTCAAGCTAAACGAAGTTTAAGGGCGGATTTCACCGTTGAAAACAAATCCGATCAGATCATGCTAAACGAAGTTTAAGCGTTTAACTGAGTTCAATGCTACAGTTTGCATTTCATCAAGATAAAATGAACGCAGTTAAAGCTAAACGCGATTAATGTTCAGATCGAAATTTTCGACGTTTAACTTTGATATCGCAAAATAAGAAATACATCGAGTTTTGGTGTTTGTTGTTAGATTGTGACGATATTTCATGTAAACTTCGTTTTCCTAAACGCGATCAAAATCTAACTGGTGAAATCGGTTAGACGAGAACCAGGATCAAATGATACATTTGAACTCATTTAAGTAAAACGTGGTTTTATTAAACCTGGTTTAAAAGCGAATGGTGAAATCGGTTCTAAATGATCGAGTTTGATAGTTCGACTACAGGTATTCTTGGACACAGCCTCTACATTACACATGATTATCTACATGATCATAATTATAACATTAAAATATATTTCAGAAAAAATATGTTTTAATAATTATTACTCGTGTATAATAAAATTCGGAAATTCTTTTCAACAGCCTGTGCAGTTACCGCGTCAGATAAGTTTGTGGCACTATTTTTTTATTGCATAAAGTGATGAAACGAGCAAAACCTTCACCTGATGGTAAGTGCAACGTCTGCCCATAAGAAATACTGTGTCACCCACAAAATTTCTGTGTGACACCACACTGTGCCCGTCACCCTGAGACAAAAGTTCTTAAGTCTCATATGTCCAGTGATTACGCTAGCTCACAGTGCCCTTCAAGCCGAAACAGTAATGCTTGCACACTACTGCTTCACGGCACAATAACTGGCCCTGGGGTGGTACCTACCTAGACGGATTCCTGCATAGGAATCCTACCACCAGTTAACTGTGCTCACGTTGCGTTGTGCTTACGCGTAGGAAACATTAACGGAAACAACTGTTGTGAGAATATCGATAGTTGGATCCAAAGGTAGATTTCTGAATTATCTGTAAGCGTCGATAGACCAAATTGGAAAAGAAAACCATTTTTATTAATCTGAAACAGGCGTGTGGTAGCGGCCTAAGGGAATCTGCCACCCCATCACATCCCGTGGGTGTCGTAAAAGTCGACAGAGGGAAATTAAAACCGGAAGATGGGCAGCAGCATCTTCCTGGAACATCTGGATAAATAAACTGCGGTTGCCAACCCGCCTGCCAAGCATGGCAACTATGGCAAAATCCCTCCAATATGAGAGCTACAAACT
This sequence comes from Luehdorfia chinensis, assembly GCA_019845155.1. Lineage (NCBI taxonomy): Eukaryota > Metazoa > Arthropoda > Insecta > Lepidoptera > Papilionidae > Luehdorfia > Luehdorfia chinensis. The sequence continues at coordinate 3,077,933 of JAHVAK010000551.1, read as the reverse complement.
TTTGTGGCTATCTATGGGGGAGGCCTATGTTCAGCAGTGGACTTCTGATAGGCTGAAACGACGACGACGAACGACGAAACAGTCCATTAGATACGAGTAGTATCGTTAAGAGTTTGTCACCGTTTTTTTTTTATTTCAGTTGGGCGTGCGGAGTCATCATGTTTACTTTGTAAGTGTTGTGTTAATTTACTTTGGTATATATTAATAATATTTCAACGATTTTCGTTTCATTATGCGTTTACATAATTTAGGCCTCTTCGTGGGCGTTTCCAAGAGAAGATTGAATACGCTCTTTCTAAGCTAGTGCGTTTACAATCCAATGTTACATCGCCACTTGCCATCATCGGGGCTATTGCGTATTTAAAGTGAAGATCACTTAGAAATGTGTTGAACTATTATCTGTCAGATCACTGTCTGCAGTATGCAGACAGTGATCTGACAGATGTAGACTATGATTAACAAAAAACGCGTCATATGAAAAATAATCGTCATTTTCGTTAACCATAACCAGTATGAAAACTATTTTTCGACAGATATTCGTTCCACACTTTTATAAGTGACCTTCACTTTGGAAACGTAATAGCCCCGCAGGTGGGATCGTAGTAGGCGCTAGCTTTCGCTTTCAAAGAAAACCCCAATACCACTTTCCAAATATGATCCCTTAGTACTACCACGAAATAAAAAATGAATATTGCTTGGTAATTCTTCATAATCTTTTTACTTGTGAATTCCAGATTGGTAGGCTGTCCGCCATTTTGGCATCGAAAGCAGATGGTTATGTTGAGGAATATTATGGAGGGGAGATACTCTTTCACCAGCCCTGAGTGGGCGGATATTTCAGGTTGGTATATTATAAGACAACAATAATAATACTGCAGCTTCAGGTGGTGTGGTGGTCAGGAGGATATAATCATTATTTTTTATTATCCAGTTCATTAAAACTTGTTAATTATTACTAATTATATATACTAGATGCCCATTAGTGGTAGAAATTCGATCGTTATTCATACTTTTTTTACGTTTGAACGTAATTGATGATTATTGTTGATCCTCGGAGCCGGCACCTCTAAATTTGTTCTGCAATTGTAAGTGCTGATTTACCACGTTCTCAGCGGTGAACGAAAACATCGTGAGGAAACCGGCATGATTGAGGAATAAAAATATTTTGAAGATATGTGAAGCCCGCCAATCTGCATAGGACGGACGGAGGTACGTCTAGGTAGGTACCACCCCAGGGTCAGTTATTCTGCCGTGAAGCAGTAGTGTGTAGACATTGCTGTGTTTCGGTCTGAAGGGCACTGAGGGCTAGTGTAATCACTGGGCATATATGAGACTTAAGAACTGATGTCACAAGGAGGCGCAGTTTGTGCCACTCGTAGTTCTGGGTGGCAGCATTTGTTATGGGCAGACGTTGCACTTACAATCAGGTGAACGTTTTGCTCGTCTCGTCACTTTATCCAATAAAAAAAATCAAAACCCTATCACAAATGAGAAGAGGCATATTAGTCTGCAGTAGAACATTTATAGGCTGATACTTTATATATTTTAACAAGTTATTGACTTTAAGCTTTTGACTTTACAGAAGATCCAAAGGACCTTATAAGAAGGATGCTGGTAGTCGAACCGAGTGAGCGAATTGATTTGCAGGAAGCTTTGATGCATCCCTTCTTCAATACTGTGGTGAGTGCCGTTACACTTGATGGTATCCTAGTAAATCGGTTATCGTTAATTTCAAAGAACAGCAGATGAAATTTATTCCTACAAATGTATAAACCGTTTTGTTATTTTCTGATGGATGCAGGAAAACTGCGAAAAATTCAAGGATTTGTATAAACTTAATGTTGATTGCATTAAGTTTATACAATAATAGGCGTTATAAAATGTACGCATGAATTTCTATTTTATTTTCTGTTTAACATCACAGTATTTTCTTTTCTTTTGTAGTTCAAATTCGAGGCTTCGCATACAATGTTTCTTGGTAGATTTTCACATGCTTTTCTTACACTCGATACATGCACTATTTACGGTGTATGGAGCACTGCAGAGCTTATTGTGACTGAATACTTTATTTGTTTTATGTAACCCCAGTCATTAAAATGAAAAAAGTAAAAGTAAAGTTTTCTTTCACTTTACACATTACAAACACAGTAAAAGCGGGTATTTATGCGGGTGAAAATTTATATACTGGGCTAACATAAGACAACTGCAATGTATGCACCATTTTACGTATGCAAAAAACCTAATGAACCAATGGAATGATGATAGTTGTCAAGGTTTCCTTATAATAATGATTTTTTTTAAATTGAATTGCAATATCTACATCAGGGATTTCTAAACTATTATGGTTAAGAGAACCCTTTTCGAAATGAACTCATACCTCAGACCCCCATAGCCTAATTACTTTAAAAATACTATCTCAAGTTTTTTCCTATTGATAACAAAATTTAAAAACTTTGCGGTTAATGGAGTAAGCTTGACATAATTTTCATCAAAATTTAACAAAATAAATAGAACACTACACATTTAAATGAAACTAAGTTTACGGATTTTATCGCGTTTAATTTTTACTTTTTTACTATTTATAACCCGACGTTTCGAGTGCTTTACAGCACCCATGGTCACGGGAGGACTGAGGTGACAGATGTCCTGATGTTATAGTTAACCTGGGGTTTTTTTTTTTTTTTTGCTCTTTCTGCGTAGATCGGACCCAAAAATAATAATTAAAAGCTGAAGGTACCCCAGGTTAACTATGACATCAGGACATCTGTCACCTCAGTCCTCCCGTGACCATGGGTGCTGTAAAGCACTCGAAACGTCGGGTTATAAATAGTAAAAAAGTAAAAATTAAACGCGATAAAATCCGTAAACTTAGTTTCATTTAAAATAAATAGACACAAAATTCAGTAAATATCAAAGTAATTAATAATTATTAATATAAATTACGTAAAAATACTGAAGTAGTTAATAATTTTTTGAAAAGAAAAAACATTAAAATAACACATGTACAGTATTTTCAAAGTTTCAAATAAGAACGGTTTTAAAGCCTCGTCGACCCCCAAAAAAAGTTTTCGTTTATGTCGGAAACCGATTTCGACCCCTAGCGGTCGATATCGACCACTTTGGGAATCCGTGATCTACATCCTTCCATTGGTTCTTTAAATTTTCTTAGCTGGAATGTTATAATAAATTTCCTACATTGTGCTTCGCTCCTGGTAGTTGTGGGACCAGGACATGACGCCGCTCAAGAAATCGCTGTCCGGACCCAGCCGAAGGATGTCCAGGATTGAACAATTGACTATGGTAAAAGCCCCATTGCCTCCCATGGGCCTGATTAAGCGTTTTACACATACAAGTTTTATGAATAAACACCTCACAACACTGACATTGTTCCTTTTGTTATATCTGCGATAATATATGCACACTAACCTTAAACAGTAAAATTATTGATTCGGAGGTTTAATAGTTACATATAATATACATTCTTTATTTTTTACCTTTGTTTTGGACTCATTTTTTTTTTTGATGTTGTTGGTTTTTGTTTCAAGTTAGTAATTTTTTGTTAATTATAGACATTTTTATATTTTTTAATAGCAAACGTTCTTGCTAGACCTAATTATGGTTATTTTTATTTCTCCTTTTATTTAACATGTCCACTATTCCGAATGATATAACACAAATAGTTTAACAAATATTAGCTTAACACGACGACACTCTTTCACACGAGCAACACTATAGTCCAGCAAGATCGTTTTCGACCGTCCTGCGGGGCGACAGACGTTGAGGGAGGAAAGGTACCACGTCACGTCGAGAAGCACAGTTACACGCGCTACACTACCCACCTCCTCTTACATCTAGAGTACCGCGACCCCTCCACCGCTTGTCGCCCCGCGGAAATTGCCGGACTATATAAGAAACATAACTTTCCTTTTCCATAATATATCAAAACTCAATGCACTTCTAGTAGTAGTAGTAGAGTAGTTGCATGATATGCATGAATGTGTTTTAGTTTTTTAATTTACTTAAACTTTATGTGACTAATGTTCAGTTTACATTGGTCATGTTTTTAGCGAAGTTAATAAGTACAGTTGGTAAGGACAGTAGTGTAAACCGGTCGAACAGTGGCGAGTTAAGCTGGCTAGCGAGTTAATCCGAATGGAATCTTTTTCTATATTTTTGCCAAGTAACACTCCTCGCGGCGGTTGAATCGCCACAAATAATCAAATGAATCAGTGCATAAGTGTACGAAAGACATATCAGCGGACGCATATATATTAGTCACACAGTCTGGATTTGAAACAGGCACAAATAATGCATTCGCAAAAAGATAGCGTGAGTCCTGGAGACGGACATAGGATACTTTTTATCCCTGAATATCAAACAGTTCCCACGGGATATTTAAAAAGCTTATACGAGTATCTACGGGGATGGGGGACCCGGCTGTCAGCTATTATTGACGGATTATAAAAACTATATTTTGTTGAAATATAACATCTTGTTTTATTTGATCCACAATAATTATTAAGAAGTATGAATTTTGCGATATTGCTTCCCCAAGTCGACGACGAAATGACACTTGACTGACCGAGGTGTATCCGGTCACGGTTCAGGCACTCGCAACTCCAATGTCTCGCTACTGTCCAATGTCCTCGCCACTGTCCAATGTCCTCGCCACTGTCCAATGTCCTCGCCACTGTCCAATGTGCTTGTACTCGCCACTTCGCTAAACACTTGACCAAAGTCAGCCGAGCCTAATTTAGATGTAATGCCACAGAGTATAAAATCGGGCGGGTTCAACGCTCGGGGCAAGCTGCGGCTCGCGTTGGTGGCGGTGCGCGCAGCGGTGCGCCTGCGCCGCCTGCCGCACATGGCCGCGCGCGCCGTGCCGCTCGGCGACGCGCTGCGCGACCCCTACACTATGCGTGCTTTGCGGAAGGTCAGTCAACATACATACATACATACACACATAGGTACATACATACAGCCACGCCTTTTTACCATATAAAGTTTAGGAAGAGACCACTCACATAGCCCTGTTTTTATCCTCGCGGGAAACGGGACGTTACCGGTGGCGAACAACGTCGCCGCCATTTTGGTACGAGTCAAAAAATTCTTACTCTCTATTGCATTACCACCAGCAGTATAGTGACAACTTTGCTTGATATGGTGTTATTCTGTACGAATGAAGGCTGTCCGTACAACACCTTAGTCGCCTCTTACGACACTTCGGTAGGAAAGAGGCAGGTGCTATTCTACTCTGCCGGACACCTATCGGTCAGTGAACTTTAAAAAAAACGCCCCACACTGTAGTCTATTCATTTTAGCTTGAGACTAAGTATAAACATACATACACACAGTCACGCCTTTTCCCCATATAAGGTGCCAATCGCGTGGCCCACTTCTCACCCTCGTGGGAAACGAGACGTGACGAGTGACGAGTAGCAATTATCATCAGGTGAACGTTGTGCTCGTCTCGTCACTTTCTCCTATAAAAAATATGTACCAGGGATTGAAATTCTTTGCCGACGTCGATCATTCCAGGCGAATATCATGTTGAAATCTTCGAGGCTAGAGTAATTAGGCATATTCAAATACGAATGATAAAATTGTTCTTTATTGTCTTATATTGATTTCATCTAACCCTTTTTTTTCCAGGTTATTGATGGCTGTGCATTTCGTGTGTACGGTCACTGGGTCAAAAAGGGAGAAGGACAAAACCGAGCGGCGCTATTCGAAAATATGCCGAAGACCGAGTTGAAAAGTCTCTACGTCAGCAATCTGAGTCGATAGCCGCCGCGGTGCTGCTTCTGGGTGCACTTCCTTTGTAATCTGTTCTCCTGGTCCTTTGGTGAGTTATGGATTATTTATTTATATATATTTTTTATGGATTTATCCTACTCAGACCAGTGACGAACAGCAGCGACTGCGGTGTTCACAGGTCGAATTTCGAGTTGCACTAAACTCTACCCACCACTTAAATAAAACCTGAGTATGATTCCTGGGAGGTCACTTCAGCAAATGGCAAAATATTTCTATGAGAAATTGAACTACGGGTATTAAAATATAATTATGTTTGGAGGCGTTTGTTGAAAGTTGTTATTTATTTATTTATTAATGGAAACAGTCATAAACTATTTTCCAGTGTCAAGTAACATATCTTAGTATACAATCTTCAAGCAGCAAGATACAAAATTTTGATCGACAGTAAATTGATAGTTGACTTATACTGAAGATTTGCTGGACTGGAGGAGACAAAACGAAAAGCACAATTTAGGTGTTGAATTGAATTTTCCAATCACTGTACACTTTCAGGGCACTTGCTGCATAATAAACTATCAATATTAAACATCAAAACTCCAAATATACACAGAAATTGCAAAATTAAATTAAAACGCTACCGCCACTTTTCGAGTTGCCGCCAAAAGTTCTACTCCTTTATTATGCCGGTAACAGCTGTCACGGGCATAATAAAGGAGATCGTTCAAAAATGTGTGTAGCATAGAAGTAGTGTTTGTACGAGCTATATAAAATGACTAAAATCCATTTTTCATTGATGATGATACATTAATATTTTCAATCTAACAATGGTGATGTAGTATAAAATATAAAATAAAATGTAAAAAAAAATGGTATTATTAGTAATACCAAGTAGTAATGTTATTTATTATAAATAAACTCTTTTTTTTTTTTAAAAAAAACGTTTCCTCACTAAGATTTTCTCCTGTATCGTAGGTGCGTTTTACAGACATACATTTCACATACACAACACAATCAGACCCGAAAAGCAACAAGTTGAGTTTTTGCACAAATGTTGGCTCGGGCTGGGAATCGAACTCAATACCCGCGGCGCAGACGTCATATTTCACTTTTACCGCGTGTTTTTCGCGCGAACTGCACACGTTTTTAATTTTCTTACAAAGCATATTTTTTTGCATTTCAGGAGTGAACGTGTACCAGGGTAGCATCACCGCTGAAGAAGTCGAGCTCCGACCTCGCGTCGGCTCCGACTCGTAGCCAACCTCCCGTGTGATGTAGGTTAGTCTAAGCAACAAGTGTACACTTCCCTACTGTAGTTATTGAATTACCTAATTATTGAATTTGTACGAGTCTAGATCAATTGAAAACGCGCACGCATGCGTCCGTGTTTCTGCCGTCGTAGTATCGACGACGTTACGTTGATGAAAACGTAAACTAGTTTCGTTTATTAAACAATTGTTTTATTACGGAATTGCCGAGATGTACCGAAAACAATGTTAACTGTGTGATCATAGAATTATTGGATTAGTTAAGTTGTTATTTGTTTTCTCAGTAAATTAAGGTACACATCTAGTGGATACATTGTGTGTTAGTATTATAGTAATTTTGGCGGTTCCTTTCTCTACTAATTAATTAATTGGAGTGACGTATTTGGCCCGATTCTCGATTGTTATCGATTAACAGATCTGAAAAAAAAATCATGTAAACTATATCGTCCACTTGTAACTTATGGAGGAGTGACCGCCATTACAATCACAGCTGATTATTATACATCGGACTAGCGTTAGATAGCAAAGATAATTATAATTTTAGAAAGAATTTGAAAGTTTTCGGTTAATTGTATATCAGTATACTCAATATTGCTATTTTATATTTATCATCATTGTGGGTATGTGGATATGTAATAAATGTACCATCATAAAACATGTTTGGGAATTTTTTTAAGTTTCTTGAAGTCATCATAAATGCGTATTGTAAAGACAACTGAAAATAAGGTTCACTTTTGCTAGATGTTTTAACCAGATTTTCAGTGAAGACACTACGCAGTTCGTTGTTAGGTACATTTTTTTAAATACATGTAACCATGCCTTCTTTCTGTAGAATTTAGGCATATATACACTTATCGGCTAACAATTCCCTTATATCACCTAAATATATTAATTTTCTTCTGCCTCTTTAAAATTATCTTGCGGTCCCACGACGCCGGCAAGATCGCCATGTTGGAGCATATACATAAGGTTAAAGAAGGACTCGTTGTGAGTTGAGAGAAAACAAATTTGCCAGCTAAGAGGTGCCATGCTAATGTCATCAACAATATTATTTTATATTAAAAGTATTAACACCCAAGTTAAATTATTTATTTCTAAGACCAATTTATTCACATCCTTTGAGAGACCATGTCGGTTTTAATGTATTACAATTAAGAGGTGCATCACATAAGCTTCACTTCTTTAGAAATTTAAATCCAACTTAAATAAAATAATCGTGAATCAGTACATTTTTAATGATATTTTCCGTAACATTTGTTGCGTTTTATTTGGTAAATATACTTTGAGTGGTTTTTTTTTTTAATAACGATATTACCTAGTTTATTACTATAGGTAATAGTATTTTTTTATCTGCAATCTGTTTAACATATTTATATAGTTGGAAATGATATTAAAAATTAAATAATATAAAAAAATGTAACATCGATGAGATAAGACATGTCTAGAAAGGAACTAAAGTATATTTTTCTAAGAACAAATAAAATAAATAAATTTTGTAACACTTAGTAGACACACTTAGTGGAACATTACAAATGTATTCATAAACAATACTTGTGTAAGTAACATAGCAAAAATATATGCTAAATGAGGAATTTCTCAATTTGTTTCTCAATCAATCATATTTACGAACCACACTCAGGCGACTCTACTAGATAACACATTGCATTAAATTCTGCTTAATGATTGGTCCATATTGTTGCAATGTTCACTATATAATATCACATTTATCCATAGGACAATTGTTTCTACATATTTTTTTTTAACTTGCTTTCTTCGTATGTCTTTTCGGTTCAATACTTGCTAAGTACTTTGACCTACTTTCCGAGTGATCTAAAATTGAGCATGTATGTAGCTTCTGTGACAATAACGTTGTACCATGAAGATGCCAGAATTTGGCCGTAGGAATTCCTTTTATAAGCAAGGTAGCTCCGTCATGTTTGGGCTAGTTGGATTTGTTTTTTTTTTTTGAAGTCCATATAAGTCTCATCAATAAAATCTTTTAATAATATATAATTTTTGTTGAAAATTTACTGTTTAACAGCGTTGGTGTTGGGGACACATTTGTGCTATTTGCAGGCACGGGACTGATTTTCTCTTTGCCTAAAATTGCTATCTTAGCTTGACTAGGCTTTTTTTTATTGGTCGCTTACTATTCGTTTGAGTGTTGTTTATGAATAAGAAGAAAGAATAATACTCTGCGCTTTATTGCGCACTGTGAGCTCTCATAGTAATGTTTGTGAATTCATGTGTTGGCGGGAATTTCGTTTTAAGTTTATTATCACAATGTTATGATCAGCGTCAGCGTTCAGGTTCTCTGCCGACTAGGTAAAAAGGTCCAAGTTACGATACCTCCGAAGTCAGTATTTGCTGTGTTAAAGATTGTCGGTTATCAAATCACGAACAGACCATCTGTTTCAACGCTCTAGTTTTAGCACAGTTTTATAATCTGGTTTTATTATGGCGTCCCAATAATATAGAATGTGTGATTGAACTTTAGGTCACTTGCACATAGGTAAATTTACGAATTTTATTAGTCGAATTTGTATACAAATTTTGATAGTATATTTTGTCCTTTTTAGCAAATAAAACTCTCCGGTTGAATGGCATAAATGCATATAGCTATATGATATTGACCATATATTTATATGCCATATGTAAGGGCGTCGCCAGCTAATGCTCGAGGGGGGAGACAGATAATAGAAGATATGATCAAGACACAGTTGGCTCTTTCTGCGTAGTAAAGTAAAGTAAAGTTTCAGCCTATAAATGTCCCACTACTGAGCACAGGCCTCCTCTCATTTCTGAGAGGGTTATGGAGCTAGAAAGAATCCGCCACGCTGCTCCAATGCGGGTTGGCGGACTTCACATGTCTTCGAAATATTTTTAATTTCTCAGACATGCAGGTTTCCTCACGATGTTTTCCTTCACCGCCGAGCACGTGGTAAGTCAGCACTTAAAATTGCAATCAACAATTTTAGTGGTGCCGGCACCGGGAATCGAACCCAGGTCACTCCCGTACTATGAAATTAAAAGCGAGCGCCTAGCCCCTGAGCTACCACGGCTTTCTGCGTAGACTGGATCAAAAATAATAATTAAAACCTGAAGGTACCCCGAGTTAACTATGACATCAGGACATCTGTCACCTCAGTCCCCCCGTGACAATGGGTGCTGTAAAGCACTCGAAACGTCGGGTTATAAATAGTAAAAATTAAACGCGTAAAAATCCGTAACATTAGTTTCAGTTAAAAGATATGAATGAATTAATAAATGAGATTTTATATAAAATTGATATCCGCAAATTTAATTTTGAAATCAACCATTTAAAATTAATTATTATAAGATCGTAAAAAAATATTTTTTTAAAAAAATTCGCGAAATCATTTTTATTATATACCACCCTGAATTAATTTTTGGTCCAACAGAATACCCAAGTTATTAGTAACCTTTGTCTACCTATATGTACACATTGCTATGCATATGTCGGCATTTCAGATCGAGCCACGCAAGAATTATGTATGGGACACTAAATTACTAGGCATTTGGTAAAAAAATCGAGCAGCTGCCCATCCTTGTTCCCCCTTGGCAACGTCCTTATTAATGTGGTGGAAATAGTGACCATATGTTATCATCAGTGATTATATGGTATAGAATAAATAAATAGAACTTTTATTTACGGAAAAACGTAATAATTCGAGAAAATCGTCCGCCTTGTGGTAACAAATTTTTGCACACTACCACTGGCAGAATAGCTGCGGTGGTACCTACCTACAAGGATTCCTGCACAGGAATCCTCTGATGATGGAGCCGGCCTACCACCAGTGGGAAATGTATCGATAAATAACGCAATTTTTTAATTAGATAAAAAGTTTGAGTTTTCGCTGTTCTTTGGTTTACAATATTATGGATAAATTTTATTTAAATATATTAGTAATAGTTGAAATGTTAGTTGTATTTGTTATTTGTGTACATTAGTGAGAGCATCCACTGACTTATGCCAATTTGTTTCTGGTCTGGTCATTTAATAAAGTTATGAAGACAATAAAAGACGTCACTAAGGTTTTCAAATGTTAACACTTACACATTGTATAATTTTTTATCGACTTTGCAATTAAAACCTTTTCGATATTTTTGCTCTTGCAACATCGATAATTTACAGCTTTTAAAAATAGAGAGGGTTGTTAAATTAATCAAATCAAGGTCGCAGAGCAATAACTATTATCTGTATTTATTCATATTGTAACTATTAACCTATACTATATAGATGATTGTATTGCCGTCCGTGTCGGTGCAAAAAGAAAAATCATTATTCATTGATTGTCACCGACACTGATTGTGCTACACAGACCTTAAAAAATATTCAATAGCAATAATTTAATCGAACAATAAAAGTCTTAAAAACTGTTTTGTGCTTTTTTATTTTGAACTTCGAAAACCTACCCAATATGCATTTTTATATAGAAACAAAGAATAACTCACTGCCGCTGTAATGCACGCCTAATTTTAACATTCTGCATCAACATTACACTGCATGGTCGCGCAGTCAAACCATCGTGCTGGTGTTTTTACCAAGCCTATATGAAGATTACGTCAAGGTTTGTATACAACGTAGTGATTGTATTGTCTTGGTCTTTATATCTCATAATTTAATTATTTTATGTACGTAAAGCGTACTTAAACTATGGAATTGTCCACTTACTTTATATATATATTAAAAAAATACTTTTTTTTGAAAATGGAATATATTTTATTTCGCAGGCGGTGGGTACAGCGTGTAGTATATTCTTTTTCGGCTCGTGGTCCGCGGGTCCGATTCCTATGCGTTACAAATATTTGTATGGCCTTCAGATAGTTCTTTAGGATCTGTGTGTTTGTTCATATACAACTTGTCTGTAAAGTACAGATTGAGGAACAACGGAGTTTTTGAAGACTTCAATCGTGGAACTAATGGCGCTTCTATACAGTGCGGACTGCTCACTGCGACCTATTTTTTTTTCATAAATAATCGATAAACTTTAGGTCTATGGTTTTTTTTACAATGGTTCAATAGTTAATACAATATGAATATTATATTCTGACATTAACATATATTAAATTGTTTTACTTTATCACAATGGCCAAACTTTCAGTTCGACCTGAGTCGGAAGTTCCCCATATGGATTTATTAAAATTAGATTCTCTACAATGGATATGTTAAAAGCATACGAAAAATGTCTTAGTTATGAATAAATAATATTATGACAGACGTTTTTATTGTGCCCAATACCTAAAAATAATGCTTGTCATTATTAAATGAATGTTTTTTATGGAAGAAAGTGACGATACTAACCAATTTTTCATCTGATGGTGAGTTCAACGGCCGCCAATAACAAATGCTGTGTGACCCGGAACATTCTGCTTGCTGAGACATCAGTTCTGATGTCCCATATGCTCAGTGCCTCAGGCCAAAACTCAGATGTTTGCACACTACTGCTTCACGGCAGAGTATATGCCATTGACATGATACCTACCTAAACGGATATACTATATGGATATATATATGGATCGCATTTATATGTTAGTATTCATTTGCGATAAAAGACAGTATGTTAGTTATTGTATATATTCTTTAGCAATAAGTTAACAATTTAATAAGTTAAGCAAAACTATTAGCTTTAGTAATTTTTGTTTGTTTGTGTGTGTGCTTTTACGCGCTTCACGCAAAAACTACTGCACGTAATTGGATGCTTTCACAGTTGTTTTGCTTGGAGGTCTAACTTAAAGATTCACGTTTCATTTTGATACACCGCCTAGAAGCTGAGTTAATAATAATAATCTGTAATGAAGCTGAATAGCTTGTATAATTGAAATTTATTAATCTCGGAAATACTAATCCGATTTAAAAAAAAAATGTTTGCATTAGGTAGCCCGTTTATTGAGGAGGGTTTAAGGATAATAAACATTATGCTACTGCTATAAGGTGCGAAGGGCCGAACAATGAATGCTCAGGTCAGCGATGTACCATGCCGTAAGGCGCAATCATGTGGTCGGCTTATTTTACGCGGGGGAAACCGCGGGGCACGGTTAGCACATTATAGATGGCGGCCTATGACTAAGTTTTGTAAAGAGTTCTGCTACCATACCACATACGGCGTTCTATGGAATTAGATCTAAAATTGTTCATGACTGCGGAACTCCGATGTCTGTCACACAGTTAACTCTATCTAAGTTAGCTTCAACCATGTGAATTACTTTTAAGATACATTATAATGTGTTTGAACTGAAGTTGGAAAATAAATTTATAAAAAAAATTGAAAAACTAGTGAAACACAATGAAACATGTTATTTACTGGCGCTGTAAAAACTTACTTAGCCGTTTTCGGCTTTTAACGTACTGGAAACGTTACGTAGTAAGTACAGTACGTTAAAATCTGAATATCGACACGGCCTTAACAAAGTGGTTTTCTGTGGCCATATCATAACGTGTATCTAAGCGATCTAAGCGAGCCACATGATTGGATAGGTGTTGAAAAAAAGTCGCAAAAATGTATTAATTTTTATTATCATATTTCACAAAAACCAGAGTTATTATTGCGGACCGGGAGCTCGGGATATCGAACACTATTCCCTTAGTCCCGGAGGGTTGGAAACCTTAAGCGAAACCCTTTTTTCAGAAACTTGCGGGCAACGCGAGATTCACACGCCAAAATTAAGCTCATTCATTGATAATGGGATCAAACGAAACCGATCACGAAACCAACCAGAGTTACACAGTAGACCCCCTGCCCTTGTTTACGAAGACAAACGAGACCGCTTATCTCGCTTATATGCTTATAATAATTTTCCTCTAATGCGAATACTAAATTTATTGTTAATAAAGAATAATAAATGTAGTTTTGATTTGAAGATACAGTATAATTGTTTGAAAATCCAGTATTACCAGTCGGATATTGATCTACTATCGGATTTTTTTTATTAGAGAAAGTGACGAAAACGTTCACCTGATGCCAAGAGCAACGTCTGCCCATAACAGATGCTGTGTCACCCCGAAAAATTCCGTGTGACACCACACTGTGCCCGTCACCCTGAGACATAAGTTCTTAAGTCTCATATGACCAGTGATTACACTAGCTCTCAGTGCCCTTCAAACCGAAACACGTTAATGTTTGCATACTACTGCTTCACGGCAGAATAACTGGCCCTGTGGTGGTACCTACCTAGACGAATTCCTTCATAGGAATCCTACCACCAGTGAAGAAAACTGGAGAGTAAAATTAGGCCGGATATTCGTTTATTCTCTGACTATTACAATGTTTTTTTTACCTTGTTTATGTATTTGTTTTAATTTTTTTTACCTTAGATCTTAGAAGATCTAAATATAAAAAAAGTAACTTCAACATTTTACAACGTTTTGTTTTTATTGTTTAGAAATGTATAGATTTCCTTTTGTCTAGAAAAATGGTTTCTACTAACATGATAAAATTTAATTATTATTTCACTGTGCAGAACTTGTTTCTTTCGTCATATTTTCTTTAGTGGAATATCTTTTTGTAATGATGTGCTCCAAGTGTTAGTAAAGCAACTTGCCTTCCTACAGCTGACTACGTATGCCGTTGCTTGACCTCAACAATCGTTTACGCTATCAACGTCATCAGTTTATTGCCTCAGTTATTTCACATTGTACCTGATAACGCAGTTGAGGATAATCTCCGCTAGATGGAGCGTCGCAATTATTTGGGAAGTTGTTGAATGAATGTACCCAACAGTAACACTTAACTTTACAGAAAACTTTAAAGTAGATGTGGTATGAATAAATATGTATTAAACTATATGGTATGCTCAATATTTAGCATAAAATATAAAAAAAACAACGCAAAAATAACTTGATTATAACTCGTATTTATAAATAAGTATAACTGTTTTACTTAGGCTAATATTAAATACTGTTGTCTTTTATGTTTTGATGAGACAATAGTTAGTATTTAATGTTGACTTTGTTATCTATTTGTTAAAGTTATTTTTATCGGCTCTATACATATATGTATACTTGTATATCTTGAAAACATGCAAAAACTGTTCTCACCATTTTGCTAATAAGCCTTAAAAATTTGACTTGACTCATTATGATGCGACGGTTATATTTACTATACTTAATATGTAAAATAATTTAGGTAAAGAATGCTTAAAATGAAATACGTAACAAATCTCTTTTATCGTACAAGATATGGTGCAAAAACTAAATTTTAGGTGAGAATTTAACAAGTTGTCAATTTCTTATTCCGCGCGCAACCGCAATGCAACCGGTGAAGTGAAAGTCGAGTGGAGCGATCGACGCACGTGCTAAGCCCGAAACTTTAAAAGTAGGCGAGACGCAAACAGCGATTGCTAGATCGCTAGAAGCGAGAAAAGGAAAAATAATTAGATAAACAAGGCGCGAGCGTGCCGCGTCAGCGGCCGGCGACTATTGATAGGCCTGTGACGTTTAGGAGTGAACGGTGTAAAATGTCGATGATCTGTTCTAAATGATATTTACTTTCTTCCAAATATATTTCTTATTTAATAGAAACTTCTGCAATGTCAAAAAACTCCTTCATGCATAAATTTTGCAATGCATTATATTGATAAAAATAGCTTAACACTGACGTATTTCCTGGTATATATAACTCATTAATTAATAAAAAAATTCTTATACTGAACTAATTTACATAAAAGTACAATATTACGGAACATCACTACAATGTTAGAAATAAATTAAATAGTATTATACTATGTTCTGTAACGGATATAACCTGAAAACTACTTAAAATCTTAGTAATAAATTTAACCCTAAATGATTCCCAAGTCCTGGTTTTGGTATCAGCTATTACAACACCCCAGCGAAAATGATTATACATAAACCTTAAGCATCAAGCAATGTCATATGTAACTGTGGTAACCGTTCGATGATGGTGGTGCTGTTAGCCTTCTTGGCTTTTACAGCTTTATCGGATAGCTGATTTCCATTACATTAGATTTACATATATCCATACATAGTGTTTATTTCACTAACGCGTTAGACCTGTTTCCAGTGAGAAGTTTATCTTATTATTCTTTTGAATTTTATTCTCTATTCACAGTCCGAGCGAGGTTCGGACCTCCGTTCGGATAGTCGAGTGCTAAATCGTGAACTTATCACACGTAGGCACATGCCTAGCGACGTGCATTCGATCGCTGCAATGGCATCGATCCCGCAAAGCGGCGTGTGGTTGGCGCGCTGTGTGGGTCACGTGACGAGCGCGCTGCGCTCTCATTGGGCAGCCGGCGCGGCGGCCACGTGAGCGGCGCGCGACGCGCGTGGCCAGTCGCGGCGTGACAGCGGGCGCGCTCGTATTGCGCGCGGCCGTGCCGCCCCCAACATGAGCCTCCTCGACACGCTGCTCGAGGCGGCACGCTTCATCGAGCTCCAGGAGCGGCGCCTCCAGGCCGGTAAGTCCAACGCCGCCCTGCTGTAGCACGCGTGCGTCCCTTCACCGCCACGACGCACTGCCAAGCTGACGCCCGCCGCTCTTGACCTTGAACGGCACGCAGCCGCGGCCCGCCCCGCCCCACGTAAACAAAGGAAACCCGAATTTCGCCGATCACTTCATGTAACCGCCGCACTGCATCTCCTAATGTGCAACTCGAAGATTGACGTGCATTTCCGATAGAGACGGTCCCCCGCCTTTACCTAAACGGTGAGCTAGTTTCTTTGCCTGCCAACGAAATACCCCGCGCGCACGCCGTTCAACTGCACCGGGCAAGTAATTCTAACTCTTGTTAAACTTTTATATAACTCTCAGTTCTCAAAGTTTGTCTATGCTGCTCACTGTTTATGTCAATGTTTATAGCGACATGACAGCGACACCGCTGTCTTGCTCATCTAAGGTAAGTATTTTTAAGCGTTACCGTACGTGGATTTATGTTGTGAGACATACGTAGACATATGCCTCCGCCCTGTTGCGTGGAGGTGGGCGATGGCGCTCGTACATTTAAATCTGCGAGTGTTTTCTTTAATGACTGTGTGCTTAGTGTGCGTACATTGTAAAGCACCTTGGTTAAAAATTCGATTTCGCGCATTGCGTGACGCATTGGTTGCTCAGACCGCGGCTCGAGAGTTCGGTCAGCTGATCGACGCGTGTGTCGCGGAGGGGGAGCTGTGCGGTGCCGTGAAGTGAAGGCGACCGGCGGTGCGGGGGCAGGGGAGGCAGCCGTGATGTGCACACGCATCGCATTCGCTACTCGATGCATTCACAAACACTATAGTACATAGATTAAAAAAATATAACTTAAAAGTAGCACAAGGCATAGTTGCGTAACGTTAAAGTGTTGAACGGCAGCGTAGCGTTCGTCAGTCGATGTTCTCATCGTACCGCTACATCGAAGCAGATAGGCTCGGTAAATGGCACCACGTATCGTTTCGTCATGTTTATGCCTACGTAAATAGCAAACGTAAGGAGAACTCAATAACAGGATAAGAATTCCAAGAAAGCAATTTGTCCTTTAATGTTCTTTGTCCTTCAATTCACTTAAGTGCATTAAGGGATTCCATATTAGAAATTACTTCAATGACTTATTAAGAAGATTGTCTACATAAAAATGATCGTTTGTTCAATTGTCTTCAAAATCCAAAAAAATAAAATTAATTTCAAATATTGTTTTCCTACATGCAAAATTCATTGGGAGTTTTATTCATCAATGAACTTCTGAACTTGTATGAAAACCAATTTTAACGGAGTCTTCAGCCAAAATCTTGTTTAAAAATTGTATAGTCTTCACATTATTAAACAAAAGTACAAGTTGAACGTAACTAAATCTCATTTAAATGAAACTAATTTTACGGATTTTATCGCGTTTAATATTTTACTATTTATAACCCGTCGTTTCGGGCGCTTTACAGCTCCCATGGTCACGGGGGGACTGAGGTGACAGTTGTCCCAATGTCATAGTTACCCCGGAGTACCTTCAGCTTTTAATTATTATTTTTAGTCCGATCTACGCAGAAAGAGCTTACTGTGTCTTGAAGCCTTGCAGTGGTATGCTTCCTAGAACGACGTCTGCAGTCTGTGACCATGTTCTGGATCATCCCAACCATTACATCAGATTTGATAGACCACAAATCCTTGCAAAAGAACACCGATTCCTACCAAGGATGATTCGCGAGGCTATTGAAATTAAAAAACATCCTAATTTCAATAGGGAAGATGGTTGGGTATTACCACCGGCTTGGGATCCTATTATTAATAAAATTAAATCAAAAACCAAGCATACCACTGCAAGGCTTCAAGACACAGTAAGCTCTTTCTGCGTAGATCGGACTAAAAATAATAATTAAAAGCTGAAGGTACTCCGGGGTAACTATGACATTGGGACAACTGTCACCTCAGTCCCCCCGTGACCATGGGAGCTGTAAAGCGCCCGAAACGTCGGGTTATAAATAGTAAAATATTAAACGCGATAAAATCCGTAAAATTATTTTCATTTAAATGAGTAGTGTTCGCGTAAATATAAGAAATCATTATGTAACTAAATCTCGATAAGTTAATAATAATATTTGCATGAATTATTAGTGCTGTACTAAGTTTTATAGCCAAAAAATAACTACTCCAGAGGGCTTCACTATGAAAAAAAGGAACGATACAAACACGACAATACAGGCTTGTATTCCCATGCAACAAAAGAACATGCGATAAAACAAAAGGAAAAGAGTTGAAAGGTAGACAAGAGTCGCATGTTTTTCAGTACTAGACTATTTTTAATCATTACTTTAAAAAACGGAGCTTAAGTATATACTTTTAGGTTTTTGGTTTTGCACAGAGTGCTTTTGCACTTTCTAAAATTATCAAGTGACAGCCTCAGACCAAAGCGGCCCATAAATGTCCCACTGCTGAGCATATAAAAAAAACAAACCCTTTCAAAAATGAGGGGGATTGCCTCACTTTTGAGAAGGTTTATATTTCATTAATTATTATAATATAAGACTAATTTGAATTAAGGATGCTTGTTTAACAAGGTTCTACAAAGCCTCTAGTATTGCCAGGTCTAGGTAAAATCGGTGATTTGGTTTTCAAATCCAGTCAGCTACAATTGCTACCAAAAAAAAACGGTTTTTGTGAATCATCATTTATTTTTATCGGACGGTCAGTTTTTTTTAAAGGTATGTTACCATTGGTTAGTACAAGAGACTAAACGAATAAAACTTAAACAAACTAGATAAATTTACTGATTAGTAAAAAATCGGGACTTCCCGCGCGAATCGGGTCACCTGGCAACGCTGGTCGCGTCTCACCACTAGCTGCTTTTCGGTGACCTCTTTAGGTAAACCGAGGGTTTATTCTGTGCGGTACAAGATCGGGTTATTAAGACTAACAACTATGGGAGATACATCCTAAGGCCTAAGGGATGGCGTCGTCGACGTGCTCGAAAATGCGCGCCAGGCTGTATTAAGACCGCACCATCATCACGGACCGGTCTGTCGTTGTGAATAAGCCTGATATCGTTCTGATGAACCGGGAACAGTCGAGAGTATTTTTTGTCGACGTTACCATTCCGTATGACGAGAACCTCGTGAAAACCGAAACAGATAAGAATTATTACTGTACCTGGCTCACGAGGTGACCGACATGTAGGGTGGTGTTCGACCGAAATTATTCCGGGAGTCGTTTCTGCGAACGGGTTAATCCCGGTCAGTGTATAGCGACTCCATCGTCGTCTTCAAATGCAGAAAACGGTGCTCCTCGATACCGCCCACATTGTCCGCTAATTTCTTTAACTTTCTCCCTAACCCTCCGCAGCTTGGTCTCCCCTGCCGATGGCTTCCGTCTGTTTGAGGTTCTATTTAAATATTTCATTGTATGGTATTAAGTTTTGAGTATATCTTATAGTATATTATTTATTTTATCGTATCTTATATAATCATCTATGCATTTATATATCCCAACCCGATGATAAAAACTATAGGAATATTAAGTGATTTGCAAAAGTACCTATAGCATAGAAAAGTATATACATATGAGGAATACCTAATTTTGATCGAAGTAAAAATATGCATTCTAAAGTTATGAGAATGTTGCCTAATATTTTGATACACTTTATTATGACGTTTAGATTTGACAATATGTGTGTAAAAATTGCCCTTAAGGCATATACATCTGACTGTAAGCGGTGTTATCGTGTTTACACGGCACTTATCAGTGGACGCAAGCAGCCAACGACACTCGCTGGCACAGGCGTGCTGTAATATTGGAATAACTGGCGCTATCCAAGCCGAGACGCCAATTTCTCGAGTATTCGTCAATGTCAATAAAATCTTTAATTTTTTCACATCACATTATATTTTAGAACCACGCAAGTTGTTTTATAAAACTCATGTCTAATTATAAACAATTGTTTTCCTTCAAATCCTTAAAAAAGCTCATGAATTATTTTCAACCTTTTATTTTAACTATTGCAATTGTGATAAATTACTATATAACCTACATCGCCTATCTAAATATAAAATACGAGAACTTACATATACGTACATTACAAATATCATACCATCCATGTGTCTAAGCAATTAATAAACTTTACCTTTGGTTTTGTTAATATATAATTGTTATGTATATTCAGCATTATATAAAAATCAGATTATCTTAATGTGGTAGTAATGCAAAGACTATCTCCAAAATTTGAAAAACAAGTAAAGTAATCTATTTTGAATAATTAGTAATAAAGCATGGGATGATTTCGCAACTCTACAGATTTTATGCAATTACTTTGTTATGGAAATTTCGCAACTAAAAGTTTTGTCACTCTATTGTCTGAATTAATAATTAGATAAGGATGCTTATGTGGTTTGGACACGTAGACAGGATGGATGAAAGAAGATTGACGAAACAGATCTATGAGGCGAGTGAGGATGGGCGAATTTATCACGATCAGATCGAAATCGTTTTAGGCAAAGGCTCCGTCAAAAGTATCCGAAACCGACGAGCTTGATGAAAACGCTCATAAAATTGGTGTAAGCGAAAGATCTGTGTCGTAAGGATCGTAGCAAGTGGAAATATGTGTTCTCTGCCTATCCCAATGTGAAAGAGGCGTGTATGTATGTATAATCAGTCCAACATTCGTTGTTTCGGTTACTGTTTCAACATCAGAAAGGAGTTGTTTGCGAACTTATGTCAAGGATTTATAACAATTAACGAAATTCACATTATGAGTTGAAGTCCAATTTTAAATAACTAATAGGAAATAAAGCATCTCTTTAAATTCTTTGACTCTTAGATTTTTTTTTAATTAATAAGAAGATAAATATTTAGAAAATATACTTGAAAAATAAACATGCATGGGAAATTTCAAATTAACTTAAACCTATTGAGGATGATTTGTTTTTTCTATGCAAACGAACACCGTATCATGCGTAACGCCGCGCGAATACCCGGCGATCAGAACAGTGAAAGGGATCGCATGACCTCGCCACCTGCAATTGCTCTGAGGACGCGCGCTCATGGTAGCCGTACCGTCGACATTTTCTGCCGATTAAATTGACGTCTTAAAGCATGTTTTTTAATTAATGTTTTTCCAGCACCTAAAGGTACTTTCTAATTGATTTATTCAATACTTCAGATCGTGTCCATCTGATTAATTGTTAGGCCCCCTTAAATAATTTAAAATCTAGGTTATTTATTCTTCAAATAATCCTTCTGATTTTAAGAGATATCGTTTGTCTACACGAACACTAATGAACCGATGAATAGTTAATTTACCTAACCTAGACTTAAAATATTTGAATTATTTGTATATAAAGTGCTTAAATTCAGCGAGGATAAATATAATGAGCTTACATTGTCTAATTTGATTCTTTAGTTCTGTAGAATGTTCCATCAGAAAATGTGACATTAAACTTTTTAATAGCGCAGGTAAAAGTCACTGACACTGGAACGTAACCGTATACATACAATTTTAATTATTTATTCCACGTTCAGACTAATATATTCGATTGAAATATTCACCACTCCAAAAATCCTATCCGCGACCGAGGTGACAACGAAAACCGGACTTTAGACTTGTAAATACGTAGCTAGGAGGAAGCAATTTGGAAAAACTAAGGCGTTGCTAACATTTTGCCTATGCATTAGTTTCAACCGGTACATCCTGGGTGTCCCGTTATCAGTTAAAATTCCGAAGATTTGGTATATTAGATCACTCAACATTTTTGGCCACGTTGAACTTACTTCATATTGGTTCATCATTTATAAACAAAATTCTATGTACTATTGATATTTCTTTGATTGAATATAGTGTACGTGGTTTATCCACAGTCAGTAACCAGCCTCGATGCACAACATTAATGTCAGCCCGACCCGGGAAGTAGCACGCGTAAAATAGCAGTAGTACCCCTACTACTTTTCTTATGTGTAAGTTATACACGATTGGCTGTAACAAGAAATCTACCGTAGTATTCAAGGGTGACAACGTACCACCATCTTATTAGACAGAAGGCTTCAGCGAAAAATATTTCTGAGCCAGTTTCCATAACTTCAGCATTTCATCCTATCACCAGCTCTTATTTTGCAGGGATTTTGCCATGGTTGCCACACTTGGCAGACGGATTGACAATCGTAGTTTATTTATTCGAGATGTTTGACATATTTTTTTTAATTTTTGGTCGCAATTTAGGACAATTATATGCATACTTTTAGACAGTGCGATATTTATTTATATGTGAGAAATAACCCTGAATCTACTTTTATTTCCCCAAGCCATTCCCGAATTCCCTAAGCTCTTTTACTATTATAAAAGCAAGCAAGTGTCACTAAAAAAAATGAGTCCACTTTCACTGACAGTCCCACTGCTGGGCACATGCCTCCTTTCTTTGATGAATGATAATGAATGTTCTTCCAATTGCATTCGGGAATTCAATTACGGACGCCCCTCGACTTTACTTTCGCATGTCCAAGGTGACGCTCATGCGAGACGATCGAAAGAAGGATTGGATTGGAAGGATGCAGTGTCAGAGCAAATATACAATAAATTTGATTGTTGCACAAATGTTGACCTCAGCCGGGTTTTGAATTCACGACTCTGGTTCTGCTTTTAACTAAGGCATAGTATTCGTCTCATATTTAAGAGGAAAATGGAGTAGTTGAAAATCCGACACACTACTTTCTAATTTGGTGCGGGTTAGCGGACTTCACGTACACGAAATATTATTTTTCTTGTGACATGCAAGTTTTCTCACGAACGTTTGTTTACCGTCTTATCTACTTAATTTAGCCTAAAAATTAAGAGTTGGTCGGAATCATTTTTGATTTTACACTACATTAATGTATAACAAATGCTGTGTAACCCAGAACATTTCCGTGTGGCACTACACTGCGACCATATGCCCAGGCTCTCAGAACCTTTCCGACCGAAACACAGTAAACAGAAAGGTTTGCCCACACTACTGCTTCACGGCGGAATAACTGGCCTGTGGTGGTACCTACCTAGACGGATTCCTGCATGGGAATCCTACCAACAGTCATTTTTGCTTTTACACTAAATTAATGTTTATTAATTAATTATTTAGCGATGACTAAGTGTTGGTTTGGTGGTTTTACGTGCGCATAGAAACTACGAATAACAAATTCGCGTCATGACCATTCTGCGTAAAAGATTACTTTTCGATGATCAGTAGCTGCTATTAACACTTCATTAATAACAGCTTTCGTATATAGTATATTCAAGCTGCTTTTATTTACGCAGTAGATCGGTTCACCTCATCTGCTGTTTTGCCGAATCTATATACGAGTAAATACTCGTAACAATGAAACATGCAGTAAAATGTTAATGGTTCACACACATTTTATCATTTTATTTCCTAGCTTTTACAACATGCAAATACTGACGTCATTACACGTGTCACCGATTTCTCCACGTGTAATTTAAGGCACG
Organism: Luehdorfia chinensis; assembly: GCA_019845155.1. NCBI lineage: Eukaryota > Metazoa > Arthropoda > Insecta > Lepidoptera > Papilionidae > Luehdorfia > Luehdorfia chinensis. The sequence goes on along the minus strand of JAHVAK010000551.1, from coordinate 3,054,003 downwards.
TTTAGTTAAGTGTCAGTAAACTTTAAAATAATCACTACTGGAAACTAAATGCAAGTTTTCTAATGGAATCCCTGTTATGTATGATTAAGAAGTTTCTGAAGTTATATATCTATAATAATTTGCGTATTGCCTTAATATTGACCTTGGCTGACATTCGAATGAGGACTCAGTAGACAGGCACGCCGATCTCTGACACGAGGTGAACAGGATTCCTAAAATTAATGTTTCCGGAACTTCAAAGCAGTCTAACAGTTTATAATAAAATAGTGTTTAGTGGTGACAGCTTGCATGCAAGTCTTGAATTCATTATTGGCAAAGGTATTGCACCTCTTCCGTACTCCGTTACCTTTTTTTAATAGGAGAAAGTACGAGACGAGGGAAACGTTAATTTGATGGTAAGTGCTACGTCTGCCCATAATGAATGATGTGTCATCCAGAATATTTCTTCGGGGCGCAATAACGTATCCAAAGTGTTGAATGAATATCTCTCAAATAATTGTTTTTATACTGGTTATGGTTAACGAAAATGACGTTTATTTTTCATATGACGTCTTTTTTGTTAATCATAGCCAATATGCAGACAGTGATTTGACAGATAATCGTTCAACACTTGTTATAAGTGATCTTCACTTTGGATACGCAATGTTCGGCGCTGCACTGCGTCCATACCCCTGAGACATCAATTCTCAAGTGTCACGGCCCGTAATCAGTTCCATTCACACTGAAACACAGTAAATTTGGTACACTACTGTTTCACCTGTTACTGTGGTACCTAACTAGACTGAATCCTGACACTAATAAACCTTTGCACAGTAATTATTTATTTACTGACACCAGTAAAAACGATTTCTATTATTTTTATTACCGATAAGTATATTTTTTTGTCCCGTTTAATGAATTATCAATTTAATTTTCCATGTGTTCTAATGTTTTATTATTAATCTAATGTTATTAATTTGAGCCCCTGTATCCATACAAAGTCTTATTATACTAACTTTACAAATACTATGCAGTCAACCTAAAAATAAACAGTAGTGGTTGAAATGAAGACCAACGATTTATTATTTACACGTAAGTTGAAGTGATATATGCATATTATTTATTTCTTTTAGCTTAGCTTGTAGAAAACCAGTCACTACCCACTATGCACAGCCATTTCACCAAATAACATATTGCCATGTGTGCCTTTCAAAGCCATTTACTTGTGTGTCTTCGAAGGTTACTAGTTAATATTTCCTTTCTGTGGTCTTAGATTCTAATGAAATCTTAACTGATCCTCAGTGAGTGAAAAGTTCAGCAGTGTATCGAGTGTTGAAGTGTGAACTAATAAATTCCTTTTATCGCTGTCACTGGCTGCATGAGGGAGCTTTCGCACGATACCGACTACTATCTCGACATCCGGTGGGTGAAGCCCCCCCTTGTCCTCCCCCTTCGCGTTCCCACTTCTACTCCCGGCTTAATGCTTTATACATATCGATTGTAGAAGTCACATCCAACTTGATTTTGTATATCTTTATTACGTACATTACCTCCACAAATTTGACCCTATTGTGATGGTTAAAACCTACAAAATTGATATCACATAACAATTAGTCATAAAATTATTCTCTCAAATGATTTATGACATGTAAATACATGTAAGCAAGCAAACAAAAATATTAATTAGGAATTAAAAACTGCTTTTGTTTGTAATGTGCAAAGCATTATAGGCATCATTATGGGAGTAGCAAATTCATTTTTAAATCCTTTTATTATAGCTTTTAACATAAAATGTTCTGTTTGACTACTTCCACACGTTTTGAAGATGTTTTTTTCTAAAATGAATTCTTAAAGCACAATACGAATAAATTTATATTATCTCTGGCCATTCCTGAAATAGAATGTAGGCGTGATGCTAGGTCACATCGCAACCTGCTAAACCGGCAGGTGTGGTTACAAGGGGCACATGAAGTGGGGGAGGTGTTTGTGCGGGCGGACGGCGGCCCGGGCTGCACGCTGCACCGCGCCAAGGTCAGCCAACGCACGCATGCGCCGTCCCTCCCCGCTGTCCCTATCGGAACCTGCACCCACTCCACTTATGTGTTCCTGTTAGCCGCTCTCCAAATAGTGCTCGGTCCCTCCTTTTTTCCAATCTTCCTCTACCAATTTATGTGAACGTCCCTGAACTTTCGAAGTGGTTATATTGGTGCTGCTGGTTCCTAATACATATTTTGTATTCACATAAACAAATGCTTAAACATTTAAGAAAAAAGTCAGTTGCAGGCCATAATTTTGTAAATTCATGGTGTAGCTTCGAGATCCGATGCAAAATATATTGGACTATTAGTATAGTGATCGTCATGAACGAACGTATCTCGCATGTTCCACCCGTAGACATAAACATTATGAAGTGTACAGATAAAGATAACACGTGCCAGTTGCTTCGCGTAGGCGTGTCGAGCTCCCAGAGTATGCGTAGTATCACATAAACGAAACTGAGAAATCGAATTACACCATTAGTTCGTGACGTTAGGTTAAATTTCATTTATGAACAGCTTAATTCTTTTTATAAAGCGTTCGCCTTTATTAGTGGATTTACTATTGCAGTCGTAATGTTTAAGGAGTTGAGAATTTAATGGCGAGGAGACACTAGCTTTACACGATTATCTATTTCATAGATATATTCTGCAGCGAATAGTGGAAAGGTTTTTAGATGAGAACTGTTATACATTTTTTATTTAATTGTATGCTGATGACGGAGGTCGTCCACGTTACCCACATTTTATTAGAAAGCTCAAAACAACGTTGTGCCTAACGTAAGGAGCGAGCGGCGCGTTGCGACCCGCCTCTCGGTCGTCTCCTACGTCCGCACCGTTGCTCGCGCCGCTCGATTCGCTTGCAATGTTCCATTCACCTTATTCGCCGGCGTTGAGGTTCAGTGACTCCGCCGCCGACCGACTAACTCCTTGGACACGTCATCGACATGCTTATGCCGCCGTTTCATCACCCGCGGCCTATGTGGCTGTTAAAATTCTGTCGGTGTTCCGCGGCGCGCCGCTACGACCTCGTTTCGCGAGCGAGCGCGACGCGCAAACCGTGCAGCGTTATGTAAAGTGCGGAGACGGACGGTGCAGCGGCGAGCGTTGCGCTCGACCGCGTGCGTTCCCCCCGTCCGCCCTCCTTGCGATTTCGTCCGTCAGTTTCACTGGCGCGGGCTGCGGCGGAGCGGGGTTCCGGAGGTCGCGCCGCCTCCGCCCTCCGAGACGGCGAGCGGATCGCTCAGTCGTCGAGCGGAGTGCTTCAGCGCCGGTCGGCCTTCTTGCCCCGGTTGTAGCGTTGCACTGTACACTCGGTCTGTGGTATGACACGCGCGGCGTGCGTCGCCTGCGCGGCCGCCTCGGGAGTTCGTATGGCATTTGTCGGGTGCGTTTGCGATGGTGACTGTCGGCGGGCCGGCTCCGTTCCAAAATAGCGTGCGTTATCATCGCGACCTCGGGCGGCGAGACGAGATAGCGCGAGGTCGGCGGCACCTGCGTCGCGCCGCGCCCCACGTGCGCACCGCTGCAGTCGACAATTAGCGACTGTCTGCGGCCCTCCTCCGCCCTCTCGGTCGCCTCCCCTGGCCTAAGTTGTCTGGACTTGCACCTTCTCTGATGCGAATCGAATTTTGAAGTATCCTCGAATGGTTACCGAGTAATGAATATCCAAGTTTAAATTATCCATCATTTTAATGCGATATTATATAGAAATAGATAACCTCTTCCTTCGTACGCCAAGAACCATTGAGATAATGTACTCATTTGATATTATTGAAAGCAATTAAATAAATTAAATAATTTCGAACATAACGGAGCAACCTCATTACCGCGTGTTACGTAATTGATATAACAAAGGTGATGATCGTACCTGTTTATTACTTTATCTTGTCTGTTTTGACATTTATTACCTTGTTTGTTTTTCACCGTATATATATAATATATATATATATATATATATATATATATATATATATATATATATATATATATATATAGATTACGCCCACATACCTTGATATACTATTTGTTAGCACTTCTTCTGGCTTTATGTTTACTTCTAAAGCGTAGAACATATTTTTGCTTGATATTTATGACTTAACTATAGGAATAGCCTTTGTCTTAAAACTACATAAACGATTGTTGCCATTTGTTGATTGTTGTTATGATTTTTATCTATCTTATCGGCCATTTACTTTATTGTTTCACACCACCTTATTACAACAATTCGCCTAATTCCATTACTGCAATTACTATGAATTTTTTCTAAATCAAGAATCTTTCGAGATATTACGTCAACAGAATATATCCGTTTAGACAGACATGTATTGATCCTTAACAAAACATAAGTGTGATATTTGAAACCCCCAAATACGTGTTTTATTTGGCTTACATAGATCTTTAAAACTTTCCATACTAAAGTTTTCATTGAAGGCAAGGTTTTTAATAAGGAAAACTGCATCGGCGACAGCGATAGATTATAATTTCCTTGGTCAGTAAAGAAGAGCCTGCTTAAAATATAAAGCAGTTGGACTGGGTAACTCCATCGCAAGTGGAATGATAATGTGTAAATTAGACTTGAGATAGACAATAAGCGATTCCTTTTTATTGTACCGTTAATTTTTTGCCTGCTGAAAACTGAATTATTTTAATTGTCGCTATATTACACGGAGCAAAAGTTTGTTTCTTTTGTTTTTCCATTTAAATAACGATTTGGTAATGAAATTATTTATTTTTAATAATAATAATTTTATTCTTATAAAATGGAAACTATTTTCAGAAAAAAATTATAAGGAAAATCCGTCGAGTTGGTTGAAGCTCGATTTTTGTTGTAAAATTTTAGTAATGTTTCGGATAAATTTCAAATTGGTTTATTTATACCCTAACTTTTGGCGGCAACTCGAAAAGTGGAGCTAGTGTTTTAATTGAATTTTGTAATTTCTGTGTATATTTTGAGTTTTGATGTTTAATATTGATAGTTTATTATGTAGCAAGTGCTCGTGGAAGTGTACACAAATAGGAAAATTCAATTAAAGACCTCCATCACCATTCATCAGTCTAAAAAATCTTCAGTAAAAATCAACTATCATTTTACTGTCGATCGAAACGAAGTCTTTGTTATAATTAAATGATTACTCGACAATGGCAATAATGACTCGATTTCTTTGCCAGAAGAAGAAGCAGAGTTATACCCAAAAATTGGAATTGTATTTATTACTTATTAAATTACTTATTTAAACTTTCATGCGCTAGTCGTAGATTTGGCGGACTTAATGCCTAAAGGCATTCTCTCCCAGTCAACCATAAGGCAAAGCAGATAAACATAATATGATAGGCGGTGCAGCGAACAATAAGAGAATAAAAAATAATTAATTATGACTAAATATATAAATGTAAATAATGTAATTGTATATATATATAACTTTTGCTTAACGATTGTAGGCAACACTATCATATCAGTTAGAAGTTGTTTCTTTTGACAGTTGTTATGATTAGGGTATTATTAGATAAGTGAACGAAAATGATGACCACATTAGCTGCAGCCATTGGCTTACGCCAATGCCTTTAGTCAATACATGCTCAAACTTTGACGCCAATTTGATACATACATACATACATAAGATCACGACTGTATCCCATAAGGGGTAGTCAGAGACTGGGTACTCACTGCAAAAGCAGATGACTGCCACAATCCACGTTTCACCAAAACAATATAATGCACTTGGTGTGATAGGTGGTGAGCCCATCGCCACCATGCGCTGTTGGGTGAACAGTGCAGTTTAATTCCTTACTCGCCTTTTACGAGATCCATTGGATCAGATGGAGTGGTAGTATTCTTTTAACGAGCCGCCACCACACGGCACACACACACAATTATCCACGTTAATTTAAGAAAAAAAGTGTAATTGTAATATCATAATGATATTAATAATAATGATTTCTTATATTTACGCGAACACTACACATTTAAATGAAACTAATTTTACGGATTTTATCGCGTTTATTTTTATACTATTTATAACCCGACGTTTCGAGTGCTTTACAGCACCCATGGTCACGGGGGGACTGAGGTGACAGATGTCCTGATGTCATAGTTAACCCGGAGTACCTTCAGCTTTTAATTATTTTTTGTGGTCCGATCTACACAGAAAGAGCTAACTGTGTCTTGAAGTCTTGCAGTGGTATGCTTGGTTTTTGACTTAATTTTATTAATTATAGGATCCCAAGCTGGTGGTAATACCCAACCATCTTCTCTATTAAAATTAGGATGTTTTTTAATTTCAATAGCCTCGCGAATCATCCTTGGTAGGAATCGGTGTTCTTTTGCGAGGATTTGTGGTTTATCAAATCTGATGTAATGGTTGGGATGATCCAGAACATGGTCACAGACTGCAGACTTCCTGGGGCGGCGATGCTTCACATCAGCTATATGTTCTTTTACGCGGGTTTTTACTGATCTTTTTGTTTGCCCTATGTAAGAGAGACCACATTCACAATCCAGCTTGTATACTCCTGCATCTTGTAGAGGGATGTTACACTTGACAGATGGTAAAAATTGACTTATCTTCTTCGGCGGCTTGAAAAATGTTTTTATGGAAGCCCGCTTCAAGATATAGCCAATCTTGTCCGTGACTCCTCTGACATATGGTAGGACTGCAGGTACACGCTCGACTGTGGCCGGCTTCACTCGGTCACTGCGACGAAGGCGCGGAACCCGAAGCTTGTTGTCTTGCAAAACTTGCTTGACATGCTGAAGCTCGGCGGCCAGGTGTTTACTGTCACAGATCCCTTGTGCTCTCTGAAACAAAGATTTGCCCACGGTAGCTAACTGTGAAGGATGGTGGTGAGATTCACCGTTTAAATACCTGTTGGTATGGGTCTTTTTCCTATACACAGTGTGACTCAAGGTGTTATTAGGATTTCTAATTACTAAAACATCTAGAAAAGCTAAAGAGTTATTTGTCTCTAACTCCATTGTAAATTGTATTTTAGAATTAATGGAGTTAAGGTGGTCTAAAAACCGACTAAAGGCCGAGTGAAGCCGGCCACAGTCGAGCGTGTACCTGCAGTCCTACCATATGTCAGAGGAGTCACGGACAAGATTGGCTATATCTTGAAGCGGGCTTCCATAAAAACATTTTTCAAGCCGCCGAAGAAGATAAGTCAATTTTTACCATCTGTCAAGTGTAACATCCCTCTACAAGATGCAGGAGTATACAAGCTGGATTGTGAATGTGGTCTCTCTTACATAGGGCAAACAAAAAGATCAGTAAAAACCCGCGTAAAAGAACATATAGCTGATGTGAAGCATCGCCGCCCCAGGAAGTCTGCAGTCTGTGACCATGTTCTGGATCATCCCAACCATTACATCAGATTTGATAAACCACAAATCCTCGCAAAAGAACACCGATTCCTACCAAGGATGATTCGCGAGGCTATTGAAATTAAAAAACATCCTAATTTTAATAGAGAAGATGGTTGGGTATTACCACCAGCTTGGGATCCTATAATTAATAAAATTAAGTCAAAAACCAAGCATACCACTGCAAGACTTCAAGACACAGTTAGCTCTTTCTGTGTAGATCGGACCACAAAAAATAATTAAAAGCTGAAGGTACTCCGGGTTAACTATGACATCAGGACATCTGTCACCTCAGTCCCCCCGTGACCATGGGTGCTGTAAAGCACTCGAAACGTCGGGTTATAAATAGTATAAAAATAAACGCGATAAAATCCGTAAAATTAGTTTCATTTAGATATTAATAATCATAAATGAATGACAAAGTTATATAGTAGGTATTGATTAATTTAAGTGGTATTTGAAGCAATTTTGCATGAAGGTTTTGTTTATTAATTTTATTACTGTACACATTAATTATTCAAGGAATTACAAAAAGCTACTCATGACTTAGACCATACGTATTGGCTTGACAGTGATTTCTTCTTCATTAGATTCACTACGCAGTCCATTGGGAAGTCGAAATTTTCTAAGTTGATCGATTTTCAGTAATTGTCACGTCTGACAGAGTTGTACACAACTGACTATTTACTAAGTCAGGTTATGGACAGGACTTAGTTTATGGTTGGCATTCCAACTCTGATCGTTTTACAAGGAATTTTTTGCAACACACGGCCCCTTTATACAATCTGCTGCCGCCTGCGGTAATCCCGGGCCGATACAACTTAGTGTCCTTCAAGGAGCCAGCTCTTTTCTCAAAAGCAATACATCTGGTATGGGGGTGGTGATCATTTACCAGCAGGTAAACTACGTGCTCGTTTTCACCCACTTCTATATAAAAAAAATATTGCAGATTAAAACTCGTTATGAAAAGATATATAGTAATCTATATTACTATTATAGTAAATTCTTTGAATGTAGGTTTGTTACTGTAGGTTGAACTAAATATGTTTTTGTCGTATTTTAAAAATTATATAATAATAAAAATATAAGTATTTTTACTGGTGGTAGGATTCCTATGCAGGAATCCGTCTAGGTAGGTACCACCCCAGGGCCAGTTATTCTGCCGTGAAGCAGTAGTGTGCAAGCATTACTGTGTTTCGGTTTGAAGGGCACTGTGAGCTAGCGTAATCACTGGGCATTTGAGACTTAAGAACTGATGTCTCAAATGCCCAGAGATTCGGGAGTCGGGCGCAATGTGGTGTCACACAGAAGTATTCTGGGTGACACAGCATTTGTTGTTGCATGGGTTGACGTTGCACTTACCATCAGGTGAACGTTTTGCTCGTTTCGTCACTTTATACAATAAAAAAAAAACTTTTTGATTTCAGAAGTGCCATAGGGGTTTATAGGGGGGTATATAACTATGTTTTATTCAACATTTTAAATAAATTTTGCCCTACTTCTTATTTCTATCCCTCCTGTAGTGAGGCTCATGGTTATTGATAGGAAGGGGTATATTGTAGTATTACGTTGGAAAAGTGGAGCTACATCTATTAAAAAAAAAGTGGTAATCATCTCTACAATGGTTACTTCGTTTTTATAAATTTTTCCGCTTGTTATCTTAAGTTATTTTAATATTTTATTATTGCATATTTTGTTATTGCACCCTACACAATTTTCTCCCACGCCCTCGGGTTTACTGTGTGGGAATGCAAATAGGCATTAAGTCCGCCCTTTGTTACCCTTTTAATTAAGGTATACAACAAAGTCTTTTAAATAAATAAATAAAATTAATGATCGCATAACAACCCGGGTATTTCTGCCAGTTACTATATACACGAACTCTACGTGCGGTGGACATTTTTATTGTGATGTCATTGTCAATTTCGACTACAGAATATTCTTCAATGTTATTTATGGTCACAAGTTATCAATTAAGCATAGGTTAAAAGCGCGAATAAGGGCATTACGAACATAGAAATGACCGACTTTTTTTTAACCTGCCCCTAACTAGGATTTAACTTATCTATAGGCCATATTCATATTTTGCCATGCTGGAATCGAACCGGCTACCTCACTAGGACCCTCCGACTCGAGTTGTAGCAAATATTGTTAATTCAATAAAATGAATTCCGACAATGCTCTTTGTTTAATGTCCTTTATAGAGACAGATGGTTAGTTTCGGACACCTGCTGTATTTATTACTTCATTAATATCATTTTTTTTACGAGTTCAAATCGTAACTATCAGGTTGAACCAAAAATAATGAAGTCGTCGGTAAAATTAAATCAAATTTTGTCAAGCTTACAATGTGTGTATGTTTGCTTTTTGTAAGTGATGTGCCGTATCAGTTTGGCACAGTGGCTAAGGCCTTAGCTTCTGCGACACCGGTCGCTGGTTCGATTCCCGCACAGGACAAATATATGTATGACCAACAGATAGTTGTACTTGGTCAGAGTGCTTGAATTTGTCTGTAAGTCACGAAATAAGAGAAATCCTACCGTGGGACACCGTAGCTTATAAAAAAAGATGTTAAGTGGTCACTGCAGCCAATAGACACGATGATGTTTTTTCTTATATTTACCTTAATACTACACATTTAAATAAAACAATTTTTTACTGATTTTATCCCGTTTATTTTTGAACTATTTACGACCCGATGTTTCGAGCGATTTACAGCACCCATGTACCCCATTACTTTTATTTAAATATTTTTTGTTTCTTTTTTTCAATTATGTGGATGCTTTTTACTTATATAACTACACACCCAAACCCGGAACAACTATCTGTGGCCTATACAACTTTTTACATGCGGGAGTCGAACTCACGCCCAGTAGCACAGAAGCCAACATTTTAGCCACCGAACACTTAAAATTTATTTCATGTTATATACATAATTATTTTATGGTCAAAGTAATGTTTTCATAACTAAGCTCGTGGCATCTTATATTCAAATAAAACTTGTTATTTTTAATCAAAAGTTATGTTCTAAAAATATACATTTTAAAGATAGGTATTAAAATTTATATATTGCATTTTTCCTTGACACCGTTCCTTATATAATGTAACGAAGCAGTATTTTCATTTCAGTCAGCATTGTCGCTACACGAGACATTAGTTCCGATTCTGACCCCTTAAAGATCTTTGAAATTGTACAAAAAAAACCAATCTGCTACATATTATGTCTGATAATACGTTTGCGACCTTTTTTTTAGCCGTGTGGTAGCGGCCTAAGAGAATCTACCATCCTATCGCATCCGCATCGTAAAAGTCGACAGAGGGAAAAATAAAAACCAAGGGATGGGCAGCAGCATCTTCCTGGAACATCTGAATAAATAAACTGCGGTTGCCAACCCGCCTGCCAAGCGTGGCAACTATGGCAAAATCCCCCCAAAATGAGAGCTACAAACTTTTGTGGCAATCTGTGGGGGAGGCCTATGTTCAGCAGTGGACTCTAGTGATAGGCTGAAATGATGATGATGATGATCTCTTTTTTTGGTTAATTCATAATATTTTGGTCATTTACTACTTTCAAGCTATGTTTATTAATAAACTAATTAGTTTTTAGGTAGCGTCCCTGGATTTTAGAAGAGTTCTGTTATGATCCTGTGCTTTATAATTCAACTAGCTGTGCCCCGCGGTTTCACCCGCGTAAAAAAGCTGACCCCGATCAATGATATACAATCGGGAATCAAAGCGGAATCCTAATTATTTTTCTAAAACTGAGGTCGTCTATGTTACCCGCTATAATATCTGCTACCTGTGAAAGTCCCGTCAAAATCGGTCCAGCCTATTTTGGAGATCAGCCGGAACAAATAGACAAACAAAAATTTTAACAATAGTTTTTTTTTCTAAGTAACGTATATACATTCATTAGCATCGAGTAAAAAGTTGTTATTTTCTTATTACAAACAGACACTTCAATTTTATTTATTTGTATAGATTATTTCTAATTAAATTTATGGTACTTTCATAAAAATTGGAAATGCTTTAAGTGGAGTTTCATTGAGCCTGCTTTCAGTCCGTATTACCATTAATTACTGCACATGTATGTATTTTATTGTAGATAATAGATTAATATTTTTTAGTTAGAATTGTACTCGTATTTGCTGTAAAGATAAGATTATAACAGTATAAAATTAGTTAAAGAAAGGAATGTCCAGTACATTTTTGCTAGATTTTAGTTTATATATTGTTTATATTTTTAAGTCTTAATATCACCATTTTTTTATTTGTTTTCTGTTCTTGTTAAAATGTTTGATGGCTGCTCGTGAGTTTTTCTGGTAGGGGCCACCGCCAGAATAACAATGCTCCAGAAGCCACTGCAGTATTATCCTGCGTTGGATGCCTTTTTGTTGCTATAGTCCTGATATGTATATGTTTATAGTATACCTTTATAGCCGTGTGGTGGCGGCTCGTTAAAAGAATACTACCACTCCATCTCATCCAATGGATCTCGTAAAAGGCGAGTAAGGAATTAAACTGCACTGTGCACCCAGCAGCGCATGGTGGCGATGGGCTCACCACCTATCACACCAAGTGCATTATATTGTTTTGGTGAAACGTGGATTGTGGAAGTCATCTGTTTTTGCAGTGAGTGCCCAGTCTCTGACTACCCCTTATGGGAAACAGTCGTGATCTTATGTATGTATGTATACCTTTATTGCCGAATGTCTGAATTACAACATCAAATAAATTATTTTTCTTTTTTTACATATAATGAGTCCAGTTTGTCCTTTACATGAACAGCGTAAAAATGCTGATATTTACGCTATCAAATCCTGGACATCAAAATTTGGGGATGGCAACCCTAGCCCATAAGAAATGCTGTGTCACCCAGAACATTTCTGTGTAGCACCGCACTGAGTTCGTAACCGTGAGACGTCAGTTCTTAAGTCCCATATGTCCAGTAATTACACTAGCTCTCAGTGCCCTTCAAACCGAAACTGTTATGTTTGCACACTACTACTTCACGGCAGAATAACTGGCACTGCGGTTGTACCTACCTTAACAGTAAATTATTCGGTTTCAATAGTTTTAATAGTGATTGATAATTTAATACTCATCAATACACTTTGAATAATTTCTGTCTGCCACCTGTGATTTTTGTTTGGGGTTTGTTCCAATCCGTTTCGTGTATAAACAATTTTTGATTTATAAACTTAATTACCATTGTAAGCTCGTTGCAGCGAAGTCGTTAGTTACAACTCAAAATTAAGTCAGTGATACGAAGTACAATTTCGGCTTTAAAGCTTTTGCTTTGGTAATAGCGTTCAAAATTCAGTGACTGTAATGCCTGCAATGCACAAATTTCCTGTCGGGTTTTGCTGGCTGGAATGTAAAATTTACATATAATAATTCGTCATTTTTCAAGTGTATATATGCGTTCCTAGTATAAATTCTGGAATGTATTGACCTTACATAATGCTATAATAATTAATATAATGTTAATGATTAATAATAATTTATATAAAATTTTTTAGAGGTAGCTAGCTTATAGACGAGTACATGAGTTTTGGCTGATATAATGAAAATATAACGAAACAAGCACACACGATAATAATTTTATTTGAAGGCAAGTTATTTCGCCAATGAGTAAGAGAGCAGCGAGACTGACTACGCTCTATAATCTCTCGTAAAACGGACGTCTCAGCTCTTCCTGACCACGATACTGTCAGTCACGATCCAAGCCACACTGTACACACAGTCAATAGCTTTAATATAACACGCACCACGACGCGCGACCGCCGTAGAGAGCGGCGCGCAATTGTCAATAATCACATCGCGTACACAAGATTCACCCGTGTTCCAGGGCGGTTCTCACCGCCCAGAGTTACCGACACACAAGTCGACAGTCCGAATGGACGCGCGCAGCCTCCTTCGGACGGTCAGTAGACGACTTAAAATGTTTAAGATTTTCGAAATCGCAAAAGCACGCAGCGAACGCGACACAGTCCGAACTTCGAGGGTTTTGTAGGAGTTTTTATTTATTTATTTATTTATGTTTGGGTCAAACCAAACCTGGCACACGGGCCCCTGGCCCGCGAGCACAGTATCCGATGAAGCTGTAAAAGCCGAGACGGCTAACAGCAATTACATCACCGAAAATATATATCTCGTAAAAAGATAACTGTTTAATTAAAATTTATATAATAATAATAAAGGGAGAGAGCCCTATTTCCAGGAGAAGTTCCACAAGCTGTTGATTTTTTTTCATGTGTTCAACTTCTCTACTGATTTTCGGAATGAATTATATAGCAATCTTAACTTGATTGAGACGTGACGAGACTTAAAATTCGCGTACTAAATTCTTATACCGACACATGGACAGTACCACGTGACGTGTTGCGCAAGTAAATCGATTGTCTATAGCATTGTGCAATACAATGTTAGGTATATAACATTTGCCCTACATTTTTAATTCTTAGATCCTAAAATGTGGAAATATTATTTTTGTTTTTGATTTATTACCGCTGTGTCTACAGCGTATCGTTTTACATTTACTTATTAAGAGGTAATTTTGTTGAGTTTGTAACTGAACGCCCGTTATCGGTGCCGCTAATGTATTTTTCTATTATTTATTAGCACCACGTAACAATGTTATTACTTTCGTTTCGATTCGATTCTATTCTTTATATTCGTTTCTAAGATTTTCAACTTTTGAATAACTGTTAACTGATAATAATCACACACATACACATTATATACACATAGACAAATATGTAGAAAAAGAAATGTATAAACAACATAACGTTTGCTATTAGTCTCGTACTGCAACGTAACATTTTACAAGACCGTATTAATCGTACAGTAAAATAATTCAATAAAAAATAAGATAAAGTCAAAATATATTTTTGTAATTTTTGCTTTTAAATGTCAAATTTTCGACGTCTCTCTGACTTTTAAGTTCCACTTCCTTTGCTTGCGTATGTTTTTAAAAGATAAACTGATCACTGAAACGCTGGAAAAACGCTTCTGCATTTATTGGCTTAACATTCAAAGTTGGAGAGCTCTCGTTTCTACAAATTTTGACGACATGTCTGACTAATCAAATTACAAACTTGCTAATTCAGAGGTTCGTCAATTCAGTTGATTTTCTATTCAACATTGTTTTAGTTTACTAAATTAGGAGAATATAATGCTACAATGTTGTCTTACTTGGGTCAATCATATTCATTAATATTGACTAAAAGCACTCTTTTCGCTTAGTTGTCAGTCGGTTGTGGGTTTTAGTTTTGAATCCAATAAACAAATTAGTAATTTAGTATTGAGGTCTGGATGTATTGTGAACGTCAATGTTTGTCTGCGTTGTTATGACACTAAATCCAAGCTTTCAACTGTATGTGTAGCTTAGACGTACGAAAAGGCAGAGACAAATGAGATACATCTGTGTTGTAGCGAGTACTTATGGCTGTGTAATATATTTAAGTACCCAGCGCAAATTATAACTTCTGATTGTAACTGCAGATTTTATTACCGTGGTTTAAATCGGCCAGGTGAATTATTTATTTAGGGCAATCGTTTTGGTAGGGTCAAAGTAGCAAAGTATATAAGTTCTATCTTCAAATTAGTAGCAAAACTTCGAAGTTTGTAAGTAAGCGATGGTAAAATGATAGTTCAGTTTTACTAAAGATATTTTGGATGGATGAACGTAAATCATGATTTCGGTCTTGAATTGTTTTTTTAATCACTGTGCACTTTCACGCGCACTTGCTGAATAATACACGATCAAAGTCGAAATATACACAGAATGATAGTTCAATAAAAACACTTTTCGAGTTGGCGCCAAAAGTCGAGAACTTTATTATTAACATAAATTTAAGTTTGTCTCTAACAACTACAGTAAATGTGCGTTAGTTCTATTACACAGTTGTAAATTGACCAATCATTGCCTGTTGACATGACCGTAGAGAAATATATTTTTTTTTTATTTTACATTACGATTTACTTGCGTAAACACTTCACTGCCAGTAAATGAATTCTTAAATCGTAAGTAGTTTTGATAGTTTGTTTTTATACCTACAATTAAACCAGGTCATAAATAATAAAAATTCATATAATGCGAATATTTTGAATATACCGACTGCCAATTTTACCTCCATTTTTAATTGCGTCGTGTGATAAACATTATTAATGTAATGAGTAAGTAATCGTGTTTTCATCCTTCCTACGATTACGTACTAAATGTATCAATCGCCAACTAGATACCCGGTAACGCTATCCCCAATTTTATATTAAACAGTATTTAAAAAAAGACCCTAAAACTACTAAAAACTATCGTACAAATAAAACTATCGTAAAAATAAAACGAAGCCCCACACTAGTATGTACTTGTCATGAGCCCGTCTTACAGATAACATTTCACATGCACAACCCAACCAGACGCGAACTAACGATTTGTGTTATTGCACAATGTTGGCTTCAGCTTGGATTCTAACCCAAAACCCGTGGCGTAGAAGTCAAAAGTCAGGTGCTGTAAACACTAGGCCAAGTGGTCAAATCGTCGCGCGTGTGTGTATATAATGATAATAAAGTTTTTTCTTATAAGTATTTGTAGTAAATAAAGTGCGTTTAACAAAATATTACTTAGATACTATAACTATATATTGTACTACAAAAGCGTGGTTGAAATACGGTCGGTATTCCTAGCTATTCTATAGGATTTTTTTTTATTGGATAAATTAACGAAACGAGCAAAACGGGTGAACGTTTTGCTCGTTTCGTTAATTTATCCATATCGTAAGTTTAACGTCTGCCCATAGCAAATGCTGTTTCACCCAGAAAATTTCTCTGTGACACCACACTGCGCCCCTCACCCACATGAATAGGATAGGTAATGTTAAGAAGACTCCCTCTACTAATATATATCTAACTTATATCATAATAGGTCATAAGGCGTCGATGATTTTCGACTGAGGATTGAGGATGTCATAATAGCAGGCTGTGTAGAGCTTGCTGTATGATTAATTTTACTTATTATATAATACTAGCAAAACCCTGCAGTCGTAGTCCTGCCTGTGTATATATTTATTTACCTCTGCATATATACAAATGGATGATCCATTAGGACGGTATAGAAGTTGATAGTATATTAATAATATCAGACTTATTAAGCTACACAATTTGACACGTACGTATTTTTAGATACTGTTTCGTCTTGAAACCTTTATCTATCGAGGGTTTAAAAATTTACATCACTATCATATCAGCCTATCATAGTCCACTGCTGAACATAGGCCTGCCCCAAAGATTGCCACAAAACACGGTCCTGAGCTACTTGCATCCATCGACTTTCTGCAAAACCGTGCAGGTCGTCGTCATTTATTGGGGGGTCGTCTTACAATTTGAAGTTGCCACTCGAGAACTTTTTTCCCCAACGGTTATCGGTTCTACCACAGAACAGAAAAATTTCTGTTCTGTGGGTTCTACGCGCTATATGGCCGTTACGTAAAAATTACAAGGTCAGCAATACTCACGAACGAACTGGAATGTTAAAAAGTTTTTTTTCTTCATCTGTCCGCAAATTTTCCCTTCGATACACAACCCAAAATGAACAGCAATCCAATCAACGCATCTCGGATTACAAACGCAATGTATATCGACCGGTCATAGTATCTATTACGTAGAATTACATAACATAAAAATACAGCGCAGTACACGTGTCGCCCCGCCGTGTCGCTTACGTAACTCGCGCGTTTATGTTCGCCCAAATGCGCCTACATGTCTCCGCTTTTATGTTGATTGATCTTTCGGGATACACCCCCACTTACCCTTTGCGATATTTTCTTGGTAGGAGCTCTGTCTCGTTTGTAAGGAACTACTCTCCCTTTGACAACCGTGATATTTTCTCTTTATATAGGTATTTAATATCTGTTCTAAACCATGAACAAATTTATTATCTTTGTCTTAAAGGTAACAATACATAATATATTAAATAACTACATCAATACAATAAATAAATTAGCTGTCTGTTTGCTGTCTGACCATCTAATGTCAAAACTATTGCGAAAAATACGACATGAAATTCAAACAAATATAGTTAAACTCTGAAACCAATCTTTTTTTTTCTTAATTGTGTACTGTTTTCATTTTCAGCTCTAGTTACATAATTAAAATGTGAAGTCGAACAAAATCGCGGGTCTAGTTTCTTTTAATTAAATAATATCTTTTTTGTTATCCATCTTTGATACATTTGTTTGTTTGTTGTGTCATTGACTCACTAGATTATTTACAAAAATGCGAACTTCAAATATGAAGATTAGATTTTAGGATATACTTTTAATTCAGTCTTAGCGTTTATGTCAAGTCTGCTGTATTTTTCTTTTAATTGTTAGATAATTAGGTTATAGTATTATATTTACCAATTGGAGTCGTTTCACCGTCGTTTTACTTCAACCTTTTATTAAATCGGCGTTTTGAATACAGAGACCTGTCACCTTCATGTTCGTTGTTTCTAGAATGTTTCGAAGCAAGCAGTGTTATTCAATTCGTACCATATACTAGTGCAGGCTATTGTTTAGTACACTTGGTTAGCACATGTATAATATATCGGTACAAGCTAGCTCGATAACGTTGCCTACTTCTGTATTACAACTCTGGTCCACACCTGTTTAGTTTTTATTTTTTATACACTTCTACCAAGTTAATCTTGTTTTCCATTCCATCCTAGTCCCGCAATTTGCCGGCTATGTACTACTATTGTCGGGAAATCCTCTTATTGTTCTTGAGCATATGATATCTTAGTGCTTAAATTAGGATACAATTCAAAAATATCTCTAAAATATTAAAATTATTCCCATCAGTCTCGGAGGTTAAAAAGAAACTCTCTTGAGAATGATAGTTTTGTGGTCTATACATACGAAAGAGTATTTTTTGTGTTTCAATCATCCACAATGTCTGCCAATTCAATCGGCACCGTTACTAAGGCAGCATAATTCCGCAGGAGGTGTTACAGACAGTCGGTGGGTGGGTGGCGCGGTGCGCGGGGAGTGCACGTGCCGGCGGCCAAGCCACCGTTGCATGCCATGCGTTCGCAGCCCTCCGCACACTTACTTGTTGAACGCGCCGCACCGAAGCGCCACTACCGGTGTCGCCGGCCTTCACACCACATCATCCAACTTTTGTCCCTCTCGCACTTCGTTCTCTGTTTCGCAAATATCATATCTCACAGAAACTACTACTATCGTATCGATTTCTAACAGCGCACTAATGTCACCTCCGGCTTGTTATGAACGGACTTATCTGTAGTCTTTACCATTAATGTTTACCATATAACATTAATTAAACTTCGGCGGATATCGTCACTTTTACTTTCCCATTTTATAAAATTGCGATTTTCTCGTCAGGAAATTATTTTTTGTCCCTTTTCACTACAACCGATTCAGTACTCAGTTATTTATACCTTTGTCGACGGCGCCTACGTAAAAAAGGCTTCTTTCAAAGTTTTATAATCTTTCGTTGTAAGGCTTTCAAACGGTTGCGCAAAACTCCCTGCGTCATTCGTGACTTCATCAAGGCGTAACAGGGTTTCTATTACGCCTATTTCGCGAATTAAATTTTATATTCGTTTAATTTCTTAACAATGGTTACTTCGAAATTCGACAAATAAAATAAAAAAAAATCAACATTCGCAACAACGCATCAACTTATTGTGCAAAATTTAACAATTCAGGTGCAGACAGAATGAACACTCAGTGATTTAAAGAAATAAACTTTTTAGTGAGGAAAGTTTTTTAAAAACTGTTTATGAAAATGACAGGGACGCATTTAAGTGCTATGTGGACTTTGTAAAGTACGTTCTTAAAAAGTTGTTGTTTTACCATAGAATGGGTATACTCATGGAAACCACCAAAGTGAATTTGGTCACTGCCAGCTACCGAGGAAGTGGTGCGGAACCGGAATATTTCACCGCGATGGGAGCTCCGGGCGAGACCTTCTACACCGATACGTTGCATACAATCGCTATAAATACCAGGGAGACAGAGTTTGGAAGCATTGTCGAGCCGATACCAATAACGCTCAAAACGTACAATCCGTTTCACACCCAGGGGCATTCGATAAATGGATTCGGGTTACCGCAGTCGGTGATATCCGCGGTTCCTCCGGTCTCCCGATTGTCGGAAAATTATAGACCCTCTGCAGCGAGGAGTGATCCGTGCCCGGCTAAGAAAGAAACAAACGATGATCAAAAAGTCACAAGACCTCCACCTAAAAAGAAGTGGATCAAGGAATATCTAGGTGAGTCAACTATTATTAAGGTTGTAAAAACTTTGGATTTAAAAACTTAAGTTTAGTGGTTTATTGTTATTTAGTATGTATTTTTTTTAAATCATAGCAGCGACATTGTAAGCTTTAGCTAATTACAGTTTAGTCGTATCAACAATGTGTTTTAAAACAATTTTAAATACAGCTTTTACATAACAACCCTTTTAAAGGACAGATAAATTACGAAATAATATACGTACTAGAAGAAACAGTTCTTTATTCAATACCAACGTAACTTCAGAATTCTTGTTCACGTGTCACAAACAGCTCACTTACGCAACAGAAAAATATATACTTAGTTTTAAGTCGCGTTTGTAGGTACGAATCGATGCCGCCCTTGAAACATCCAGACAACTTTTCTATAGCCCACGCACGGAGATCCGGTTACCGTCACAACCCGAGGGAAGGAAGTTGCGATAATAACGAACCATTATTTCATTAGATTCGTTTGTCGTATTCGATGGAAATCAATAAATTGAGGACGGGATACACGGAAAAGACTTTCGAACAACATAATGAGATAAATTGTATATCGTGAAATTTTGCTATTTTTATTATATACTTATATAGCTTTTCAAAGGCATTTGAATATTTATCTATTTGTAAATAATCAAGCTTCTTCAACATTGGATACATTTCTCATAATAAGAACACAGCATTTACAATAACAGAACGAAGCCTTATATCCTAAATATATTATTATTAAATGTTAAAAAGTTTAACAGTCTATAATTTTTTTAAAAATACAATTTTAAAGATAAAAACGTTAAATTTTACGGATTTTATTGTGTTTAATTTACTATTTATTAAACCCGACGTTTCGAGCGGTTTACAGCACTCATGGTTACAGGAGGACTGAGGGTGACGGATGTCCCAATGTCTTAGTTAATCAGGGGTGCCTTCAGCATTTAATTATTATTTTTTTCTGACCTATGCAGAATGAGCTTACTGTGTCTTGAAGTCTTGCAGTGGTATGCTTGGTGATTTAACTTTATTAATAATAGGATCCAAAGCCGGTGGTTACTACCACCCACCCAACCATCTTCTCTATTGGGCTTTTAGGCTTTAGGGTTTTTTAATTTCAATAGCTTCGCGAATCATCCTTGGTAGGAATCGGTGTTCTTTTACACGGATTTGTGGTCTATCAAATCTGATGTAAAAAATTATAATATATAAAACATTTATAACAAAATCAGTTTATATGAAAACTAGACGTTAAATGATATTTTCGATTTCATATTAAACTTGAAGTGATTTGAGGAAAGAATCATTACGCCCTATGTTTATTGATTGAATATGAACTTTTAATTGGAAATTGTGTAAAGTATTATATAAACTTTCTTTGGACATTTATCTTCATTCTGACATTCTCTTCCTCAATTAACTGCTGTGGTATACAATATCTATATTTTTTATATTCTGTCTGTAATCGTGTTTGGATACGCCGGTAGTCTTCAAGGTGTTCCTCTAGTGAAGGTCGATGAATGCACGCTGTTGTGCACGTATAGCCATATGAATTATAATGCTTATTGTCGTATAAGGAAAGGAATAGAAATTAATAATAATAAAAAATATAAATTAAATGTTTCATTCATTAGTTGAGCGAGTCTCAGGTTGTTATTTATTCAGTTTTTTTTTTAATTTTATGTCTTAACCAGCTGTGCCCCGTGGCTCCATCGGCGCAAAAAAAGCCGACCATGTGATTATATTACAAATATTCATATTCATATCTTCTGAACCACGAAAGTTATCGAAATGGACTGACTATACACGAAAATTGAAGTAACTCCTGTTTTAATCCCTAATTTTTTATTGAAATCCTTTGAGCTGTTTCGGTTGCTATTCCAGACAAACTTTCAGACAGACAGACAAAAATTCTAAAAATCGATCATTTAGTTTTAGACATTGCATAAAAATCAGTTTTCAATGAAATTTTAGCATTTATTTTAAAATCACAGACAGACACTTCAATTTTACTATTGGTACAGATTTAGTTGACTGTGAACAAACACGCACATCTAATCCAATAAAAAATAATGACGGATAGTGTAGCGGGTGGTAGAGGCGCTCTGTAACTTGTAATTGTCACGACTTATAGTTCTTATGAGATTACCGACTATTGCTGTGGTATTTATGTAGGTGAAGGTAACGCACGTACCAAATAGTATTATTGACAAAAAAGTGTAAAAAAGTAAGCGAAGCATTTACTTGGTTTACCTACCAAAATTATAAGTAAAATTTTTGAAAAAGAAACCTGGCACTATTCATGTAGTTTTGGTCACTGTTTTGGTTTTGAGAACACTAAAGCTGCTGCGGTGGAAAAAAGCGCCGGGGTTTTTTAGTCGGGGGGGATGAACAAAAATCGGGCGGCATTTATCGACAAATGGACAATAACAGAAAGTTACGATTATTTGTCGTAACTTAAGTGCCGTTAATGCATTTCGTTCTGAATTTCGCCACGCTGCGCTGCAGGTGCGTTCCAGACATAGTTAATATAAAAAGCGCGACAGTCGAATTAGCGATGAAAATATAGTATTTTTCGTACTTTATTATTTTCTATAATATATTATACAAATGATTAAAATAAGGTACGATACTATATATTATATATAGTACGGGTGGCAACCCTAATAAAATTCTTTAGGAAATTCTTTGCAATCACAGCTGTACCCTTGTGGTACAGCTGTGATTTACCTATTATTTATGTATTATGTTTGGGTCAAACCAAACCTAGCACGCGGGCCCCTGGTCCGTGAGCACAGTATCCGATGAATCTGTAAAAGCCAAAAAGGCTAACAGCAATTACGTCACCGAAATTATATAATCCTTACCTCTTTGCGGCAGAATTCAAAATTCCAGCATCACAGTCCGCCACGTATGAACATTTTATGGAATCCGATACCGCCAGCGGTTTCTCCGGACTCCGACTTAGGGACCTTCAAGAAAAGAATTTATTCCTTTCCCAAAGGCCGGCAACGCACCGGCGTTTCCTCCGGTATTTCGGATGCTCCATAGGCGCTGATCACTGAGCCACTTGCTCGCTTACGCCCTCTCCTATAAAAAAAGTAGTAGTGTGCAAACATTGCAGTGTTTTGGGATCTGAAGGGCACTGAGAGCTAGCTTAATCACTGGGCATATGAGACTTAAGAACTGATGAACTGACGAATCGGTGTTAGCCTTCGATACGCCGCTCAGCATCGCTGCACTTGTCCACCTTCAAAAAATTAAAAAGTAACAAAATAAAGGAAGGGGGGGGGGGGGGCAGCTATCAAAGAGCCTCTATTAAGTAGGTTCGAACCACGGCTTGGATTGCTATTCACGAAATATACTTACCATGTGTAAGTGAACCTAGGACCTTGCATGCATTCTTAGATGAACACGGTGTAGTGTTGTGCGGAGGGAAGAACGGGTGGGTGTGTTTGGGGGTATGAGGCATAAATTTTTTGCTAGGTATTCTTACTTCAATGATAGATAAATTAAGGTCATTTTTAACTACTAGATATTGCTACCCATATCTACTTCAAACGCAACTACAGTGCTATTTGAGTACTTGTTTTTTATTTTGTTATAATCAGTTATTTAAACTTTTCACAGATTTACTAATTAGACTAATTACTTACAATCATTATTATAAAATAAGTTCAATATATTTCAATTTACTGTTACATTGCACCAACAAACTCATTTGCGAAAATTCTGAGACGCATAACAAGGCGCTTGCAAACTGTTAGCTCGGTACCGGTTTTTTTGCGAGCGGTTCAAATGGACGAGTGGCGCCGCCAGTGCAGTGTCGTAAACACATTCGCGCGCGCTTTAAACATGTTGAGCCTGCCACTTGTTCGATACGAAGGAAGAAGGAAAGAAACGAAGACTAAAGAGAGTTCATGCACAATGAATAATTTTCATGTAAATATATTCATACACGAAAAGAAAAAAATTAAAAACCTGATTTTGTGAGCATACACAGAAATTTGAAAATTGAAAATCATAGACAAATACTTTTATTTAATTTATTTGTTTGTGGTTAATCGCTTAACAATTAATTGTATTTGAAAATATATAAAATTTCAATATTAGATATTGTAATTTTACCTCTTCCGATAATTATTTACTATTTATTTAATCGTCGTTAATAAATTTTTTTCAGGCTAATGGTGTTATGTTTTAAATTTTTATACATGATAACACTCAATTCTCAACGGCCAATGTATTTAAAAAAACTATGACGCAGAGAGCGTAATTCTTTTATAGATATAACGTGAAATTTAGGTCAGGATATGTTAAATCATAATCATGCTTTTAAGACCTGCGCCGCTAGTCGTTTACCTTGTTACCACCTATAATTCAACTAAGCTTGGCGAACGTGTGAACGACGCGACAGTCTGCGTAATTGGGCATGCGCGAAAAGTTCGTGCAAACCCTTTCCACACCACGACTTGCGGCTTGCGAGTGTGTTTATGCAGCGTTGCGATTAGCGCGGCAGCCATGAAAATACACTCTGCAAGTACGTTGGCCGATAGTGAACGCCCTCGTGCCGTCATGTTATTGTTACACCTTGTATTAGTATCATGACATGATTCCAAGGACAACAAAATGTTTATTTCAGTGGAGATAGCTTTAGTATTGCTGTTTTAAAATTTCTTGTGGTCTTAACAAATCAAAGGGAATTTTAGTATTCTTTTTATAGTAATTTAATTTTGGAATCGGTAAATATACACACAATAGTGATTTCGGCAGATTATAAGATGCACTACACAACTTGGCCTCTCTCTCCCTCTTTATCTTTGTTGCATCGAGTATGTTCGGAACAGTTCGGGCCGCGTGACTGGTTGTCACGTGTCTGGCAGCGCTCGACCCCCTCCCCCTCCTCCGGCTGTACCCTTATCATTTTGCAGACGCAGTGGCCCGGTCTCCCCATTCCACTTTGCTGTAACAGTGGCTGTCAAACGCGTCAAGCGCGTTTCGTTTTCATGTAACATTTTAAAATACTTTATGTACCACTTTTTGAATTATGCTGTTAGCGTGTACGTGTATAAAGAGTTCAGCGAAAATTACACCAAACCTTGGTGTTAAAAAAAAAAATCGTAAACGTATGAAATGGTCAGCACTTTTCTGTATATAAAGAGATGCAACTTTTTATGATAGGTCTAGAATAAAGTGGACTACCTTTTCTTAGAAACAGTTCTACGACTTACTTTGCTCTGCCTTGCAGGACATCACATGTGTATTATGATCTTACATTGATGTACAAAATAGTTTTTGTATAATTGGTATCATCTAATATTTGTAATCTGACATGCAATAAACATTTGATTTGATTTGAAGTGACAGAACGTGCAGACGTATTGAGTTAAATAGAATGTAATTTATAATGAATGACAATTCATTCGATCCTTAAATAAGCTGTTGCTTATTGAGAGAGCTTGCTCATAAAGTAAGAAGCTACTGCTCATTAGCTGCTGACAAGCTGACTGGTCGTTCACTTCTCTTTAATATGATTGAGGAGGGCAATGGCTGCCACATGCGTCATACTTGTGAACAGGTGCTGTTTGTGGAGGCTGGTCTGTTCCAGTTTGCAATACGTATATTATTATTAAATCGGGACTATATTGTTTGTAATTTTTTATACAATGTTTTATGACTGAGATAAAATACGAG
This sequence comes from Luehdorfia chinensis, assembly GCA_019845155.1. Lineage (NCBI taxonomy): Eukaryota > Metazoa > Arthropoda > Insecta > Lepidoptera > Papilionidae > Luehdorfia > Luehdorfia chinensis. The sequence continues at coordinate 3,028,665 of JAHVAK010000551.1, read as the reverse complement.
ATACCTGCTTAATTTCTCTCGCCTATTTCTTCTTCGTTCGAGTAGCCTTATTACGAAATGGTGGTAGATTATAAAAAAATTACTTTCGATAAGCGAAATTTATATATAATATTATATTCGACGAAAAATTAAGAATATACTAGCTACTTTTTACTATAAAAAGTTATTCATTAGGCACTAAAATTGTTGCTCAACTATGCAGATAAAATAGAAAACGTAGTTATATTATGTAGTTAGGTAGGTTACTTTAATAAATGAGATAGTGAGTTCAGATTATTTCAAGTTTTGTTTTTCTTTGTAATTTTTCGACAGTGTTCGTTTTCTTAAGATAGCGATAATTTTTTTTCGTAATAATTTTATTATTTACGGGCGTCGCTTTGTAAGTGGGGAAGAGTGAGAAACAAAACACGTTTGCCAAGAATGTCTTGTCAGTCGGAAACGCGCGCCGCCATGCGCAATTCTACTAGGCGAGCATAACCACGAAGAGACGTTTACATTTCTATTAGAGAAAATTATTCTATCCACGTTACGCGTCATAAATTCGAAAATACTATGCGGCGCTTATGTAGTTAATATCTTTTGCCTGAAAATATATTTATGTAAGGTTGAGAAGAGACAAACTTCCAGAAATTAGCACGTTCGGATAAAACATACGTATAAACATAGATACGTTAAATTTCCTTTATCGCATTTACAATATGTCACCTGTACGTACCTTACATTGTCGACTTGTCCTAGTTTCCGTAAAGCAGAAACAAAAACGTCGTTACTCAAAATTAGGCGTTTTCTTTGTTATTATTCAAAGCAGCTCCATGAGGTAGCATGAACTCAAATTTTCACCCCACTTCCTCGAACTTCAAAAAATTTAAGAAATTTCTTCGGCTGATCCTTATTTTCTGATATTTACGCGAATACACCTTTTAAATAAATCTACATAATAATAACGAAATAAAATCCGTAAAATCTAGTTTTATTAAAATTATCTTTTTTGTTTTCCTTTACTTTGTGGATCTATAGGATTTCTGTAATCTACGGGGATGTCCCTGATGTAATTAATAGCTGGGATAACCCAGTACAATACATGTAAAAAGCTTTTCATTTCAATTGATAACTTCGGTTTTCAAAACCTCGGTCTCACTGCTCAAGACGCGGGTAGTATAATATATATACTACTTCATTACCATGTAGTATATATCTAATACAAATAAATAAAATTGAAGTGTCTGTCTGTGATTTTGTAACAAAAACTTCGAGGGGAAACCGCGTAGCAAATATATATATAGGCTACTAGTCATTCAGTGGGGAAAGATGAATTCGTTCTCCTTAATGCCACATTGGCATCTTCCTGACTTGCGTGTACCAACTTAGATGTCATCGACGATATATCTTAAAAGATTAGAAACGTTTGTTCCATTTCATTTGTTTATTAGCTATAGAAATATTTTATCTGAATCGCTTCAGTTTTCGTTTTCGTGAAAGTTTTTTGTTTTGATCTTTATCATATCCCATGTTTATATAATTTGGATTCGTCAAATCAGTTATAAATATGTGAAAATTACTTTTAATTACACTAATGTAAAGGCCATGAACTTAACCGTAGTTTATTTTCAAAAGTCAAGATTTTATATAAAAAAAATTGGCGTGAAAGCGGGTTCTTACCGCGTGCACTTGCGACCATAAGTGATCACACACGCATCCCGTAGGCAAAAGTAGTTAATAAAAAACAATAGCGCGTTGTTTAAAAAAATCTAATTGCGGTGCGGAATTGCCGGAATTACTAATAATAATCTGATCAGTTTTTCAATCAAAAATCTGGCTAATGCATATAATTGCTAATAATAACACAGGTGTTCCAAGGGGAATGAGGTAGTCGTTGCCAGGCTGTTTCTTTATACTAATTCCTTATGTACTCGTAATACATATATATTAGCTGATGCTCGCGACTTCGTCCGCGTGGATATAGGTTTTTTAAATATCCTGTCCATTTGATTTTCCGGGATAAAACGTTTCCTATGTCCGTCCCCAGGATGCAAACTATACCTGTTCCAAATTTCGTCAAGATCGGTTCAGCGGTTCAACCGTGAAAAGGTAACAAACGGAAAGAGGGAGAGTTACTTTCGCATTTATAATATAAGAATGGATTTTGTTATTATTCCAATAGAAAATGATTAAAAAAGAGGATCACTCCGGAGTTTCTTTCGCCTGTTTTTTCTTTGTACTGCGAAAACCTGAGAAACGGTGTCAGACTGTGAAAAATTTAATATTTGACAAACGAAATCGGGATTTGTTACGTCAGAGTATAAATATATTTCATTTCATTTCATCAAGTACACTATGATTGATGTTTAAACATAATTTCATGCGTATAGTCATTACAGATAAATGTTTGGTCAAATGTGTTTTTAGAGGTTGTGAATTATTTTTTATCGATTAACGTAACGTTTCAGCCTATAAATGTCCCACTGCTGAGCACAGGCCTCCTCCCATTTCTGAGAGGGTTTTGGAGCTAGGAAGAATCCGCCACGCTGCTCCAATGCGGGTGAATTAATCTAATTCATGAATCGAACATGTGTCCGTCTAGGTAATATCATCAGGATTACCATATATTTTTTCACGAACATACAAGATACGAGTAGCATTACTGTGTAGTTCGTTTGAATTTGATGTGTTTTCAATGTTTCTTTACGGACGTCCTCAAGAGTTCATTAAAATTAATCTTAAATAAACTATACAAAGAGCCGTGGCAGCTTAGAGGCAAGGCGTTCGCCTTAAATTTAATGGAACACCAGTGACCTGAGTTCGATCCCCGGTGCCGTCTCCTCAAAAATTGGTCTATAATTCTAAGTGCTGATTTACCACGAGCACAGCGGTAAAGGAAAACATCGTCAGGAAAGCTCCATGTCTAGGAAAAAACAAGTTATTTCAGCTCTACCATTGTTAGCCACTTTTTGTCCAAAACCGAAACCGGAACCGGAAATTCGATTTTATATGGTTAAGGATGTAAAATCGATTCGATACGTTTTAAACTACGGCACGGCACTATTTCATTTACATATCATTTTATGACAGCTGACTATAGCCTTGTTTATTTGCCGCACAAATTACTGATCATGCAAACATAAAGTTACGTTTGTATCAGGCGTGTAAAATTTTGATGTAGGTGCACGACTACATTTCCTTATTGGTTTAAAGTGCTGAAACAGCCACTACCAGTTTGCGCAGGTCAGTAGTTTCACGCTAGAACCCTCCCCGCAAACTTATGACGCACGATCTGACCCACCCCTATTACATAACCACTCTTTGGCTATGTTATCCTGGTAATATTTGCGTTACACAGCTTGTAAACCTTTCTTCGTCAGTCCCCTTTTGTTACGAAACGAAAGTAGATAAAATTCTCGAAAAGTGTTTGTAAATTTTATGAAACATTGATTCTCTTTTTTTCTGTTCCTATTCAGTTATTTTTCAGCACTTCTATCCAACGTTTAAACACCATATAATTTTCAAATATAAAAGGTGCCTTTAAATTATATTAAAATTAAAATATGAAAATACGTAACTGAATGAAGTTAGGTAAAAACTAGTCCCATGTTGTGTTAATTTGCAGACAAATTCAGCCCGTCATTGATTATAGGAAACGTACAGAATAAATCATTGTATGGTTCACAGGTTCACCGACCTTGGAAACAAAGCACCTCTGGACTTGCTAAAATTACTAACTGCCTTTGCTTGTATGTGGTCCTATTATATCTCATTGTAATTTTTAAAGTTGTGACGCTGGCTGAGGGCGGCCTTTCAATACGAAATTTAAGAAAAAATATATATAAATAAAATCCTTGCATTCGTCATGTTCTGGTGTCTGTGTGTCTGTGTGTCTGTCTGTGTTGGTGTCTTCATTTCTTTAGAAATTACAACTCTGGCTATCAGTATTGTCTAATCTTTAATTGCAAACTGTACTGCAGACTTTATTTTTTAAAGTACTGGTATGCACATAACTGTGCAGCATACATGATTGGGTCAGTAAACAACACTGTCACCCCGTTTCTTATCGTCCTAACATCAACCAATAAATGTCATTTTTTCGAAAACTGTTTTTTTTACGTCAGAGAATAAATATATTTTATTTTATCAGCCTCTAAGTTCCGTAGCACTACTGTCGGTCTTACAAATTTTGTGATGGTTTTTGTGACATGTATGGGAAGTCACAATATTTTTAATTTTATAAAGTGTAGTATATTTACAGCACCCGCGAGGACTCATGTCGTCACTGGCAAATTTTATTATTTGTTATTTGTACCTAAGACATTTTTTGACCTCCTTTTGATTCATTATTTCTGAGCCAATATAATCCTAATCGATTAAAAAAAAATTCAGTGTCTATTGATGTTAAATGATGCCCGGAACTGTCGTACAAAAAACAGTTTATTTGGCTTATCTTCACAGTCATCATGAAGTGTGATCTCAGACGACGCCGTCCACAAATGTAACAATATGCTATTCGAAATTTTAACAATTGATAAGAACATAAAAAAAACATTTACTGATCTAAAAAGAAATGTCTATATGTTTGTGTTCCGTCGATGATTCAAGAGCGGTAGACGAGTAGTAAAGTCTGAAAGTCAAGTGAACTGGTTGTCAAAACTGGCTTAGATGATCTTAGGTAATTCTTAAATAATGCTTATATGACTTACCGACTAAGCATACGGTATCTTCCAGTAGTTCTGCATGTTTTTAGACCAACAACAGCAAATGATGGAAAGGACACGCATCGCATATGCGGAAAATGTTTAGTGATGAAAAATGTTCACGGTAGGAGTGAGATACAAACAATGAAAGAAGGGGTCGCTGAAATGACAACGCTTCAAATGAATGAATTCAGTGCAAATTCAAATACAGTGCAGTGCACATAGAGTAAGCTCTCAAGAAGATACAGAGAAAATCCTGAATGTGAAAAGAGGATATCCAGTTTCAATTACGTTTTGGTCGGGAGTTCCCTTATTGGGGTCACAAAAGGGGCTCATTTTTGTCAAAAAGAAATAACACGAGCAAAAAATACCAGATTGACGCTTGTGAAGGGTGATTAATTAAGCCATTGCGTCATACTTTTGTGTTGGCAAGTACTGGATATTCCAGCCAGATGGTGAACAATGAAGGGTCCAGAGCTTTTAAAGAAATATGTAAAGGTGGTGGTTTTCAATAATATTGTTTTAAATAAAATTTCCAGCATTATTCAATAAATAGAAATTTATGGTATAAACACTTTTTTTTTTTAATTGTGACTCAATAAAAAAAAGATGTTTATATTTTAGTAGTGGCCCGCCCGGGCATGGCCCAAGTACTTTTAGCCATAATATATCTCTATATTGTGAAAGAATTTTTCAAATGGGTGGCAGGCAGTAGTTCCGGATATTGCGGAGGACATATACACAAATTCACAAAATTGACACTCTCTCGTTATAATATTAGTATAGAATTGATACAGAAATTATGTTAGAACTTAGAACAGAATTTATGCATGGGAGTTTTTTAAGACTTTTTTATTATAAAGTTTTTGTTTCACGGTTGTTGATTTCGTAATTTCTTTAGTGTACTTATTTTAGTTCTTAGCACTACATTAGGCACTTACAGTAGTAAATGTAGTTTTATCATTAGAAAAATACGCGTCATTTCTTACAATTGTATCCAGCAGCTGATTTTCGATGTTGTAACTAAAACGTAAAATTGTAATTTAACGTTCTGACGTCATGTCATTGCCCCAACACGCCTCTTTCTCTATCTCTTTTTAAACTTGGTGTTTATGAATCGTCTCGCTCATCGGTCAGGCTCGCCTTATTATTTTGTGATATTTAATATTAAGCTTTAAATTAGTAGTCTTTAGGTCCATTATACACGAACTTTAAACAAGCGAGAATTGTGTTCGTGCTGCCTTCTCTTTCATGCGCACTTATTGCTGTTTCACGCATTACGTATAATGAACGTCGTTCGCTTTATGTTCGCCTGGTACTTTACCGCCAGGGATTGCAGCCACCGACGAGCGGTTGACACGAGTTTGACAAGTTGCCTGACCATGCTAATGCGACGGGGACCAAATAGGTCTTTTTGCAAATTAATTGACATAAAGCTGTTATTTACAATCCTAATGGAAAGGCCATTCTGACGTGTCTCTTTTCTCTTCTCCTTTAGAGGAGGAGCCGAAGTCGCCGATGTCTGTACGAGTGGTAACTGGAGTATCGGTGACGCCGCGCAGCAACGGCGTGGTGCGGCCAACGACGCCGGTGCCGGTGGCGCCCCCCGCCGCGTCCATGCTCCCCGCGGCCCCTGTTGTTTTGCCCGACCCAGTGCCCACAGTCGCTGTGCCTCCTCCCGCGCCCCTCCTCGATTTTGTACAAGAACATTCCAGGCCGCGAACTACGAGCAATAGTCATGGGTAAGCTCTAACATATTCATGTTCTCCTAGTACTTGCGATGTTTGAAACAGCTGGGGGATTCAAGTGACGCGGTGACAATGTGTGTCGTCACGAGCTTCTTAGGATTAGTTTTTGTATTTTGTATAGCTTATACATAATACTTTCTAAATATTAATGTATTTAAATGTGTATATGAGAGGATCTTAGTCTATACGTACAAAGATATAAAGAAATAAATGTAGAAGAAATGGAAAGAGGACATAATGGAAAAGTAATAAATATCCTTGCCTATCCGTCCTGGCGCGTAGTAGCATGTGTATGTTGTGTATGTGTATTTTATATTGCGTTTATTTTTCATCCGATTGCTGTCAAGGTTTAGATATTAACAAAAGCGAATTGAATATTAATGCAATCTGTCCGATGTTATTATTCATCGTCCGATAGATGGGGCCTTGCTGCTTGCTGCATGCATCGTTAATGCGCCGCCTCTATACGAGCGTCCACTTTAAATTCATATATTTGCGTGCTAAGTAAGAGAAACTTTAGTGTAAAATGATTATTTAATTGAAAAAGTAATTTCCGTTCACTTGATCAGGTATTTTATATTCTCAACGACAGGTTTTCTTTCAGGAAAACCTGTATATTATAATATACAGACATGTTACATATTATATAACCTATATATTATTATAATTTAATATACTTAAATATTTACTGCAGTTTTTTGGGTTAGTGGTACTGTGTTTGAAAGATTTTTTTGTACTTAGCACCTAACAATCGAAAATATTAACTTGCATTATCACTATAAGATTGCCAAACCACTTTTTTGTTATAGACTCTCCCAAATCCCCTCCCCACCTTCGGTGAGTAGTAGCGGCAGCGGCAGCAGTGGCAGCGCGCCGCGCGCTGGCACTCGGGAAGTGCACAACAAACTCGAGAAGAATCGGCGAGCCCACCTCAAGGAGTGCTTTGAGCTATTGAAGAGACAGTTGCCAGCCACACCGGATGATAAGAAAACGTCCAATCTGTCTATCCTTGGCTCGGCTATCCGGTATATTCAGGTAAGGCAAAGAACTTACTAATTATATTCGGATATTTTGTTTATTAACTATAAATACTGTAAAATGTATATATGATATGTATTTTACGTTATTAATGTACCCTAAATTTGCTTGAGTAAAAAATATACTTATGCGGTAAGAAGTCGCGAAAGGTCTAATAAAACCACTTATCGAAAGACCTCCAAAAATCAATGGTATCCAACCAATTGGATCGCTTAAGCACATCGCCTATCAAAACATCCTTACTTACCAATTCACTAAAAATTTTTCTATAGAATATACATATCTACGTACCTAATTTAAAAATTGTTAAAGCTTAATTTTAAATTGTCAACAGACTAGATAAACTTATTTCGTCCGTTTCATCGTAATAACTGATAACTAAATTGACTCTGGATAAACATTAACGACACGATCAAAGTACCGTCTGTTGCCGAACCTATGAAGATAAGAAGTTAAATAATAAATTAATAATTAGTTTAAAGATAGATTATAAATAACCCTTACAAACAAAAATAGGAACTAAAAATTTTATTTATAGAAAAAAACATATTGAATCTGAATGCCAAAAGTTGCAAATATTTCGCAATAACTTACTAGGAACGCAAAACATACAGAGAGTTCTCTTAAAATATTGAGCCGCCGATACATACTCGTATTTGTAACTAACCTGAGCGTGTTTGACGATCAAATCCATGTTCATGCCTATGTATCGATTCGTATTTAACTGTTTCTAATTAAGTATTGTGACATACTGTTATTTATCTCTCAATATGTTTTTGTATGTCTTGGACACGTATTAACTAAGTTAAATTAATTACGAACGTAAAATGAAAAATTGAAATAAAGAGTTTAGTGGAATACCACATTTTATATGCTTTAGTATATAAGTACCAACCAAGCGTTTTTAGAGTAACAAGTATATAGATTAATGATAAAGTCTGTTTTTGTTGCGGGGATTTTAATGAATTTTGTTCTTGGATCACGATAAAAAAATCATTTTGAAAAATCCAATCACGAAACGTGGCGATGAATTTAATACTGATCTAATTTTAAAAGTATGAAATTAATGTTCAAATGGAGGATTGTTTTCTATAAAAAAATCATGCATTGTTAAATCGTTATCGATTGTTCTTTATTTATATTTCTTCGGTGTATTGTTCACAGGTACTTCGCCGTAAGGAGCGTGAGTGTGAACATGAAATGGAGAGACTGGCTCGCGAAAAAATCGCAGCACAACAACGGCTTGCTGCTTTGAGGCGAGAAGTTTCTGTACGAGCCACCGTGCGGCCCCGTAATATCGGTGCGTTAGCCTTCGCGCTTTATGTGCCCCTGGTACATTCAGTCACAATTACTTAACTTTGATTGCGGATTGGCATGTTATGATTTGGTCATCCTCACCCGGCTAAACTCAGAAAAAAGTTTTTGATGGATATTTTTACCATCATCATTTCAGTCTATCATAGTCGACTGTTGAACATAAGCCTAAATTTAAGTCTTTGTACATATTAGTGTTTTTTTTAAACAAAATTTGCTTATTTCAATATAGGTTAATTAAAAAAAGATATTGTAAAAGACAACTAATATCGAATAAAGCGTATTTTTTGTTGTTGTTTCCTGAATATATATGTATATATATATATATATATCTATATATATATATATAAAACTCTTGACATGATACGAGAAAGTAACTCTGTCTTTCTCTTTTCACGGCTTAATCAATCCTGTCGTTATTTGGCACAGATATTGCATGCATCATTACTTTTTATTCCTGAAAATCAAACAGTTCCCACGCGATGTTGAAAAAACCTATATCCACGCGGACGCTGTCACGGGCATCAGCTAGTTTGGCATACAATATTCCTTTCCCGACATATATCAGATTTCTCGATTTCCAATCAGCGCATAATGAATGAGTTAACGGGCTGGTATTGTTTTTCTCTATACAGACTAAACATAATAATAACTTCTGTGCGTAGCCAGAGCATCTAGTATCTATGTAAAACAAGGACGTTACTTACCGTCGTGCGACGTTACCTATGTGCTGTGATGCAAATTAGTTTACTATTAATTTTAAACCTTTCCTTTATTGCACAGTTATTTTTAAAATAATACTAAATCTTTAAACGTATTTTTCCTAATGTTTAAACAAATGATCTTGTTAATGTTACTAAAATAGTTTTGGTATTGTGCGAAAATATTTTTTAAAAGTTAGGTAGTTAATTTTCCTATCTATTATTTATATTGGGCATAACAAAAATTTCAGATGGTGTTGAAGAAAAAGATGCCAGTGTGAATGGTCAAGTGTTAGGAATTCCCATTACTGTAAGTATATTCATAATTTGCATATTCAACAACATTTGCCGCCACCGCTATTACGAATGTACCGTCCCATACATTTCACTTCATTATTCTATGAACACATTATTTGTATCGTCGGCACTATGTAAAAGAGTAAATGTACAATGTCAATTTGTTTTATAATGCATTAGGTAGTGGTCCTCTTTAACAAACAAGTTAAGGGCGAGTTATGGCGAGAAGATATATAATTATATACAGTAAATAAGCAAGACATGTATGTAACTTTGATCTTGCAAAACTTGATGCATGCTTGGTGATGAACGCTTATGCAACTCATTTAGTTTTCGATTATATTAAATCAATAATCATGTTAGTTTAGAAAATAATAATGAAAGGAAGCATGATATTTATTCCAGTTACTCAAACATGACACCGTATTAACAGTACGAGAAAATTTAAAAGTTTTGCATGCGAAAACTATAAACCATAAAAGTAATGTAATTTCATTATGAAGAAGTAAAATCTCATTACGTAATTGAATACATTCAAAATTTTTTCCCCTTAATTGTTTTAAGACGTAAAGAATGGGATTTATTTATTTATTAATTTAACTTACTGTTTATGTAAACCTATGGTACCGTCCACTTTCTTTTAGTCTACGTATGCTATGGAATACGTTTGTGATCGGTGCGAACTACTAATATTTTAAAAGAAACTTGTAGGTACAACTTATGAAATTATAGACGATGTCTTCTCTCAATTCGGTGAAGATGTGTAAGTCATCGGGCTAACAGTGACCATACGTCCTCAAAAAAAGGACGTTTCCCCGGCATTTAATGATATCATAATTTGACATATTCACCATATGCGACACGTGCTACATTAAAGTGTCGCGGACGCTGAACATGCTTATCTTTCGTAAACATTCTAACCTGTTAAATATTAAAAAAAACCTTCTTACTTTCAGATTACTTCATCTCCGCCACGATCTGTGTCTCAAATGGAGTCATCGCCCCCCCGCACCCTAAACTTGAGTACGAAGTTGCGCACGCTGCCGATACAAATAACACCTACCACTTCGCAGGTATGTTTGCCTGGTACAACGTTAGAAATTAGAGCTGACCTAATCTCGGATTAGGAATTAGGATTACACGAACAAAATGGCCGCATGTTACCACCATCTAAGTAGAGTTGTTTACTAACATAATATTATGTAAAATTTATATAATTTATCTTATTTCATAGACATTATTATGCAATTAAGATGTTATTTTGTATTAAATTATGTAGTAAACATAGTTTAATTTACCATATATAATTAAATCAAATTTCAGATCGTAAGAACGTCGTACGGCACTAGACACAACACCTTGACTTTAACCACACTTGCGCCTGCCCAATCTACAACGCAGGTAATTGTCACTTCATAAATATTAAGTACAGTACAATCATATTTTTGTTAATTCATGTGTATATTATATATATATCTCAGCTTATACCAAACATTAAACTTTTGTGTCATTTAAAAAAAAAACTAGATCAATGATGAAACATATTCATCATTGATCATAGTGTTCTATTTAATATTTGTCATATTAACATTATTCCAGAATGGTCAAATGGTAGATAACGGCGTGACCAACACGCTTAGCACCACTTTAGTTCATCCAGCGCAGATACATCTACCCATCTCACAGGTATGAAATGTTATGTTGTAAAAGTTGTACAGTTAGTGTAATTTTTGTTATCATAATATACGCAACGTATAATTATGTAATAAGTCCGTTGAACTGGAAGCTATGTACAACACTAATTTACTAAGAAATTGTTATGTTGTTGTTTATTTATTTCACTATTCAAGTTTAAACAAAATAAATGACATTTCGAGTGATATAGCATCGATTACAGTACTATTAAAATTAAATACAAATATTCCGTACTAGCGAATGTCAGTAATATCCGAATAATATTACTATTTTACGCATTTGTGATTGTCATTGTAGTTCTCTCAATAACCAGAAAATCTCTTCTGTATACCGGAAGTCTATTTTGTAACTCTGGTAGGTTTCGTGATCGGTTTTATTTTGGCGTATGGAGCTCATTCATTGGTTAATGGCTTAATGGGATCAAATGAAACCGAAGAATCTTGCACCCCTTTTCATATCGTGGTTGTAAGTGTCCTGTTTTACTGTTATTTTTTGGGGGTTAAGAAGTAGAGTGCAAACATTACTGTGTTTTTGTTTAAAGAGCAATGATAGTTAGTTAGCTAGTGCAGTAACTGGGCATATGAGACGTCTGATGTCTTAGGAACTTAGGAAGGTTCTGGGTTACATAGCATTTCTGTATGGGCAAACTTTGCACTTACCATCAGGTGAACTATTAACTTTTCCCGTCACTTCCATAAAAAAAATCATCATTTTTTGACAGATGAATAAATAACCGTCTCAAATATGTCAGACATAAATAATCCTAAGCGGTGACGAGGAGCAGCGTGTTTACTACATATGTGGATACTGAAGTGTTTACTCATTAAAAAACACCACCGTCACTGGCGCCAAAAGTCTAGTCTTCATTTATTTATTATTTAGTTATGGCAACAGTCGTAAAAGTAGCCAATGTCAAAGTAGTTTATTCTAGTTCTAAATATTATGTATAATTTTTAGATAAGTTAGACAATTTTCTAATAAGGCTTCACTTTCGATCGACAATAAAATGACAGTTCGCTTTAACTGAGCATTTGTTGGACTGATGGACACAACCAAAGGCACAATTTTGTCTTAAATTTAATTTTCCAATCACTTTCACGAGCACTTGCTGCATAATAAACTTTCAATATTAAACATCATAACTCATCATATACACATAAATTACAAAATTCAAATAAAACACTACCGCACTTTTCGAGTTGGCGCCAAAAGTCCTTCATCTGTGATAATATTAAATAGCTTTTGCTAAAAGCATAGTTAAGCCTACAAATATTTCTACATTATATATTTATGAACTGGCAGAGATTAGTTTTAAGGAAAAGTAAAATCCATTTTCCACTTGTATTTACTTTTGTATAGAAGCTTTTATGAAAGCATATAATCGGTATGTTTTTACAACAAACACCATTAATTAATATTACAAAATACTACAAAATATTTTATTATCTGTAGGTTGTTGGTAGCGGCGGACTAGTAGTTGGTCCGGCGGCATTGCAGCTCCTGTCAGCCGGCGGCGGCCTTCGTGTGTTGCAAGCGCCTACTGTCCATACCAACGGTAAATTTATGTTGTCTTAGTACTTTGTATATGAAATTATTGTTTATTCATCAATATAAATAAATGATAACATAATTTAATAACATTGACATGCTCTGTTATACGCGTACGTTACTTATTAACGTCGATGGTTTAAGTTAAATGTTGGAAAGGGATAATAAATATTCTAATAACTCATTATAAACAAACTGAATTCGCTAAGATCTACACAAAAATGCTATGCTGTGTGTTACTTAGTTTATCATGCAATACAGTACACAATCACACTAATACCGCTATCCGAAATCGCCACTAAATATTCAACACCACTAATTCCGCAATTTACCGCCTGATACAATATCTATCTTTAACTTATTGTTTTAAAAATGCAGCCATTTCAATTTATTTTTATACCATTTATCAAAGGCACGACAGGCAAACTTAAAAAATTTGTATGAATTATTTAAAGATCCGTGAGATTCATATAATTTTGATACATTTTATATTTAATATATTACTTACAAATTAACGTCACCGTATTATTAATCCTTTATTTCTCCTTAAACGGTTTTGATGTACAATAACTGAGATGATTGTTAAGGTTCTTTTACATGAATCAATAGAACCAGAAGAATCGTAATGATTCATAAGTCAATATAAGATAATCTCAAAGAAATAAGACATATAAGAATTGGCCTATGGATTAGGAGAAGGCTTCTGGGATTTGATATACAAACCCATAGACAAACTAGGGAACCGATGAAAAGTGAACTAGGATTTTGTTCCCTGATATAGCTCGAATCTAGTATTACTGCAAAGACCGGGAAAATGATATGCAGACGAATGTTTCGCACAGGTTATGTCTTGGAAATTGTTCATAGATAATTAATGTATCGGCAATACATTAGGAGAAATTCTAATATTACATGTACAACGGTCATCGTCCTTTTTCGTGGATATTACGAGCTTTTATTTAGATTCACTTGTCCTGGTGTCTGTCTGTGCGTAATCAAATCTTACAATTTAAATTTAACGAACTTCCCGTTGTTCGATAAAGCTGAAATCGGATGACAATGCAACAATATGGTACCATGGAGCTGGTCTGATGAAGGATCTGGAAATTGGTCATAGGAACTCCAAAACTAAGCGAGATAACTACGTCATGTTTGTTGGGCTTGTTGGTGTTGTTTTTAAAAGTAGTGTAGCCCTAGCGACATTTGAAGTTGCAATTAGCCGAAAAGAAGCTGGAACTTAGCCGTACAAATAAAAGCTTATAACAAAAATATGATTTTTGTTGAAAACTTGTTTGTTTTTGAGAACTCCATCGTTCCGCCGTAGTGGAAGCTTGTGAACAGCGTTTCTGATTGTTTTTCTTGATGGCGTATTAACTTTTTTTTTAAGGTTTGGTCCATATATATAATAATACCGCTCTCATCACATTAACACACACGCAATTAAGAAAGACAATTTTAACCTCTCAATATTAAAACACGCAAAACGAAACGAAATACCACTGTGAGACCAGTTTAACATACCCAATCTTATATAAGTGCAACTAGGGCGACACCGCCCTCTTGACCAGGCGATACACAATTTTTAGAGAAACTAAAAAAACGAAATACCATAGACCGAACTTCAAAATTAGAACATCTATTAGACTTGTTTTTCGTATTTTAAGTATTGAGAGTTTATATATTATTATTTTTTTCTTAAGTTTCTCGAAAACGGTGCATAACCTTGTAATGCAAGTGGTATTGTTATGATCGGGAACCAAAACTATCAAATACAGCCTCCCCAAAATCGTGCCAAACGATTCTGAATTCTTCCGCTATTTATTTTACAGTATTTACTTTCATTATAATAGCTGTGCGTCGCGGTGTCACTCGCGTATTTTTTTTTAAATTAAAATAGCCTAAGTTACCCGCTATAATTTCAGCGCTATCTGCCTGTGAAAGTCCCGTAGAAATCGCGTCGGAACAAACAGACAAACATTTTCAAAATTGTCTTTTTTTCTTTCTTATAAATACCGTATACACTTTCATAAGCATGGAGTTAAACGCTGTTATATTGTTATTACAAACAGACACTTCAATTTTATACACGATATAATATTATTTGTATAGATGATATTATAGCTGTAATAAGATAGATAGATAGATAGATAAATCGTTTATTTGGTCACTACAACACAGATACAATTTACACATACAAATAAACAATAAACATTATCAAGAAGAAAAAAATAGGTGATTTTAAAGAAACAAAGACATCTTAGATAGCATGTGCTGCAGTGACACAAAAAGGCCATAGCTCAGTGCATCTTTGCTCAATGAACAAGCACTGATTTTCAGCTACCTACGAACGCTAGTTACGTTTGTTATAGAAATTGCTTATGACTTATACGCTTTTTTTCATACAGTTATTTGCGTTAATGTTTACCAGAACCACCAACCAACCTCTTCCTTTAAAACGTTGCTAACGTTGCGCCGATCAACTCGGTATGGACCGAATTGATGGGAGCAACGTTACATTTTATTCTAAGTATACACACTAGTATTTTTCATTCATTATTGATTTCAGCCATTACAAGTCCACTGGTGAACATAGGCCTCCCCCACA
Organism: Luehdorfia chinensis; assembly: GCA_019845155.1. Classification (NCBI taxonomy): domain Eukaryota; kingdom Metazoa; phylum Arthropoda; class Insecta; order Lepidoptera; family Papilionidae; genus Luehdorfia; species Luehdorfia chinensis. The sequence goes on along the minus strand of JAHVAK010000551.1, from coordinate 3,013,037 downwards.
GATTGCCACAAAACACGGTCCTAAGCCACCTATACCATCCACTCTCCGCAAAGTCATATAGAACATCGCTCCATCTACACTGCGTTTGCCGGTACGAAGTTTCCACCCGAGAACCTTTCTTCCCAACCACTTTAAATCGCGCAAGCACGCAGCAAACGCGACACAGTTCGAATTTCGAGGTTTTTGTAGGAGTTTATTTGTTTATTTATGTTTGGGTCAAACCAGCTTGGCACGCGGGCCCCTGGCCCGTGAACACACGATCCGATGAAGCTGTAAAAGCCAAAAAAGGCTAACAGCAATTACAACCGAAATTATATATTTGCCACTTCAGCTTGCTGATCCTTATGGCTATCTGTACCGGTTTTAAAAGGACCACCGAGCATAGCGATTTCCATAGCCCACTAAGCGACTTTAAGCTCCCTCATGCCACCTGCAGTGAAAGACCGCGTCTCGGTTCCAAATGTCATCACCGACAACACGCACTGGTTGTAGACGATAGTATAGTGTAAATGTTTAAAGTAAATTTTAAGTTTGCATGCTCTTTTGTGCATACTTATATTTTATTTACTTTGGTCCAATAGGGCTAAAATACCGTTTTGTAATAAAATGATGCACCGCTAACGTAACCGAAAACAGAATTTCTGAGATGTACATAGAATATATCATAAAACTGACCTATCGAGCTGAATAATATTCTGCCGAAAAACGTGTTTTGTTAAAATATTTTCAACGAAATTAAAATTCTTTTTGCACGTTTTCAATTGCAGGAGTTGTTACTGCCGAAAACAACAGGATACCAAAAGAAAATGGTTTAGGGTCATCATCACCAGCTTCTTCAGGTATTTTATTGTTTTGCAATTAGTCCATTTAGTTAATTCAGGAAGATAGTTCACTTGAAAAATTTTGAAGTAGGGTTTATTATGCGAGTCAGTATGGACTATGTAACGTACTGCAAATATATTTTGCAGTACGTTACATAGTCCATACTGACTCGCACAGATTTGGACGTTTGGGTGTTTAATTTTTATTATTAATTTCGTTTTATTTTTTGGATTTCAGTGTATTTCTAATAATTTTAATAATTCCAGAAGGTGGGAGCGTCGTGGTCAGTGGGCTGACCCCTCTGGTCATGTCGCAGCCGGCCGCGCATCTGTTGCAGACGCACACGCTCACACACAAGGTGAGGGCCGACTTTATTTATTTATTTAATTTTTTATAGCAGAAGTGACGAGACGAATAATATTTTCACCTAACGGTAAGTGGCAACGTCTGCCCATAACAAATGCTGTGACACCCACAATATTTGTGGCACCACACAGCGCGCGTCACCCTGAGACAGAATAACTGGCCCTAGAACTCACGCCTAAAATTTTTCTTCAATTTTAAGCTCTGATTTACCGCGTGCACAGCAATAAAATATCATGAAGAAATCTGCATGTCTGAAATATAAAAACTACATGCTTAGCATACATACATACATACATAGAGTCACGCCTCTTTCCCATAGGGGAAGGCAGAGACCTTTCCACTTGCTATGATCCTGAACACATCTTTAGCTTCCTCTACTTTTATTAGTGTTTTCATACCAGCTCGTCGGTTGCGGGTATTTTTGACGTGGCCTTTCCTTAAAACGATTTCGATCTGATTATTTTTTCAACATTCATTGAATTATTAACTGTAAAATAACAACTATCAATTAATCGATATTTATATTAATTTAGAATAACAGAAACGAAAACGAAAAAATTCGATGTTAAAATTTTAATCTCATCGCGACCAAAGAACTTTCACGTTTAAATCGTCTTTGTCATGAATTGATATATTATTTTGTACGAGTTTTTGATGTATAATTTTTATTTCAGATGGTCGAGACTCAGATGGTCAAAGGGAGCGTTGCCCCTCTGACAGTGAGCGCGCAATACTTAAGCGCGACTACTATTGTGAAGCCCGTAGTCGTTGTATCGAGTTCTCACTCGCCTCCTGCCCCTTCTACGTGAGGGTATCGCCTGAATAAAACCGTCCTGCCTTATTATCGCCTGGTACTGCAAGACTTGTTGCTAATAATTTTTGGAAAATAATAAATATCGGATTCGTTCTTCCTGCACGGTAAAGAAAATATTTAAACAAACATTTGTCTTCTTAAAAAATTAAGATAAAAACATAAGGAAAAATAAATAAAAAAGTACTGTTGATCTTAATTTAAATCGTCTAGCATGATCAAAGAAATAAAAAAAACAGTTATAACGTCCGTTAATGGAAGAATGTATAACGCAAACAATGTATTAAATGTCCTGTTCACGTTTAATAGAATAACGTACGTTTACTGCCAAAATACGAGCAATAATTTGATTATACGGATGACGTCATAGAGTAAGAGTTCAGAAGAAGTACGCCCCAACTACCTCAGATGAATACAACGCGACGTAACTTGCAACCATTCCCTGTGAATTAATAGACATCAACAATATAAAAGAGAATGTTGGAGCGTGATGTGAATTTAGGCGCTAGTGTGACAGTATCGCTACTGATGCGCGTCTTATGTTAAGACCGTGTTGGGTTACTAAGTAGAAGTATATTTATGCAATATCTACGTATAGTACTGTTCAGTTGTATCAGACGGTGATAGCAAAGTGACAAATTGTGATGGACAAATGTGGTGGACATTTTAATATAACCGGCCAAACCGTTATATCTTACAAGTGTACAATTCACTTTATATTTTTCTACATATAACAAATTCCACATTGTGATTGTATACAATAATGTAATAACGGGAAGGATGTAAAAATATTATTTAATATTTATTTATTAATGTCAGTAATATAGGGAGCAAAATTATATATAACCAGAACAGCGGAATAATTGGGATTAATTTGTGAGAGTGGTAGATAGATATGCTCATGATATCATTTCAAATAGGACAAAATCATTGGTACAGACAGCCTGTCATTTGTTATCTAGTATACATGTACTATTTGAAATAATATCTCTTTAAGGAACCTAGTTGTACAATTTGTGGAATGAGGTTATTACGACTACAAAAAGTTTTTCCACTCACTGTGAAACCGTAGAGTTAGACTAAAGTGTACTTGTTATTGTATATACTAACAAGATAAAGTTTATTTTTTCTATGTATCTGTGATGTGTGCAGTTAGCTACTGTAGTACTGGAAACTCTGTACAAAGACGTCTTTAGGTGTTGTCAATTTCTAATAATCGTGTGTTAAAAATAAAGTCAATAAAGTAATTGTAATGCGTTAGTTATTAAAAATTAAGTGGCTTATATAATTAATTACGTGTCGCGGAAATGAAAAAAAACAATTTGTACATCATGTGATATGAGCTGGTAACGAGCACCAGGAGATCAGACGCGGTATGTGGTTGCTGAAAGCAACGGCAATGAGTCAACATTTGATCTATTGAGTACATTTGAAATGTTTTCAACTGATTCAATTGATGACAGATATAATCTCACTGCTATTACAAAAAGTATTTTTTTCCCGAAGCGACGAAAAAAATTCATCATTAAATTTCTTTAAAAAAAATTTGATGACGCCTAGATATAATGCACAGGATACACGTTTAATACGCAAAAAAGTTTTAATCAAAATTTTAGAATTTTCTTATTGGAATAAGTGACGAGACGAGAAAACATTCACCTGATGTTAAGTGCAACGTCTGCCCACAACAAATGGGTAGGCGTTGATGATTTTTTTGAGTTTGTATAGTTTTGTATTAGCAGTGCGTATATTAGACATTGCGGCTGCTTTCTACTGTTCTCCGGGCGCTGGTACGGGCCGAGCGGCCGTCCTCACAGTGTGCCTACCTGATTTTAAATAAATGATTGTATTATACCATGGATATTCCTCGATATTCCACAGTAAAGCTAAGTAACACTTTCTACGCATTAGTTATTTCTTTTCATATATTTTTGCATTATATAGAACTTATACACCAGTTTTTTTCGGTCAATAATATGGTTTTTATCAACAGTGATTCTATGGTCACTTAAATATCGAGAATTATTAAAGATGTTTTAGCGTGGCTGATTTGAAATATGTCATATTATTAAGTATACATTGAAGGTTAAAATTTACTGTAGCTCACTTGTTTTCTCGATTGTTAAGTTTTGCAGTCCAGAACGTTATTTTGTTAACTTGACAATGTTAATACCGCATTTCGTGCTCGTGTCTTCATCGAGGTGATGGCAGAAGACGCGGCGATCTGCGCTGGTGTTCACTTTAAAGCAATATGTGCCAATAGACATTGTTGGTGAGAGAATCTTTTTCGAAAAATAGTTGTGTGTAGTTTTTAATGAATCACGAACTCTGTTGTTATTCAAATTCTCCCATACAAGAACGAGCTTTAATTCACATTTTTGATGGTGTATATTTCGTTAAAACAGTTCTCACAAATTGTTGTGCAATAAAAATAAATTCGACTCCAAAGTGATTAAGTGAAAAGTTATGTTCCTGGTGTCCAATTTGGAAAATATCACATATTATTTATTTTATTTATTTAATTAAAAAAATAACATTAGAAAAAAGTTGCCAGAATTATTTATTCCCTTTCTAAATTTTATGTCGTTGTTGTAGGAGACTGCCATTAGCCTTTTAATTTCCATTGTACTAGGGAATTGTAAAAGGATCACGTTTACAACTTTCTGTAGGTAACGGTACTTAAATCCTCTATAACATTAAACTTTTTCTTAATGTTATATTTTTATACTGTAACGCACAATATCATTTATTTTTAAACGAATGATGTAAATGAAAGGCGATTTGATGTTTGATGGAGGTAGCATGTGTCGCCTTGCTCCTTTTGTTTAAACGGCTCTATCTCAGCTACCTCATTAGACTGTCAGTGAGTTTTTCGCTAAGCGATAAAATCGATGACCTTATTTTCGCAATATTAACTTATGAATATAATCTCCTACTATCAATTTATAATAGAAGCGCTTTTTTAAAAAGAAGCTTCTAATAAAATTTTAATATAAATTTTTGTATTGGCTGTGCATAAGCTCTCATTTTTATTTTTCTGCATTTAACAAACTAAATTTATGTTGGATAAAAAACAGCTGAAGTTTATGCAACCCTGATAAAATTCAGAGGAAAACTGTTTAATGATTAGCAAGGAGAATTAAAAGTTAATTTAGGTGTTAAATTCGAACCCAATTCACATTAACCGTTTACGTTGCAATAACAATATCTACATTTTTAATACCACAAAGAAAAAAACAGTATTTTTTTGAGCCTATGAAGTGTGAGTATTTTTGTCACTTTGCCTATAAATAATAATAATTATAGTTTGAATAAAAAATGTAAAATAATATAATAAAGAGAGAAATTTATTTTAATTGTAATATTATTGCGAAGCGAAAATGCTCATGTAAATAAAAATGACGTAGTGTATAAAGTTCTAATATGTTAGAAATACAGGAAATTGCATATTTAATAACGGAAGTTTTATTTTAGTAACTTGTTCTTTTCTTCATGCTTCTTCTTCTTCTTCTTTTCAGCCTATCACTAGTCCACTGTTGAACATAGGCCTCCCCCATAGATTGCCACAAAAGTTTGTAGCTCTCATTTTGGGGGGGATTTGCCATAGTTGCCACGCTTGGCAGGCGGGTTGGCAACCGCAGTTTATTTTTTTCAGATGTTCCAGAATGATGCTGCTGCCCATCTTTTGGTTTTCATTTTCCCTCTGTCGACTTTTACGACACCCACGGGATGAGATGGGGTGGTAGATTCTCTTAAGTGGTCTCCATATGGATACACCGTCAATGTACCCCGTTGCTAAAACCCACCAATTATTACACATCTGAACAACGAAATCAGGTCGCTACGAAGGCCGTTCTTGTGATTTATTTTATATTGACTGCATATACATATCAATTTGTAACAAAAGAATACGGATCCGAATTATATCTATCATAATAGGTCGGGGAAAAAGTATTTTCGCATATAGTACGTATAAACTTGAAATAAAATCTCTTTGGCTGCACTATTTGTATCTGGCTGGTTTTGATGACATTAGAAAGGTAACATTTAAAAAAAAGAAACAACGTAGTAAAATGTTGTTTCCAGCTAATTTTTATTTGTTTTTCTTTCTGCCAAAATGAGTAAAAGTTATGGACCTAATGCAGTGTCAGTATTCAGTAAGAGTATCACAAAGTTGGTTTAAGCGTTTTCAATCCGAGAATTTTGATGTCAAAGATGCACCTCGCTCTGGTTGCCCTGTTACTGATAAAATATACTCCATTTTTGAAAAAAGTGGAGCAAGGTCGGCATATCAGTAGTTACGACATAGCTGAAGAACTGGGAATTGACCAACAGTTTTGACCCATTTGAAAAAAGCTGCTTACACAAAATAGCTCGATATTTAAGTGCCACTCGAGCTCACTGATAGAAAGCTAATGAACCTCTACTCATTTGAGATTATTGAGACTTAATGAAACCGAACCGTTTTTGAAGAGATTAATAACTGGAGATTAAAAATAGATCAGATACGACAAGAACGTGCGAAAAAGGGCGGTCAGGCTTCACAGACTGTGCCAAAACCCGGGTTAATTCGCAATAAGGTGATGCTTTGTGTATGGTGGGATATGAATCGTTGTTCATTATGAGCTTTTACCGCCGAGCAGAACCATAAAGAAGTAAGTCTTTTATCACGCCATAGTGCCCTGGCCTTTCACCTTCAGATTTCCACCTGTTTCGATCTCTTCAGAATTCTTTAGGTACTGTCAGGTTGACATCAAGATAGGATTGCAAAAACTACTTGTCGCGTAGTTTTGCTCCCAAAATTTTTACATCATCGGGATCATCACCTTCAAGATGGCAAAAAGTCATCGAACGAAATGGCACATATATATTGTAATAAAATGTAAATAAACTTTGAAAAAAATGTCTTGAGTTTTCATATAAAATGCGAAGAAACTTTTTCCCCAACTTTATATGTATGTTTCTTTCATTTTCATCTTGTATGTACATACAGCAGTATAGTGACAGCATTGCATATTATGGTGTTTTTATGCACAAACAAAGCTGTCCATACAATACCTTAGTCGCCTTTTACGATACCTCGTTAGGAAAGAGATAGGTGCTATTCTACTCTGCCGGACACCGACCCGCGTACGACGACAGAAGCCCTTCAATATAGATTTTCTTTCGCCGTACTTTCTTTTTTGGTAACACCAAACTTCTAAGGGCACCACATCGAAAGTACTCTTGAAAAAACAGAAAATAATCGGTTCACGTAATGATTTCTTGTATTTATTGAAGAAGTTATACTTCGTCGGATAAATTTTGACGATCTCGGACTTCAGCAACTCTAGATAAGAAAAGAAAAACTCTCTCTCTATTACTGGGAAGGCGGCAAACATTACAACCTTGATTTTCGGCACTAGAATCTTGTGAAATGTGTCGAGTTGTGACTCGTTCGAGGAATGAATATTATATAATAATGAACACTGGTAAAATGCTACGCGTTGATTACCCATACAAGTCTTAGTCTTAATCTTTTTTTGTATTGGTTCTCTTGACGAATTTAGCAAAACGTTCACCTGGTGGTAAGTGCAACGTCTGCCCATAAGAAATGCTGTGTCACCCAGAACATAGTGTGCCACCACACTGCGCCCATCACCCTGAGACAGTTCTGAAGTCTCATATGCCCAGTGATTACAGTAGCTCACAGTGCCCTTCAAACCGAAACAGAAATGTTTGCACACTACTGCTTCATGACAGAATAACTGGCCCTAGGGTGGTACCTACCTAGACGGATTTCTGGAATGTTTTGAATTTTCCAGTTCTAAGACCTTTTAGCAAAATGATTTTGTGAGTTACTGTAGTTGCACAATCAATCATAAGAAATGCGCTGGACAAAAAAAAACATACTTTTTAATCTTTTTGATATCTTTATTATTTAACCGTCGACATTTGCGTAATTTTAGGCGTGGGGTTTGCACGGTCGGATAACGGAGGAGCAATAAACCTTTAATTATTTTCAAAACTGATCGTTTGGAATATAAAAACGGTTCGATGGATCAACTTGTAAATTTACAGAATTATTGTCGGTGCATTGAAATAAAAATATTACGCTCATCATTGTAAATAATGAGTAGATTTTCTAGTGTAAATAGTATTTTTTTCAGTTGTTTCAAATTAACAAAAATGATTAAACAAATTGTTCCTTTATTTGGGTAGAGAATTTTTTTTAGGTTTTTATAACTGTTCTTCAATTTACTGTGCGATTAATAGTTGCTAAGATATAAATGGAACCTTTTTAATTTTATTTTTTAATTAATGATAAAATTGCAACCAGCAGCAAACCAATGTTTTCGCGGAAGAGGAGAAGAGGAAGGGAAAAGGATTAGTTAGGAAATGGACTTGAAGTAGGGAATGGGAAGTTGAGAAAGGATCTATAAGGTGTAGAATACTACTATCGGAAGAAGCAGGAGAAGAATGCAGTAGCTCGGGAGGCAGGGGTCGCTTACCCGGTACTGTACCGTATTTGCCGGACAAAGCAACTAATTCAAGTATCCCTCGCAAAACATTGGCACAACCGTACCGCGAACTGTGTACTCCCACGTAATTCTACATTGGATAAAAAAAACTGGGTACACAATGGTTACAAGTAAACTTAATTTGTCTGTATTTAATGATCTAAAATAATACGGGTCTGTCATTTCCTGGCTTAATTTACTCCTATTTTACGACCACTTTAAAGTTAATGTCTAAAAGACTTGAATGAGCTGGTAATTTAAAGTTAGTTGACTCGCCTCTATGTTAGTTAATTAGTAGATAACTTATCCAGCGCGAAATTTTATTGCCACAGCCAAATGACGTTTCATTATTCTTTCTTAGACTAGGAAAGTTTTCTTGCAATGTAAAAGGATGTGTCTGGTCGAACAAAATTCTACGAACGCTAAGTTAGACTTAATACCTAAAGCATTTGCCACCAGTCAACCTAAGATGTGGTGAGAGCTTGGGGTAGGTGCAGCAAGTGATGGATAAATTGCGTAATGTTATAAAAGACAAATACAAAAAAGATATATCCGTATTTATTTTATTACATAAAAATAATATATACCGTGTGGTAGCGGTTTAAGAGAATCTACCACCCCATCTCATCCCGTGGGTGTCGTAAAAGTCGACAGAGGGATAATGAAAACCAGGAGATGGGTAGCAGCATCTTGCTGGAACATCTGAATAAATAAACTGCGGTTGCCAACCCGTCTGCCAAGCGTGGCAACTATGGCAAAATCCCCCCAAAACGAGAGCTACAAACTTGGTAATCTATGGGGGAGGCCTATGTTCAGCAGTGGACTATTGATAGGCTGAAACGACGACGACGACGAATATAAAAATAAACACAAACTTACAAACTTAGATCATTTTCATACATATACATAAATACTTATATACATTTAAATATTAATATGCTCGTACTTTTAATAATAGCATAAACCTTAAATAATGGATGTCTTCAGCCATTGTTCACTAACCAATCTTTTAAAAGAGTGGTTACTTGTTGCATTTCTTATGTCATCGGACAAGGAGTTCCGAAGAGACCGGTGAAGTGCGATTTAATGCATAATGTGTTATTATAAGTAGTAGATCGAAGTGCCTTATCGTCAGATGAGGAAAGATAAACTTATCATTGAGGTAACAAGGGGAAGACCACACCCGTAGCCCACCTTTCGCTCCCGCGGGTCGAGTCGGACGGCGGCGTGACGATGATGGGTGACGAACCACGTCGACGGGGACTTTGGGTTCCCACGAGCAGTACAGTGACAGCGATGCATATTCTGGTATGAACTGTGCCCGAATAAAGGCTGTCCGTACAATATCTTCCGACACCCTCTTACGACGTCTCGGTAGGAAAGAGGTAGGTGCTATTCTACTCTGCCAGACACCTATGGGTTAAAACCCATGGGATCAAAATAACAACAAAATAACAACAAAACGATTGCCACGTTCTAACATACTAAACTTTTTTTTTAAGTTAAACTTTCAAATGATGAGATTATGTACTGACGTAAACATAACCCCATATAGCTGCTTACTCAGCAACCTTGTTTTGGTTGAAAAGAGCTGTACGAAGTCAGACCTTACTTTTAATATCGATTGTCTATCTTTGCATACTCAGAACTTTGTTTGCCCTGAAACACCCAATATTTACTTCTTCCCTATATTCACAACTGGCGGTAGGATTTCTATGCAGGAATCTGTCTAGGTAGGCAGCACCCCAGGGCCGGTTAATACCGTGAAGCGGTAGTGTGCAAGCACTACTGTGTTTCGGTTTGAAGGGCACTGTGAGCTAGTGTAATCACTGGACATATGAGACTTAAGAACTGATGTGTCAGGGTGACGGGCGCTATGTGGTGTCACACATAGCGCCCGTCGCCCTGACACAGAAATGTTCTGGGTGAAACAGCATTAGCTGTGGGCGGACATTCGGTTACCACCAGGTGAACGTTTTGGTCGTTTCGTCACTTTCACAAAAAAACATGTCTTTCAGCTTCCATTGTATATGTACAAGTTTTTTTTTCTGAAGAAGCGCGGCGAACGGCGCGTATTTGAAATTGATTATTGTCGTGTGGTTCCGGCGTTGAAAACCCTTACCCTATAGCTTCTCATAAAAATAGTGTGCCATGACATAAAAAACGACTTTAAACGTCGATTATTAAAACCTGTTCTAGCTGGAACTCAACCCAATCCCAAATCATTCCGTAGGTATTGTAAAAGTTGACTTAGGGAACTACATTTAGTGGTCAAGACCTTGTTATACACGGTGAAATGCTGTTAAGAATCTGATGATTATGATAATTATATGAGCCGTGGTAGCTCAGGGGCTAGGCGCTCGCTTTTAATTTCATAGTACGCGAGTGACCTGGGTTCGATTCCCGGTGCCGGCACCACTAAAATTGTTAATTGCAATTTTAAGTGCTGACTTACCACGCGCTCGGCGGTGAAGGAAAACATCGTGAGGAAACCTGCATGTCTGAGAAATTAAAAATATTTCGAAGACATGTGAAGTCCGCCAACCCGCATTGGAGCAGCGTGGCGGATTCTTCCTAGCTCCATAACCCTCTCAGAAATGAGAGGAGGCCTGTGCTCAGTAGTGGGACATTTATAGGCTGAAACTTTACTTTTTTTTTAACTTTTTACAAATACTTAAAGATTACAAAAATCGTAAAGTTATGCTTTCGATTTTTGGAATTAAAACAACTGCTGACCTTTCTACTGGTGGTAGGATTCCTATGCAGGAATCCGTCTAGGTAGGTAATCTAGGTAGGTACCACCCAGGGCCAGTTATTTTGCCGTGAAGCAGTAGTGTGCAAACATTACTGTGTTTCTCGCGGCTAGCGTAATCACTGGGCATATGATACTTAAGAACTGATGTCTCAGGGTGACGGGCGCATTGTGTGTCACACACAATTGTTCTGAGTGATACAGCAGTTGGTGTTCTTTTAGTCACTTTATCCAATAAGGAAATAATACCCGCATTCAAAAAGACCGTAAACGAAACAATTTTTATTAACCGACTTAAAAAAAGGTTCTCAATTCGTATGTATTTTAATATATTTTTATGTACTTCTTTGTTTAGAAACAGATTTAGTGTTTTTCTTTATTAGAAAGGGGATAACGAAAGGGTTGTGCCATTTCATTTTAGTCATCAGTTCTCATGATGGGAGAAAATCATGAATCTCTGTTTGAGCTGCTGCGTTGAAGTCGGTTTGTTAATACCCTAATTATATTACCTAGTTATTTGTTGCTGATTGAGATTTTTTAATCACTAAATATGCATGCGAATTTCAATTCAGTACAAAATAAAAAATAATGCGCTTATCTACGTCGACACGAAGAATATCCTTCATTTTCTTTTAGTGACAAAACGATACCGTTTAGATATACGAGCGGAAATGCCTTTACAACAGATATTTCTGACACTAATATTATAGGAACTCTTTCCGTTGCTTTTGAATATTTTAACATATAATTTAAAGTACTCGGAACTTCAACATTAAAGTGTAAATTATTGAGCTGTAGTTTGCAGCGAGACGTCATGTATGTTTGTTACCACCTTTATTACAATTAATATAATACGCGTATTTTCCAAGCAAAAAACTCTCTCGCCGAACCCGCGACTTTGCGTAAACTCCCTTTCTGTTTTCCCTTTTTTAAACGATACACCAAATAAGGATTTCTCTTGTATCATAAGTGCGTTTCGTAGATATAAAGTTCACATGCACGGTACAAACAGATCCGAAAACCCACTAGTTATGCTTCTGCTTCGGCTAGGGTTCGAACCCAGGACCCGCGGCGTAGAAGTCAGGTACTCTAACCAATAGACGACGCGATCGTAATTCGTATAGATAGCCGTAAATTCTGATATGATCGTCCGGCCTCGTGATGTCGCGCGCCTTTTATAGAATTTGGCTGTTTCCGATAAATATTACGTTTTAGATGTCTGATTTGCATATAGCCTCAAGTTAAGCCGCAGGAGCGTCAAGGTCAAGCTGTATATCCAGTTCTACTGAATTGACTGAGACAAATTATGACTTACATTTTAAATAGGGACAATTGTTACACCACTTTGAAAATCCCATACAAGTCGATCCAGTTGTTCAGTCGCCAAACTTACAACAAATTTCCCGGGCCTATTAATTTTGTCGAATTCCTTGATTTAAAATCGTCAGAACTCGGCTTATCCATAGATAATAAATTATATTCTAAACCATTCCTCGACGGTTAAACTATTCATTAGGAAAACGCCTATCAATGTATAATAATACAGAGAGGCAAACTTACAGACAATTTTTTGAAAAAGGGCTTTTTTGCATCTGTATCGTTTATTTGTTAGTCTCGGCTTTTTTATTATATTTGATTACAATATATCGTTACAGTTATATGATATACATAGAATGGTCAAATAAGAAAAATAGAACTTATAAATTGCATATGCACTAACACCTAGAACAACTGTCTGTAGGACATATATATATATCGTCATAGGTCCGTGAGGGTAGCGATCCCGCGACCCAGTGGTGCTGTTTTATATTTGAGAAATATGCTAACTTTTCGCCGGAGGAATGCTAAAAAGTGCAAAGTAAATTTTTGTTATTGCTAAATAAAATAAGTATTTATTATTAAAATGAGTAATTTTTGTCAGTTTGAGTTGAGCCTAATGTCATGCTTTATCTTCTACACTCCAAAGCCGAACTAGAGGTAGTTTTTAGCCAAATGAACGTATTTAAAACTAAACAGAGGATAAATTCCGAACTGTTTCGGAAGAAAGTTGGTATTTATTAATTCGGATTCCTACACCGTAAACCAACGTAAGGAGATAGATACAGGAATGTGTCGATATTGACAGAATCAGTAAAGTGTAAATTGTTAAAAAAGACACTTTTAAACCTCTAGTTTGTTTGGCAAACAAAAAATCCTATAATAGTGCAATATGCTAAGTCTGATTTTAACATGCTAATTATGGAGAAAATATACCAAATTTAGTATAAAATTCCAAAAACTGCCCGATTTTTACATGTAACGGAACCGACGGTAATCTTCGATCGTCGACCATGTCTTAAAACTAAAAGTTTAATATAGATAGAAAAAAAGTATTTATATGAACATACACACAGATGACAGATAGATTTAGTATTAAAAAAATATTAAAAGTAATATTAAAATCCATGTTTAAAATTCAATGCTCCTAAAAGGATTTCCACTCGGGGATATGCAAGGAATACCATCCTGACTTGATTTTCTGTGGCATCCTGTTAGTAAATACAGTATTATATTACAGGACTATGACAGATCGACATATATATTTATAACATTTCATAAATATATAGTATTTACATATTACATTAAGTTATTTAATCTAGAGCTTTCGGAATAAGTATTTGAAAGTATGTAATATGTTGTCAATATTTAAACAATTACGCGATAAAAATAATTTTGTTTGCACTTTTGCATATGTTGCAATAGCGGAGGCTTCACTCTGACAGTGCTTGCCTTTCCGGTTGATAGCGGAACCTTGTTAATGTCAACGTTCGTTAATTAGATAAGATTGCTGTGTTATCGTTTCGAAAATAATGTAACGGTTTTCATATCTATATATAATTATTATTAAATCTATGATTATGCATTAAATATTGGTAGTCATTATTTTTTTTATTGAATAAAGTGATGAGACGAGCAAATCGAGAAGTGCAACGTCTGTTCATAACAAATGCTGTGTCACCCAGAATGTGTCTGCGAGGCACCACACTGCCCCCGTCCCTCTGAGAGATAAGTTCTTAAGTCCAGCTTCACGGCAGAATAACTGGGCCGGGGTGGTACCTACCTAGACGGATCCCTGCATAGAAAGTACGCCTGCCTTAATTTTTACGACTACGGCATATTAAAAAGGAAGTTATGATTTTAGAAATCTTCCTTAATACGAGTAGCTCCTTAATAACATTCCGCATTTTAAAGGTATTTGAAAAACAAAAGAAGATTGCTTGGATTTTTCTACAAAGCAACTACAAATCTGTATATATCTGTAAATTTTCTTTACCGACAGTAGTTTAAAAATTAAGGAATGTATGAATGAATAAGTCATACATCATATCGAAGTACTTTATGATATAATAAAGCTGGAGAGTTTGTATGTTTGAACGCGCTTATCTCAGGTCCTATATCCTAATATCCTATTCCTATTTGAAAAAAAATATTTTTGCTCTAGATAGCCCGTTTATTAAGGAGCGTTGTGTGCAACACACCGTGAAAGGCCGAACTATGAATGCTCAGTTTAGCGAGGTACCATGTCGTACAGCTAAATCATGTGGTCTCCCTATATTTCGGGCCGCAGGCCACAGCAAATTTTTATTTAATTTCTAATGTATTTTAGTTTAGTTTCAGTTAATAGCATTCGGAAGCTGTTGCCGTCTTCGAAAGACCAGAAGGACATAGATAATAAGTAACGAGAACTGGAGGCCCGGTTAATGACTACTAGGAACTAGGTGTTACATCTCAGCTCATAAAGCGAACCGAGCCAAGGTATACTCAAAGACACTGAAGTTATAGGATCTTGAAACTTAAGTGTCTATGTGCTTAAGTCTTTTGAGTGCACTTTTATTACCACCCCCTTTAGTATGTGTAAGTTTTATAATTAATCCGTTGTGATCGTGAAGCTTTGTGTAAAGTATGGTGAAGCGAATGAGAGCTGACAGTACACACTTGTACCAACTTCAGGTCTACCAGACCAACTTTATTGTGATAATCAATCTTTGGGTTTGGTTTCAAGTTGCCTTGATGCTCAGCTGAACAAATATAATGACTTGTTTTTATGTACTAGACGGGGTTTAGGAAAATAAGTCACAATTTGTTCAGTAAAGATTTGAAAAAGTTTTTTTACATCTCATAACATCTTTTTTTAGAAAGATATAGTGCAAAATTTGTCATATTGGCAGACAATAATCTATTTGTCCAAACATTTTTGAAATATGACCCCGTGTTAAATCAAAAAACATAACATGATTCAGCTGGGTAACAGGAAAACAGCGGTAAAAATGTTTGCACTTCAACAAACATCAGCGTAAATAAACATCTTGATAAGAGAAGCACCAGGCAAGGTCACCGAAAGTTCCGAAACACAAAACCCCAAGGTCTTTGTTATCGATTCGCTTAAATATTTTATTTCGTACATCCTTTATCAGGAAGTAGGAGTAACGAACCTTGTCGGCAATAATCTTTGTTATGTGTGTTTACCCTATGACAGGTCCTCGCGTTTCCTATATAAGATACTCGTGCGACGTTTCTTTACCGCAGACATTTTGGTGCTTTCTGATTGCCTAGTACTCGTTATTTAGAGCATTTAGATTTTTTTTATTTAATTTCACTTATAAGGAAAAAACTATGACTACTTTATATTGTGTTACATTAATTCTTTTAATATCTGGTTCAGATCTTTTGCCAGTTGACGATAAAGAAATAGATGTATTGATACCTGGCGACTTTGATCACAACAGCTTAGAAGGAGGTGACGACGGCATAGATCTATCTAGCTTAGGCCCTGACGCTTATGGGTCACCAAACAATAATAGTGGTAAGTATATTAATTAAATTTAAAATAAAATTAATATTGATAGTTTATACTTCAAACGGACTTATTTGTTTTTTTTTAAAGTATAGATAAATATGAAACTAAATACAAAGTAAAGAAATAGTACGCGTAAATGTTCAAAAATTTCTGTGTTATGGGTTATGGCAGCACACTGCAGGTGTCATAATCTAGAAATGTCTACTAGTTAGATTAATTATATATAGATTCTAATATTATATAATAATAATAATAATATATTATATTATTATATAATAATAATAATAATATATTATATTATTATATTAATAGGCCGTAATATTTAGTATCGTCTGTTTACGTTTTTTTTTCCGTGTGGTGGCGGCTCGATAAAAGAATACTACCACTCCATCTCATCCATTGGATCTCGTAAAAGGCGAGTAAGGAATTAAACTGCACTGTGCACCCAACAGCGCATGATGACGATGGGCTCACCACCTATCACACCAAGTGCATCATATTGTTTTGGTGAAACGTGGATTGTGGCAGTCATCTGTTTTTGCAGTGAGTGCCCAGTCTCTGACTACCCCTTATGGGATACAGTCGTGATCTTATGTATGTACCTATGATTAATAAGAAATGGTTCTTGAACGATGAAAAGTACTAATAACGACACCCAATTTCCTGTGTGTAACGATTCACTTCCTCGCCGTTGTGTCCTCCTGATAACTCACCGAAAAGACATAGACAATTCATTAGTCTTCTTTTAGAAAAAATACAAAATGTTTGGTGAGTTAGAGAAATGAACCCCTGGGTGGGATTTTATTTTAAAACCTGACGCAATTGTTAAGAAGTCTTGATACTAGGTCTGTACTGAACAAATCTGTTTTTTGAGTAGATTTGCTATTGTATGATGTCATTTGATTCTCATGATAGATCTAATAGAATTCATATGCAGTTTTCAGCGACAATAAACCATTCCGACCAATCTGCGCTCATCATCTAAACTTTTTAATTCTTCATCTTCTTTTTTGTTCGCGGCATTCAGCTACCAAATCGAGCCTTTTTGTCAATGTCGAGTATAATTTAATTATAGCAAGGACTTCGTTTCGATCGTCAGTAAAATTACTCTTACTGAAGATTTGTTGGACTGATGAATGGTGATGGAGATGAAGATTTGTGTGACTGATAGAGACAAAACGAAAAGTACAATTTTGGTCTTGAATTAAATCTTTCAGGAGCACTTGCTACATAATAAACTATCAATATTAAAGATCAAAACTCAAAACTACACAGAAATTACGAAATTCAAACAAAACACTACCAACTTCTTAATTATTTTAATGGTCGATTTAGGTGTAAACTTTCTAAGTTGGCTGTAGTAGTACTTAATGTGCAGTTTTGGGTGACGATGTGATTTGAAAAATACTCATTAATATTCTTTATAATTAGCTAATTAGCTTTGTTATTGAATATTTTTAGTATGGCTTTGTTTTAAGCTTACTTCGTCTGGTGATATAAAATGATATTATTTTTATAGCTGGTGTGGTGGCGGCTTTAGAGAATCTACCACCCCATCCCAGTACATGTTGTAAAAGTCAACAGAAGGAAAATTAAAACAAGGAGACGGGCTGCAGCATCTTCCTGGAACATCTGAATAAATAAACTGCGGGTGCCAACCCGCATGCTAAGCGTGGCAACTAGGGCGAAATCCCACCAAAGTCAGAGCTACAAACTCTTGTGGCCTATTTCAGGGGGAGGCCTATGTTCAGCAGTGGACTAGTGATAGGCTGAAATGATGATGATGACGATGATAATCTTTATAAGGTTTCATAAAACTAAATTTTACGGAATTGATCGCGTTATTTAGGTAAATATAAGAAGTTATTTTATAAGGTTGTTTCCTATCAGTGTAACGTTAATCTACGCCCGTCACTCTAAAATATCAGTTCTTAAGTCTCACATGCACAGTGATTACGTTAGCTCTCGGTACCCTTAAAACCGAAACACAGTAATGTTTACACACTACTGCTTCACAGCAGAATAACTGGCCCTGCACCTACCTAGACGGATTCCTGCATAGGAATCCTACCACCGTGTTTTTATCCATGTTAGTAGATCAGGCAGGAACCGAACCGAATACTCTTAGACGAGGATTAGTGGACGTCAGATAGTCGTGGATTTTAGTGCCTCATTTTCTCCTACCTTCCATTAAGAGTATTGATTAATATGTACATTAAGCCGTGATTTCATTATTTCTGATTCTGGTCCTTATTTTGCATTTGGAAAATTTTAGATTTTTCTACAAAATGGAGCCTCCATTTCAAATCTTTGGGCACGTGAAAGTCTTCTGCCAATTGTTTTTAGATGACTTTATTTATTCTAAAATTTCGTTTGCTAAGCATGCCAGAGACAATTGGATCAGAACATCCTTTTTTAATGCAAGCGGGAAATTGAATTCTAACTTCTAGACACGCAGTCTTGCTTTAATTTTAGCATTATTACAGTCTAAATATACTTACTGATCAACCCTTTTAAAGGCAGAAAAGAGAAAATGAGGCACTAAATATTCTTTTATGAGGTTCTATTTTACGTAATCTATTTATCTATTTTTAAAACATGCTTTGAAAATGATTTATGACATTCTAATGTTATTGTTAAGGTGACGCCGTAGCAACATGGTCCGAGTCCTCATTGATGAACCCCGAAGAGATGGGAAATTACGGGCAAGGTGATATTTTAATGCCTCCATATAATGCCAGGAACGGAATCAAAGATCAGACTTCTCGCTGGCCTAATGGCATTATTCCCTACGAAATTGACAGACGTTTCAGTAAGAGTCTATTGCAATATATTTTATTTCTATAAGTAAGGTTATTAAGTTTTAAACTTATAATTAATTTGTTTTGTGCGGAGAAGGTATAAAATGTTATCCCATAGTTTTCCTGCAGATATTCTTTGAGTGTTAATTAGAGAAGAGATACGGAAATTTAAGCAGGCTATGGCTTTGAAACCTGTCACGATTTATGTTTGTAATGGTTTTAATTTTTTTACATAAACATTTTTAAAACGAGGTTTTAGAATTAAATTTTAGGACCTCTGTCGCTGCAAAATATTAAACGTCTCCAAGTTGTATTGTAAAGGAGCTGCTGCAAAATGAAGTGGCATTGGGAATATGTGGAATAAAAGTTTTTTGGGTGACTACTTCCTAGTCAAGATGCAGGTGGTTCAGGACTGTGTTTTGTGGCAATCTATGGGGAAGGTCTGTATTCAGCAACGGACTTGTGATGGGCTGAAATGAAGGTGATGATGTTGTTTCATCATATATATGTATGTATACTTATGGTTAGGATTTTGAAAAGCAGATAAATTACTCAACACGGAATCATTTTACTTTGGCAAGTGGTGATGTGATAATAGGTTGGCATTGGTCTTAATCTGAAATGAAGCCACACATTGCTAGTGAAGGCCAGTAAGTAGCTTTTCTCCGAACTCCGA
Source organism: Luehdorfia chinensis (assembly GCA_019845155.1). Taxonomy (NCBI): domain Eukaryota; kingdom Metazoa; phylum Arthropoda; class Insecta; order Lepidoptera; family Papilionidae; genus Luehdorfia; species Luehdorfia chinensis. The sequence continues at coordinate 2,993,472 of JAHVAK010000551.1, read as the reverse complement.
CCCTACGAATGCGAGACTTGTGCTAATAAGAAATGGAACATTTAAGCCAAATAAGCCAAGTTTGTAATTATAAGAATTACATTGTTTCATAAATTATATCTTTATTATTGAATCGAACGGTTTCACCTTATCATCATCACGGTGATCACGGCGTTATAAGGAGAATCCGGTCGGTTTAATAAATAAAACATATAGACAGACATAGACATATTAACCAAGTAATTACTTCAATATTTCTTTGGTTATGCCGTAAGGTTTATTCTAAAAAAAGTTATTGCTATCACATAGCTATAAAATAGTATTTCATTTAATACATTCCACAGATCAGGATCAAAGAGACACGATTATGAAAGCCATCGCCGACTATCACCGTCTGACGTGCTTACGCTTCGTGCCGTACAACGGACAATCGGATTATATTACCATAACGAGTACAAAGACTGGTTGCTGGTCGAGCGTTGGACGGACTGGTAAATATGCTACGTTAAAAAATATTTCTGTGTTGAAGCTAAAGAAGGTTTTTTTTCACCACACATCATGGGACATTTATAGGCTGAAACTTTACTTTTTTTACTTCTCTTTCTTCTCCGTCAGTCAGTCAGTCAGTCAGAGCATGTCCCGTACTTATTTTTTCGGGCTTTTCAGTCAGGCAATAATTGTCTCCTTTTATATATATAGATAGAAGATAGATATGGATTGAGGATTCAAATCTAACCAGACATGATTTGAAAATGGAATTGACTCTAAAGTGGCTAGTGTCGTCAGCGTGATCGTATAGGAAAAGTGGGCTTTTAACCCTAAGTTTCGGTTTTTGCATCACCCACAAGTCACACATAAAGCTATACCACAAAATAAATGATTTGATGCGATGCCAGCTGAAGACTTTTGTGGTACTGTATTTATATATCTATATATTCAGGTGGCCGCCAAGAAGTAAATTTGCAAATTCCTGGCTGCGTTTCCAAGAAGGGGACGGTGTTGCATGAAATCCTTCACGCGGTGGGTTTTACACATGAGCAAAGCCGAGCTGAGCGGGATGATTATGTCACAGTTTATTATAATAACATAAAAACAGGTACGTTTAAATAATACTATATTGAGCTATTTGTCGGCGTTGGTCTTTCCAGATCAATATAATATGAGACACTTCAAGGCAGGTGTTAGTTTTCAGTTAATAAAACTATCATCTTAAATCATATCACCACTTAACACTTGGTGGGATTTTGGTCAATTGTTGACACAATAAAAAATAAAAAAACAGGAGATAATGACGTGCTCTTCGCCGATTTCGATTTCTGCACTTAACATTAATTTGTTTTCGCTTTTCCTATATCGGCACACATGCTATTCGATGCAACTTCTGTGATACGAACGAAATAATATCACTCGAACTTTGTATTACAAATTCCTATTACATAATAGTTACTAAACTTCTCTTATCACATCCGTTATTAAGTCCCATATGCCCAGTAAATTTATTAGCTACAGTACGGAGCAAAGTATAATAAACAAGAACTACAGATAATGATTTCTTTTATTTACGCGAATACTACACATTTGAAAAAAACAAATTTTTGCGTATTTCATTGCATTTAATTCTGAACTATTTCTAACCCGACGTTTTTGTCACCTCAGTCCTCCCGTGATCATGGGTGCTGTAAAGCACTCGAAATGTCGGGTTAGAAATAGTTCAGAATTGAACGCGATAAAATCCGTAAAAATTAGTTTTATTTAAAGGAACTACAGACTCAAATTTCATGTGGCATTCTGCCATAGGGGTAATAACGCCCTCACATCGCGACCACCCTTGATTCTTTATGTAGGGCGAACGTCCGTGTCTATGGGACATACTCGGTAGTTATTTAATAAACAATTAAATGCCCTCAACAAAAGAGCGCACGATGCGCTCATTTCATGTCAGCTGTGTCATCCTGACACATCAGTTCTTATGTCTAATATGCCCAGTAATTAAACAATCTCTCAGTGCCCTTCAGACCGAAACACAGTAATGTTTACACACTACTGCTTGACGGTAGAATAGCCGGCCCTGCGGTGGTACCTACCTAGACGGATCTCTGCATAGGAATACTTCCACCTGTGGATCTACCACGCGCTTGGCGACGGAGAAAAACATCGTGCGCATACTAAACAAAAATTTGGACGACATGATGTATTCACGTCATGTCATCAAAATATTTGTTTACCCGCCAACCCGCATTGGTGCAGAGTAGCGAACTGTCCTCGGCTCCAAAGTAAGAGAGGAGGTCTGTTCTCAGTAGTGGGACAATAAGCTGCTCACAGTATGGGTGCGAGAGGAATCAGTTACAGTTTACTAAAACTAGTAATAACGGCGTACCAGGCGAACATAACCGACAAGGATAGATAGAAAGTGTGCTTTTTGCAGGTTCGGAGAACAATTTCAAGAAATCAGACAGCAAGTACACTAGCGGCTACGGCGTACCGTACGACTATAACAGTGTGATGCACTACTCCGAATATGCATTTTCTAAAAACACCCAGAAAACTATCGAGCCGAAGGTAAAATAAAGTCATTTAGTATTAGGTTTGCTATCTACAACTTGTGCAATTACGTCCGTAGCATTAGTCGTTTATGAGGTTATATCCATTCGAATAGATATAGAAGATGTTTGTTTCTATATCGGCACACATGATAGTAACATCACCGTCACCCATGAACTTCCGGAAAACCAAAGGAATTACTGGTGCGTTGCCAGCCGCGCGTGGCAGACAAATTCCTTGAAAAACGGACTGTGGTAGAATGCCAATCATTTAGATGACATGGATGAAGTTTACAGTCATGCGGCTAGTTACGCACATTACAATTCTATTTAATTGTATTGATTAACATTTAGTTTGTTCACTATTCAGTTATAATTTAAGATTACGTCACACTTCTACTCTTGTATATTCTATTTTAGAAAACATTGTATATTTCAATGTTTTTTAAAACTTTTTAAAAGTTACGTAACGTAACAGTAGAGCCGAAAAACGGAAATCTTAGGTTCTACAACATATGAGTCTTAAAAATTTGTGTAGGAACCTTGTATGATATTATGTATAGATATAATAAAGAACTGAAACATGGTTTGCACCTCTTTACTCACAGGCCGGCGGCGTTAAACTAGGTCAGAGAGAAGGACTCAGCCGAGGAGATGTTAGGAAGGTCAACAATATGTATAACTGTAAAAAACAGTAAGTTTTATTATCACCTCTTTTAGTACAGTATGTTTATATAACTTTATTATATACTGCCTATGCTATTAATAAGCCTTATTATTATTACTTTAATTTGTCTTTGTCAACATTTAAACCCGATTGAGGTAAGGTAAGAATTTAAGATAATAATTATATCTTGTATTCACTTTTCTAGAGAAAGAGCAAGACTCGACATAGTTGGCCCCTCCTTGTATACCATTTAGAATCAAGAAAATAAAAAATAATTAGAAATATTAAGCTGTGATGTAGTGAGGTGACGTAAGAAAGTCTACCACCACGATTTTAATGAAAATTTTTAAAAGTAGTAGTTTGAATTGACATCAGTTTGTATCTTCAAACTTTACATATTGACTTTTGATGTTAAAGTGCCATACTATCTTCTAAAAGGCTATAGCATACCATAGAAATATATACATAAAATGCCGGTGGGTTTAGTGTTAATTTATTACAATATCATTTGTTTTGGCAGCCAGGGTACTTGAAAGTAAGAATTATTTCCACACATCTTTGTCCTCTACATTACGACTCATTTTTCAATAGACTTTATGTAATAACGTCTTTTTGTTTATGGCGTAAGAGTAAACAAAGTAAAATTTCTGGAAAGTTGTGGCTTTCAACACATGGCAGAATATCACTCTTAAAAAACGTCAAACCGAAAAGGCCGGTGATGGAAAACAGCGTCTAAAGCGGCGGCGTCTGGTACTGCTGTCTCCAAACCGCTTGCCAAGCGTGACCTTCTTGGGCCTGTGTCCACCGGAGAAGAACAAGAATAGGCATCTAGGCTAACGTGTCTCCTTGAGCCATATCACGATTTAACTCCAAGTGGGATCTTGGTCAAACGTTGGCCTGTTCACGATAAAAATAAAGTAATAATCAGAAGGCAATTAGTAACATTCCTATGTTTTGTTCTACAGGGAACCACAAACCGGTTGGCTGGCTGGTATATGGCAGAACATTTTCGGAGATGGAAGTGTATAAGAGCATTCAGCTTTCGAAATGTTGGGAAATATCTCTAAATGCTTTTTAATCCAAAGATCTGCTCTTCAAATGTGTACTAGTCTTCTGTAATTAAATGTTAAGAAGTGAATGAAATTATTTTATTTATTCGTAAGAAGTCCACTGAAAAGAATAAAAAAATAAATACTTTGTGTTGCCCACCAACGGACCGGATAATTTGAGCCTGTCATATTCGAATTGTGGCTCGGAGTTTGGTCGTGAGTTGTCCTGAGTCAGTGTTTGGTAGCAATCTATGGGGGAGGTCTATGTTCAGCAGCGGACTTGTGATGTGGTGAAATGATGATTTATTTATTAGGAAAATCAGTAGCTTGTTTTACATTAGTAGAATATTGCCGACATTTACCAACTCTTAAGCTAATGACAGAGTTCCACGACGAGACATGTTCCTGGGTATTAATTTAACATAAAGTTTATTCACTAAGTATACTGTATTATACCGTTACTTTATTCTCTATATCACAATAATATTAGTGTTGACGTGTTCTAACTATCACTTACAAAGCATTCATATAACACAATGAGGTCAAGAAAGTAATCAAGATCCAAAACTAAACAATTAATTGTATAATGTTCATAAGGATAGGTTAATATAAGGTACATGGTAGATATTATTTATTTATTTTACGTGAAAATATAGGAATGTGCATGACTATTAATGATTTTTTTATGACTTATTGTGTATACTGTTATATACACACACATATACATATACAAATATACATATACAGTCTTACAGATATATACACATACATACATGTATAATATGAAACTTATTTTATATGACATTGTTGTTTAGGATTAGGGTTAAGATTGTTATAAACAAAGTTTCTAATATTTATCTTAAATTTCTGCATATTCAAATGAAAAGTATCTGTTTCGCTAAATTTATTGTTATAGATGGGACGTAAACGTGTCATTATACTATTTTTGCAAACGCATGTTATTTGATCGTATTTTAGGAGTGGCTATTGTGATACGGCTTAAGAGTGTAGAATGATCTACAGCGGAGTGTAAGACGTCATGGAAAAAAATCATAACTAATAGAAGTCTACGATCATGTAAATAAGTTATAGAATTTGCATCTTGGCAAGAATTATGAAGTCTACGATGTTTAAAATTGAGAATTTTTAAGAATTTTCTTTGAATTCGTTCAAGGCTATCGATATAAACTTCATACTGTGGACCACACCAGGCTACAATATTCAAATATACTGCGAACATATGCAAAGTAGAGTCGACGATGATGATATTTGAGTTAGTTTACTGATGGTAGGATTCCTACGCAGGAATCCGTCTAGGTAGGTACCACCCCAGGGCCAGTTATTTTGCCGTGAAGCAGTAGTGTGCAAACATTACTGTGTTTCGGTTTGAAGGGCACTGTGAGCTAGCGTAATCACTGTGCATATGAGACTTAAGAACTTATGTCTCAGAGTGATGGGTACAGTGTGGTGTCACACAAAATGTATCTGGGTGACACAGCATTTGTTATGGGCAGACGTTGCACTTACCAGCAGGTGAACGTTTTGCTCGTTTCATCTCGCTTCATCCAATCAAAAAAACCCAAAAAAAGTTATCAAGCTGCTAAATGAGATGGAGCGCTGGATTTTGTTGTTTCGCCATCTGACGTCGATATATTTTGTTACTATTTGTTGATTTAAATCATGTCCGTCACCAAGTAATTTATGTTAACGAATAAGAAATTGACAGACAAAAATTATTTCGAAATTTTCTATTAAAGTATTGAAGAACAGGCAAATAAAATAACGTACTTTGTATTGCCCTTGTATCTAATATTTTATTTGTAACCTAAATTACAGAGTAAATTAATTAAAGTAGTAAATAAGTTTTCGCGCCATTCCGTAGTAGTAAGAAGATAGTGCTTCTGGAATGCTTTCGTGTCTCATTATCATCAGACTTCTTCAAACTTTTCTATTTGCTTCTCCGTTAAACACTTGATGAATTGATACGACCTTTCACATTTGTATTTTTCCACTGGAATTAAAGCAAAGAATTTTAGTAACGGAAAATTTACGTATTTCATAACGATTTGAAATTTCTAGTATTATTCCATTCGCATTGTAAAATTCACGTGTGATTATACCAAATTTTTCCACCTTTTCAGCCTATCGCTAGTCCATTGCTGAACATAGGCCTCCCCCATAGATTGCCAGAAAACTTTGTAGCTCTCTTTTCGAGGGGATTTTGCCATAGTTGCCACGTTTGGCAGGCGGGTTGGTAACCGCAGAATATTTATATACATGTTCTAGGAAGATGCTACAGCCCATCTCCTGGTTTTTATTTACCCTCTGTCGACTTTTACGACACCCACGGGATGAGATGGCATGTTAGATTCTCTTAAGCTGCTACCACACGACACGTATTAGTATACATTACAAAGAAATCCTCCAAAATAAAACACACTAGAAGGTTTGCGCTCTGCAGCGGGACGATAACGTTTAATACTTTTAATAATTACTGTAACGCTTGTTATGAACAGGGTTGTCAAAATTAGCAATTTGAAATGGTTATCCATATAAAATAATTTGAAAGTTTGTAAGTTTATTTCTTTGGTATACAATCTCGCTCGCCCGGTAAAAGGGATTTGAATGAAATTTGGCATAGAGGTACATAATCTCATGCAAAATGATGATTCTTTTTTATAACATATTGTTTTATGTTGATGTTATAACTCACATCTGTCTGTACAACCGGTAGCCATCTCTTCGATCTCATTTATGTCAACACCGGGATTAACCTCCGCAATTACCAGAGCTGCCTGTCTTGGGTCGAATTGGCCGTCTTCTGTAGCGACGCTGGTAGTCTCTAAGACACATCGAACGTAGCACTGCGGTAAGAATATTAATTGGTTTGGATGATGTCCTCCTGGCTGATTTTCAATTACGGCGACGACTTTCGAATACTGCCGCAAGCTATCAACTGTGCAGGAGATATTATAGTGCCACAAGTGTATGCGCAAACACATGGGCACTCACTTGTGCTAACCTACCCGCGTCCGATGCAACGCTCATGCGATAACATCGGAGGTATGCTAGGATACAGAGTCGTAGCTACTGGTCCAATCACAACATACCATTGTAGAGACATCTATGTCGCCACATGAGAAGCTCAAGAAATATTCGCATACGTCCATAATCGCGCTATGAAAGTTTTCTGAGATGCGAACTATATATACAACATCTAAAATACTACTAGTAGGAGGAGACGTCCTCCCCGGATCAGACCATTCGATCTAGCGGGTAGCTACCCTTTTCATTGGCAATATAATACGCCAAACTGGTGACCCCGGTATGAACATCCGCAGCCAGCTTCTCCGAACCACAAAAACAACGTCATCGGCAGCCATCGCAGTCACAGCACCAGACTACTGTCGGCACAACGCGTGCTTCCTAGTCTCTCAGCCACTGAGGATCTACGGCGGCCCCTTCTCCTCAGGCTGATTCCTGCGGCATCAACACTTGTCTCCATACGTCTCGACGCACTGAAGACCTGGACACAGGTTCACCGCAACGCCAGACTGCACCTCATCGCCTGACGTCTCAAGTTCTCCACGCTTAACTACGACTTTCAGTCTCAGCGGGGGAGTGATGTAGCGACATCTATGTCGCCACATGAGAAGCTCAAGAAATATTCGCATACATTCATAATCGCGCTATGAAAGTTTTCTGAGATGCGGACTATATATACAACATTTAAAATACTACTAGTAGGAGAAGGCGTCCTCCCCGGATCACACCATTCGATCTGGCGGGTAGCTACCCTTTTCATTGGCAATATAATACGCCAAACCACCATCATCATCATTGCAGCCTATCACTAGTCCACTGCTGAGCATAGGCCTTCCCCATGTATTGCCACAAAACGCGGTCCTGAGTCTCGTAGCTCTCATTATTGGGTATTTTACCATAGTTGCCAGGGTTGGCTGGTGCGACGGCAACCGCTGATTATTTATTAAGTTGTTTGAGAAAGATGCTGCTGCCTATTTTCTGGTTTTTATTTTCCGTCTGTAGACGATTACGACACCCACGGGATGAGATGGATTTTTCTTTTTGTAGTGGATATCCCGCTTATTCAGAGAAGTTTTGGGCTATAAAACTCTATGCTACAGCCTTAAGGAGCAGCACGATGAGAACCGAACAGGGCAGAAGGTACGGCGCAGTCAAGTGATCGGTTTATTCTACTCGGATGAAACCGCAGGGCACAGTTAGTAAAGAAAATAAATGCCTCTGTTATACAGCATATTTAATCATATTAGTTCCAATTATCAAATCTAGCTTTATTGCGACCTTTGCGGACGTTTTTCGGGCAGTTATTTATAATGGGCGGATTTAAATCTAAGGTCGAAAGCTGAATCAATTTTGAAATATCGCAGTTAGGGTTAGTTACGATATTTTTTTATAACATTCAGAGTTGATTATACTTTTTGTCGTGTGTTGGCGCCTTAAGAAAATCTGCAACCCCATCTCATTCCGTGGGTACCGTAAAAGTCAACAGAAGGAAATTTAAAACTAGTAGCTGGGCAGCAGCGTCTTTCTGGAACAATTATTATATATAATAATTTGCGGTTGCCAACCCCCGAAAATGAGAGCTACAATTTTTTGTGGCAATCTAAGGGGGAGGCCTATGTTCAGCAGTGGACTAGTGACAGATGGGGTGGTAGATTCTCTTAAGCCGCCACCACACTGTAAAATAACTCATAACTCACTCTGAGCTGTGAAATAGCTTAGTATATAAACAATCATAATTTAACTGAAGATTATTAATTAAGACTAACAGAAACGTTTCACGGCAACGCTGCACTCAATTTCGACCTTGAAATTAAACTCACATCACGCCAATATTTGTTTAACTTCAAAGAGAAATATAACAACTACTACCATTATTTAACCATTAAAAACATATGCCTCTTCGTAGAATAAATGAATAATATTGAGCGTGATAAAAGTTTAAATAACGGTAATTTGCTAACGATGGGTAATTTCGCCTGTGACATCAAATTTGGTTGCTACCAGAGGCCTTGTCGCGTTTCCGTCGCTATGCTGGTCAATCTGCCTGCAAAGTGTTGTAGTTACAGCAAATGTTAACACATAACCGAACACGGCTAATTTTGACGTGTTCGCGAATATAATGATATATTCGAGGCTGTTTTTAACCGACTTCAAGAAAGTAGAAGATTCTCAATTCGTCTGTAATATTTTATGTTGTTCGGGCATAACGTGTTTGTTTATGAACCGATTTTAATGGTCCTTTTTTACTAGAAGTGGGTATCGTAAGGGAGGTCCCATGTAATTTGTTCAAGCTCTGATGATGGGATCCTTGAGAAAATCATGAAAGTCTGTTTGGAGCTGCTACGTTGGAGTCGGTTTTTTGATTAAATAATCATTCCACGAATTAAACGACCACACTGAAGCATTAGGATACTGCGTCAGAGTATATTCTCGAACGATACCTGTATTCTATGCTCCACCTTTCTTTTATCCCGACCAAATCGGTTAATACCTGGTTATGTCATACGTTCTCCGTTAAACAAAAAACTTGATGGAGTTTAAAACCAACAAACATTAGAGGCCAGCTGTCTTGGGCACCCTCGAGTCGGTCCAAGCCGAGGTTCTCTCTCCAGGGCCCTTACGCTGGTCATCCATAAATAAAGGTTTTGGCTAAGCGCCGTCAGCGCTCTGCCACCTTTCAATCCGGCGAAGCTGTGAAAGCCTTCGGGCTAACAGTGATCATCAGTACTTAAAAAAAACTTAAAAAAGGGTGGTTGGGACGAGTGAGTGCCTCTGTGCTGGCGCGTACACTTGTGTGGAAGTATAATATCTCCAGAGCGGTTGATAGCTTCCGAAAGTATTTGGAGTTGTCACCGTGGTTGAAAATCGTCCAGGAGGACATCATCAGTAAATTTTATTTTAAAATTTTTCGAACATAAATCAATACTATAATATTATAAATGCGTGAGTAACTATGTCCCTGTCTGCTTATTACGTTTTCACTAATCAACTCAAACTCAATTGATCTTGACGAAATTCGGCACAGAGATAGCTTGCGCCCTGGAGATTGACATGGGACTTTTTGTTCGGGAAAGTCAAAGAGTTTCCACAGGACTTTACTTCACGATTCGATCAGCGCAATGGGTATGTGACGTATGTTCTACGTGTCGCAGTTACGATTCACGCACTGATGAAATAATGTTTACGGCCTACAGATTTAGGTTTGGTGATTGTGTAATTCGAGTGGTGACCGTTTTTGTCACTAAAAAAATTGATAGTGACAAATAAACATAAACGACAGAAGACCTCTGACCGTCCGATTTAACGTCACTTCGGAGCTACTCGAGCAATTTGATATTGTTAAAAAGATCTGGTTTTGTTAGATAACCAAATTCACGAGAAAAAAGTCGTATACTGTTTATCGATGTTATATTTATTGTTTTCTACGAGCGCCGCTGGATTTTGTTGGGAATAAATTAAAAATGTTCCCAGGGAAGTCAAATCTTTAGAAAATAAAATAAATGAACAAAATATAGTATGGTATAGTTTGATCTAGCAAATAATTTTTTTCTTTTTATATAGGAGCCAGATGATTAACATACTTTCAGTTGGCCATTAAATTGGTAACAATCTATTGGAAATAGGAAATCCGTTATTCATTTCTTACCTTAGGTGTCATGTTGGTCTCGTCTGGGAAACTGCCACTCTTGTTAAGTTGCTGCAAATAGGCTAAAAAGAGAAAATATTATTTTTAATTAAATTTAGTAAAATAAATAAAGTCATCTAGACTCAGTAGAGGAGGCAGTAGGTCAACAACATGTATAACTGTAAAAAACATTTTTTTGTCACCTCTTTTACAACAGTACTTTCATAAGTTGCAAGAATATAAAATAATAATTTTACTGGTGGTAGGATACCTGGAATTCGTTTAGGTATGGAGATACTACATCGCTTGGAATCGAGTAAATGTATAAAATGTAATTACAAATATTAAGTCGTGATGAAGTGAGGAGGTGTAAGAAAGTTTGCCCCGTCTCACATCATTTGTTAATGTCAAGATCAATTTTTTTTAATCAATTAAGGCTTGTTCAAAGCTCTTACGTCAGAACAAGCCGGTACGTCAAAATCTACACCGGTTTGAAAAGTAAGACCGCCGAAAAGAATCGGCAAGATCACCATCTCATCCCGTGGGTGTCGTAAAAGTCGACAGATGGAAAATTAAAATGAAGAGATGGGCAGCAGCATCTTCCTGGAACATCAGAATAACGACCTTTTCCTGCAGTGAACTGAGCAGTCCGGCGAGTAAAGGGAAACTTCGTAAGGCAATCTATATGTCATCTAAAAGCAACAAACTCTTAGTGGAGCGGCATGGTGGAGTATTCTACAATACCTATTCAGAACGGCTGAAGGGCTCTGCTTTGTTGTGTCTGTTTTTCTACCGTATTATAGTTAGTTCCATTATCATCAAAAATATTGTCATTAAGTATGTATTTAAGCTAGAATACATTTTTATTATTGGTTAAAGTTACAAAATGAGCAAAAACATCCACCTGATGGTAAGTGAGTATGTTTCGAGAAGTTGATTATTAAGGGGCTGGTAAAAAAGAAGGAGGATAGGAATCTTAGTGTCTCCATTGGGTCATATCACGACTTAACACCAGGTGGGATCTTAATCAAACGTTTACAGAAAAAAAGTAATAATTACAAGGCAGTTAACAACGTTAGGAATGTTTTTCTATAGGGAACCACAAACCGGTTGGCTGGCTGGAATAAGGCAGAACATTTGCATAAAAGTGTTCGAAATGTAGAAAAATATCTCTAAATGCTTTTTAATCCAAAGAGTCGTATTTCTACTTAATTGTGTACTAGTCTTATGTAATTAAGTGTTATTAACTGTATGAAATGGTTTTATTTATTCGTAATAAGTACATTGAAAAGACGAATTGTTAAATAATTATCAAAATCATGCCTGTTAACAATCAGTCATCACTACAGAACAGCATCTTCCAAGTTAGCAGTAATCGTTGCAATCGGTATTGTTAGACGGTATTGGTAGACGGTTTCGCGGTCGCATCTCTTATGCTGCTGCCCATCGACGGTAAAGATAATTTAAGCCTATCATATTTTAGTTGTGGCTAAGGAGCGTGTTTTGTGGCATTCTATGGAGAGGCCCATGCTCAGCAGGGGATGCTGGAGGGAGGATGGGGAGGGATGGGGTAAAATGATGATGAATATGATATTTCATTTAGTTATCCAGCCACGAGTTGAAATGGGGCGCTGAATTAATTTGATCAGAAGGCGTTTTGTTTTGTTATTATTTATTAATTTAATATCATATCTGTTAATATTTTTTCATTTCTTTTTTCCTTCCGAGGAATAGAAATATTTAGAGGACATGTGAATTTTTATTTTTAAAGTGAAATCAATGGATTATAAATTAATTAAGGAAAGTAAGTGAATTTGCTAAGATCAAAATATAAAATGGTGTATATAGTTTTTTGAAGAGCACCGCCCGCCCTCCCCCAGTAGCGTGCACAAGCAAACTAACATCGTCACCAGATACCCTCCACCAACCACTACAATACTACCACTAGGCAATATACACCACTGAAGTCGAGAACACAGACTGCGGCCGTCAGTCGTAGAGTCTATGGCACATGATAATGCCTCGTTTTGGGGCGAAACACGTGTCGTGTGCACGTGTCGCCGTTTTCTTCAAAACACTAGGTAATATACACCATTTTATATTTTGCATGCAGATCTTAGAAAATTAACTTAATTTCATTCATTATAATGGATTTCCGCAAAGTAACGCCTGATTCTATTAACTGGATAACAAATTGTTGACAATAGAAAAAAATCTATGATAAACTCATGTGTAGCAGAACTAGAATAGGTAAATAAAATAACGTACGTTTTAATGCCCATTTTATTTTGTAACAGTAATTTAAAAGTAAATATATTTATAGTCTCTTTGCGCCGTTTCTGTAGTAGCAGGAAGGATTGTTAGATATTATTTGACATTGCCTAACTTGATTCTTTTTTCTTCAATATTCTGTTTTTCGTTAAACACTTGATGAATTGGTAGGACCTTTCACATTTGCATTCTTCCTCTAGAAGTAAAGAATAAGATTTTAGTAAGGAAAAAAAATCATACCTGGAATGGTATGATTTTTATAAATTAAAAAAAAAACCGTGTTAGCGCGGTTTTTTTTTTCGAAGAAGGTTTGCGCTCTGCGGCTGGACGGTAAAGTTTGATACTTGTAATAATTACTGTAACGCATTGATACACAAAAAAACAACAATAAATTTAAGAACGCCGCGGAACGATAGTTGATTGAATTTGAAAAGCTACTTTATGTGACGGTTAGTTTAAATTTCTGTTTATTTCATCGGAATTTGTGATCTTTGTCTTTATTTTTATGTTTTGGTCGATTAAGGACATTTTTCGAAGTGATTTTGTATGGAACTGTGTATCTTCAGTTTTTGTGTATCAGTGCTGTTACACACGTTATGAACAGGGTTGTGAAAATTAGCAATTTTAAGTCTTAAATATATTATTGTAACAGAATTTGCGAAACGTGACATTTAGTTATATTTGATGTAATAACTTACGTCTGTCTACGCAACCGGTAGCCAACTCTTCGACCTCCTTCGCCTGTACCCTCGGATTAACTTCTGCAAACGCTAGACCTGCCTGTCTTGCATTGAACTGGCCCTCTTCTGTAGTGACGCCGACTCCCACTAACACACATCGAATGTAGCACTGCGATGAGAAAGTAAACTAATTATCGTGAGTGAGATAACTACAGACAGAGTAGCGGGTAATGACAGCAACGCCATCGTAGTTCTTAAGTAAAATTAGTAGTGCTCCTGGTCGACTTTTGACCACATCGAGAACAGCTATTGTGCTCGTCACATTATTTTTTATAAATAACGTTATTAAATCCTATAGGTGTCCGGCAGAGTAGGATGGCACCCACCGCCATGGGCGGCGGTGATCACTTACCATCAGGTGAGCCGCCTGCTCGTTTGCCCCCTCTCCTATAAAAAAAAACCTCTTTCCTACCGAGGTGTCGTAAAAGGCGACTAAACTATTGTACGGAGAGTCTTTATTCGTGCGAATAACACCATAATATGCAATGCTGTCACTGTACTGTTCGTGGGAACGCAATGGTGAGTAAGAATTTTTTGACTCTTACCAAAATGGCGGCGAAGTTGTTCGCCACCGGTCTAACTTTAAAAATAATGATTTCCCGTAGAATATGTAACGGGTAGAACTCCTATACAAAGTTTATTCAAAATCAGAGCAGGTAAGAATGTCGACCGCGACTCAGTACCGAAGTTATGTGCCATTCTGAGATCTAATTTTAAGGTTAATCCATTAGTCGGTCTGAATCAATTTCTTACCTTGGGTGTGTTGTCGGTCTCGTCGGGGAACTCGCCACTCTTGTGAAGTTCATGTAAATATGCTAAAAAGAGAAAACATTATTTTTAATTTAATTAAGTAAGAAAATCGGTCACCGTGTCTCATCCCGTACAAGTCATAAAAGTCTCTTTCTCTTCACTTTTTGAAAAACGATGCTACGCTCGATGCACTAGGATTTCTCCTGTATCGTGGGCGCATTTTACGACGAAGTTCTTTCGCTTGGTTCTTCTCTAGTCAGAGTAACATCATTACGAAACGGTGGTAGATTGTAAAAAAATGACGTTCGACAAACGAAATTTATATTACTTACGTTGAAGAATAAATAATTTTCTCTTCATTTCAATTATCAGGGGCGAATTTCTCTAAGGGCCAATTAGGCCCGGGCCTAGGGCGGCTTAATTTAGGGGTCGGTAAACGTTAGTGACATTTTTTTAGTAGTCGCACTCAATGTGAGTACACGTAGAACGTCTAAAAACTCAAAAATTTATCGCATCAGTATCTAAAGACACTGATTGAGATATTTTTTACAGCAGGTACACGCTCGACTGTGGCCGGCTTCACTCGGTCACTGCAACGAAGGCGCGGAACCCGAAGATTGTTGTCTTACAAAACTTGCTTGGCATGCTGAAGCTCGGCGGCCAGGTGTTTACTGTCAACACTGCTGTATTTCCATATGTCAGAGGAGTCACGGACAAGATTGGCTATTCGTTTAAGCGAGCTTCTATAAGAAAATTTTCAAGCCACCGAAGAAGAGAAGTCAGTTTTTACCATCTGTCAAGTGTAACATCCCTCTACAAGATGCAGGAGTATACAAGTTGGATTGTGAATGTGGTTTCTCTTACATGGGGCAAACTAAAAGATCCATAAAAACCCGCTATAAAGGACATATAGCTGATGTGAAGCATCGACGCCCTAGGAAGTCTGCAGTCTGTGACCATGTTCTGGATCATCATCCCAACCAGATTTGATAGACCACAAATCCTTGCAAAAGAACACCGATTCCTACGATGGATACCAAGGATGATTCGCGAGGCTATTGAAATTAAAAAACATCTTAATTGCAATAGGGAAGATGGTTGGGTACTACCACCGGCTTGGGATCCTATTATTAATAAAATTAATCAAAAACCAAGCATACCACTGCAAGGCTTCAAGACACAGTAAGCTCTTTCTGCGTAGATCGGACTAAAAATAATAATTAAAAGCTGAAGTTACTCCGGGTTAACTATGACATCAGGACATCTGTCACCTCAGTCCTCCCGTGACCGTGGGTGCTGTAAAGCACTGGAAACGTCGGGTTATACATAGTTTAATAAAATGCAATAAAAAATTAGTTTTATTTAAAAGCTGCTTAAAGTTACTAAAACCATCTTTTATGTAAAAGAGTTATTTATATAAAAAGTTATTATATGTCGTAAAACTACCAACTTAATGTTAAACGTAAAATTGTCTCCATTTTCAGAGTATTAAGTTAAAAAACTCAATACTTCTTGTCGTCTTTAATATATTACTCGAAAATAAAGTTTGGTTGTTTTGATATTCTTTTATTTAATCAAAAGACATAGGAGATTCTATCAGCAGCTATTTCTATGCCGTACCGGGGCCATACAAAATACGACAGATGCTTTTTCGTCTTGACGTATTGTGACTACCGCCGTGTCGCTGAAGTTAAAATTTTGAATATTTTTTTCGGAACTGGCAAAAGGTCCAGGGGAGGAAAAAACTACAGGTGAAATATTCCGATAGTCACCGGACTGAGACTGTTTCTAAATTGTATTTCAAATAAGCTGTTAAATCATATTTAAAATTAATTTATGACATTGTGTGTACTTACAAATTTCAATTCGGAAGGTTTCATTGCATTTCCTCATAATGTCCCGTACGCCTATTTTATTGCTGCCGTCGAAGTCCGTATCTTCTTCTTCGCATTTTATAAACGAGAATGTTAATAGCACTGTAGTGAAAATAACCAATATTTTCTGCATTTTAGGTTGTCGTAGTCACTATCTAATATAGCGTGTTATAGTCTCAGTGTTGGTTATATACGTTGGATATTTTTGATTTACAGAGTTGTTAAACATTTTTAAATGGCCATTTGTTTTTAAAATTACTGAACTTAGTTATACTTGTGATTGTTGTCACTTGGTGAAATTGCATCATTATTAATTATGAGAATAATACACTTAGAATCGTTGCACAAAAAAATGAACCGAGTAAGGTGTAATTCTTATAATACGAGTATAACGTAACAGCCTGTAAATGTCCTACTACTGAGCACATGAATCCTTTCATTTTTGAGAGGGCTTTGGAGCTGGAAAAACTCGTCTCCGTTGCTCTAATGCGGGTATGGTTTTAATAAATAATCGTCAACTCCATCTCTGGAAACCCATCTCATCATAAGAAGCCCATTACAACCATTACTGAACATTTAGACGGGTTATTGATCCACCTTATGGTGGTTTAGCATACATTACGTCAGCCTGTACGAGGTTGCTCCTCGAGAAATTTTCTTTTCACGAGTTATGTGACCAGTCCACTGCCGCTTCAGCTTGCTGATACTTAAGGAAATAATGGTTTCGGAAGCGGATATAATCACTTCGGAAGCGGATATAATCGCTTCGGAAGCGGATATAATCGCTTCGGAAGCGGATATAATCGCTTCGGAAGCGGATATAATTGCTTCGGAAGCGAATATAATTGCTACGGAATCTACCTCGCAGAGAAACCCTGACCTAGCTCATCGGAGACGAGAGCGTCTCGAGTGACGACATATGGTCCACATATGGTCGAGATATGGTGGATATAGTGGCCCATAACTTTTTTATCACGATGAAAATTTAGAGATATAATAGGATTACTAGCAGATTTTCTAACGTAGAAGACTTAACATTGTTTACGATGTAGCATAAATACAAAATTTACAGTAAATATTAATAAGGTATCAACGAACGAGTAAAAGTAATAAAGACGACTCCATAATTTAAAGATTTTAATTTAAAAAAAAGTTTTCAACTCGTGCTTTGAAGAATTATTAACTTTAATAAAGATATATCACGAAAATGATATGCGACTGATTTAATCGCATAATGATTCTCTAATAGGGTAGTTTAAAGTGAGGGTCGTAAAACACCTATTATGTTCCACTATCATTAGTAACTCAATTGGGGCTGTTAATGCTCTAAATTGGACTCGTTTACTTTGTAAAAAATGGCGGAAGCTGGTAATATTTTTTTTGGTATTTATGTCTGTCTATAATTTATACTACAGATTATTCTGTAATAAAGTTTATCGTATTGTAATGACAGCGCGCAAATGTGACTGTCGGAATATCTGTTATTTCTCAGAAATGCAGATTTCCCCGCGATCTTTTCCTTCACTCAAACGCTGATCATGTGACAACGCAGCACCTAAAATTGCTATTAACAATTTGAATGGTGGCGGCGCAGGGATCGTACCTACTCAAATCAATAATGCAATGTTTAAAAGAGTGCCCGGCCACTGAGCTACCACGGCTTTGTTGTACCGAAGCTGTTTGGCAATGGCTTTACATTTGCTTATTTTTGCCACATCCGCTAACCTGGAATATATATAATTTAATATACAGATATCTTTAGAATCTATACTTTTTTTTCTAGTAATAAAATTCTGTCAATTTAAATTATTTGTATACATGAAGAAATTAGAGAAACATGAAAGAAATATTGGTTTAAATATTTTAATTGTGTATATTAATTGTATTATAAAAACTTTTTATAATTGAAGAAACGGCAACATGTTAGCTTCCGAGTTCATTTTCTAGGCGTCTGCTGTGTCACAATTTCTTTTCTGCAACTGATGCTATAGTCAACTCGCTTATCTGGAAATAAAATACTTTTATTATTTTTTGTGAACCAAATATTTGGCACCTTCCTCGTGTTTTGCTGGCGCTAAGAACCGTAAACGGCCACGTAGATATATTCGAAGGCACTGCCTATCTATACACTACACCAGATGTAATTTCACAGGTGAAACGTGCTTTTTAGAAAATAACATATAAACTATGTAAGTGATATTTACTGGTGGTAGGATTTCTATGCAGGAATCCGTCTAAGTAGGGTCAGTTATTTTTTTTTATGGCATAAAGTGATGAAACGAGCAAAACGTTCACCTGATGGTAAGTGAAACGTCTGCCCATAACAAATGCTGTGCCACCCAGAAAATTTCTGTGTGACACTACACTGTGCCCATCACCCTGAGACATAGGTTCTTAAGTCTCATATGCCCTGTGATTACGCTAGCTCACAGTGCCCTTCAAACCGAAACACAGTAATGTTTGCACACTACTGCTTCAAGGCAGAATAACTGGCCCTGGGGTGGTACCTACCTAGACGGACTCCTGCATAGGAATCCTACCACCAGTAAGTTATTCTGCCATGAAGCAGTTGTGTGCAAACATTACTGTGTTTCGGTCTGAAGGGCACTGAGAGCTAATGTAACTGGGCATGTGAGACTTAAGAACCTATGTCTCAGGGCGACGGGCGCAGTGTGGTACCACACAGAAAAGTTCTGAATGACATAGCATTAGCATTGTTATGAGCAGACGTTGCACATACCATCAGGTGAATGTTTCGCTCGTTTCGTCACTTCATATAATAAAAAAACTCTCCATTAGCAAAAATCAAAATATCCGGACTGTGACATATTTGTGAGAGGAGTCTATGTTGCGCTTTAGAATTGCTGTATTCGTTGGACTCTAATCATTTGAATGTTGTTTTCATCATTCTTTAAAAAAACGTTGCATGTAAGGACAAATATCAGTGCAAGATTTTTCTTACAAATCCAGAATTATATGCAGATTATACAAAAATCTAGAAGTCAACCGCTCACTCTGCTCCAATCAAGCTGATTAAAAGTTACCAAATGTTAAAATTAACTAAAGTGTTAACGTCGCTCATGAACTTCCGCATTACCAAAGGAATTACTGGTGCGTTGCCGGCCTTTAAGAAAGCAATAGGCTCTTTTCTCGGTCACAAAACCCAGAAAACTATCGAGCCTAAGGTAAAAGAAAGTCATTTAGTTCTAGGTTTGCTATCTACAACTTGTACAATTACGTCCGTAGCATTAGTCGTTAATAAGGTTATATCCATTTGAATAGATATACAAGATATTTGTTTCTATATCGGCACACTTGATAGTAACATCACCAAAAGAATTACTGGTGCGTTGCCGGCCTTTAAGAAAGACATAGGCTCTTTTCTTGGAGTTTCCTAAGTGGTATCGGTCCGGAAAAACCGCGTCCGGCAGCAAATTCGTCAAAGGGGCCGCGCGTGGCAGATAATTCCTTGAAAAACGGACTGTGGTAGTATGCCAACCATTAAGATGATATGGATGAAATTTAAGTTATGCGGCTAGTTACGCACATTACAATTCTATTTAATTGTATTGATCAACATTTAGTTTGGTTTACTATTCAGTTATAATTTAAGATTACGTCACACTTCTACACATATGTATTCTGAAAAAATAAAATATAGTCAGTATAGCCGAAAAACGTTGTCAAAGTCAAAGTCAAAATGTCTTTATTCGTCTTTAAACGTCGAAGTTTACACTCTTTTGTTAATAAACACCTCCGAAAAGAATCGCAAGAAAATCAGGGGGGTCTTTTATTTGAATGACATATTACAATAATGTCATATATAAATTAAATTACCACTTAACGTACCAGAGCGGGCAAATGACCGCTTTTGAGACTTTAATGAAAATTGTTAAAAGTAGGATTTTGTAATAATCCATAACAAATTTTGTTTAAATTGACATCTGTTTGTATCTGCAAACTTTATATATATTGACTTTTGATGTTAAATTGCCATACTATCTTCTAAATATATACATAAAATGCCGGTGGGTTTAGTGTTAATATATTACAATATCATTTTTTAATAATTTTTATGTAATAACGGCTCTTTGTTTATGTCATAAGAGTAAACAAAGTAAAATTTCTGGAATGTTATCGCTTTCAGCACATGGCAGAATATCCCTCTTAAAAAACGTCAAACCGAAAAGACCGGTGGTGGAAAACAGTGTCTTAAGCGGCAGCGTCTGGTAATGCTATCACCAAACTGCCTGTCAAGCGTGGTGACCTTCTAGGGGGGGTCTGTGTACACCGGTGGGCTATTAACAAGTTGATAAAGAAGAATAAGAAGAATAGGCACCTAGGCTAACGTGTCTCTGTCCCGGGCCATATCACGATTTAACATCAAAGAACTTTAGGTTAAACGTTTGCCTATTCACAATTTAATACACAATTTAATAAACACTAATAAGGCAATTAGTAACGTCTCTATTGCTTTTTCTACAGGGAACTACAAAACCAGTTTGTTGACTGGCTGGTACATGGCAGAACGTTTTCGGATATGGAAGCAAAACAAGTGCATAAGAGCATTCTGCTTTCGAAATGTTGGGAAATATCTCTAAATGCTTTTCAATCCAAAGATCTGCTCTTCAATATTGTACTAGTCTTGTTGATTTTAATCATATCCGTTTATTATTCTTCGGGAACAGTGATTTATGTTAACTAATAAGAACTTGACAGAAAAACATGATTACGAAATTTTCTTGATCTTTGATATTTGAGTTAGTACCGCTACGAAATGAGGTGGAGCGCTGGATTTTCTTGATTCGCCATCAGACAGCGATATATTTTGTTATTATTTGTTGATTTAAATCATGTCCATCATTATTCTTCGGGGACAGTCATTTAAATTGACGAATAACAGATTGACATAAAAAAATCATTACGAAATTATCTACAGACTAATAAGTATTGTGGGATGGGCAAATAAAATAACGTACTTTGTATTGACCTTGTATCTAATTTTTTATTTGTAACCTAAATTACAGAGTAAATAAATTTATACAGTGTTTTAGCTCCATTTCCGTAGCAGTAAGAAGGTAGTGCTTCTGGAATGCTGTCATGTCTCATCATCATCAGACTTCTTCCAACTTTTCTATTTGCTTCTCCGTTAAACACTTGATGAATTGATAGGACCTTTCACATTTGCATTTTACCTCTAGAA
Source organism: Luehdorfia chinensis (assembly GCA_019845155.1). Classification (NCBI taxonomy): domain Eukaryota; kingdom Metazoa; phylum Arthropoda; class Insecta; order Lepidoptera; family Papilionidae; genus Luehdorfia; species Luehdorfia chinensis. The sequence continues at coordinate 2,971,729 of JAHVAK010000551.1, read as the reverse complement.
TTCAAGCAAAACATTTTAGTAAACAAAAAAATTACGTATTTCATAACGGCTTCGAATTTCTAGCATTCCAGTCACCTTCAGGCCATTAAAGCCACTAAGTTACGGACGATAATGTTTGATACTATTAATCATTACTGTAATACATGCTACGAGTAGAACAGAGTTGTGGAAATGATCAATTTAAAACTGTTATGAAAGTTTGTAAGTTTGTTTGTTTGACATACAATCAGCTCAAACAGTAAAAGGGATTTTAATGAAATTTGGTATAGAGGTACATTATCTCATGCCAGGTGGTGGCGGCTTATTATAATCTATCACCCCATCTCACCTCATCGGTGTCGTAAAAGACGACAGAGGGAAAATGAAAACCCGGAGATGGGCAGCAGCATCTTCCTGAAACATCTGAATAAATAAACTGCGGTTGCTAACCCGCCTGCCAGGCGTAGCCAGTACCCACGTGGGGAGGACTATGTTCAACAGTGGACAAGTGGGCTGATATGATGAAGATGGTCTCATGCAAAATGCTATAGGATACATTTTTGTAACGTTTTGTTTCAGTTGGTTTTGATGTTATTACTTACGTCTGTCTATACAACCGCTAGCAATCTCTTTGATCTCATTTGCGTCAACCCCGGGATGAACCTCCGCAATCACCAGAGCTGCCTATCTTGGGTCGAATTGGCTGTCTGTAGCGACGCCGGTGGTCTCCAACAAACATCGAACGAAGCACTGCCGTAAGAATGTTAACTGCTTTGCATGATGATGGCCGATTTCAGCTAAGCGCCCTCAGCGCTCTGCCAACTTTCAATCCGGCGAAGCTGTGAAAGTCTTCGAGCTAACAGTGACCATCAGTATTTAAAAAAAAACTGAAAAAAAATCCTGCTGGGTTTCTTACTGGTTCTTCCCAGGACAGAGGCATTTCTTTGCGAACCAGTGGAGCTTAAAAAAACGACGTTCAATGAGTATTATGTAAATGATCTATATTGAATAAAAAATATTCTATTCTATTCTATTCTATAGTTGTCACTGTGGTTGAAAATTGTTCAGGAGGAAATCATCAGTAAATTTTGTATTGAAAGCACAATTTTAAAACATAAATCAATACTATAATATTATAAATGCGACACTATGCCCCTTTTTCTGTTTATCGGCGGGCACGGCAGTGACCCCAGCCAAGTCGAGCAAACAAACGACGCGGACACGGCCGTAACATACTTTCTCGAAGCAACTCGCGGCAATTTTTACCCCCTGTATCTTCGTTGTGGGTAACTTTTTAAATTTCAGTCATCTAGAGTACTTACCGAACCTACCTATACTGCCAACCGCGGGCGCGCTCTTCAAAAAACTAGGTAGTATACACCATTTTATATTTTGCATGCGGATCTTAGGAAATTAACTTACCTTCCTTCATTATAATTGATTTCCGCAGAGTAACGCCAGTTTCTATTAACTGGATAACTAATTGTTAACAATAGAAAAAAATCCATAATAGACTCATGTGTAGCAGAACCAGAATAGGTAAATAAAATAACGTACGTTTTAATGCCCTTTTTATTTTGTAACAGTAATTAAAAAGTAAATATAAAGTGTATTTGCGCCGTTTCTGTAGTAGCAGGAAGGATTGTTATAGCAGCAGAAATTATTTGGCATGTCCTAACTTTTCCATAGTATTCTTCGTTAAACACTTGACGAATTGGTAGGACCTTTCACATTTGCATTCTTCCTCTAGAAGTAAAGAATAAGATTTTAATAAGAAACAAAATATAATTTTCTTACTATTCCATTAAACTAAAAACATTCATTAAAAAGAAGGCTTGCGCTCTGCGGCTGGACAATAAAGTTTGATACTTTTAATAATTACTGTAACGCATTGATATACAAAAAAAACAACAATAATTTTAAAAACGTCGTCGAACGATCAACTATTGATTGCATTTAAAAAGCTACTTTATGTCGCGGGCATAAGTTTAAAATTCTGTTTATTTCATCGTAAATTATGATCTTTGCCTTTATTTTTATGTTTTGAGGACATTTTTTAAAGTGATTTTTGTATGGAGCTGTGTATCTTGGGTTTTTGTATATCAGTGCTGTTACACACGTTATGAACAGAGTTGTGAAAATTTAAATCTTAAACTTTTATAACAGAATTTGCGAAGCGGGTTAGCGCGTAGTTTTATTAGATGTAATAACTTACGTCTGTCTACGCAACCGGTAGCAAACTCTTCGATCTCTTTCGCCTGTACCTTAGGATTAACTTTTGCAATCGCTAGACCTGCCTGTCTTGCGTTGAACTGGCCCTCTTCTGTAGTGACGCCGATGCCTACCAGCACACATCGAATGTAGCACTGCGATGAGAAAGTAAACTGATTATCGTGAGTGAGATAACTAGAGACAGAATAACGGGTGATGACAGCAATCCCATAGTAGTTCTCAAGTTAAATTAGAAGTGCTCCTGGTCGTTTTTTGACCACATCGATAACAGCTATTGTGCTCGTCACATAATTTTTTATAAATAACATTATCAAATCCGGTAGGTGTCCGGCAGAGTAGAAGCACCTTCTTCTTTCCTACCGAGGGGTCGTAAAAGGCGACTAAGATATTGTACGGACAGCCGCTATTCGGGCAGAGTAACACCATAATATGCAACGCTGTCACTATACTGCTCGTGGGAACGCAATGGTCAGAAAGAATTTTTTGACTCTTACCAAAATGTTGGCGATGTGGTTCTTCACCCGTCACGTTTTGTTTCCCGCATGGGCATTAATTGGGGTCCACGTGAGTGGCCTCTGCCTACCCCTTATATAGTAAAATGGCGTGACTGTATGTATGTATATATAAAAGCGATTTACCACTGAGTCATCACGATATCTCCGGAACTACAAGACCTATTGACTTGAAATTTGGCATGCGCATTCCTTTCCCGATAGAGAAAGGATTTTGCAAACATTTACTACAAAGTGGGTAAACAGGCTAATGCGGATTAATTAACTTAACGTCAGGTCAGCCGCTTGCTCGTTTGCCCCCTCTTCAATGAAAAAATAACTTTAACATAACTATAATTTCAGTGCGTAGCCGGAGTGGGTCAGCAGATTATACATAAAGTCGTCCGAAATATCTTTTAAATGATTTAATAAAAAAATGAAAAACAATTATGATGAGAACTGATTATATAACAACGGAAAAATACCGTGTGGTGGCGGCTCGTTAAAAGAATACTACCATTACTCTATCTACTCTATCTCATCCAATGGATCTCGTAAAAGGCGAGTAAGGAATTAAACTGCACTGTGCACCCAACAGCGCATGGTGGCGATGGGCTCACCACCTATCACACCAAGTGCATTATATTGTTTTGGTGAAACGTGGATTGTGGCAGTCATCTGCTTTTGCAGTGAGTGCCCAGTCTCTGACTACCCCTTATGGGATACAGTCGTGACCTTATGTATGTATGTAAAAATACAAAATGAATCGAGAATGAGGAATGTGCTCGTGTATTAAATAAATATGATTGAATATAATTCATTAAGTATAACTGTAACATTACAAATAATAATTTTTCGTAGAATATGTAACGGGTAGAACTCCTATACAAAGTTTATTCAAAATCAGAGCAGGTAAGAATGTCGACCGCGACTCAGTACCGCAGTTATGTGCCATTCTGAGATCTATTTGCGGTTGTAAATCTGTTAGTCGGTCTGAATCAATTTCTTACCTTGGCTGTCTGGTCGGTCTCGTCGGGGAACTTGCCACTCTTGTGAAGTTCATGTAAATACGCTAAAAAGAGAAAACATTATCTTTAATTTAATTTAGTAAGAAAATCGGTCACCGTGTCATATCTCGTACAGGTCGTAAAAGTCTCTTTCTCTTCTCTTTTTGAAAAACGATGTTACGCACCATGCACTAGGATTTCTCCTTCTGTATCCGATGAAGCTGTAAAAGCCAAAAAGGCTAACAGCAATTACATCGCCGAAACTATATAGGATTTCTACTGTATCGTGTGTGCGTTTTACAGACATACATTTTCACATGCTCAACACAACCAGACTCGATATGTTGGCTCCGGCTGGGATTCGAACCCAGGTACTCTGACCACTAGAGAAAGTCGACTAAGGGAATTGCCCAGAAAATTCCATGTCTTCCGCCAGGTGGCACAATATTTTTTCTAAAAATGTCATGGATCGAAAATACAGAAATCGGTAATGGGCAGCAACGTCTAAGGTTATGAGAAGTCTAGTACAGTGATTTCACATCCGCCTACCAAGCGTGGCACTGTTGCAAATCCTCCTTACTAACCAATTGGCTGCCACATGCGTCATACTTGTGAACAGGTGCTGTTGGTGAAGGCTGGTCTGCTCGAGTTTGCAATGCATTTCTTCATTTGTTATTAAATCTTGAATATCATTTTGTCATGGAACATTCTGTGATTTTCTATGAGACTGTTTTTGTAATTTTATTTATAATGTACCTACTTTTGACAAAGATAAAAAAATTAACAAAATAGAGGATACCTACTGAAGTTCTTTCGCCTGTTTCTTCCCCGTCAGAGGAACCTCATTACGAAGCGGTGGTAGATTATAAAAAAATGACGTTCGACAAACGCAATTTATATTATTTATTAATAAATTATTTTCATTTCATTTCAATTATCAGTGGCGAATTTCTCTATGGGCCAAATAAGGACTAATATTATGATACGAATGTCATCATCTTTCGATTCTACCCGTGTTTTGATAGACTAATTTGAACAAAAAGTGATTATTGTGACTTAACTATAATAGTTAGACATATAGCATCGCGGACTTTTTTGTGAGTAATAGTGAACTATGAAAATATAGTACATTATTTTCTTTATCATTAATAGTTTTTGCAGCGCACGCCAAATAACGATTTTTGATACCTTGAGTTACATCATAGCAGTTTTCGTAGGAATCTCGTTTTTTTTTAAAATCAAATACAACTCATGTTATTCGGTGATAACGTAGTTGTATATAGGTGAAATAATTTTCAAAATCGGTTCAGTAGTTTTTGAGTTTAACAATTACAATCAAACATACAAAAAATCAAAACTTTCCTCTTTATAATATTAGTTTAGATAAAAGTCCATTGCCTCATGTATTAAATATCATCACTTGAGAACGGCTCTATCAATTTGGCTGATTTTTTCTGTTGTGTTCAGTCCTAAAGTCTCACATGCCCAGTGATTATACTAGCTCTCAGAGCCGTTTAAACCAAAACAGTAATGTTTGCACACTACTCATTCACTGCAGAATAACTGGCCCCGCGGTGGTACCTACCTAGACGGATACCTAATAGAAAATCTACAGGATACGAGGTATGTATGAAAGATTTTTATTGAAAATCCACCGGAAAAGCAGGAAAACTGGATGGTGTTTTGTTTTAAAATATCGATAAAAAAGTGATGTTCAGTTTGACTGTTCTGCAGTCACATATTTCATAACAAAAAAAACATGTGACATTTTGACGAACTGGCTGACAGACAACGCACAGTCTAAACCAGGGACTCTATTTTATATATATATTTTATGTATTTTAAAAATTATTATATGTCGTAAGGCTACCAACTTAATGTTAAACGTAAAATTGTCTCCATTTTCAGAGTATTAAGTTAAAAAACTCAATACTTCTTGTCGCCTTTAACATATTACTCGAAAGTAAAATCTGGTTGTTTTGATATTCTTTTATTTAATCAAAAGACATAGGAGATTCTATCAGCAGCTGTTTCTATGCCGTACCGGGGCCTTAAAAAATACGACAGATGCTTTTTCGTCTTGACGTATTGTGACTGCCGCCGAGTCGCTGAAGCTATATGTTTGAATATTTTCTTCGGAAATGGGAAAAGTTACCCACAAAGCTAAAAGTTAAAAATTCCGATAGTCACAGGACTGAGACTGTTTTTAAATTGTATTTCAAATAAGCTGTTAAAAGATATTTAAAATTAGTTTAAGAGATTGTGTGTACTTACACATTTCAATAGGGAAGGTTTCATTACATTTCTTCATAATGTCCAGTACGCCTATTTTATTGCTGCCGTCGAAGTCCGTATCTTCTTCTTCACATTTTATAAACGAGAATGTTAATAGCACTGTAGTGAAAATAACCAATATTTTCTGCATTTTAGGTTGTCGTAGTCACTGTCTAATATAGCGTGTTATAGTCTCAGTGTTGGTTATATACGTTGGATATTTTTGATTTACAGAGTTGTTAAACATTTTTAAATGGTCATTTGTTTTAAAATTACTGAACTTAGTTATACTTGTGATTATTGTAACTTGGTGAAACTGCATCATTATTAATTATAAGAATAATACACTTAGAATCGTTGCACAAAAAAATGAACCGAGTAAGGTGTAATTCTCATAATATAACGTAACAGCCTGTAAATGTCCCACTACTGAGCACAGGAATCCTATCATTTTTGAGAGGGCTTTGGAGCTGGAAAAACTCGTCCACGTTGCTCTAATGCGGGTATGGTTTTAATAAATAATCGTCAACTCCATCTCTGGAAACCCATCTCATCATAAGAAGCCCATTACAACCATTACTGAACATTTAGACGGGTTATTGATCCACCTTATGGTGGTTTAGCATACATTGCGTTAGCCTATACGAGGTTGCTCCTCGAGAAATATTCTTTTCACGAGTTATGTGACCAGTCCACTGCCGCTTCAGCTTGCTGATACTTAAGGAAATAATGGTTTCGGAAGCGGATAAAATCACTTCGGAAGCGGATATAATCGCTACGGAAGCGGATATAATCGATTCGGAAGCGGATATAATCGCTTCGGAAGCGAATATAATTGCTACGGAATCTACCTCGCAGAGAAACCCTGACCTAGCTCATCGGAGACGAGAGCGTCTCGAGTGACGACATATGGTCCACATATGGTCGAGATATGGTGGATATAGTGGCCCATAACTTTTTTATCACGATGAAAATTTAGAGATATAATAGGATTACTAGCAGATTTTCTAACGTAGTAGACTTAACATTGTTTACGATGTAGCATAAATACAAAATTCACAGTAAATATTAATAAGGTATCAACGAACGAGCAAAAGTAACAAAGACGACTCCATAATTTAAAGATTTTAATTAAAAAAAAAGTTTTCAACTCGTGCTTTGAAGAATTATTAACTTTAATAAAGATATATCACGAAAATGATATGCGACTGATTTAATCGCATAATGATTCTCTAATAGGGTAGTTTAAAGTGAGGGTCGTAAAACACCTATTATGTTCCACTATCATTAGTAACTCAATTGGGGCTGTTAATGCTCTAAATTGGACTCGTTTACTTTGTAAAAAATGGCGGAAGCTGGTAATATTTTGTTTGGTATTTATGTCTGTTTATAATTTATACTACAGATTATTCTGTAATAAAGTTTATCGTATTGTAATGACAGCGCGCAAATGTGACTGTCGGAATATCTGTTATTTCTCAGAAATGCAGATTTCCCCGCGATCTTTTCCTTCACTCACACGCTGATCATGTGACAACGCAGCACCTAAAATTGCTATTAACAATTTGAATGGTGGCGGCGCAGGGATCGTACCTACTCAAATCAATAATGCAATGTTTAAAAGAGTGCCCGGCCACTGAGCTACCACGGCTTTGTTGTACCGAAGATGTTATGGCAATGGCTTTACATTTGCTTATTTTTGCAACATCCGCTAACCTGGAATATATATAATTTAATATACAGATATCTTTAGAATCTATACTTTTTTTTCTAGTAATAAAATTCTGTCAATTTAAATTATTTGTATACATGAAGAAATTAGAGAAACATGAAAGAAATATTGGTTTAAATATTTTAATTGTGTATATTAATTGTATTATAAAAACTTTTTATAATTGAAGAAACGGCAACATGTTAGCTTCCGAGTTCATTTTCTAGGCGTCTGCTGTGTCACAATTTCTTTTCTGCAACTGATGCTATAGTCAACTCGCTTATCTGGAAATAAAATACTTTTATTATTTTTTGTGAACCAAATATTTGGCACCTTCCTCGTGTTTTGCTGGCGCTAAGAACCGTAAACGGCCACGTAGATATATTCGAAGGCACTGCCTATCTATACACTACACCAGATGTAATTTCACAGGCGTAACGTGATTTTTAGAAAATAACATATAAACTATGTAAGGGATATCTACTGGTGGTAGGATTTCTATGCAGGAATCCGTCTAAGTAGGGTCGGTTATTCTACCATGAAGCAGTTGTGTGCAAACATTACTGTGTTTCGGTCTGAAGGGCACTGAGAGCTAATGTAACTGGGCATGTGAGACTTAAGAACCTATGTCTCAGGGCGACGGGCGCAGTGTGGTACCACTCAGAAAAGTTCTGAATGACATAGCATTAGCATTGTTATGAGCAGACGTTGCACTTACCATCAGGTGAATGTTTTGCTCGTTTCGTCACTTCATATAATAAAAAAAAACTCTCCATTAGCAAAAATCAAAATATCAGGACTGTGCTGCCATATTTGTAAGAGGAGTCTATGTTGCGCTTTGGAATTGCTGTATTCGTTGGACTCTAATCATTTGAGTGTGTTTTTCATCATTCTTTAGAAAAACGTTGCATGTAAGGAAAAATATCAGTGTAAGATTTTTCTAACAAATCCAGAATTATATGTAGATTATACAAAAATCTAGAAGTCAACCGCTCACTCTGCTTCAATCAAGCTGATTAAAACTTACCCAATGTTAAAATGAACTAAAGTGTAACCGTCGCTCATGAACTTCCGCAATAGAAAGGAATTACTGGTGCGTTGCCGGCCTTTAAGAAAGCAATAGGCTATTTTCTCAGTCCCAAAACCCAGAAAACTATCGAGCCTAAGGTAAAAGAAAGTCATTTAGTTCTAGGTTTGCCATCTACAACTTGTACAATTACGTCAGTAGCATTAGTCGTTAATAAGGTTATATCTATTTGAATAGATATAGAAGATAATGATTTCTTATATTTACGCGAACACTACATATTTAAATGAAACTGATTTTACGGATTTTATCGCGTTTATTTTTGTTATTTATAACCCGACGTTTCGAGTGCTTTACAGCACCCATGGTCACGGGGGGACTGAGGTGACAGATGTCCTGATGTCATAGTTAACCCGGAGTACCTTCAGCTTTTAATTATCATTTGTGGTCCGATCTACGCAGAAAGAGCTAACTGTGTCTTGTAGTCTTGCAGTGGTATGCTTGGTTTTTGACTTAATTTTGTTAATTATAGGATCCCAAGCTGGTGGTAATACCCAACCATCTTCTCTATTAAAATTAGGATGTTTTTTTAATTTCAATAGCCTCGCGAATCATCCTTGGTAGGAATCGGTGTTCTTTTGCGAGGATTTGTGGTTTATCAAATCTGATGGGACGATCCAGAACATGGTCACAGACTGCAGACTTCCTGGGGCGGCGATGCTTCACATCAGCTATATGGCAAACAAAAAGATCAGTAAAAACCCGCGTAAAAGAACACCGATTCCTACCAAGGATGATTCGCGAGGCTATTGAAATTAAAAAACATTCTAATTTTAATAGAGAAGATGGTTGGGTATTACCACCAGCTTGGGATCCTATAATTAATAAAATTAAGTCAAAAACCAAGCATACCACTGCAAGACTTCAAGAAACAGTTAGCTCTTTCTGCGTAGATCGGACCACAAATAATAATTAAAAGCTGAAGGTACTCCGGGTTAACTATGACATCAGGACATCTGTCACCTCAGTCCCCTCGTGACCATGGGTGCTGTAAAGCACTCGAAACGTCGGGTTATAAATAACAAAAATAAACGCGATAAAATCCGTAAAATTAGTTTCATTTAGATATAGAAGATATTTGTTTCTATATCGGCACACTTGATAGTAACATCACCGTCGCTCATGAACTTCCGCTATACCAAAAGAATTACTGGTGCGTTGCCGGCCTTTAAGAAAGACATAGGCTCTTTTCTTGAAGTTCCCTAAGTGGTATCGGTCCGGAAAAACCGCGTCCGGTAGCAAATTCGTCAATGCGGCCGCGCGTGGCAGAAAATTATTTGAAAAACGGACTGTGGTAGAATGCCAACCATTAAGATGATATGGATGAAATTTAAGTTATGCGGCTAGTTACGCACATTACAATTCTATTTAATTGTATTGAACAACATTTAGTTTGGTTCACTATTCAGTTATAATTTAAGATTACGTCACACTTCTACACATATGTATTCTATTTTAGAAAACATTGTATATTTTGTAAATTTACCACGCGCTCGGCGGTGAAGGAAAACATCGTGAGGAAACCTGCATGTCTGAGAAATAAAAAATATTTCGAAGACCTGTGCAGTCCGCCAACCCGCATTGGAGCAACGTGGCGGATTCTTCCTAGCTCCAAAAACCCTCTCAAAAATGGAGAGGAGGCCTGTGCTCAGCATTGGGACATTTATAGGCTGAAACTTTATTGTATATTTCAAGGTTTTCAAACACTTTTGAAAAATTTACGAAACACTTACTTAATGTTAATGGAAAAAATAAAATATAGTCAGTATAGCCGAAAAACGTTGTCAAAGTCAAAGTCAAAATGTCTTTATTCGTCTTTAAACGTCGAAGTTTACACTATTTTGTTAATAAACACCTCCGGAAAGAATCGCAAGAAAATCAGGGGGGTCTTTTATTTGAATGACATATTACAATAATGTCATATGTAAATTAAATTACCACTAAACATACCAGAGCGGGCAAATGAACGGTTTTGAGACATTAATGAAAATTGTTAAAAGTAGGATTTTGTAATAATCCATAACAAATTTTGTTTAAATTGACATCAGTTTGTATCTGCAAACTTTATATATATATTGATTTTGATGTTAAATTGCCATACTATCTTCTAAATATATACATAAAATGCCGGTGGGTTTAGTGTTAATTTATTACAATATAATTTGTTTTGGCAGCCAGGGTACTTGAAAGTAAAAGTTATTTCCACATATCTTTGTCCTCTATTTTTTAATATTTTTTATGTAATAACGGCTCTTTGTTTATGTCATAAGAGTAAACAAAATATAATTTCTGGAATGTTATCGCTTTCAACACATGGCAGAATATCCCTCTTAAAAACGTCAAACCGAAAAGACCGGTGATGGAAAACAGTGTCTTAAGCGGCAGCGTCTGGTAATGCTATCACCAAACTGCCTGTCAAGCGTGGTGACCTTCTTGGGGGGGTCTGTGTACACCGGTGGGCTATTAACAAGTTGATAAAGAAGAATAAGAAGAATAGGCACCTAGGCTAACGTGTCTCTGTCCCGGGCCATATCACGATTTAACATCAAAGAACTTTAGGTTAAACGTTTGCCTATTCACAATTTAATAAACACTAATAAGGCAATTAGTAACGTCTCTATTGCTTTTTCTCAGGGAACTACCAAACCAGTTTGTTGACTGGCTGGTATATGGCAGAACGTTTTCGGATATGGAAGCAAAACAAGTGCATAAGAGCATTCTGCTTTCGAAATGTTGGGACATATCTCTAAATGCTTTTCAATCCAAAGATCTGCTCTTCAATATTGTACTAGTCTTGTTGATTTTAATCATGTCCGTTTATTATTCTTCGGGAACAGTGATTTATGTTAACGAATAAGAACTTGACAGAAAAACATGATTACGAAATTTTCTACTCGTATCATAAGTATTGTGTGATGGGCAAATAAAATAACGTACTTTGTATTGACCTTGTATCTAATTTTTTATTTGTAACCTAAATTACAGAGTAAATAAATGTATACAGTGTTTTCGCTCCATTTCCGTAGTAGTAAGAAGGTAGTGCTTCTGGAATGCTGTGGTGTCTCATCATCATCAGACTTCTTCCAACTTTTCTATTTGCTTCTCCGTTAAACACTTAATGAATTGATAGGACCTTTCATAATTGTATTTTACCTATAGAATTCAAGCAAAACATTTTAGTAAACAAAAAAATTACGTATTTCATAACGGCTTCGAATTTCTAGCATTCCAGTCACCTTCAGGCCATTAAAGCCACTAAGTTACGGACGATAATGTTTGATACTATTAATCATTACTGTAATACATGCTAGAACAGAGTTGTGGAAATGATCAATTTAAAACTGTTATGAAAGTTTGTAAGTTTGTTTGTTTGACATACAATCAGCTCAAACAGTTAAAGGGATTTTAATGTAATTTGGTATAGAGGTACATTATCTCATGCCAGGTGGTGGCGGCTTATTACACCCCATCTCATCTCATCGGTGTCGTAAAAGTCGACAGAGGGAAAATGAAAACCCAGAGATGGGCAGCAGCATCTTCCTGGAACATCTGAATAAATAAACTGCGGTTGCTTACCCGCCTGCCAGGCGTAGCCACTACGCACGTGGGGAGGACTATGTTCAACAGTGGACAAGTGGGCTGATATGATGAAGATGGTCTCATGCAAAATGCTATAGGATACATTTTTGTAACGTTTTGTTTCAGTTGGTTTTGATGTTATTACTTACGTCTGTCTATACAACCGCTAGCAATCTCTTTGATCTCATTTGCGTCAACCCCGGGATGAACCTCCGCAATCACCAGAGCTGCCTATCTTGGGTCGAATTGGCTGTCTGTAGCGACGCCGGTGGTCTCCAACAAACATCGAACGAAGCACTGCCGTAAGAATGTTAACTGCTTTGCATGATGATGGCCGATTTCAGCTAAGCGCCCTCAGCGCTCTGCCAACTTTCAATCCGGCGAAGCTGTGAAAGTCTTCGAGCTAACAGTGACCATCAGTATTTAAAAAAAACTGAAAAAAAATCCTGCTGGGTTTCTTACTGGTTCTTCCCAGGACAGAGGCATTTCTTTGCGAACCAGTGGAGCTTAAAAAAACGACGTTCAATGAGTATTATGTAAATGATCTATATTGAATAAAAAATATTCTATTCTATTCTATTCTATAGTTGTCACTGTGGTTGAAAATCGTTCAGGAGGAAATCATCAGTAAATTTTGTATTGAAAGCACAATTTTAAAACATAAATCAATACTATAATATTATAAATGCGACACTATGCCCCTTTTTCTGTTTATCGGCGGGCACGGCAGTGACCCCAGCCAAGTCGAGCAAACAAACGACGCGGGCACGGCCGTAACATACTTTCTCGAAGCAACTCGCGGCAATTTTTACCCCCTGTATCTTCGTTGTGGGTAACTTTTTAAATTTCAGTCATCTAGAGTACTTACCGAACCTACCTATACTGCCAACCGCGGGCGCGCTCTTCAAAAAACTAGGTAGTATACACCATTTTATATTTTGCATGCGGATCTTAGGAAATTAACTTACCTTCCTTCATTATAATTGATTTCCGCAGAGTAACGCCAGTTTCTATTAACTGGATAACTAATTGTTAACAATAGAAAAAAATCCATAATAGACTCATGTGTAGCAGAACCAGAATAGGTAAATAAAATAACGTACGTTTTAATGCCCTTTTTATTTTGTAACAATAATTAAAAAGTAAATATAAAGTGTATTTGCGCCGTTTCTGTAGTAGCAGGAAGGATTGTTATAGCAGCAGAAATTATTTGGCATGTCCTAACTTTTCCATAGTATTCTTCGTTAAACACTTGACGAATTGGTAGGACCTTTCACATTTGCATTCTTCCTCTAGAAGTAAAGAATAAGATTTTAATAAGAAACAAAATATAATTTTCTTACTATTCCATTAAACTAAAAACATTCATTAAAAAGAAGGCTTGCGCTCTGCGGCTGGACAATAAAGTTTGATACTTTTAATAATTACTGTAACGCATTGATATACAAAAAAAACAACAATAATTTTAAAAACGTCGTCGAACGATCAACTATTGATTGCATTTAAAAAGCTACTTTATGTCGCGGGCATAAGTTTAAAATTCTGTTTATTTCATCGTAAATTATGATCTTTGCCTTTATTTTTATGTTTTGAGGACATTTTTTAAAGTGATTTTTGTATGGAGCTGTGTATCTTGGGTTTTTGTATATCAGTGCTGTTACACACGTTATGAACAGAGTTGTGAAAATTTAAATCATAAACTTTTATAACAGAATTTGCGAAGCGGGTTAGCGCGTAGTTTTATTAGATGTAATAACTTACGTCTGTCTACGCAACCGGTAGCAAACTCTTCGATCTCTTTCGCCTGTACCTTAGGATTAACTTTTGCAATCGCTAGACCTGCCTGTCTTGCGTTGAACTGGCCCTCTTCTGTAGTGACGCCGATGCCTACCAGCACACATCGAATGTAGCACTGCGATGAGAAAGTAAACTGATTATCGTGAGTGAGATAACTAGAGACAGAATAACGGGTGATGACAGCAATCCCATAGTAGTTCTCAAGTTAAATTAGAAGTGCTCCTGGTCGTTTTTTGACCACATCGATAACAGCTATTGTGCTCGTCACATAATTTTTTATAAATAACATTATCAAATCCGGTAGGTGTCCGGCAGAGTAGAAGCACCTTCTTCTTTCCTACCGAGGGGTCGTAAAAGGCGACTAAGATATTGTACGGACAGCCGCTATTCGGGCAGAGTAACACCATAATATGCAACGCTGTCACTATACTGCTCGTGGGAACGCAATGGTCAGAAAGAATTTTTTGACTCTTACCAAAATGTTGGCGATGTGGTTCTTCACCCGTCACGTTTTGTTTCCCGCATGGGCATTAATTGGGGTCCACGTGAGTGGCCTCTGCCTACCCCTTATATGGTAAAATGGCGTGACTGTATGTATGTATATATAAAAGCGATTTACCACTGAGTCATCACGATATCTCCGGAACTACAAGACCTATTGACTTGAAATTTGGCATGCGCATTCCTTTCCCGATAGAGAAAGGATTTTGCAAACATTTACTACAAAGTGGGTAAACATGCTAATGCGGATTAATTAACTTAACGTCAGGTCAGCCGCTTGCTCGTTTGCCCCCTCTTCAATGAAAAAATAACTTTAACATAACTATAATTTCAGTGCGTAGCCGGAGTGGGTCAGCAGATTATACATAAAGTCGTCCGAAATATCTTTTAAGTGATTTAATAAAAAAATGAAAAACAATTATGAAGAAAAATTTTTAGTACTTTTATTTTTACTGTAGGACATTAAGAGCACAATTCTTAATGAATATTTAACTTATTCGCAAACCAATAATTTAAATAAATTAAAGTATCCAGGAGAGACTATTTAGAAAAAAGAAACAATGCAGGTTAATTAATAATAATTCTCTATAAACTGATTATATAACAACGGAAAAATACCGTGTGGTGGCGGCTCGTTAAAAGAATACTACCATTACTCTATCTACTCTATCTCATCCAATGGATCTCGTAAAAGGCGAGTAAGGAATTAAACTGCACTGTGCACCCAACAGCGCATGGTGGCGTGGAAACGTGGATTGTGGCAGTCATCTGCTTTTGCAATGAGTGCCCAGTCTCTGACTACCCCTTATGGGATACAGTCGTGACCTTATGTATGTATGTAAAAATACAAAATGAATCGAGAATGAGGAATGTGCTCGTGTATTAAATAAATATGATTGAATATAATTCATTAAGTATAACTGTAACATTACAAATAATAATTTTTCGTAGAATATGTAACGGGTAGAACTCCTATACAAAGTTTATTCAAAATCAGAGCAGGTAAGAATGTCGACCGCGACTCAGTACCGTAGTTATGTGCCATTCTGAGATCTATTTGCGGTTGTAAATCTGTTAGTCGGTCTGAATCAATTTCTTACCTTGGCTGTCTGGTCGGTCTCGTCGGGGAACTTGCCACTCTTGTGAAGTTCATGTAAATACGCTAAAAAGAGAAAACATTATCTTTAATTTAATTTAGTAAGAAAATCGGTCACCGTGTCTTATCTCGTACAGGTCGTAAAAGTCTCTTTCTCTTCTCTTTTTGAAAAACGATGTTACGCACCATGCACTAGGATTTCTCCTTCTGTATCCGATGAAGCTGTAAAAGCCAAAAAGGCTAACAGCAATTACATCGCCGAAACTATATAGGATTTCTACTGTATCGTGTGTGCGTTTTACAGACATACATTTTCACATGCTCAACACAACCAGACTCGATATGTTGGCTCCGGCTGGGATTCGAACCCAGGTACTCTGACCACTAGAGAAAGTCGACTAAGGGAATTGCCCAGAAAATTCCATGTCTTCCGCCAGGTGGCACAATATTTTTTCTAAAAATGTCATGGATCGAAAATACAGAAATCGGTAATGGGCAGCAACGTCTAAGGTTATGAGAAGTCTAGTACAGTGATTTCACATCCGCCTACCCAGCGTGGCACTGTTGCAAATCCTCCTTACTAACCAATTGGCTGCCACATGCGTCATACTTGTGAACAGGTGCTGTTGGTGGAGGCTGGTCTACTCGAGTTTGCAATGCTTTTATTCATTTGTTATTAAATCTTGAATATCATTTTGTCATGGAACGTTCTGTGATTTTCTATGAGACTGTTTTTGTAATTTTATTTATAATGTACCTACTTTTGACAAAGATAAAAAAATTAACAAAATAGAGGATACCTACTGAAGTTCTTTCGCCTGTTTCTTCCCCGTCAGAGGAACCTCATTACGAAGCGGTGGTAGATTATAAAAAAATGACGTTCGACAAACGCAATTTATATTATTTATTAATAAATTATTTTCATTTCATTTCAATTATCAGTGGCGAATTTCTCTATGGGCCAAATAAGGACTAATATTATGATACGAATGTCATCATCTTTCGATTCTACCCGTGTTTTGATAGACTAATTTGAACAAAAAGTGATTATTGTGACTTAACTATAATAGTTAGACATATAGCATCGCGGACTTTTTTGTGAGTAATAGTGAACTATGAAAATATAGTACATTATTTTCTTTATCCTTAATAGTTTTTGCAGCGCACGCCAAATAACGATTTTTGATACCTTGAGTTACATCATAGCAGTTTTCGTAGGAATCTCGTTTTTTTTTTAAATCAAATACAGCTCATGTTATTCGGTGATAACGTAGTTGTATATAGGTGAAATAATTTTCAAAATCGGTTCAGTAGTTTTTGAGTTTAACAATTACAATCAAACATACAAAAAATCAAAACTTTCCTCTTTATAATATTAGTTTAGATAAAAGTCCATTGCCTCATGTATTAAATATCATCACTTGAGAACGGCTCTATCGATTTGGCTGATTTTTTGAAAAGCAGGAAAACTGGATGGTGTTTTGTTTTAAAATATCGATAAAAAAGTGATGTTCAGTTTGACTGTTCTGCAGTCACATATTTCATAACAAAAAAAACATGTGACATTTTGACGAACTGGCTGACAGACAACGCACAGTCTAAACCAGTCTATTTTATATATATATTTTATGTATTTTAAAAATTATTATATGTCGTAAGGCTACCAACTTAATGTTAAACGTAAAATTGTCTCCATTTTCAGAGTATTAAGTTAAAAAACTCAATACTTCTTGTCGCCTTTAACATATTACTCGAAAGTAAAATCTGGTTGTTTTGATATTCTTTTATTTAATCAAAAGACATAGGAGATTCTATCAGCAGCTGTTTCTATGCCGTACCGGGGCCTTAAAAAATACGACAGATGCTTTTTCGTCTTGACGTATTGTGACTGCCGCCGAGTCGCTGAAGCTATATGTTTGAATATTTTCTTCGGAAATGGGAAAAGTTACCCACAAAGCTAAAAGTTAAAAATTCCGATAGTCACAGGACTGAGACTGTTTTTAAATTGTATTTCAAATAAGCTGTTAAAAGATATTTAAAATTAGTTTAAGAGATTGTGTGTACTTACACATTTCAATAGGGAAGGTTTCATTACATTTCTTCATAATGTCCAGTACGCCTATTTTATTGCTGCCGTCGAAGTCCGTATCTTCTTCTTCACATTTTATAAACGAGAATGTTAATAGCACTGTAGTGAAAATAACCAATATTTTCTGCATTTTAGGTTGTCGTAGTCACTGTCTAATATAGCGTGTTATAGTCTCAGTGTTGGTTATCTACGTTGGATATTTTTGATTTACAGAGTTGTTAAACATTTTTAAATGGTCATTTGTTTTAAAATTACTGAACTTAGTTATACTTGTGATTATTGTAACTTGGTGAAACTGCATCATTATTAATTATAAGAATAATACACTTAGAATCGTTGCACAAAAAAATGAACCGAGTAAGGTGTAATTCTCATAATATAACGAAACAGCCTGTAAATGTCCCACTACTGAGCACAGGAATCCTTTCATTTTTGAGAGGGCTTTGGAGCTGGAAAAACTCGTCCACGTTGCTCTAATGCGGGTATGGTTTTAATAAATAATCGTCAACTCCATCTCTGGAAACCCATCTCATCATAAGAAGTCCATTACAACCATTACTGAACATTTAGACGGGTTATTGATCCACCTTATGGTGGTTTAGCATACATTACGTCAGCCTGTACGAGGTTGCTCCTCGAGAAATTTTCTTTTCACGAGTTATGTGACCAGTCCACTGCCGCTTCAGCTTGCTGATACTTAAGGCCTTGCTACTTAGTTCTGTGGCGACATAATAGCTTCGGAAGCTGATATTATCTCTTCGGAAGCGGATATAATCGCTTCAGAATCTTTCTCGCAGAGAAACCCTAACCTAGCTCATCGGAGACCATATGTCGTCACTGGAGACGAGAGAAGATGTCCATAAGAAAATTTAGAGATATAATAGGATTACCAGCAGATTTATAACGTCGTAGACTTAAATTGTTTACGATGTAGCATAAATACAAAATTCACAGTAAATATTAATAAGGTATCAACGAACGAGCAAAAGTAACAAAGACGACTCCATAATTTATAGATTTCAATTTAAAAAAAGGTTTTCAACTCGTGCTTTGAAGAATTATTAACTTTAATGAATATATATCACGAAAAATATATGCGACTGATTTAATCGCATAATGATTCTCTAAGTAGCAAAGAGAGGGTCGTAAAACACCTATTATGTTCCACTATCATTAGACACTGAATTTGAACTCGTTTACTTTGTACAAAATTGCGGAAGCTGGTAAATTTTTTTTGGTATTTATGTCTGTCTGTCATTTATACCACAGGGATTATTCTGAAAATAAGTTTATCGTATTGTAATGACAGCCCGCAAATGTGACAGTCGGAATATTTGTTATTTCTCAGACATACAGATTTCCCCACGATCTTTTCCTTCCACTTAAAATTGCTATTAACAATTTGAATGGTGGCGGCGCAGGGATCGTACTCAAATCAATGATGCAATGTTATAAAGGAGTGCCCGGCCACTGCTTTGTTGTACCGAAGCGGTTATGGCAATGGCTTTTCATTTATTTGGTTATTTTTGCAACATCCGCTAACCTGGAATATATATAATTTAATATACAGATATCTTTAGAATCTATTTTCTACTTTTTTTTTAGTAATAAAATTCTGTCAATTTAAATTATTTGTATAGATGAAGAAATTAGAGAAACATGAAAGAAATATTGGTTTAAAATTTTTTAATGGTGTATATTAATTGTATTATAAAAACTTTTTATAATTGAAGAAACGGCAACATTTTAGCTTCCGTGTTCATCTTCTAGGCGTCTGCTGTGTCACAATTTCTTTTCTGCAACTGATGCTATAGTCAACTCGCTTATCTGGAAAAAAAATATTTTTATTATTTTTTGTGAACCAAATATTTGGCACCTTCCTCGTTTTTTGTTGGCGCTAAGAACCGTAAACGGCCACGTAGATATATACGGAGGCACTGCCTATCTATACACTACACCAGATGTAATTTCACAGGCGAAACGTGCTTGTTAGAAAATAACATATAAACTATGTAAGTGATATTTACTGGTGGTAGGATTTCTAAGCAGGAATCCGTCTAGGTAGGGCCAGTTATTCTGCCATGAAGCAGTTGTGTGCAAACATTACTGTGTTTTGGTCTGAAGGGCACTGAGAGCTAATGTAATCACTGGGCATGTGACTTAAGAACCTATGTCTCAGGGCGACGGGCTCAGTGTGATACCACTTAGAAAAGTTCTGAATGACATAGCATTAGCATTGTTATGAGCAGACGTTGCACTTACCATCAGGTAATGTTTTGCTCGTCACTACATATAAAAAAAACCTCTCCATTAGCAAAAATTATAATTTCAGGATCATGCTGCCATATTTGTGAGAGGAGCCTATGTTGCGCTTTGGACTTGCTGTATTCGTTGGACTCTAGTAATTTGAATGTTGTTTTCATTTTTCTTTAAAAAACGTTGCATGTAAGAAAATATCAGTGCAAGATTTTTCTTACAAATCCAGAATTATATGTAGATTATACAAAAATCTTGAAGTCAATCGCTCACTCTGCTCCAATCACGCCGATTATAACTTACTCAATGTTAAAATAACTAAAGCGTAACTGATCACCGTCTCTCATGAACTTCCCCAATGCAAAGTTCGTGCGTGCTCGCGTCCGGCAGCAAATTCGACAATGCGGCCAGAAAATTTTTTGAAAAACGGACTGTGGTAGAATGCCAAACATTAAGATTTTATGGATGAAATTTAAAGTTATGCGGCTACCACAAATAATAATTAAAAGCTGAAGGTACTCCGGGTTAACTATGACATCAGGACATCTGTCACCTCAGTCCCCCTGTGACCATGGGTGCCGTAAAGCACACGAAACGTCGGGTTATAAATAACAAAATTAAACGCTTTAAAATCCGTAAAATTAGTTTCATTTAAATGTGTAGTGTTCGCGTAAATATAAGAAATCATTATGTCCCTATTGTTTTATCTACAGAGGCCCACAAACCAGTTGGCTGGCTAGTATATGGCGGAACGTTTTCGGAAATGGATGCAAAACAAGTGCATAAGAGCATTCTGCTTTCGAAATGTTGGGAAATATCTCTAAATGCTTTTTAATCCAAAGATCTGCTCTTCAATAGTGTACTAGTCTTATGAATTAAATGTTAAGAACTGAATGAAATTATTTTGTGAAAGTCTACTGAAAACAAGTAATTTTAAATACTTTGTGTTGCCCATCAACGGGCCGGATAGTTAGAGCCTGTCATATTCGAATTGTGGCTCGGAGTTTGGTCGTGAGTTGCCCTGATTGACTCTCTTTGGTAGCAATCTATGGGGGAGGCCTATGTTGAGCAGCAGACTTGTGATGAGGTGAAATGATGATGATGATGATATTTGAGTTAGTACCGCTACGAAATGAGGTGGAGCGCTGGATTTTCTTG
Source organism: Luehdorfia chinensis (assembly GCA_019845155.1). Taxonomy (NCBI): domain Eukaryota; kingdom Metazoa; phylum Arthropoda; class Insecta; order Lepidoptera; family Papilionidae; genus Luehdorfia; species Luehdorfia chinensis. The sequence continues at coordinate 2,950,472 of JAHVAK010000551.1, read as the reverse complement.
ATTCGCCATCAGACAGCGATATATTTTGTTATTATTTGTTGATTTAAATCATGTCCATCATTATTCTTCGGGGACAGTCATTTAAATTGACGAATAACAGATTGACATAAAAAAATCATTACGAAATTATCTATAACAGACTAATAATAAGTATTGTGGGATGGGCAAATAAAATAACGTACTTTGTATTGCCCTTGTATGTAATTTTTTATTTGTAACCTAATTTACAGAGTAAATAAATTTATTCAGTGTTTTCGCGCCATTTCCGTAGTAGTAAGAAGATAGTTCTTCTGGAATGCCGTGTCGTGTCTCATCATCATCAGACTTCTTAAAACTTTTCTATTTGCTTCTCCGTTAAACACTTGATGAATTGATAGGACCTTTCACATTTGCATTTTTTCCACTGGAATTAAAGCAAAGAATTTTAGTAACAGTAAAATTACGTTTTTCATAACGATTTCGAATTTCTAGCTTTTTTTAATGTCCGATGGTTACTGCTAGCCCGAAGGCTTTTACAGCTTCGCCGGATTGAAAGGTGGCAGAGCGCTGAGGGCGCTAAGCCGAACCTTTATAATGGGTAACTAACGCAAGGGCCCCCGAGAGGGAACCTCGGCTTGTGCTGTTACCCTGTGCGCGTAAGTAGACTGACTCGAGGGCGCCCGAGAGGGCCGAACCACGGCTCCATATACACATATATATATATATAAATACAAAATACACAAACACGTAATCATACATACTTATATATACGTTACATATACTTAAAAATGCAATGATCAAGGAAGACGTATACAAATTAAGTATCAACAGATGCCTTCAGGTAATATTCCCGCACCAACCTATTAAAAGTATTTTTGTTGGATACTTTTCTAATATCTTCGGGCAGGGTGTTCCAGAGCAGTGTAGCCTGAACAGTAAAGGAGTTACTGACGAAACCGGTGGAATGTTGAGGTACACTAATCTTATGATTAGATGAGGAACGAAGAACCCTTTCATGAGTTAAATAAATATACTGGAATTTATCCTTAACATATGACGGAGTGAAAGGATTGTTTAAAATAGCGAAGAGAACAAGGAGAATTCTAGAGTTACGCCTTTATATCCGCACCTTTATATCCTTTATATACGCCGCAATAGGAAGCCATTTAAGGCGAGAATGATATTCCGAGATATGGTCATAATTTCGAAGGCCGAAAATATACCTGATACAATTGTTTAGAAGGCGCTCTAGCTTATAAAGAAGATCTTTGTTCAAGTCTGTGTAACACACATCTGCATAGTCAATAAATGGAAGTATGAGTGACTGCACAAGCATGACCTTAGTCTTAACGGGCAGAAAGTTTTTAAGGCGGTAGAGTGAGCATAATGCCCCGGTCACTTTCCGGGAGACTTCAGTGACGTGTTTCCTCCAGTCCATAGTCATATCGATGTACAGCCCCAGGTTTTTCACCGAGTTAGAGAACGGTATTATGTTATCGTTGTAATGCACGGAAGGCAGACTTGAGAAATCAATTTTACCTAGGATTTTTGGGCTACCTACCAGCATAGCTTGGCATTTTGTGGTATTTACAGTAATTCCAAAGCGTAATGACCAATCGTATATTGACTTAAGATTGTTATTAATATTATTAATCGCGTTATGTAGAGTATAGATATCAGATTGCATGTAGATCTGAAGATCATCTGCATACAGGTGATACGAACAATTGAGACTCGAAGTGATGAAATTAATAAAAACTGAAAAGATTAGAGGAGAAAGAATACCGCCTTGCGGCACGCCAGTATCAATTACTTCTTTCGGGATGTCGTTTTTAACATCTAATTTACCACCAATTCGAAATGCGTTTTCCACTGGAGAAGAAACGGCGCAAGAAACTCCAGCGACGCGTCTAATTATGATAGGGATAACCCGCCTGAGTGGCGATATCGCGATTGATAGATTGTATGCTAATTTGATAGTGTATGTGTGTGTGTTAGTGTGTGAGGTAATTGTCACAAGCCATTAGGCTTGGAAATTAACTATAGCGGAGACTACGTGCTGGTACCGCAAAGCAGCGGCGATCCTATCCTCGGGTTTACAATTTGTGGTCCGGAGTGCCTTTGAAAGGGCAGTGGTTATTGGTAGGTTCTGCGGGGCCGAGTTACTGATAGACGCGGGGGTCGGGAGTTTTTTCCAAACGGATGGCGGAGGGATTGTCTGGAAGACAGTTCTGGGAGCCGGGGCTAGTCGCACCGCGGGTCTTTTGGCTTTCGGCGCCTTGGGGCAGCCGAGGTAGTTGGCCGTGTGTCCTTCTGTGTTACAGAGAACACAGGAGGGTGGGCCGAAGTCTGCTAACAAAGCTTTGTTCTTTTGTGATCACTCCACCCCAGTCTGAGGTGGCGTGATCGCCTAGGCATTTTACGCACCTTGAACGTGCGTAACATTTGCGTGACGTGTGGCCATAAAGTTGGCATTTATGGCATTGAGCCGGAGGGCCGTTTTTGAACGGGCGTTCGATTGTCAACCCAGAGAGGTTGCAGCAGGTTTTCAGATTAAAAATCTGTTTTCCGGCTGCAGAACGCTCAAGGGCGACAAGCACCATGTTGTAGGCCGCTTTAGTGCGGCCGCTGTACATCCGGATCACGGATAGAATTGGGAGGTTTTGTGCGAGCAGGTCACGTTTGACCTCCTCGACTGAGATTTCTTTAGGGAGGTTCTTAAGAACCACCCGAAGTGACCGCTCTTCGGCTAGGGTGTAGGTATGGAAGCACACCTCGCCTGCCTGTAGGAAAGTCGACACCTTGCAGTGAGCGTCTGACGTCTCAAGCTGAAGCTTGATGCCGTCTGTTGTGGAGACCGCCTTGTACGCGATGTTATTTGACAAGGCCGAAGCGATATTCGGCCATTTATCTTTCTCCTGTATAAAAATAGGAGGCGGACGTTTGGACGATAGGGCAGCGGGATGCTGCGAAGCGGGGGCTTGCTGTGAGGCAGCAGGGACTTGCTGTGAAGCAGCGGTGACTTGCTGTGGGGCAGTTTGAGGTTGCCTTGAGGCGGTAGGCGCCTGTCTTTGTTCGACAAGAACTTGCTGCAAGGCAGCAGTGATTTGCCGTGGGTCGGCAAAGGGTTGCTTTGTAGCAATGGGAGCTTGCCTCGGGGCGGCCGAGCTCTGCTTAGAGACAGCAGGGCTCAAGGTGGAGACGGAGACTTTGGCAGCCTTCGCTATAGTGGCGGGTACCGGCGAAGCGGCCTTTTTTCGCTTGTTCTTTTTGGTCTTCTCTACGAGAGTAAAACCGGGGTCAGGTTTGGACGTTTCGCACTCCAATTCGGAGTCTGAAGATGAAGATTCCGTTTCGCTCGATGAAGAGGGGGCTGAAGAGGAGGGCCTAGATAGCTCCTTAAAAACTGAGCCGACTGATGGCGGCAGGAGTAATAGCCATTTGCGGAATAGTTCCGGGTGCGTCGCCTGCGCTTCTGTGAGTGCGTTACGTAACGCTTCAATCTTGCTACTCGCTTCCATCTTGCTACTGTCTTTTATTCCTAGCTACTATCTAGTTTTCTACGGGGAAGTGGCCGCCGGTGGGATGCCGGGGTGTGTGACCTAACTTCCCTCCCTGCCGGGTATAGACAGGGAGGATGAATGCCTAAGGTGTATATCCCTAGTGCGTACAAATGTGAATCTTATTTTGCACACTTTTGGGTGTGTGCTTAAAAATAATTATAACTACGCGGGGACTCAGTCCAATCGAGTTAGTCTACGTTGACTAGGGCTCTACCCAAGGCCAACTTATGTAGACCACTTCCGTACTGCGTTTCCCAGAAGGGGAGCCGCGGGCAAACGGGGCTAGCCCTGCGCCAGCTTCGTTAACACCGGTAGGTATCCACTAAGCGCAACCACCCGAGAGTGGATTTACAATATGACGTCGTCTGCTAATTGCTTTGTTCTATTGTTCTTAGAAAAGAATTACACATATATATACATACTATACATACATATAAAAGGGTCAGAGCAGGTACTCGTAGCTGCACGGGACAGACCGTACTGCCTGAGCGGGTCGAAGTGGGGGCTCGCGACCGTCTGGCTTGGAGCGTCGAGTGCAACTGAATTTCTAGCATTAATCCATTCACCTTGTAATATTGACATGTGATAACACGCTACAAAGAAAGCCACTAAGTTAATATACATTAGAAAAATGTTTACGCTCTGCCGTGGGACGATAATGTTGATACTTTTAATCATTACTGTAATGCATGCTAGAACAGAGTTGTGGAAATGATCAATTTAAAACTCTTATGAAAGTTTGTAAGTTTGTTTGTTTGACATACAATCACGCTCAAACCGTTAATGGGATTTGAATGAAATTTGGTATAGAGGTACATTATCTGATGCCAGGTCGTGGCGGTTTAAGATAATCTACCACCCCATCTCATCTCGTCGGTGTCGTAAAAGTTGACAGAGGGAAAATGAAAACCCGGAGATGGGCAGCAGCATCTTCCTGGAACATCTGAATAAATAAACTGCGGTTGCTAACCCGCCTGCCAGGTGTGGCAACTATGGCAACATCCCCCAAAATGAGAGTTACAATTTTTTGTGGCAATCTATGGGGAGGACTACGTTCAACAGTGGGCTGATATGATGATGATGGTCTCATGCAAAATGCTATACGATACATTTTTGTAACGTTTTGTTTTAGTTGTTTTGATGTTATTACTTACGTCTGTCTGTACAACCGCTAGCAATCTCTTCGATCTCATTTGACTCAACCCCGGGATGAACCTCCGCAACCACCAAAGCTGCCTATCTTGGGTCAAATTGGCTGTCTGTAGCGACGCCGGTGGTCTCCAACAAACATCGAACGAAGCCCAGCCGTAAGAATGTTAACTGGTTTGGATGATGATGGCCGATTTCAGCTAAGCGCCCTCAGCGCTCTGCCAACTTTCAATCCGGCGAAGCTGTGAAAGTCTTCGAGCTAACAGTGACCATCAGTATTTAAAAAAACTGAAAAAAATCCTGCTGGGTTTCTTACTGGTTCTTCCCAGGACAGAGGCATTTCTTTGTGGACCAGTGGAGCTTAAAAAAAGGACGTTCCAAGAGTATTATTTAAATGAATGAAAAATATTCTATTCTATTCTATTCTATTCTATTCTAGTATATAGTTGTCACTGTGATTGAAAATTGTTCAGGAGGACATCATCAGTAAATTTTGTATTGAAAGCACAATTTTAAAACATAAATCAATACTATAATATTATAAATGCGAGACTATGCCCCTTTTTCTGTTTATCGGTAAAGTCATCGGCAAAGTCGAGCAAACAAACGACGCGTACACGTATGTAACATTTCTCGAAGCAACTCGCGGCAATTTTTACCCCCCTGTATCTTCGTTGTGGGTAAACTTTTAAATTTAAAAAAAAATTGAAATTTCAGTCATCTAGAGTACTTACCGAACCTTCCTATACTGCCAACCGCAGGAGGCGCTCTTCAAAAAACTAGGTAGTATACACCATTTTATATTTTGCATGCGGATCTTAGCAAATTAACTTACTTTGCTTCATTATAATGGATTTCCGCAAAGTAACGCCTGATTCTATTAACTGAATAACTAATTGTTAACAATCGAAAAAAATCCATAACAGACTCATGTGTAGCAGAACTAGAATAGGTAAATAAAATAAAGTACGTTTTAATGCCGTTTTTATTTTGTAACAGTAATAAAAAGTAAATATACGAGTATTTATAGTCTCTTTGCGCCGTTTCTGTAGCAGTAGCAGGAAGGATTGTTAGAAATTATTTGACATTGCCTAACTTCATTCTCTGTTCTTCAATTTTCTGTTTTTCGTTAAACACTTGATGAATTGGTAGGACCTTTCACATTTGCATTCTTCCTCTAGAAGTAAAGAATAAGATTTTAGTAAGGAAAAAAATATAATTTTCTTACTATTCCATTAACATTCATTAGACAAAAGGCTTGCGCTCTGCGGCTGGACAATAAAAAAAACATTGATATACAAAAAAACAACAATAAATTTAAAAACGTTGCGGAACGATCAACTATTGATTGCATTTAAAAAGCTGCTTTATGTCGTAGGCATAAGTTAAATTTCTATTTATATCATCGGAATTTATGATCTCTGTGTTTATTTTTATGTTTTGAGGACATTTCTTAAAGTGATTTTTTTTTAAGTGGAGACTGATGGTCACTGTTAGCCCGAAGGCTTTTACAGCTTCGCCGGATTGAAAGGTGGCATAGCGCTGAGGGCGCTTAACCGAAACCTTTATTTACGGATGACTGGCGCAAGGGCCCCGAGAGGGGACCTCGGCTTGGACCGTCATCCTGTTCGCGAGAGTAACAGACTCGAGGGTGCCCAAAGGGGCCGGGACGGCAATATTACTACTACTATCATTACTAATACCATGATTATTATTAGATAAGTTTACCACCAATTCGGAATGCGTTTCCGCTGGAGAAGAAATGGTTCTGTTTCTGTTTATGACACTACTGCTAGGGGAGAACCGGCCTGAGATGCGGCGGTATCGCGAATAACTTTGTCTGATACGCCCACGCCGACGGCGGGGGCGGTATGATGGTGATAATGGGTGTTTGTGTAGTGTTGAGTAGAGCGCTTGGGCAATAGTGGTCGCGTCGTCAGGGTCCTCGAGGACGTGCCTCGGTCTCCTTTTTCCGCGGGTCGAGTTTTGGTGTATCGCGAGGGGGTTGTAAGTGGCGGCACTGACAACCAGTGGGTTGGGGTGCGTGGCGGCAGAGTCGAAGTATCGGCGAGAGGCCAACTTTAGATATTGGGCTATGGTAGGAAGCCCTAAATCGATATGAAGGTTAGCATTACGCACGAACCACGGTGCTCCCGCGGCTTTACGCATGAATCGATTTTGTATTACCTGAAGTCGGTGAATTTGACGCGGGGAGGCATGCGCAAATACGGGGCTTGCGTATGTCATAATTGGCCGAATACAGGCTTTGTAAAGTGTAATTTTATTACGTAGGGACATTTTGCTATTTTTATTTAGTAACGGATGTAATCGACCGAGGACGAACGCCGCTCGGTTCCTTACTCGGTTAATATGTGGACCGAAGCTGAGTCTCGAGTCTAATAGGACGCCTAAGTATTTGACTGTCTTTTCCCAGGGGATTGGACGATCGAATAACTCTATGGTGGGGAGATGCTGCGTTATGCGCCGCGAGAAGTACATGGCTGCACTTTTGATTGGGTTGACCTCGATCCTCCATTTCCGAAACCAGTTTCCGAGGGTTCGGGCTGCGGATTGGAGGCGTTTAGAGATAGTGTCTGGATTACGTCCAGACACATATAGGCAGGTATCATCTGCGAAGAGGGCGAGTTCGACGCCGCTGGTGTGCGGTATGTCGTTCGTGAAAAGGGTGTAGAGCACGGGACCTAGGACTGAGCCTTGTGGTACGCCGGCTAGGATGGGATGTGATTCGGATCGCACCCCCTCGACGCGGTAGCGGAAGGTTCGACTGCGTAAGAAATCTCGTATGATGAGTACGAGGCGATCTGGCACACCGAGTCCATATAACTTGTATATGAGCCCGTTGTGCCAGACCTTGTCGAACGCTTTCGCCATGTCGAAGAAGAGCGCTCCGGTATGAAGCCCGCGTATGTAGCGGGATTGAATGTGCTCCGTTATGCGGTGCACCTGCTGGGTACATGAGTGTTTGGCACGGAATCTAAACTGCTCGTGGATGGGGATCCCTCGAGACTGCATGAAGTCTCTTAAGCGGGCGAGAAGTAGGCGTTCGTATATCTTGCCTAAAGCCTTGAGGAGGCTTATAGACCGATATGCGGTGGGATCGGACGGGAGTGATTTTTGTTTTTAAACTGTGTATCTTTTATCGGGTTTTTGTATATCAGTGATGTTACACGCCGAATGGACAGGGTTGTGAAAATTAGCAATTTCAAGTCTTAAATATACTTTTATAACAGAATTTGCGAAACGTGACATTTAGTTATATTTGATGTAATAACTTACGTCTGTCTACGCAACCGGTAGCCAACTCTTCGATCTCCTTCGCCTGTACCTTGGGATTAACTTCTGCAATCGCTAGACCTGCCTGTCTTGCGTTGAACTGGCCCTCTTCTGTAGTGACGCCGATTCTCACTAGCACACATCGAAGGAAGCACTGCGATGAGAAAGTAAACTGATTTTAATGATCCTCTCGGCCGATTTTCGTGAGTGAGATATCTAGAGACACAATTACAGCAATTCCATCGTAGTTCTCAAGTAAAATTAGATGTGCTCATGGTCGATTTTTGAGCACATCGATAACAGCACTTGTGCTCGTCACATATTTTTTTATAAATAACATTATCAAATCCGATAGGTGTCCGGCAGAGTAGGAGCACCTTCTTCTTTCCTACCGAGATGTCGTAAAAGGCGACTAAGCTATAGTACGGGCAGCCGTTATTCGGGCAGAATAATACCTTAGATAATATGGAACGCTGTCACTATACTGCTCGTGGGAACACAATGGTCAGTAAGAATTTTTAGTCTCTTACCAAAATGGCGGCGATGTGGTTCTTCACCCATCACGTCCAGTTTCCCGCATGGGCATTAATTGGAGTACGAGAGTGGCCTCTGCCTACCCCTTATATGCTAAAAAGGCGTGACTGTGTGTGTGTATGAAGAAACATTTTGAAAAAAAATTGCAGTATTTTTATTTTTACTGTAGGACAAAAAGAGCACAATTCTTAATGAATATTTAACTTATTTGAAAACCAATAATTCAAATAAATTAAAATATCCAGGAGAGACTATATATTAAAAAAAAACAATGCAGATTAAATTATCATATTTCTCTATAAACTGATTATACTCGTATAACAACGGAACAATGCGAAATGTATCGAGAATGAGGAACGATCTCGTGTATTAAATAAATGTTATTGGATATAACTCATAAAGTATTACTGTAACATTACAAATAATAATTTCCCGTAGAATATGTAACGGGTAGAACTCCTATACAAAGTTTATTCAAAATCCGAGCAGGTAAGAATGTCGACCGCGACTCAGTACCGCAGTTATGTGCCATTCTGAGATCTGTTTGCGGTTGTAAATCCGTTAGTCGGTATGAATCAATTTCTTACCTTGGGTGTCAGGTCGGTCTCGTCGGGGAACTTGCCATTCTCGCAAAGTTCATGTAAATACGCTAAAAAGAGAAAACATTATTTTTAATTTAATTTACTAAGAAAATCGGTCACCGTGTCTCATCTCGTACATGTGGTAAAACTTTCTTTCTTATACGGACGATGCACTAGGATTTCTACTGTATCGTGTGTGCGTTTTACAGACATACATTTTCACATGCTCAACACAACCAGACTCGATTATGTTGGCTCCGGATGGGATTCCAACCCAGGTACTCTGACCATTAGGGAAAGTCGACTAAGGGAATTGCCCAGAAAATTCCATGGCTTCTGACAGGTGGCACAATAACTTTCCTAAAAATGGCATGGATCGAAAATACAGAAATCGGTAATGGGCAGCAACGTCTAAGGTTATGAGAAGTCTAGTACAGTGATTTCACATCCGCCTACCAAGCGTGGCACTGTTGCAAATCCTCCTTACTAACCAATTGGCTGCCACATGCGTCATACTTGTGAACAGGTGCTGTTGGTGGAGGCTGGTCTGCTCGAGTTTGCAATGCTTTTATTCATTTGTTATTAAATCTTGAATATCATTTTGTCATGGAACGTGCTTTGGTTTTCTATGAGACTGTTCTTTGTAAATTTATTTATAATGTACTTTTGACAAAGATAAAAAAAATTAACAAAATAGAGGATACCTACTGAAGTTCTTTCGCCTGTTTCTTCTCCGTCAGAGGAACCTCATTACGAAACGGTGGTAGATTGTAAAAAAATGACATTTGACAAACGAAATTTATATTTCTTACGTTGAAGAATAAATAATTTTCATTTCATTTCAATTATCAGGGGCGAATTTCTCTATGGGCCAATAAGGCCCGGGCCTGGGGCGGCAAAATTTAGGGGTCGGCAAACGTTAGTGACATTTTTTAAGTAGTCGCACTCAATGTGAGTAGGTACACGTAGAACGTCTAAAATCTCAAAAATGTATCGCAATCACTATCTAAAGACACTGATTGCGATAATTTTATTATTAACAGACTTTCTTTGTGTTTTACTTTAATTTAATTCTTATACGCCATTACATTTTTCGTGCTTTGAAAAAAAAAAACAAAAAAAACTTTAAAAAATATGGTAAGAAAAGAGCTCGTACAGTTCTGTACACCTGACAGAAGTGAAACATATTTAGGTGTTAGAAATTTTTTAAAATAATATAGATAAACATGCATCAACAAATATATTACTGGAAAATAACTGCTCATTGTATTAACAATTATCCATAATATCGATAAATATTAAGTAAGAATAACAGAAACGTTGCACGAAAATGCGGCACTCAATTAGACCTTGAAATTTTACTCTGCTAGCATAGCTAAATAATGCTTTTGTTCCTCGGTTCTTGCAAGCGCCGCGTCTACAAAGCAAATATAATCTATCTTCTATCTATATAAATATAAATCAATTGCCTCATGTATTAAATACTCGGGAACGGCTCCATCGATTTGGCTGATTTTTTTCTGTTGTGTTCAGTCCTAAAGTCTCACATGCCCAGTGATTATACTAGCTCTAAGAGCCGTTCAAACCAAAACACAGTAATGTTTGCTCACTACTCATTCACGGCAGAATTACTGGCCCCGCGGTTGTACCTACCTAGACGGATTCCTGCATAGAAAATCTAAAGGATACGAGGTTTGTATGAAAGTTTTTTTTTTAAATCCACCGGAAAAGCAGGAAAACTGGATGGTGTTTAGTATTAAAATCTCTATAAAAAAGTGATGTTCAGTTTGTCACATATTTCATAACAAAAATACATGTGACATTTTGACGAACTGGCTGACAGATAACGCACAGTCTGAACCAGGGTCCCTATTTTATATATTTTTTGTCTGTTAAAAAATTAAATATTCATGTTTCTTTATTTAGATTCTTGTTTTCAATTTACAAATACATTTTTATAAACGTGCTTAAAATTACAAAAAAAAAACATCTTTTATGTAAAAGAGTTATTTACATAGAAAGTTATTATATGTCGTAAGGCTACCAACTTAATGTTAAACGTAAAATTGTTTCCATTTTCAGAGTATTACTCCTTTAACATATTACTCGAAAATAAAATCTGGTTGTTTTAATATTCTTTTATTTAATCAAAAGGCATAGGAGATTCTACCAGCAGCGATTTCTATGCCGTACCGAGGCCTAAAAAAATACGACAGATGATTTTTCGTCTTGATGTATTGTGACTACCGCCGTGTCAAATATTTTTTTTGGAACTGGGAAAAGTTACCCACAAAACAACAGGTTAAACATTCCGATAGTAACCGTACTGAGAATGTTTCTAAATTGTATTTCAAATAAGCTCATAAATGATATTTAGAAAATATTTAAGAGATTGTGTGTACTTACACTTTCCAATTCGGAAGGTTTCATTACATTTGCTCATAATGTCCCGTACGCCTATTTTATTGCTGCCGTCGAAGACCGTATCTTCTTCGCATTTTATAAACGAGATTGTTAATAGCACTGTAGTGAAAATAACCAATATTTTCTGCATTTTAAATTGTCGTAGTCACTGTCTAATTTAGCGTGTTATAGTCTCAGTATTGGTTATATACGTTGGATATTTTTGATTTACAGAGTTGTTAAACATTTTTAAATGGTAATTTGTTTTAAAATTACTGAACTTAGTTATATTTGTGATAAGTTATACTTGTGATTGTTGTCACTTGGAGAAACTGCATCATTATTAATTATAAGAATAATACACTTAAAATCGTTGCACAAAAAAATGAACCGAGTAAGGTATAATTCTTATAATATAACGTAACAGCCTGTAAATGTCCCACTACTGACCACAGGAATCCTTACATTTTTGAGAAGGCTATGGAGCTGGAAAAACTCGTCCACGTTGCTCGAATGCGGGTATGGAATGCGGGTATGGATTTAATAAATAATCGTTAACTCCATCTCTGGAAACCCATCTCATCATAAGAAGCCCCTTACATCCATTACTGAACATTTAGATGGGTTATTGATCCACCTAATGGGGGTTTAGCATTACATTAGCTTATACGAGGTTGCTCCTCGAGAAATTTTCTTTTCACGAGTTACGAGTATGTGACCAGTCCACTGCCGCTTCAGCTTGCTGATACTTAAGGCCTTGCTCCTTAGTTCTGTGGCGACATATAGCTTCGGAAGAGGATATAATCTCTTCGGAAGCGGATATAATAGCTTCGGAAGCGGATATAATCTCTTCGGAAGCGGATATAATTGCTTCGGAAGCGGATAAATCTCTTCGGAAGCGGATATAATTGCTTCGGAAGCGGATATGATCTCTTCGGAAGCGGATATAATCTCTTCGGAAGCGGATATAATCGCTTCAGAATCTACCACCAACCGAACGTCGTCACTGGAGACGAGAGAAGATGTCCATAACTTTTTTATCACGATGAAAATTTAGAGATATAAAAGGAATAGTAATGTCTAGCAGATTTTCTAACGTAGTAGACTTAACATTGTTTACGATGTATCACAAATAACAGTAAGTATTAATAAGGTATCAACGAACGAGCAAAAGTGGCAAAGACGACTTCATAATTTATAGACTACAATTTAAAAGGTTTTCAACTCTCATTTGAAGAATTATTAACTTTAATGAAGATATATCACGAAAAATATATGCGACTGATTTAATCGCATAATGAGTCTCCAATAGGGTAGTTTAAAGAGAGGGTCGTGAAACACCTATTTTATTCCACTAACATAAGTACTTAACTGAATTTGGGCTGTTAATGCTCTAAATTGGACTCGTTTACTTTGTACAAAATTGCGGAAGCTGGTAAATTTTTTTTGGTATTTATTTCTGGCTGTAATTTATACTCGTACCACCACAGGGATTATTCTGAAAATAAGTTTATCGTATTGTAATGACAGCCCGCAAATGTGACAGTCGGAATGTCTGTTATTTCTCTTTTATTTATCTACACTCGGCGTCAAAAAAATCGCACATCTGAAAAAAAAAATTTAAATACTATTTTAACACAACAGGCCAATGGCAATGGCTTGAGGGTATCATTCTAAAGGTAATTTCATTAGCTTTCAGGAATTTTAATTGAATTTTACTTTTATAACGAGACGAAAGAGAAATTAAAGAAAGAAACAGGGTATGTACAAATTTGCAAATTAATAATTAAAAAAAAGCTTAATAAATACAAAAAAAGTTCTTAAAACCTAGTGTTACCCCCCCCCCCCTTGCCTTGATAACGGCTTCCATTCGATCTTTCATGGACCTTACAAGGATCGCAACAGCCTCTTGGGGTATTTGTTCCCACTCTTCAAGTACTGCATCTTGGAGCTCTTGAAGAGTGGCTGGAGCTGGATCTCGAGCTCGCACGCGCCGTTTAAGGTCATCCCAGAGATGTTCTATTGGGTTAAGGTCTGGACTTCGTGCTGGCCAATGCATAACAGGGATATCGACCTCCTGTAAATAATCCCGTACAATAGCCGCGGTGTGGCAACGAGCATTATCATGCATTAACATGAATCCATCACCGCCGTAACCAGCATACGGGACCACATGTTCCTCCAGGATTTCAGTAATGTACCGACCAGCATTTAATGACCCTTGCCCACGGCCACCCCGAGTCCGGGAAACGCACACAAGTTCCGTTTTCCCGTCGACGGAAACGCCGCCCCAAAACATACACGAGCCACCCCCGTATTCGACGGATTCTTCGAAGCAGGGTTGTGTGAACCTCTCGCCCTGTCTTCTGTAGACACTTCTACGTCTGTCATTGCAGAAGAGACAGACCCTCGTCTCATCAGAGAAGAGTACGGTCCGCCACTGTTCTAGAGTCCACTCGCAATGATTGCGAGCAAACTCTAGGCGATCTCTGCGATGCTGTGCAGTAAGTTTTGGACCTTTAGCAGGTCTATGGGCTGTTAAACTCTTTTCGTGTAACCTTCTTCTTATCGTAGAAACACTCACAGATGTTCTCCGAGTTGATCGAAGCTGTTGTTGCAACTCAACAGCATTTGTAAAACGGTTTCGTAAAGATGTCGTAACGATGAAACGGTCATCTCTTTCTGATGTGCACCGTTTTCTTCCAGATCCCGGTTTTCTAACATAACCACCAGTCTGCTGAAAAAGTTGGAACACCCGTCGAACTGAAAAACGAGTCAACTGTCGAGCAACGTCTCACTGCCGCATCCCCGACTGCAATAGGGCAATCACTTGAGCGGCTTCTTCAGAGCTGGTGTCCATCTTTACTTGTTCTTACTTGTTTACGTGTGTTCACTGCAAAGTCTAAATTACGACTGGCCCATATTTCATCCAGATCGACCCTTTTATACCCTTTGTAGGTGGTGTAACTAGCATCCTTACTAACGAGCATTTGACAGTGTTTATTTTTGACGCTCTATAATGATAAATGTTTTAATGATTTCATGATTTTTTTATTAATAATGTAAAGCTATTCAAATACCCATTTCAAACATACCAATATTTATATAAATATAATTAGTTTCTAGCCATTACAGCCATTTTTCGCGCAAACTCAGAGAGGTGCGATTTTTGTGACGCTGAGTGTATATTTATCTATTTCTAAATTATGCCAATTAAAAGGAGTGCCCGGCCACTGAGCTACCACTGCTTTGTTGTACCGAAGCTGTTATGGCAATGGCTTTACATTTATTTGCTTATTTTTGCAACATCCGCTAACCTGGAATATATATCATTTAATATACAGATATCTTTAGAATCTATATTTTTTTTCTAGTAACTAAATTTTGTCAATTTTAATTATTTGTATAGATGAAGAAATGAGAGAAACATGCAAGAAATATTGGTTTTAATATTTTTAATTGTATTATAAAAACTTTATTTTATTTTTATTTTATTTCGTAAAAGTGACGGAACGAGCAATGCTGCAATTTTCACCTGATGGTAAGTGCAACGTCTGCCCATAACAAATGCTGTGTCACCCAGAAAATTGGGGTGGTATCTACCTAGAGTTCATTTTCTAGGCGTCTGCTGTGTCACAATTTCTTTTCTGCAACTGATGCTATAGTCAACTCGCTTAACTGGAAATAAAATACTTTTATTATTTTTTGTGAACTAAATATTTGGCACATTCCTCGTGTTTTGTTGGCGCTAAGAACCGTAAACGGCCACGTAGATATATACGGAGGCACTGCCTATCTATACACTACACCGGATGTAATTTCACAGGCGAAACATGCTTGTTAGAAAATAACATATAAACTGTGTAAGAGATATTTACCGGTGGTAGGATTTCTAAGCAGGAATCCGTCTAGGTAGGGCCAGTTATTCCGCCATGAAGCAGTTGTGTGCAAACATTACTGTGTTTCGGTCTGAAGGGCACTGAGAGCTAATGTAATCACTGGGCATGTGAGACTTAAGAACCTATGTCTCAGGGCGACGGGCGCAGTATGGTACCACTTAGAAAAGTTCTGAATGACATAGCATTAGCATTGTTATGAGCAGACGTTGCACTTACCATCAGGTAATGTTTAGCTCGTCACTTCATATAAAAAAAAAACTCTTCATTAGCAAAAATCATAATTTCAGGATCGTGCTGCCATATTTGTGATAGGAGCCTATGTTGCGCTTTGGACTTGCTGCATTCGTTGGACTCTTATAATTTGAATGTGGTTTTAATTTTTCTTTAAAAAACGTTGCATGTAAGGAAAAATATCAGTGCAAGATTTTTCTTACAAATCCAGAATTATGTGTAGATTATACAAAATCTTGAAGTCAATCGCTCACTCTGCTCCAATCAAGTCGATTAGGAATTACACAATGTTGAAATAAAATAAAGTGTTACTGATCACCGTCTATCATGAACTTCCGCAATACCAAAGGAATTACTGATGCGTTACTGCCATCCCATAGCACCACCATCTACTTGCCGGTAGTATTGTTCCTTCCACAATAGATTACCGAGATCCCCTTGGTGTTAAATCGTGATATGGCCCAGGACGGAGACACTTTAGCCTAGGTGCCTATCCTTGTTATTCTTCTTTATCAAATTCCTAATAGCCCACCTCTGGACACAGAGGACCCAAGAAGGTCGCCACGCTTGGCAGGCAGTTTGGTGATAGCATTACCAGACGCTGCCGCTTAAGACACTGTTTTCCACCACCGGTCTTTTCGGTTTGACGTTTTTTAAGAGTTACGTTTTTTAAGAGTTACGTTTACCTCTCGCTCTCTAAAACTTCGTTCAATCATTGAATCAGTCAATCTCTGTATTCTCCCTTTAGAGGCAACTCATCATAATATTGACACTGATGATTCCTGGATT
Organism: Luehdorfia chinensis; assembly: GCA_019845155.1. NCBI lineage: Eukaryota > Metazoa > Arthropoda > Insecta > Lepidoptera > Papilionidae > Luehdorfia > Luehdorfia chinensis. The sequence goes on along the minus strand of JAHVAK010000551.1, from coordinate 2,934,050 downwards.
GACTTAATTGTTACTGATTCTCCGGAGCATACATACATGCATCAATAATTACGCACGGACAGCTTTATGGTCCGAGTTATTCACGCCATGTCACAAACTTAAACCCCCTAAACATAATCACACTATTCTGCATTTACGAAATTTCTCGAAATTAAACATTGAAAAGCTTAGAAGCGACGCTGCTCATACAGAAAATGCTTCATTGGTAGCAGCTAACACCATTGATGAGAAAATCTCTTTTCTTACTAATACAGTTCTTGGCCTTTATAATGTGCATGCTTCTATACATACTGTAAGAGTGAAGCGTCCTCCTGCTCCTTGGATGACTAGAGCCGTAAGGGTGGCAATGGTTAGGCGTGATCGGACCTTCCAGAAATTTAAAAAAGAACGTTCCGACGAGAATTGGTCCATATATAAATTGCTAAGAAACAAATTCAATCAGATGGTACGCAATGCTAAACGCCGTTATATTCACGATAATATTACTAACTCTTCCACAGCTGATGTGGAAATTCCTTAGGTCTCTCGGCATTGGCAAGCCTACCTCACTGAACTGTGGTCCTTCTCTTAATTTAGATGACATAAATCGTCACTTTGCTTCCATTCCTTCTTTGGACCCTATCGTCCGATGTCAAACAATTGCTCTTCCTATTCCGTATTTTCAATTTTCTCCTGTAACTCAGGAGGAAGTTGAGAAAGTAATGTCAGCAATCAAATCTAAGGCTGTAGGTTGGGACGAGATTAGTAAGTTAATGGTGTCTATGATACCTGAGTGTCTCCTTCCAGCTATTACACACATTATAAATTATTCCTTGGACTCAGGTCAGTATCCTACTTTGTGGAAAAAAGCTTTCGTACAACCACATCCCAAAATTTCTAGTCGCGCGCTACCCAACCATTATCGTCCAATTTCAATTCTGCCATTCCTCTCAAAAGTTCTAGAAGCCTGTGTTCATAAGCAAATCGCTGTGTTCCTAACTAAACATCCTGAATGTGTTTCAATCGGGGTTTCGTCCTGGTCACAGCACCACTACTGCGCTGGTTAAAGTCACCGATGATATAAGGAAAGGCATGGGTGAGCAAAAAGTGACAGTGGTGGTGCTTGTTGACTTTTCAAATGCTTTTAACACAGTTGATCATGATATCCTTCTTTCCCTCCTGACATATTTAAGATTCTCCACTCCAGCCTTGGAATGGTTTTCATCATATCTTCGTGGTCGCCAGCAGTCAGTCCGCGTAGGGCAACTTTTCTCTGCATCTTTATTTATAAACTTTATCACTTCTGTTCTCAATTGGTCGTACCATCTGTATGCAGATGATCTTCAGCTTTATGTGCAATCTTATATTGATGATCTTAACAGTAAAGTAAAAAAGTAAAGTTTCAGCCTATAAATGTCCCACTGCTGAGCACAGGCCTCCTCTCATTTCTGAGAGGGTTTTGGAGCTAGGAAGAATCCGCCACGCTGCTCCAATGCGGGTTGGCGGACTTCACATGTCTTCGAAATATTTCTATTCCTCGGACATGCAGGTTTCCTCACGATGTTTTCCTTCACCGCTAAGCACGTGGTAAATCAGCACTTAAAATTGTACAACAATATTAGAGGTGCTGGCAGCGGGGATCGAACCCAGGTTACTCGCTTACTATGAAATTAAAGGCGAGCACCATGCCCCTGAGCTACCACGGCTCTGATCTTAATAGTGCAGTACAAAAATTAAATGATAATCTGGAAGCCATCAAAGACTGGTCTCGTAGATATGGCGTTACAGTTAACCCATCTAAATGTAAAGCGATGGTTGTCGGAAGTCCAAGAATGCTGGCTAAGGTTGATCGCGAAAGCCTCTCTTCTATTGTTTATAATGGGACCTTGATCCCATTCTGCCGCTCCGTGAAAAACCTTGGCTTGCATATAAACCAAAGTATGACCTGGGAAGTACAGGTTGCTGAAATCAGCCGTTTAGTCGTTGCCACCCTGCGGTCTCTTTATCGTCTGAAAAACTTTTTACCTTTCAAAACCAAGCTTATGCTGGTTCATTCGCTTATTCTACCCATTATCGACTATGCAGATGTGTGTTATCCAGATCTTTCACAAAATCTTCTCACAAAATTGGAGTGCCTTCTTAATAATTCTATAAGATTTATTTATGGACTACGTAACTATGATCACATATCCTCTTTTCGTTCAAAGCTTAAATGGCTCTCCATTCGTCAAAGGCGAAGCTCCAGAATTTTACTAGTACTTTACTCACTTTTACACGACCCCAATTCTCCGGCTTATCTTAAAGATAACTTCCAATTTCTTTATTCGACTCATGATCGAATTCCTCGTTCTTCAAATAGTCTAAAGATCAGTATTCCACAGCATCATACTGGATTTTTCAACTCTTCTTTCACAGTTCAGGCTACACTCCTCTGGAATGCCCTTCCTGATGCTATCAGGAATGCACCCAAAAAAAACGCCTTCAAAAAACTTCTTAGGGAACACTATTTGAAGGCAAACTGATGTTTTATTTTCACCTCTTTTTTTGTTTATATATGTATTATTTGTGTAGTATATTTATAATTTGTATGTATGTATTTATCTATGTTAATTTTGTGTATTTATTGGTTATTTATATTATTATATAATTATTATTCAATAGTATTTATATTTATACACCAGACTCCGCATTTTTTATATATTTGCACCTGCCATCACTTTTCTAGTCTCCCAGGGTTGACTGGCAGAGAATGCCTCTAGGCATTAAGTCCGCCCATTCTATTCCTTAGATTAAGGTGTTACAATTAAGATTAAATAAATAAAAAAAAATAGAGAAGGTGATTGGGTACCATCGGGTTGGGATCATATTGATGATAAAATTTAATCAAAAACCAAGCATACCTCTGCAAGATTTCAAGGCTCATTCTACGTTAATCGGGTCAAAAATAATAATTTAATGCTAAAGGCACCCCGGATTAACTATGACATTAGGACGTCTGTCATCTTAGTCGTAAAGCGTTCGAAACGTAGGGTTATAAATACTTAGAAATTAAATGCGGAAAAATCCGTAAAATTATTATTTTTAATTGAGTCGTTGTGTGGAAATTCACGTGCGATATCAACTTTGTGGTTGCGCAATGTAATCAGATGCGCCTTTATACACTTTATACACGAGCATAGAGATCTTTACCATAACGCGGATCTGCACTCGGCGGCAATGCCAAAAACTACCATTTACAGTTCTGTATTTGACCTAGTGGCGGCTGCTACTTTGTATTCGTACACTTTCCAGATGTATGAAAATAGCCGTACGGGAAGATCTTTTTGTGATGTTCCTGGGAACGTATTGTCAACGGTGATAAGTCTGAATGAATGGCATGGCAATGTTGACATAGGCACTATCAATGCTCAGAAGCTTAAAATTGCTGAATTTAATCGATTAAAAAGCATTTACCGCCCAGAGTTATCCAAGAATGTTACACTAAAACCGTTTAGTAAAAAGCAACAGAGAAGGGAGTTTGATTAATGAAAATCCGTACCCGACGTGCAAGAAGCAATAAAAGAAAAAAAAAAAGGAGGACTACCTACAAAAAGAAGTGAGATCCCATCACAAACATTATAATGTAAAATATATGCCATGCCTCGCCTCGCAACCGTTAATAGCTTAAAAAGTTGTGAGATCTCAGGTAGAGCCAAGTCTTTAATTTTATTATCATCGAATCGTCAGTTGAACAATATTGATATAAATTAAGTACATTTCATAATTAATAACCAATATTTTGGGACTCTCTTTATTACATATCTTTGTTTATAATAAAAAATATCGTGACTTGGCAATTGCACAGCAAAAGTAAAATAATATTACCTATGTATTTATGTACTTACCCGATATTAACGGACTGAAAAGAAATGTCTACGCAAAGCTGTGTTTGCGCTGATCAATTACCGAGGCACGATATTTTTTATATAAACAAAGATATGTAATAATGAGAGGCCCAAAATATTGGTTATTAATTAAGAAATGTACTTAATTTATATCAATATTGTTCAACTGACGATTCGATGATAATAAAATTAAAGACTTGGCTCTACCTGAGATCTCACAACTTTTTAAGCTATTAACGGTTGCGAGGCGAGGCATGGCATATATTTTTTGCATTTTAATGTTTTTGATGGGATTACCTATTCACGAATCAACTCAAACTCAACCGATCTTGACGAAATTCGGCACAGAGATAGCTTGCGCCCTGGAGACTGACATTGGACTTTTTGTTCGGGAAAGTCAAAGAGTTTCTACAGGACTTTACTTCACGATTCGATCAGCGCAATGGCTGTGTGACGTATGTCTGTATAATGCTTACGGCCTACAGATTTAGGTTTGGTGTTTGTGTAATTCGAGTGGTGACCGTTTTTGTAACTAAAAATTTGATAGAGACAAATAAATATAAAAGACACAAGACCTCGGTCTGTCCGATTTAACGTCACTTCGGAGATACTGTAGCAATTTGATATTGTTAAAAAGATCTGGTTGTTGTTAGATTACCAAATCCACGATAAAATATTCGTGTAATATTTATTCATGTTATGTTTATTGTTTTCTACAAGTGCCGCTGGATTTTGTTGGTGGAGGGTATCTGGTGGCTGTTTCTGGTGGCGGTGTTAATTTGCTTGTGCACTGAGGGAGGGCGGGCGGTGCTCTTCCAAAAACTAGGTAATATACACTATTTTATATTTTGCATGCAGATCTTAGCAAATTAACTTACTTTGCTTCATTATAATGGATTTCCGCAAAGTAACGCCTGATTCTATTAACTGGATAACAAATTGTTAACAATAGAAAAAAAACCATAATAGACTGATGTGTAGCAGAACTAGAATAGGTAAATAAAATAACGTACATTTCAATGCCCTTTTTATTTTGTAACAATAATTAAAAAGTAAGTATATAGTGTATTTGCGCCGTTTTTGTTGTAGCAGGAAGGATTGTTATAGCAGCAGAGATTATTTGGCATGTCCTAACTTTTCCATTGCATTCTTCGTTAAACACTTGACAAATTGGTAGGACCTTTCACATTTGCATTCTTCATCTAGAAGTAAAGAATAAGATTTTAATAAGGAAAAAAATAAAATTTTCATACTATTCCATTAAACTAAAAACATTCGAAGAAGGCTTGCGCTCTGCGGCCGGACATTAAAGTTTGATACTTTTAATAATTACTGTAACGCATTGATACACAAAAAAAAACAACAATAAATTTTAAAACGTTGCGGAACGATCAACTATTGATTGCATTTAAAAGCTACTTTATGTCGTGGGCATAAGTCTAAATTTCTGTTTATTACATCGGAATTTGTGATCTCTGTCTTTATTTTTATGTTTTGAGGACATTTTTTAAAGTGATTTTTGTATGGAGCTGTGTATCTTGGGTTTTTGTATATCAGTGCTGTTACACACGTTATGAACAGGGTTGTGAAAATTAGCAATTTTAAGTCTTAAATATACTTTTATAATAGACTTTGCGAAATGGGACATTTAGTTATATTTGATGTAATAACTTACGTCTGTCTACGCAGCCGGTAGCCAACTCTTCGATCTCCTTCGCCTGTACCTTGGGATTAACTTCTGCAATCGCTAGACCTGCCTGTCTTGCGTTGAACTGGCCCTCTTCTGTAGTGACGCCGATGCCTACCAGCACACATCGAATGTAGCACTGCGATGAGAAAGTAAACTGATTATCGTGAGTGAGATAACTAGAGACAGAATAACGGGTGATGACAGCAATCCCATAGTAGTTCTCAAGTTAAATTAGAAGTGCTCCTGGTCGTTTTTTGACCACATCGATAACAGCTATTGTGCTCGTCACATAATTTTTTATAAATAACATTATCAAATCCGGTAGGTGTCCGGCAGAGTAGAAGCACCTTCTTCTTTCCTACCGAGGGGTCGTAAAAGGCGACTAAGATATTGTACGGACAGCCGCTATTCGGGCAGAGTAACACCATAATATGCAACGCTGTCACTATACTGCTCGTGGGAACGCAATGGTCAGAAAGAATTTTTTGACTCTTACCAAAATGTTGGCGATGTGGTTCTTCACCCGTCACGTTTTGTTTCCCGCATGGGCATTAATTGGGGTCCACGTGAGTGGCCTCTGCCTACCCCTTATATGGTAAAATGGCGTGACTGTATGTATGTATATATAAAAGCGATTTACCACTGAGTCATCACGATATCTCCGGAACTACAAGACCTATTGACTTGAAATTTGGCATGCGCATTCCTTTCCCGATAGAGAAAGGATTTTGCAAACATTTACTACAAAGTGGGTAAACATGCTAATGCGGATTAATTAACTTAACGTCAGGTCAGCCGCTTGCTCGTTTGCCCCCTCTTCAATGAAAAAATAACTTTAACATAACTATAATTTCAGTGCGTAGCCGGAGTGGGTCAGCAGATTATACATAAAGTCGTCCGAAATATCTTTGAAATTATTTATAAAAACATGTAGAACAATTATGAAAAAAAATTGTAGTATTTGTATTTTTACTGTAGGACATTAGAGCACAATTCTTAATAAATATTTAACTTATTTGCAAACCAATAATTAAAATAAATTAAAATATCCAGGAGAGACTATTTATTAAAAAATACAATGCAGATTAAATAATAATATTTCTCTATAAACTGATTATATAACAACAAAAAAATACGAAATGAATCGAGAATGAGGAACGTGCTCGTGTATTAAATAAATGTGATTGAATATAACTCATTAAGTATTACTGTAACATTACAAATAATAATTTCCCGTAGAATATGTAACGGGTAGAACTCCTATACAAAGTTTATTCAAAATCCGAGCAGGTAAGAATGTCGACCGCGACTCAGTACCGAAGTTATGTGCCATTCTGAGATCTATTTGCGGTAGTTAATCCATTAGTCGGTCTGAATCAATTTCTTACCTTGGGTGTCTTGTCGGTCTCGTCAGGGAACTTGCCACTCTTGTGAAGTTCATGTAAATACGCTAAAAAGAGAAAACATTATTTTTAATTTATTTTACTAAGAAAATCGGTCACCGTGTCTCATCCCGTACATGTCGTAAAACTCTCTTTCTGCTACGCACGATGCACTAGGATTTAGCCTGTATCGTGGGCGCGTTTTACAGACATACATTTTCAAATGCTCAAAACAACCAGATCCGATATATTGGCTCCGGCTGGGATTCGAACCCAGGTACTCTGACCACAAGGGAAAGTCGACTAAGGGTAATGCCTAGAAAATTCCATGGCTTCCGACAGGTGGCACAATATTTTTTCTAAAAATGACATGGATCGAAAATACAGAAATCGGTAATGGGCAGCGACGTCTAAGGTTATGAGAAGTCTAGTACAGTGATTTCACATCCGCCGACCAAGCGTGGCACTGTTGCAAATCCTCCTTACTAATCAATTGGCTGGCACATGCGTCATACTTGTGAACAGGTGCTGTTGGTGGAGGCTGGTCTGCTCGAGTTTGCAATGCATTTCTTCATTTGTTATTAAATCTTGCCTGACATTTTGTCATGGAATGTGCTTTGGTTTTCTGTGAGACTGTACTTTGTAAATTTATTTATAATGTACTTTTGTACTGAAGTTCTTTCGCCTGTTTCTTCTCCGACAGAGGAACCTCATTACGAAACGGTGGTAGATTGTAAAAAAATGACGTTTGACAAACGAAATATATATTTCTTACGTTGAAGAATAAATAATTTCCATGGTAGCTCAGGGGCATGGTGCTCGCCTTTAATTTCATAGTAAGCGAAAAATTGTTTAAAATTCTCTAAAATTGTTCTACAATTTTAAGTGCAGATTCAACACGTGCTTAGCGGTGCAGGAAAACATCATGAGGAAACCTGCATGTCCGAGGAATAGAAATATTTCGAGGACACGCCAACCCGCATTGGAGCAGCACGGCGGACTATTCCCGGCTCCAAAACCCTCTCAGAAATGAGAGGAGATCTGTGCTCAGCAGTGGGACATTTATAGGCTGTTACTTTTTTTACTTTTATCAGGGGCGAATTTCTATGGGCCAATTAGGCCCGGGTCTAGGGCGGCAAAATTTAGGGGTCGACAAAGGTCAGTGAATTTTTTTAGTAGTCGCACTCAATGTGAGTACACGTAGAACGTCTAAAACTCAAAAATGTATCGCATCAGTATGTAAAGACACTGATTGAGATAATTTTATTATTAACAGACTTTCGTTGTGTTTTACTTTAATTTAATTCTTATACGCCATTACATTTTTCGTGCTTTGCAGGGAATAAAAAAATAGGGTAAGAAAAGAACTCGTACAGTTCAGTAAGCGTAACAAAAGTGAAACGTATTAGAAAATTTATAAATTAAATCAAAAGCTCATGGTATTAACAATAATCCATATATCGATAAATATTAAGTAAGAATAAGACCTTGAAATTTTACTCTCATCGCTCAAAAGGTTTTTTTTTACTCACTTCAAAATTATTCCTGTGGTTTATTTTATAACAGCAACGTTAGTTATTTAAAGTTTGAGAACGTGTGTGGGCTCGTTCGGGATAAATTCAAAAATTCATTGATCTATACGAAATTTAGTCTAATGATTTGCGACCTTTTCTTAGGCAGAACTAAATAATGCTTTTGTTCCTCGGCACTTGCAATCGCCGCGTGTAAAAACAAATATAATCTATCTTCTATCTATAAAAATAAAAATCAATTGCCCATGTAATAAATATCATCACTTGAGAACGGCTCTATCGATTTGGCTGATTTTTTTCTGTTGTGTTCAGTCTTAATGTCTCACATGCCCAGCGATTACGCTAGCTCTCAGAGCCGTTCAAACCAAAACACAGTAATGTTTGCACACTACTCATTCACGGCAGAATAACTGGCCCTGCGGTGGTACCTACCTAGACGGATTCCTGCATAGAAAATCTAAAGGATACGAGGTTTGTATGAAAGATTTTTTCCAAGGACTCTATTATAACCAGGGACTCTATTATATATATTTTATTTCTTTTAAAAATGAAAAATTCATTTTTCTTTATTTGAATTCTTGTTTTCAATTTACAAATTCATTTTTAAAAAGCTGCTTGAAGTTACTAATAAACCATCTTTTATGTAAAAGAGTTATTTATTTAAAAAGTTATTAAATGTCGTAAGGCTACCAACTTATTGTTAAACGTAAAATTGTCCATTTTCAGAGTATTAAGATAACAACATATTACTCGAAAATAAAATCTGGTTGTTTTGATATTCTTTTGTTTAATCAAAATACATGGGACATTCTATCAGCAGCTATTTCTATGCCGGGGCCTTAAAAATACGACAGATGCTTTTTCGTCTTGACGAATTGTGACTACCGCCGAGTCGCTGAAACTATATGTTTGAATATTTTCTTCGGAACTGGGAGAAGTTACCCACAAAATAACAGGGTAAAAATTCCGATAGTCACCTGACTGAGACTGTTTTTAAATTGTATTTCAAATAAGCTCTTAAATTATATTTAAAATTTATTTAAGAGACGTGTACTTACAAATTTCAATTCGGAAGGTTTCATTACATTTCTTCATAATGTCCAGTACGCCTATCTTATTGCTGCCGTCGAAGTCCGTATCTTCTTCTTCACATTTTATAAACGAGAATGTTAATAGCAATGTAGTGAAAATAACCAATACTTTCTGCATTTTAGAATTGTCGTAGTCACTATCTAATATAGCATGTTATAGTCTCAGTGTTGGTTATATACGTTGGATATTTTTGATTTACAGAGTTGTTAAACATTTTTAAATGGTAATTTGTTTTAAAATTACTATACTTATTTATACTTGTGATTGTTGTCACTTGGTGAAACTGCATCATTATTAATTATAAGAATAATACTCTTAGAATAGTTGCACAAAAAAAAACGAGTGAGGTGTAATTCTTATAATATAAAATAACAGCCTGTAAATGTCCCACTACTGACCACAGGAATCCTTTCATTTTTGACAGGGCTTCGGAGCTGAAAAAAGTCGTCCGCGTTGCTCTAATGCGGGTATGACTTTAATAAATAATCGTCAACTCCATCTCTGGAAACCCATCTCATCATAAGAAGCCCATTACACCCATACTGAACATTTAGACGGGTTATTGATCCACCTTATGGTGGTTTAGCATACATTACGTTAGCCTATACGAGGTTGCTCCTCGAGAAATTTTCTTTTCACGAGTTATGTGACCAGTCCACTGCCGCTTCAGCTTGCTGATACTTAAGGCCTTGCTACTTAGTTCTGCGGCGACATAATAGCTTCGGAAGCGGATATAAAAAAAAGTAAAGTTTCAACCTATAAATGTCCCACTACTGAGCACAGGCCTCGTCTCATTTCTGAGAGGGTTTTGGAGCTAGGAAGAATCCGCCACGCTGCTCCAATGCGGGTTGGCGGACTACACATGTCTTCGAAATATTTTTAATTTCTCAGACATGCAGGTTTCCTCACGATGTTTTCCTTCACCGCCGAGCACGTGGTAAGTCAGCACTTAAAATTGCAATTGCACAATTTTAGTGGTGCCGGCACCGGGAATCGAAACCCAGGTCACTCGCGTACTATGAAATTAAAAGCGAGCGCCTAGCCCCTGAGCTACCACGGCTCTTCCTGAGCTACCACGGCTCGAAGCGGATATAATCGTTTCAGAATCTACATCGCAGAGAAACCCTGACCCTGCTCATCGGAGATTCTCAGTCACTTCAGGAGTGCAAGATCACGTCGTAGTACCATATGTCGTCACTGGAGACGAGAGAAAATGTCCACAACTTTTTTATCACGATGAAAATTTAGTGATATAAAAGACTAGAAGACTTAACATTGTTTACGATGTAGCATAAATAAAAAAATCACAGTAAATATTAATAAGGTATCAACGAACGAGCAAAAGTAACAAAGACGACTTCATAATTTATAGATTTCAATTTAAAAAAAGGTTTTCAACTTGTGTTTTGAAGAATTATTATCTTTAATGAAGATATATCACGAAAATGATATGCGACTGATTTAATCGCATAATGATTCTCTAATAGGGTAGTTCAAGGAGAGGTTCGTGAAACACCTATTATGTTCGCCTATTATTAGTAACTGAATTGGGGCTGTTAATGCTCTAAATTGGACTCGTTTACTTTGTCCAAAATTGCGGAAGCTGGTAAATTTTTTTTGGTATTTATGTCTGTCTGTAATTTATACCACAGAGATTATTCTGAAATAAAGTTTATCGTATTGTAATGACCGTCTGCAAATGTGACTGTCGGAATATCTGTTATTTCTCTTTTTATCTGTTATTTACTTAGATTTCACAATTTCTTTTCGATTCACAATTCGACTGTAACATGAACAAATTTTAAATTAAATCAATGACCGCCACGCCGGTAAAAATTTCTAAGTTAATCTCTCGAGAATCCGTTTTCTTAAATATCGCAAGATAATTGCATGTCTAAATCAATTCAATGAAATCGCTTTTTTCTTGTAGACTAATTACAAAGTACTTAGTAACGTAGACATTGTTAAGCAAAAGTAACTTAGGTCAAGAAAGGCTTCATTACAGTGGTCATACGAATATTAGAGTATTAGAATTATACCGTATCGTAGCTGCAGCCGTATCAATGACACGGGGCCCCAAGCTACAGGGGACGTATCATCATCATCATCATTATCATTTAAGCCTATCTCTAGTCCAATGCTGAACATAGATTGCCACAAAAGTTTGTAGCTCTCATTTTGGGGGGATTTGCCATAGTTGCCACGCTTTGCAGGCGGGTAGGCAACCGCAGTTTATTTATTCAGATGTTTCAGGAAGATGCTGCTGACCATCTTCGGGTTTTCTTTTTCCCTCTGTCGACTTTTACGACACCCACGAGATGAGATGGGGTGGTAGATACTCTTAAGCCGCGACCACAATTAAAGCAAATATTCGTAAAATTCACAACCTATTATTGATAAGAGGCCCGTAGTGATGAATTATGAAAATATCCTTCCTATTTTGCTTCATGTATTTAATGGCACCAGTTACAACTGCATCAGCTGAAAGAAGCTTTTTTGAGCTTATCCTGATTTAAAAATATCCTGGAATTTCTATAGGACATGACCGGCTGACGAACTTTTCATTATTGTCCATCGAAGAAAAAAAAAATTAGACCAAGTGCTAAGTTTACATTCCTTTAAGGTATTCTAGAAAAGCGTACAGAATATACTATAACCGTCATATACTTGTCGTAAACGGATGGTACCTTAAATCAATACAGTGTAGAATAGGTTGTTGTTGTTTGTGCGTCAAGGTGGTGGTGGTATATACGAGTATGTACAAGCGATTCACTGTCTGGCTCAGAATTTAGCATACACATTTCTTTCCGTATACACCCACTAAGAACGGTTTTTACGAACACTTACTCCTACGCGCTAGTGTTGTATTTTTCTATACATACGAGTACTTTACACTTTACTAACGTAACCTTAGGGAAAGTAGCCCTAAGGATTAACCAGCTGAAGTGGCAATAGGTCGGCCATATAGTTCGTAGAACCGATAGGAGAAGACAGGCTCTAGAGTGGCGACCTCGTACCGGCAACGAACTGCACAATTTTGCGGGAAGTCGATGGTTGCAGGTGGCCCAGGACCGTGTTTTGTGGCAATCTATGGGGGAGGATGATGATGAGTACTTTAAGATAACAATAACTTCCGTTCGAAGCCGGGGCGGGTCAGCTAGTGTAATTATATTGAGGCCGTATCATCTAAATCTAAACTAATATTATAAAGAGGAAAGATTTGATTTTTTGTATGTTTGGTTGTAATGATTTAACTAAAAAACTACTGAACCGATTTTAAAAATTCTTTCACCTATATACAACTACATTATCACCAAATAACATGAGTTGTATTTAATTTAAAAAAAAACCGAGATTCCTACGATAATTGCTATGATGTAACTAAAGGTATCAAAAATTGAATAGTGGTTTGTTATTTTAATTATATTTTTTTTTTATTTAAAACTTTGAAATGCTCTATAATAAATACAGCGGCCACGGTCTCGAACGCCGCGCCGCCCGGTTTCATGCGATTTGGGCATCATCGAGGTGCGCGGCTCCCTTTGCGCAGCGGTCGAGAGCGGTCGTTTTATTTTGCTAACACGACATCAAATTTTGTTAACAACGAAGCTCAGAGCCACTAAATTTTCATGGCTTATGTTCCCATAAATAAAAAATATTTTGGCAACTTAATCTTACCTGACCAAATGCAGATTCGCCGATGAGCATAGTCGCTACAAAACATGTTAGTGAAGGGATTGCTGTTGTTCTGTTTGTCCAAATAAAGTACTAATTTATCTTTCTAATATCTATCTACCCGTGCGAAGCCGGGGCGGATCGCTAGTAGACAATATATTGTATATATACGGCCGTGCTACTGCTTAAACATGTGAGATTTGTGTCAAAACTTTGTTATTTATTACTCGTATTAATAAATTGCATGATAGTAATTAAGTAAACGTACTTTATGTTTAGTAGGTCATAGTACTAGGACATCATATGTCAGAACAGTCACGTCCCGACGTGTGCATGCATAAGCGAAGTATATTATCATATATATGTTGCAGTTTATCACTATGATAATGACGATATGGCTAATCACAATACTGGCGTATGACGATACGTCCAGGCGTTTCACAAAACCACATCTCATGTTACGCCTAGTTTTGAAACATTTCCCAATTTTTTTCGACATCTTTTTAACTTCAACCATCATCATCATCATCATCAGTTCAGCCTATCACTAGTCCACTGCTGAACATAGGCCTCCTCCATAGATTGCCACAAAAGTTTCTAGCTCTCATTTTAGGGGGATTTTGCCTTAGTTGCCCCGCTTGGCAACCGCAGTTTATTTATTCAGATGTTCCTGGAAGATTTTTCGCTCTGTCGACTTTTACGACACCCACGGGATGAGCTGGGGTGGTAGATTCCCTTAAGCCGCTACCACTTAATATTTTTTTTTAATTTAATCTCTACTTGTTATAGAAGTTCTATCCAAGATTCCGCCTAGATAGGTGTCTCAACAGTGTCAATTGCTGTGCCGTGATGCTGTGGTGTGCAAACATTACATACTTGTTTCGTTTTGAAAGGCACTAAGAGCTAGTGTGATTATTGGGAAATGAGACTTAAGAACTGGTGTCCCAGGGTGACGAGCGCAGTGTGGTGCCACACAGAAATGTTCTGGGTGACACAGTATTTATTATGGGCAGTCTTTTTTAAACTAAAGCATGCAGCAAGCACTATTGTGTTTAAATAGAAGTCGGAATAATTATTTAATTAATCGGCAATACGATAGTTCCTTTATACAAATTATTTGTTACTTCCGTCCATTCTATCGTAATCAATTTGTTTTATTTTACTCATAAACGTTTTAATGCAAACTTTGGATATTCCTTATTTACAATCCATTCAACTTTATTTGCAGTAATAAAATTAATGTAGGGTAAGGTTGTTTTGGCCGCTTTAATGGTCGGTCGTGATACGCTTTCCGCATACCTAGTACAAGCTAAACGGATATTATTCTATTTTTTTTTTTGGAGAGGGTATGCGTATGGTTAGTCATGATCACCGCTCATGAAGATTCACAATATCAGGGGAATTCCAAATGCGTTGCTGGCCTTTGAGAAAGGAGTTGGCTCTTTTGTTGCCGGTCCCTAAGTCGTATCGATCCGGAAAACCGATGGCGGCAGCAGGATCAACAAAATGGTCGTGCGCGTAGAAAATTTCTGGCAAAGCGCACAGTAGTGGAATGCCAGTCATCCAGGTGATGTTGTTGAAATTTATGCCTAACGTGACCATTTATTTTTTCAACCAGAGCTCCCTAAGCTTACACCCTAAAATTATTATTGATTTAAAAATAAAAAACACATGTTTATAATAATACTAGCTGATGCCCGCGACTTCGTCCGCGTGGTTATAGGTTTTTAAAATATTCCGTGCCCACGGAATATTTTGAAAACCTATAACCACGCGGATATATATTTGATTTTCCGGAAGAAAAATTATCCTGTGTCCGTCACCTAGATGTAAGTCATCTCTGTGTTAAATTTTGTCAAATTCGGTTTAGCGGTTGAACCGTGAAAAGGTAACAAACAGGCAGAGAGACAGAGAGAGTTACTTTCGCATTTATAATATTGGTATGGATAGTTATGAATGTTTAATAATCTTATATGAAAATATGGACTAATATCGTTTAATCTGGTATCTTTCTGCGCAGATGGCACCAAAAGTAATAATAAAAGCTTAAGGTAATTCGGGTTAACTGTGACATCAGGACATCTGTCACCTCAGTCCTCCCGTGACCATGGTTGCTATAAAGCACTCGAAAGGTCGGGTTAGAAATAGTTAAAAATGTAACGCGATAAAATCCGTAAAATTAGTTTTATTTAAAAAAAAATTAAAATCAATAAATACACTTATTTACTTGAATTAACAAAATTATTGCTCACTGCTCAGTCTGTAAACAATTCATAATTATTAATAATAACAGAAATGATGCATTTAAATTCGACCTTGAAATTTTACTCTCATCGCATCCAAAGACACTTGAAAAATTCAGAGAGTATATTGGTGGGCACAAAAGCAGCGAGACGAAGGCGAGTCCAAATCTCTCGAATGAGGTCTGTGTCCTGCAGTGGGACGTATAGGACCTTACCATATTTTTTTATACTATTATTATGAAGTGGGTAGACACGATTGTAGCATAATTAATGGTTAGTTCTATAGGAAGGTACTAGGGTCTCATAATAGCAATGGAGTTTTAACGCTGGGTGTTTTGGTGATTTTTTTACATTTATGGAATTTAGTGTGTTAGATGTATAAGAATAAAAATGTGTTTATAACACAATTCCGATACAATAGGTAGGCAGAGGCTACACATGTAGCCCACTTTTCGCAACCGCGTGACACGATATTTTAATAAGTGAGACATTTTAGTATTTATTAACAGACAGTTTTAATATTTTTCTTAATATCTTAATACGAGGTTCACAACATTCATGGTTCATTCTTTTACGTCTTTCCCTTAAACCTTATCTATACATATAAATAAAATTAGAGTGTATGTGTCTGTCTGTGACTTCGCAATAAATATTTTTCTTTATCCAAACTCAAAAAACACGTGTTTTATAAAATCATGTATCTGTCTGCTTGTCCGGGCTAATCGCCGAAACAGCTAAAACGATTTTGGCGGGACTTTCATTGACGGGGACTTTTCAGAGAACTAATTTACCTACTTTGTATTTCAGAAATATTTAGGGTTCCTGCGTAAAATCTGAAAAACTATACAAATTAGGTGTTATCCCCGCTTTAATTTGCATTTTGGTCATCATTATTTTCATTCATAGCATCCAAGTATTTCTTTTAATCTATACTTAATATTCAAATCTCAGGGACAGACCCTCCGTCGGTTTATTACCTTTCACAGTTCAACCACTTAACCGATCGTGGCGAAATTTGGCACAGAGATACTCGTAGCTTGCATCCTGGAGACGGACGTAGGATAGTTTTTATTCCAGAAAATCTAACAGTTTCCGCGGGATATTTGAAAAACCTATATCCACGCGGACGGAGTTGCGGGCCTCAGATAGTATCTATACATATAATACATATGTAAACTTTACGTATATTTAAAAATTTTAGGAAATAAATGATTGAGGGAGGCTAAAAATAAGTAACTAAATACATATAGAAATGTTTTTAGAAAAGTATTTCTGTCTGTCTGTCTGTTTATTTGTGAACGCATCACGTCTAAAGTACTAAATTTAATCAAAAGACACAGCAAGAAAATCATAGAGGGTCTTTGATTTATTAAAATCGGTTTATTCTATAAAAAGTTAAGAGTATTTGAAGTTTACGAATTAGTTCGATGATAGTGATGAGTCAATTAAGTCATCTAAGATATGGTAATAAAAGAAGTATAATAAAGTTGTATAGTATTAAACTAACACCTGAACCTGAAACACAGCAAATAAAAAAAAATATTTTCTTACAAAGAACATAATTTATATAAAGTACAATAGTTAATTACGTATTTTCGCATTCAAAGTTAATTAAAATTATCAATAGATGGCGTTGTTATGGATATGACCGTTGTATTACTAAGAGACTCATTTTTTAAAATTGTTAATTGTAAGCAAAAATTTTGATGGTTTTTATGGAAGTGACGCGATGAGTAAAGCGCTTACCTGATGGTATGTTCAACGACTGCTCATTACATTCTTAGACTTAGTAAAGGAGAGAAAGTTAATTTGCTAAGATCCGCATGCATAACGTAAAATGGTGTGTATTACCTAGTTACCTAGTTATAGCACCGCCCGCCCTCCCTCAACAGCGTGCACAAGAAAACCAATACCGCCACCTGGTGCCGCCACCAGTTATCCTCCACCACAACAACACCACCACTAGGTAATACACACCACTGAAGTCGAGAACACGACTCGTGTTTCACCTCAAAACGAAGCATTATGAAGTGATATTGACTCTACGACAGTCAACCGCCGAGAAGGCTCTTCAAAACTAGGTAATACACACCATTTTACATTTTGCATGCGGATCTTAGCAAATTAACTTTCTCTCCTTTACTATAAGGGATTTCCGCAAAGTAACGCCTGATTCTATTAACTGTATTCTTAGACCTACAAAAACACCTTCATTCACATAAAATGGGAAAGTCTGAGTTTCCATCCAGGGAAATGAAAAATGTTATGACGTAAACAAAACATAATATTAAAATTTGTGATAGTATTTACTTTCTTATCCATGCTATGCATTACTGGGTAGGACATAATTTAAATGTGTTAAAACAGATATTTAGTGCTGCAGATATAAATGAATTTGTTTCTTTTACCAGACAGCATGTGTGCAAATTTAATAGGTGCAGGTCGTGATTTGAATTCAATGTAATTCGGTCCATTGCCATGTTCCAGAATTTTATTCCATCTGCCATTGAATATCGTCCGAATCGAGATCAGAATCTCCCTCGGACAGCGAATAGATAATTTATAAAATAAGACGAAGTAACTCTCGTGCAGCGTGTGTACGGAGTATATATGTTACACAGTACTGATATTTGCCTATTTACGAGTAGGTATACTAGCTTGCGGGTATTATACCTCGGACCCGAGTCCGATAAAGCAGTAAAAACCAAAGGCTAACGGCAAAAGCTTCCTCGAATATATTTGCTACCGAACTAAGATAAAGTATAGGTAGGTTGTGTGTGCCATTTAATGAACTTTGGAGTGCGTGTGATAAAGTTATAATTAGTGCAGTAAATTTCACCTGCTCATGTTCAAAACTTGGTTGTCGAAGTTGAGTTTCATCGTCGATGCTCCGTCTATTTGAAAGTTTATATATTTACATCTAATGCGGTGAGATCGACCTTTTAATGTCCTCGATCAGCTCCTTTACTAATACTACTTACTTAATGTAACCCTTACTGCAATATAATGCTAATCTTTAACTCATACTAAAAAAATACCAAACAATCAATTTAAAATGTCAGAGAAATAAAGGACACAAATCATTCAATGATAAGTCAACCTAATATCGATTTTAGCTTAGTCATAAATTCTTTAACATCATTAATAACTTTTCTTTTAGTCATGTACGGAGCGTGACTTTTAAATTAACGCTTTAGGTTTTGATGTTCCGACGACTAGATTTTGATTTATTACATTCATTAAAAATGTAAGTCATCATGTTCTCAAAGGAGTGATTCTGTCACGAAATTTTCAAACCGATCAATTTTCAAAAATAAGTAAGGACTGCTCTTACACTTACTTATACTCAGCGAATTTGTATCTAACATCTATGTAAAAAATATAGTAAATAATATATACTAAATAGTTAATCTATTATAAGGGATTTTTATCAAGTCTTTATAAAGTCCTTCTCATAAGCAATTAGAAAGAATACATTTTAAATAAAAATATTGTATGGCTAGTATAGTCTATTTATCAGCCGTGCCATAACCATGCTAAAACAGGGCCGTCCATTCTATTTTCTAGCTGTGCCATAACTGTGATTCAACTTTAGACGACCTTTGTAGAAGTTATCATAATAACACAATTTTAATGATAACTCCTACTATAATGTTAATCATACTACTATAATAAAGCTGGAGAGTTTGTATGTGTGAACGCGCTAATCTCACGAAAGACTAATCCGATTTGCATTATTATTTTTGAATTATACAGCCCGTTTATTGAAAGGTTCTAAGATATACGACTTTATGCTACATTTTTAGGAGCCGTACGCTGAGCACCGAACAGGGCAGGGTGCACAGCGCAGATAAGTGATCGGCTTAGGTTACGCAGGTGAAATCGCGGTGCACAGCTAGTAAAGAAAATAAACGACCATGTTACACAACTTAATTAATCAAATTATCTCATTTAACAAATCTAGCTTTAATGCGATGTTTGCAGAGATTTTTCAGTCAGATATTTATTAACGGTCTGTTTTAAATCGGAGGTCGACAGCGTCGTTGCGATATTTGTTTTGA
This sequence comes from Luehdorfia chinensis, assembly GCA_019845155.1. Taxonomy (NCBI): domain Eukaryota; kingdom Metazoa; phylum Arthropoda; class Insecta; order Lepidoptera; family Papilionidae; genus Luehdorfia; species Luehdorfia chinensis. The sequence continues at coordinate 2,914,512 of JAHVAK010000551.1, read as the reverse complement.
AAAAAAGAAAGAAAGAAAGAAAATAACTTTATTCGTTGCTACGCTCAATACAAACACATATAAACAAACAATTTAAAATTTATATTGGATTGCAGCAACGAAAAGGACCCGACTCAGCATTATTCTACAGCACAATTGCCGCAGCGCTGTTATTCTGTCGGCACCACTAATATAAAACCTACGAGCAGCTGTTAGACAGTTTAAATTTATGCATGTCATAAAATAACGGAAAAACAAAAAAAAAACTAAAAATATTTTAAATGTATCATACATTTAACACAAAAGTGTAGTTGTAATAAAGATAAAATTCTAAAAAAAACAACAAATAATGAAAAATAAATAAATATATTACTTTTTACTTTGTTGGCAATAGTATATAATAGAAAAATGAAAGAAATAATAATAATAAAAAATATTTATACTATGATATAGTGCAAATTCCTGGACAATGGTGCACATCATTGACCATTGTTTCTAACATATGTAAGAACTGAGTACACTTTTTCACAGACGATGTTTGATATAACAATCAAAAACAACTTGGCGGGCAAATTCAAATGCGTCGTCGGACCACTGTCTTGCCCGCGGGTCCGGGGCTGGGCACCGTTGGTCTATATAGTATAGGTTATTATCTGAAATTGTTACCGAGGCTGTAAAAGAAAATTAGGCTCAAGTGTTACGTACTCGCCATTACGTGCCGCTTTATATTACTCTGCGAATTGTTTTACCGATACTAGTTGTTCAATATTGTTCTGACAAAGAAAATACTTCATTTCTGTGTAGATGATTTGTTAAATTATCTAACAAATAAAATTTTATGGTTAACTGTATTATTTTAATATAATTAATGATTTATTTGAATGAATGACAGTGCTATGGGTGGTAAACGATGTTCTGCCCAGATGGGCATTTCATCATCTATTTGACTCTGATAGAATGTTCAGGGCACAGGCGATCTTTCGACAAATCACGAGCAAAAAAAATAGTTACTTTTGTAAAAATGCAATGTATCCAGAAAAACATATTAGCTTTTAGTGACATTGATAAGAAATAAAAAAAAATCTATCTATTATGCAATATATTTGTGAATATCACAATATTAATTTTTAAATAAAGGTCAGATTTCAGATTATTCTCTAATTCTATGCCATACATTTTAATTAAATTTTTCTTTTTTAATAGGTCGGGGAAAAAGTATTTTGTTTATAAGAGTAGTATGTATAAACTTGTAATAATATCTCTTTGGGTGTACTATTTGTATCTGACTGGTTTGGATGACATTAAAAACATTACATTAAAAAAAAAGACACAAATTATGATTTCTTATATTTACGCGAACACTACTCATTTAAATGAAACTAATTTTTACGGATTTTATCGCGTTTAATATTTAACTATTTATAACCCGACGTTTCGGGCGCTTTACAGCTCCCATGGTCACGGGGGGACTGAGATGACAGTTGTCCCAATGTCATAGTAACCCCGGAGTACCTTCAGCTTTTAATTATTATTTTTACATAGGCCAAACAAGAAGATCGATAAAAACCCGCGTAAAAGAACACATAGCTGACGTGAAGCACCGTCGTTCTAGGAAGTCTGCAGTCTGTGACCATGTTCTGGATCATCCCAACCATTACATCAGATTTGATAGACCACAAATCCTTGCAAAAGAACACCGATTCCTACCAAGGATGATTCGCGAGGCTATTGAAATTAAAAAACATCCTAATTTCAATAGGGAAGATGGTTGGGTATTACCACCGGCTTGGGATCCTATTATTAATAAAATTAAATCAAAAACCAAGCATACCACTGCAAGGCTTCAAGACACAGTAAGCTCTTTCTGCGTAGATCGGACTAAAAATAATAATTAAAAGCTGAAGGTACTCCGGGGTTACTATGACATTGGGACAACTGTCACCTCAGTCCCCCCGTGACCATGGGAGCTGTAAAGCGCCCGAAACGTCGGGTTATAAATAGTTAAATATTAAACGCGATAAAATCCGTAAAAAATAGTTTCATTTAAAAGACACAAATTAGTAAAATGTTGTCTCCAGCTATTTTTCATTTATTTTTCGTTCTGTCAAAATGAAGAAATTCAAAATGGTGTTTTATTTTTATTACGAAAATTCCTTAGTCCTCGGAGTGATAAGGGAAAAGTTTCAATTTCGTTAGCAATGACTCTCTAAATCTCCCGAGAAAGTTGTTTGTGAATGCGCTGGTTAATTAAAAGATTAAATACTCAAACTTACTACAAAGTCTAAGAACAGGTCAGTTAATTAAGGTTTATTGCGATTTTTATAATACGCCTTGTGGTGGCGGTTCCAGAGAATCTCCCACCCCATCCTATCCCGTGGGTGTCGTAAAAGTCGACAGAGGAAAATAAAAACTACGAGATGGGCTGCTGCATCTTCCTGGAACATCTGTATAAATAAACTGCGGTTTCCAACGTGCTTGCCAAGCGTGGCAATTATGGCAAGATCCTTTCAAAATATGAACTACAAACTTTTATGGCAAATGAGAGAGGCAGTGTTCAGCAGTGGACTAGCGGCTGCAATGATGATGCGATTTTTATAAATGACAAATCCACGAACGAATCGTCCACGAGAGTCATTCTTATAGAATTAACAGCGATTTGAGAATAAAATTTCAAGGCCGAATTCGATCATCGATTTCGTTCATCGTTTCTGCTATGCTCAATTAATTATTTATCGATTAATTAACAATTGTTTATATACTGAGCACTTATTTGACCGTGCCGAATATTTTTGTTAAAAAGTTTAAGTAAAGTTTCAGCCTATAAATGCCCCACTACTGAGCACAGGCCTCCTCTCATTTCTGAGAGGGTTTTGGAGCTAGGAAGAATCGGATCGGCATCGAATGCGGGTTGGCAGACTAAACTCCACATGCCGCAGGTTTCCTTATGTTTTCCTTCACAGCTGAACACGTGGTAAATCAGCACTTGAAATTGCAATCGAACTCAGGTCACTCGCGTACTATGCAATTTAAGGCGAGCGTCCGGCCACTGAACTACCGCGGCTTTTTTCTGGGTAGATCATCGGACCAACAATAATAATTAAATGCTGAAGATACCCCGGGTTAACTATGACATCAAGACGTCACACAGAGTTTATCTTTGTGAAATCTTTATGCAGTCTTCTCTTCGTGTTAAAACTCTGGTATTTGACGTATTATTTGTTTTGGTGGCAGGGTAATAAAGTATTCTACTTAAGTATTATTAGGCTAAAGTGTAAGTTCTGTACCGGGGCGCGCAATCCGGAATGAAGAGCCAAATAAATTAGCGGGGTACTCGCAAACTGCCACCAGACTGCGAGCGACTCCGACGGCTTTCCCTTGATGCAAGTTTAATTCGTGTCACACACTGCGGTACCAAACTATAAGTAAAATAGCCGGTTAACAAGTATTATCATATATATTAATACAATAAGAAATAAAACATATTAAACCATGCAGTTAATCTGTAACATTTTTTCTTGATTTTATTTATATTTTTAAAAACGAAGCCGGAGAAATCCTACAGTGCACAGTAGGATTTCTCCTGTGTCGCGCGTGCGTTTTACAGACAAACTTCACATGCACAACCAGACACCAACCAACAAATTGTAGTCAATTTTGTTTCATAGTATTCATATATTTTTATTATTGAGCTAAAAATAGATCATCATCGCTTTTTATTGAATTTCTATTTTATAATTGGATAACTTTATTAATTTTCAATACAGCCATCTACCTATACACTATTTATTTCACTATTCATGATAACTTTTGTAATAAATGGTGTGATAATGTACTTGTGGATGAGTATTTTTTACGTGTATCTGTCATTTTGTTCTATGCCACCTTTTTGTACAGTCATTGATTGGTATGTCCCATAGGTTGACTGGTATATAATGCATATATCAATAATTCCGCTTCTTGTACCTATGTTAATATATAGTTAATAAAGACTAAATAAATAAATAATGCTATAATTAATACCACAGTGCGATTATTCGCACGGGCACACTAGTTTAACGTTAAGTTGTTTATATTTTTTATAAATTTTACTCATGACCCCGTATAGTTTATGCGTAACGTTGTAAAATCAAACCAATTAATTAGAATACCGTAATACGTACATACATACAGTCAACAGAGACCACATCCGTAGCCCAATTATCGCCCCCGCGGGAAACAAGACGTGACAGTGGAACTCAGGATCTTCTTGTTCTGCATTATATAATCTGCATACTATGTGGTTTAATTTTATAATTCTGAACTTAAAAAAAAAGGATTTGTATCACAATTATTATAAAATAAATATAGACCTCACCTTAAATAACACGTTATACGGAATTTAATGGTTCAGTACGAATTAAATATTAAGCAATTTACGCGTGTTAATTTTAAAATTTGAACATTTTGTCCGGGATAGGTCTCACACCGCATGAAAATAAATATTTTGGTATAAGTAGACTGCTTGTTGAACGTACTGACTCTGTGTCCCTTAAAATAAAATACTTCTCCCATCTGCGATCGTATTTTACAAGTAGATAGATGCAATAGACTCTTGCATGGTTAACTTCCTGCAACTTGAACAAGTTTGTAAGAGGTTAAAGCTTTACCGTCTATAATTAAAAGTATATCAGACTACTCGTTGAAAACAAAAAGGCGAATATTGATGAAACATAATGAAGCGACGGAGTCTCAAAACTTGATCTGTAATTTACTAACAGAATAAAAAGATAACTTGGGAATTCATCACAATCACACATACAGCTCGCCGTGTAGTGGCGGGTTAAGAGAATCTACCACTCCATTTCATATCGTGGGTGTCGTAAAAGTCGACAGAGGGAAAATTAAAACCAGAAGATGGGCAGCAGCATCTTTCTGGAACATTTTAATAAAAAAACTGCGGTTGCCAACCCGCTTGCCAAGCGTGGCAATAAAAAGACAGCAACTCAGCTAATCTAGTGACTCCGATGTACACTATTACACTAAGTAACACATTAGGGAGACCAATTCAATGAATCGTGTTCACCTGCACAGTAGATAGTGGTGGTAGGATTCCATGGCAGGAATCCGTGTAGGCAGATACCACCACACGGCCCGTTATTCTGGCGTGCAGTAGTAGTGTGCAAAAATTTGGGTGTTTAAGTGTGTAAGCTGATCATTAATAGTATTGTGGATGAATCAAATCGGGACGCCGATGCTATCCAATATCACTATTTTCCTTTCGCAATTTATTTATTAAGTATAAAACTGTAAAAGCAAAATTTTACACGACCGTAGCTGGACTGCGTCGATAGTGGTGAATAAAACATTTTGCGTAACATTTTCCGCGTGCGAACATTCATCACGCGGCGATATCGCATCGTGTTGACAGCATTGTTGGCATGAAAACATGAATATAAAACAAATTTTGTTCATTTATTATTGGTGATATACTCGTAATTAGAGGTGGTGGCGGTAAAAGAGAGTCTGCTTCCTTTTTTTATTGGATAAAGCGACTAGGATGGGCACATGTTCACCTGATATATAACAGATCTGTATTACGCAGAATATTCCTGTGTGGCACCACACTACGCCCGTCGCCTTAAGACTAGACCTGTGGTTACAATAGCTCCCAGTGCCTTTCGGACTGAAACACAGTAATGTTTGCATATTACTGCTTCACGGCAGAATAACTGGTGCCCAGGTGTGGTACCTACCTAGACGGATTCCTTCATAGGAATATGTACCAGTAACCTCCATTTCATGCTGTGTGACATAAAAGCCGACTAAGGGAAATGCCAATAAAATATAATGGCTTCCAGTAGATGGCGGAACTACCGTTTCAAATTTGCCAGATTATCAATATCCATACCGCTGACAGGCAGCGTCCGAGTCTAATGTGCAAGATGTCTGGTACTAATATCGCCAATAAACACTGGCAAGCGAGGCGATTACTGCAAATAAACACTGGCAAGCGAGGCGATTACTGCAAATAAACACTGGCAAGCGAGGCGATTACTGCAAATCCTTCCTACTTGGGAGGCTTATGTTCAACAGTGGAGTATGTTGAAAGAATAATAAATTATTTACTGGTGCAGTTCAGATCTTCGACAATAAAGGTCATAAACAATTAGACAATGCAGGACTACAGCAACAAAAAGGTATCCATCTTCGTCGATTCAGCCTATCACTAGTCCACTGCTGAACATAGGCTAACTCCATACATTGCTACAAAAGTTTGCAGCTCTCATTTTGGGGAGATTTTGCTATAGTTGCCTCGCTTGGTTCGCAGGTTGGCAACCGCAGTTTATTTATTCTGATGTTCCAGGAAGATGCTGCTGCCCATCTCTAGGTTTTAATTTTCCCTCTGTCGACTTTTACGACACCCACGGGATGAGATGGGGTGGTAAATTATCTTAAGCAGCTACCTAACGGTATTTGCAGGATAGCAAAACTCAATCACGCCTTTTTAAAATATGTGTCTGTCTGTCTGTTTGTTTGTCCGAGCTAATCTCTAAAACGGCTGAATCGATTTTGACGAAAGTTTCATTGGTAAGTAGAGGACATTTTAGAGAGTAATCTAAGCTACTTTTTATTTCGGAGATATTTACGGTTCCTGCGTAAAATTTGAAAAATCTGTAAAAATTAGGGGCTATGTGGTTGGGCGTGTTACACGCGGCTTTAATTTACTTTTTGGCCATTATTACTTTAGTTCATGGAATTTCTCCGAATATTAATAAGTGACTTAGAAAATTCATAGCTCTTTTTTTAGTCTTCACCACAATAAAGCTTCACAGTTTGTAGATTTGAACGCACATATCTCAGACTTGAAATTTATTTTTGTGTTAGATAGTTAGTTTATTAAGCAATTATATCGTCGTCGTTTCAGCCTATCACAAGTCCACAGCTGAACATAGGTCTCCCCCATAGATGACTACTAAAGTTTGTAGCTCTCACTTTGGGGAGATATTGCTATAGGTCCTGCAAATTACCATATGAGATTTCTAAAAAATGTTTATTGCGAAACCACAGACAGGCATTTCAATTTTAATTATTTGTTTAGTTGAAGAAATCAAAAAAACGTGGCTTAAATTTTTTGTATTGTATTACAAAATCTTTTTCTAATTGAAGAAACGGCAACGTGTTAGCTTTTGAGTTCATTTTCTAGGCGTCTGCAGTGTCACAATTTCTTTTCTGCAACTGATGCTATAGTCAACTCGCTTATCTGGAAATAAAATACTTTTATTATTTTTTGTGAACCAAATATTTGGCACCTTCCTCGTGTTTTGTTGGCGCTAAGAACCGTAAACGGCCACGTAGATATATTCGGAGGCACTGCCTATCAATACGAGTACACTACACCAGATGTAATTTCACAGGCGAAACGTGCTTGTTAAAAAATAACATATAAACTATGTAAGTGATATTTACTGGTAGTAGGATTTCTATGCAGGAATCCGTCTAGGTAGAATATATTGTGCCATGAAGCAGTTGTGTGCAAACATTACTGTGTTTCGGTCTGAAGGGCACTGAGAGCTAATGTAATCACTGGGCATGTGAGACTTAAGAACTGACGTCTCAGGGGGACGGGCGCAGTGTGGTGCCACTCAGAAATATTTTGGTTAGTCAGCGCAACGTCGGCCCGTTGTAATGCTGTATCAGCATTACTATGGCCGGACTTTGTACTTACTATCAGGTGAACGATCTGCTCGTCTTGTCACAATCTCTAATTAAAAATACGGGAATAAAAATGTTAAATTTAACAAATTAAATAAATCTTTTAAAACCCTACTGCAGTGTGGAAAAAGAATCACGTTCTGTGTTCCTTCTTAAAGCAAGCAACCTTTAATATGTATGAACCAAATGATAATTTTTAGAATCTATCACAGATTCATACTACGGTTCGTCTGACGAAGAAGAAACAGGCAAAATAAAGTCCTTTGATATTCTCTTTTTTGTCACTTAATTGTAACTAAAACAAATTCATTGCATACATTTACTAAGAATAGTCTCATAGACATCCGAAGCACGCTCTATGACAAAATTTTAAATTAAACGTTAAACCTGTGGCTGCTCTTGGAAGTGAAAGGCCACTGAACTCTAAGGGACGTTGGGAAGCCCTATTTTTATGCGAGGGTGATAAACGGGCTTAGCTCATTTGATGGTGAGTTGGTTGAGTTTACGTTCTTTTTTGTTTTATCTAAACCTTGATTTTGTCTGTTTTATCTCATCGCGATTATGTCGAATCGGTTTAAATGACAGCTGAATAAAATTCAAAAAATACAGTGATTACTTTATCTAAGAATATGAAAATAGGACAGAGTCAATAAACTGCTAAAGATATAGTTATAGCAGTTAGATAATAATTTTGATAGAGTTGGTCACGGAGGTTCTCATATTATACAGGTCGTCATCCATCAGATATGGAAAGGTAGGCATGTATAACATAAACCATTATAATATCCCACTATCATATTTCTAACGCATAAACTCTATAAGTCACGCGAGGATTTTGATGGAAACTAAATATCATATAAAGAGTCTCTGGAATTTGAATGTATTTATGTACCTATTAAAGTCGACCCTATTATAAGTACATAGTTTTTTGGGGCAAGCTAGCAAGAGGCTCAGCTGATGGTCCGCGGAACCCTATCGACAATAAATATCCATAACACCAAAGGAATTGCAGGTGCGTTTCCGAAAGAGAAAGGAGCAGGATGATTTCTTGTTACTTTATCATCATCATCATTTCAGCCTATCACTAGTCCAATGCTGAACTTAGGTTTCTCTCACGCTTGGCAGGCGGGTTGGCAACCGCAGTTTATTTATTCAGATGTTTCAGGAAAATGCTGCTGTCCATTTCCTGGTTTTCATTTTCTCCTTGTCGACTTCAATGACACCCTCGGGATGAGATAGAGCGTTAGATTCTCTTAAGTCACCATCAAACGGCACCGCCGCCACCACACAGCACTCTAGGTACTTATGGTAAAGAAATGATTGCTTACATTAATATGCGATGGAGTCGACAGGACATAGAGTACGACATTTGCAATATCAGTTGGTTGCAGCATCGATACCTCTGTAGGAGGGAGATTTTGCTGCGCCATCTTGGTATTTACGAGGCCAGGAGAAATACTCTGGAACAAGCGTGCAAGAAAAATAAACACCGAAATAATCGTTGTCCTGTAGAATTGGATCATTCAAGATGTGTGTTATACGCAACCAATACTTATATATCTTACCTTACCTAAAATAAAAGAACAATTGGTGTTCATAGGCCTCTATGAGAGAATTTACCATAAACGCCCCGCTTGGCAGGCTGACATACGAAACACCTCAAACTTGTTCTTGTTCCCTTTTTTGTGTCTCAATAAAACATTTTAATAGGAAGCACGTCTACTTTTGACTTACTTTTACCTTTTTACTACTTTTCAATATAAGACTTAAAACTTATTGGAACACAAGGCTTCGCGCGCTTGCTTGTTTTCGGTGATGTAATCGCTGTTAGCCTTTTGGCTTTTACAGCTTCATCGGATGCTGTGCTCGCGGGCCCGGGGCCCGCGTGCCAGGTTTGGTTTGACCCAAACATAAATACATAAATATAAACTCCTACTAAACATCTAAATTCGGATCGTTGCGTTCGCTAGCGTGCTTGCGCTACTGTGAATATCTCCATAAGATTATTATCTTAAGTCATCTAATGACCGTCCGAGGGAGACTGCGGGCCTCCGTTCGGACTGTCGACTTGTATGTCGGTAACTCTGAGCGGTGAGAACCGCCCTGAAACACGGGTGTATCTAGTGTACGCGGTGTTATTAACGATAGCTGCGCGCCGCTCTCTACGGCGGTCGCGCGACGTTGTGCGTGTGATGTTAAAACTATTAACTGTGTGTACAGTGTTGTTCGGATCGTGGCTGACCGTATCGTGGTCAGGGAGTGCTGAGAAGTCCGTGTCGTCTAGCACATTTCGCGGGCGACGTTTGCGTTCGGTCGCGTTTTTGTCGGATCGATAATTCGCTGCTTTAACCACCAGCGGGCTTGGATGAACCGCGGCTTTTTCGAAAAACCGCCGTGATACTTCTCTGAAGTGTTCAGAGAGTACGGGCATTTCACAGTCGCTGTGAAGGTCTACATTGCGTTGGTACCAGCCGGCTCCGGTGGCACTTCGCAAGAATCTATTTTGCACCGTCTGCAATTTCTTTATATGGTTGCCCGTCGCGTGTGCGAACGCGACGTATGCATAGGCCATTACGGGTCTAATGCATGTCTTGTAGAGGCGAAGTTTGTGTCTGTGGCGTGTACTACTGAAAACAACCCCGGAGTCGAACCCGCACAATAGCCGCAGCGCACTGAGACGCGCATAGCAACTCGCCGCGCCTAGCAGATACATAACGGTGAATTATGTACGAACTCCACACCTGCGCGAGCGCGGTTCCCCCGCGCCAGTCCGCAGCTACATCCGACGCGAAGCGCACGTCGCTTTTCTCGCTTGCCGGTCTAACTTTGCTTACGCTTGCTATCCTTATTTTATAAATTTTAATTTTGCTTTGTTTAATAATCAGTTCTTTTATATAGTGTTCTATCTTTCTTCCAAATTATTTTTAGTGCTTAAGACTTTACCTTCTGTATATTATTGACTATTACTGTTAACAATTATTTAATTCGTGTTGTGACTTATTGTAATAACAATAAACTTTATTATTTATGTAGTGAACTTTTCTATTGACAATACCCATTCACCCATAGTGTCTTAAGCACATTTTGCTTGAAGAGCAAGTTAACGGATATAGGCGGCTTGCGATAAAAGCCGCCCTGTTACGCACGTTCTTTATGTGATCAGCGAACGACATCGCTGCGTCTAACGTGACCCCGAGGTATTTGACGCTCTTTTCCCAGGGAATAGGGCGTCCGAACAGGGTGATCGAGCCTAGCTGATTATTGCCGATTGTGTGGTAACGTCTAGCTGGCTTAGGCGTGCCCCTCGAGAAGTATATCGCTACACTTTTCTCGGGGTTTACCTCTATTCTCCATTTCCGGAACCATTCGCCTAGGCGATCGGCTGCGGCTTGGAGCTGAATCGTTATGCGGCCCTTGTGCTTATCGGAGTAATACAGGGCCGTGTCATTTGCGAAAAGCGCAAGATTGACTTTAGGGTCTTTAGGTATATCGCTAGTGTATAGCGAGAACAGGAGTGGGGAGAGGCAGGAGCCCTGAGGGACACCCGCACGGAGAGGACGGCTTGAGGAGCGCGTTCCCTCTACCCGGAAGCGGAATAGGCGATTGGACAAGAATGCTCGTATGATGTTCACGAGTCTGTCCGGCACTTTCGTGTGATACAGTGTTGAGTGCACGAGTGTTCGGGGCGAAAGCCGAACTGCTAGTCTGGTAGAATATTATTATTTAGGACGTAGTCTTTTAATCGACTAAGAATTATTCGCTCATAAATCTTGGCCATCGAATTGAGGAGACTTATTGGGCGATAATTGGCTGGGATGTTCTTCGGCTTGTGAGGCTTCGGAATACCTATAACGTCCGCTTCCTTCCAGTCGTCCGGGAAGGAGCAGCTGGAGAGGAGCGCGTTGAAAATACTAACTAACAGACACAATAGCGGCGTAGTTAGACATTTGATCACCCTGTTGTTTATGTCATCGAGGCCGGGTACGGATCGGTTTTTAAGATTTTTAACAATCTTCATGACTTCGTCGAGAGTCACTGGAGTCAGTGGTTCGCCCACTGGTGGTATGGCAGCCCTGCGTTCGAGTTCCGCGGCCACCTGCTGCAGGTGGTCGGGATCCGCAGGCGCGAGAGACGGAGTGCATTGGCTCTCTAAACTGTCTGCGAGGCATTCGGCTTTTTCGCTGTCGTCGAAGGCAAGCGAGTTGTCGTTCGATCTAATAAGTGGCGGCATGGGTGCGACCGGCTCTGCCTTGAGAGATCGTGCCAACTACCAGTAGGCAGTGTGCGACGGCTCGATTTCTCGAAGCATAGCGTCCCAACTGTCGTTAGTGTACTCAGATAAGCGCTCTTTGTAGGAGGCGCAGTCTGAGTCTATTCTCGTCTGTTCTATATCTGTCGTGCGCTTTGGCCGCACGGTTCTTTTCTCTTATCAGGCGTCGGAGGTCCGCCGGTAGATTACAGCGTCGATCGCTCGACACCGCAACCGTCCGGGAGGATTCTCCGACGACTGTTTTGAGATGACTTGAGAATGATTTTATCGCTCGACAGGCTACCTCTGGCGAGTCGATAATATCTGGGATTTCATCCAAGTGCTGGGAGCTCGTTGCCTCGAGTTTGACCCCGAGGGTACGCCAGTCCACAATGGTTTTGGTCTAAGTGACCTCACCATTTGGCCGGCCCAGCTTAAAAATGACCGGACGGTGGTCCGACTCAAGTTTGTGAAGCGTAACTATAGAGTCTATTGCTAAGTTCACGTCCTTAATAATGGCTACATCTAAAATGTCCGGCTGCTGACTTAATTACGCCGGAACTCTGGTTGGTGTTTCGGGAGCTATAACGTTTACGTTATGGCTCTCCGCTAAGTTATATAGTGTATTACAATTCCAACTGCCGTGCTTGCTGTTCAAGTCTCCGGCAAGAATAACAGAACGGCCTAAGTCTAGTAGAGATTTTAAGTCTGCTTCTAATAATTGTTTGGATGGCGAGAGGTAAACTGATGCTAGTACAAGCGGCCTGTGGCCGGTCATTGCTAACCTACACGCGGAAGTTTCAATATTGACTAAGTCGGGTGTATCGAGCGCGATACAGTGCAAGGACTTTTTATAGTAGATCAGAGTGCCGCCTTTCGCGGTCGCTCTGTCATTACGGCGGCGAAGTTTGACGAGCCCTGAATTTTGGGCTCTGCGGTTTGAGGCGCGGGCCGTGAAGCGGCTGCGCTCTTCTGCGTCATGGGCAACGGTTTTGTTCATGCGTTCGGCGCCGGCGCGGCGCTCTGGCTTTTGCTCTGCCCGGTAGTCCCGTTAGCGGGACCGGGTTTCGCTGCGGCCGGAGCGAGCGCGGGCGTTGGTTTAGGCGCGGGTTTAGACGCGGGCTTAGTTGCCGGTTTAGGAGCGGGTGTTTGAGGCTGCGTGGCCCCGGGGTCCTTCCTACGGCCGTTTTTCTTACCTCCCCTGCGCTTCTTACTCTTCGGCGCTCTGTCACACCCGCGGTAATTCGCAGGGTGTCCCAGCTCGCCGCAGAGTATGCAGCTTGGGGGTTCTTGCGCTTCGGGCGTGCGAGCGCAATCTTGGGTGCCGTGATCCCCGAGGCATTTTACGCAACGAGGGCGGGCAAAACAATTACGGGCAGAGTGTCCGTACAGTTGGCATCGGTGGCACTGGCCAATGACGTTCTTCCGCGAGCGAGTACGTGTGGAAACTTATATTCTTTCCACGCAAATGGCTAGTGACGGCCCTGAAGTCGCTAACTGTGCTTAGGTATACGCGGATACCTTGCACTGCCGTCTGCGCCTTCGGGCACACAATTTTCTTACTTGTCATCCATAATGACAGATCGTTCCATTGCGCCTTATCCTGTAGGATTATTGGCGGAGGCGCTTTGTTCGTTTGCGCCGCGGGATGCGCGGGCAGTGACTTTTCTATTGTCTTGCGGCTGTTGGACACGCCCTTTTTGGCCGGGTTCCGAGAGGCGGACGGCGATGCGGTATCCGAGTTAGGCTCGGAATCCGCTTTCGCGGCGCGTTTCTTTGCTTTGCGCGCGACGACGGTGAAGCCGTCGTCGGGAGCATTTCCGGATTCATCGCAATCCATGTCGGATCCCTCGTCCGAAAGGGCCGCGGGCCCAACAATGGATTGCGATTCCCGGAAGGGAAGCGCAATCCATTCCAACAATCCACACCAAGGTGAGTGTTTGGTGTTTTATTGCACCCACTAGCGGCGGTTTTATTGTCCGCAGGTGCATTCTTAACAGACGATGACAACACGGTCGGCACGGTCTTTTTATTGCCGGTGATTACGCCTGGCACTGTTTCGCACACAGGTGCGGATGCGTCATCTTGCGCAGGTGTCGGCGCGGCCGGCTCTACAGCTGGCGATGACGGGCTGTTGGAGTCAAACGTTGCTACGCGACTCCTAAGCAGATTTTGGGTTTCTGGACGAATTCCAGAGATTTCCTCCGACATGACGCAATGGGCGTGAAACTGCGCCCAGATCTCGGGGTGCGCGGCGCGCAAAAACTCCGCGAGTTGTACACACTCCGGCGTGGGGGCACGGGGTGTCGCCATTTCGATGGTTCGAGAGGCGGTGTGTACAAAAATGCAAAAAATTCTTATAATTAACTCACCTAATGCCTTACGCTTTAGGTGCGTGAGGGTGTGTTCCTAGCTGTTGCCTAGTGCAACAAGCGGACACGAAATACAAAGCCGCCTCTGAGGCGAGATGTGTGTATGCACTCTACTCACGGTTTTACCCAGCAAGCCGACGCAACGCACTGACGAAACTTTCTCGTTCGCACACCACAAAGCACAACACTTCCACTTCGAGGGACACGATCGGCGAAGGCACGTACGACGAATAACCAAACACACCGCTACGGGAGCGGGTGTTGGCCACTATCCACAACTTTAACAACTGGCTTTTACAGACTGCTGTCCATAACATATGCGAGCTGTTAGCTTGAGTGCGCATGGAGGGCGGTCGGAAATAGGTCCGTTCTGCACCAGAGCGCGAGAGCGAATGTTTATCAGGCTTCGCGCGGAGCGCTCGATGGCGCCGCGACCCGGCGACGGTTGTACAACTCGTGGGTGCTGTGTCTCTGTGTTCTTCAACTCGTCTCGCTGTCCGCAACAGTCGTGATAATTTGGGTTCAGCAAATTTGAGATCGTTTCACCGCCATCTATCGGATCGCCGAGAAATTTAAGGCATTACCTTGCCTTTCCTTGATTTTTGCTATATTAACGAGACGACAAGGGATACTAAATTCTTGTATGCCGCAAGCACACGGCTTTACTTTTCTATATCGTGAATATAATACAATATACTCGTATTATCGCTGTCTATCGATCTCGATCTCTTCGAAGGGATATAAATTAATAACTACTAAAGTTATTGATACAAAATTTGCACAGAATATTGGAATTAACCCTTGGACTATCGTAGTAATACTACTTAGTAAATTAGTAATTTAAAAATTATATATTTATATATTTTTTATTGGATATAGTAACGAAACGAACAAAACGTTAACCTAATGATTAGTGCAACGTCTGCCCATTACAAATGCTGTGTTACTTAGAACTGATGTGTGACGCCACACTGCGCTTGTCACCCTGGGACATCAATTCTTAAGTCTCATATGCCCAGTGATTACTCTATCTCTCAGTGCTGATCACTATCACTAGTCCACTGCTGAACATAGGCCATCCCCCATAGATTGCCCCAAAAGTTTGTAGCTCTCATTTTGTGGGGGATTTTGCCATAGTTGCCACGCTTGGCGAGTTGGCAACCGCAGTTTATTTATTCAGATGTACCAGGAAGATGCGGCTGCCCATCTCTAGGTTTTAATTTTCCCTCTGTCGACTTTTACGACACCCACGGGATGAGATCGGGTGGTAGATTCTCTTAAACAGCTACCACACGGCATTTGCAGGATAGCAAAACTCAAACACGCGTTTTTAAAATATGTGTCTGTCTGTCTATTTGTTTGTCCCGGCTAATCTCTGAAATGGCTGTATCGATTTTGCCGAAAATTTCATTGGCAAGTAGAGGACATTTCATAGAGTAATCTAAGCTACTTTTTATTTCGGAGATATTTGCCTGGCTAAAACCGGCGAATATGTAGTATGTATATTTATAAATGTACATTCTAAAATTCTATCCAATATTACCAACATTTCAAAGGTACATTGAAACAAGTATGCTTGCTTTTATTTCAGTAGTTTTATTCAGTATGAAATAAAATCAAGCATACTGCTCGTGGGAACGCAAAGGGGGAATAAGAATTATTTGACTCGTACCAAAATGGCGGCGAGGTGGTTCGCCACCTGACACGTCTCGTTTCCTGCGGGGGCGAAAAGTGGGCTACGTGAGTGGCCTCTACCTACCCCTTATATGGGAAAAAGGCATAACTGTATGTATGTATGAAATAGGGGATAAGGAGGGCTAAAACAGGGCTTAAAGTTAAACTGCGTTAAATTTGCTTTACAAGTTACAAATTAAGAGTCGTAATTACCCGTCACACCACGCGGGTACAGGGCGAAAAGTGGGCTACTGATGTTGTCTCTGCCAACTCCAATGGGAAAGAGGCGTGATTGTATGTACATATTGAGCTCTAATTAAGTTGCTGTTGCTATTCGAAAATTTTTTTTTTATTATTTACCGTAACTTTGATTTTGTTGTTGAAATCAGCTAGCTCGTTGAGCAGTGAGGTCGTGAAAGCGGTTACTGCGTGCTTGGTGCTCGGGTAGACGTTGAGGACTGACTGGAACGGTATGTAGTGGCCGGCGAGACTGCGAACATTATTTGTTGTCTTCGTTAGGGATTTTTTATTTTTATTTTATACTATTTAGCCGAGAGTTGTACGACAGAGTAGAATAGCACCTACCTCTTTCCTGTCGAGTGTTCGAGTTGTCGTAAGAGACGACTAAGGTATTTTACGGACAGCCTTTATTTGTGTAGAATAACACCATTGTATGCAATGCTGTCACTATACTGCTTTAAAAAAATACTCGTAACATAATAGCGGCGACGTGGTTCGCCACCTCGCGTCTCGTTTCCCGCGAGGGTGAAAAGTGGGCTACGTGAATGATCTCTACCTACCCCTTATACGGGAAAAGGGCGTGACTGACTTCAACTACATATAGACAAAATGTATGTAGGCGGACTTAATCCCATAGGTTTCTCTACCGGTCTACCGGTCTATTGGTGATGCAGAGACAGAATGAAGCAGGTGTAAGGTTAATGGAATAAGGGTACAAAGCTGTAATATATAGTATATATAGTAAATGAATAGAAAATTCTTCTAAAATCTAGAATTTTGTGAAAATATCTTAAATATTATATATAGTTTTTGAGTAGAAAATGACGAGACAAGAAAAACGTTCATCTGAGGATAAGTGCAGCATCTGCCCATAGTTCACTCAGTTCGGTGCTCAGTTCTGATGTCTTATATGCCCAGTGATTACACTAGCTCACAGTGACCTTCAGACCGAAACACTGTAATGTATGCACACTACTGCTTCACGGCTGAGTAACTGGCGCTAGGGTGGTACCTACCTAGACGGATTCCTGCTTAGAAATCCTACAACCAGTAAAACAAATTAGATTTAGTCCAGTTTCATAACTTTATTGATTTTTTAACTTCGAAATACAGCTACTACGTCACTTATGCACGATCACGTATTCTTACAGTTTTTAAAGAAAATTGTTATAGCATGTTAGCATGCAATTAAATCTATGCGGTATTATGTTTTACATACTTTTTATACTTTGAGTATGTCATGAGTTGAGTATGTCATGACTGTAGTAAAAGTTGATTAAGGGAAATGCCAGGAAGAAATCGTATGCTTTGATAGAAGATGATTGTAAAGTGTGAAGTGTCTGGAACTGCCATGAAGCAGTAGTGTGCAAACATTACTGTGTTTCGGTTTGAAGGGCACTGAGAGCTAGCGTAATCACTGGGCATATGAGACTTAAGACCTTATGTCTGAGGGTGACGGGCGCAGAAATGTTCTGGGCGATACAGAATTTGTTATGGGCAGACGTTGTACATACTATCAGGTGCTCGTTTCCATGTAATTACACTATCCATCTATATATCTTAGAATCCAGTACACCGTGAAATTTATAACGAACACCCGCTCCTGAGCTACTACGGCTTGTTAAAATGCGTTAATGATAATTTTTTTTAAATAAATCCACCTGTTTATATTAATAACATGGCCGTCGAAGTTGCGTTTTTTCATCGAAGCAACGGCGTAACGAGTGCACATCACCACGCCTTTTATGTTTACATCGAGCGTTGTTAATATTTCATCGTCGCTTAATTGCCTGTCGCCCACATCTGCAATACAAATAATTTCTATGTGGTCTATGTGGTATTTCTATGTGGTGGTCACAATGACATTGAGTAATCAGTAATCAGATTATAAGTGATCGCTGTTGGTCTCCGGTGTTCTTTAGTTTACATACGAAACGCAACAGTATAACAACTATACGCAGACACAACTTTACTTGCATCATCCTTCGAGATGTGTATCACCGCAGTGCCACTACTACTTCACGGCAGTCTATTCTGTCGTGATTCAAAAGTAGTAATGTTTTTTTTTTATTGTATAAAGTGATGAAACGAGCAAAACGTTCACCTGATGGTAAGTGCAACGTCTGCCCATAACAAATGCAGTGTCACCCAGAACATTTCTGTGTGACACCTCACTGTGCCCATCCCCCTGAGACATCAGTTCTTAAGTCTCATATGCCCAGTGATTACGCTAGCTCTCAGTGCCCTTCAAACCGAAACACAGTAATGTTTGCACACTACAGCTTCACGGCAGAATAACTGGAAAAGTGTAGTGTGCAAACATTTCCTGCATAGAACTCCAACCACCAGAAACACCTGACGGAAGTGGCGTTACTATACCTTTGAGGCCCGTAGCAACTTCTTCTGATGGGGAGAATGGGGGAAAAATTATATATATTAGAGAGGGCCCTCTCTGTTGACATTTTTTCCCCCAATTTGTAAAGAGGCTCAACTGACGTTGTAGTAACTTTTTTATGAAAAGAGCGTATTGGATTGAAATAACATTAAAATTTTTGGTCAAAAGTTCAATTATTAAAAAAAATTGAGCTATAAGTTCAGCGGAAGTGTTAATGACAACAACAAAGTTCAAATTTCAGTCCATGGAATGTTCGATAGCTTAGTTAATAGAATAAGGCGTTACTTTGCGGAAATCCATTATAGTAAAGGAAAGAAAGTTAATTTGCTAAGATTCGCATGCAAAATGTAAAATGGTGTGTATTACCTAGTTTTGAAGAGCACCGCCCGCCCTCCCACAACAGCGTGAACAATAATACCAATACCGCCACCGGGAGCCGCCACCAGATACCCTCCACCACTACAACACTACCACTAGGCAATACACACCACTGAAGTCGAGAACGCGACACGTGTTTCACCTCAAAACGAGGCATTATCAAGTGATATTGACTCTACGACTTAATAACTTGACAGAGGGCGGGCGGTGCTCTTCAAAACTAGGTAATACACACCATTTTACATTTTGCATGCGGATCTTAGCAAATTAACTTTCTTTCCTTTACTTTTTTCGATAGCTTAGTTGCGTAACTACTATCTAGCCCCCCCCCCCCCCCCCCTCTCCGACCAGGGGCCCGTGGCATTTTGCCAGTTCTGCCACCATATTGTTACGCTACTGCCTGTCGGAAGCTATGAGATTTTCAAGGTTTAACGACTCTTATGACATCCACGTGATGCGACAGGACGTGTTGTGGCGGATTAAGAAATATGCAATAAATACGAGTAATAACTTCGGCTGGCATTCGAACCTAGAACCAAACGCTCGACAGATAGGTTTCTGATAAGTCACTCGGTGGGGTTGTGCTTACCAGTTATATGACCAGGACAGGACAATATACCAGCATTGTTCACTAGCACGTCTGTTCCACCAAAATGTTCGTCCACCCATTTGAACGCTGTAATGATTTCTTCTAATACACTGACGTCGCAGTTTCTTGAATGTATACTACCAGATCCGGTTACATCTGTTTTTAATTCCAATAATAAATATTAAATTAATGAAGAATATTATGGCATTTAATAAAAAAAAATTATCGCGTTTATTTTTAACTGTTTAAAGCCCGACGTTTTGTAAGAGAGACTACAATCCAGCACCCATGGTTTACAAGATGCGGGAGTATACAAGCTGTATTGTAGTCTCTCTTACATAGGGCCAACAAACATGTTAAAAAAACCGCATAAAAGAACATATAGCTGATGTTAAGTGTCGGAGTGAGAACATTGTGGTAGTGCCACGCTACAGATGTTAGCTGTAAATGGATGCCCCATGTTGACCGAGGAAATACCACACTTTCACAGAATACCACGTAATGGTAGTAGAATCAACTTCCTTGTAGTATTGTTCCTTCCATTATACTCATTCACTGGTGAGTGGAATCCTATGCTGGAATCCGTCCAGGTAGGTACCCCAGGCCAGTTATTTCGCCGCGAAGAAGTAGTGTGCAAACATTGCTATGTTTCGGTCTGAAGGGCACTGAGAGTTAGCGTAATCACTGGGTATATAAGACTTAGAAACGCATGTCTCAGGGCGACGAGCGTAGTGTGGTGTCACACAGAAATGTTCTGGGTGACACAGCATTTGTTATGGGCAGACGTTGCATATACTATCAAGTGAACGTTTTGCTCGTTTCCATGTAATTACACTACCCATCTATCTATCTTCAGTGTTAGCTCAAGGGCCGGGCACTTGCCTTAAATTTAATAGTACGCGAGTGACCTAAGTTCGATCCCCGGGGCCAGCACCTCTTCAATAGTTATTTTAAGTGCTGATTGCCACTTGAACAGCGGTGAAGAAACATCGAAAATAAACCGGCGTGTCTGAGAAGTTAAAATATTTCGAAGACATGTGATGTCCGCCAACCCGCATTGGAGCAGCTTGGCAGGTTCTAAAACTTTCTCAGAAATGAGAGGAGACCTCTGCTAAGTAGTGGGATATTTACTTAAGTAGGCTGTAACCTTTACTTATTTTAACATTGCCAAACTGAAACACAGTGGTGGTTAGTTGCACACCACATTGTATTGACGGCAGAATAACTGCCACTGCGGTGGTACCTACCTAGGCGAATTCCTGCATAATAACAAAAAAGATTCCTGTGTAGGCACCAGTAAATTTGATAGGGAAATGCCAAAAAATTTCGTGACCTCAAACAATTGACCGTATAACCAACTTAAATATGCCAGATATCATCAGAGAACAAAATAATTATTATCATCATTAAATCTTTTAATAGAATCAGACGTTACTTTGCGGACATCTATTATAGTAATGCAGAGAAAGTTAATTTGCTAAGATCCGCATGTAAAATGTAAAATGGTGTGTATTACCTAGTTTTGAAGAGCACCGCCCGCCCGCCCTTAACAGCGTGCACAAGAAAACCAATACCGCCACCGGGAGCCGCCACCAGATACCCTTCACCGCTACAACACTACCACTAGGCAATACACACCACTACAGTCGAGAACACGACATGTGTTTCACCTCAAAACGAGGCATTATCAAGTGATATTGACTCTTCGACAGTCAAACGACGACAGTCACTCGGTATTAACTTTCTCTCCTTTATTAAATCTTTTATCATTTTTAGAATCAGTGTCCGCCTTTAATTTCGCCTTTAACCTGGGTTTGATCTCCGGTGCCAGCACCTCCAAAATTGTTCTAAAATTTTAAGTGTTGATTTACCACGTGCTCAGCGGCGAAGGAAAACATCGTGAGGAAACCTGCATATCCGAGAAATAGAAATATTTCGAGGACATGTGAAGTCCGCCAACCCGCATTGGAGCAGCGTGGCGGACTATTCCCCGCTCCAAAACCCTCTCGGAAATGAGAGGAGGCCTGTGCTCAGCAGTGGGACATTTAAAGGCTGTTACTTTACTTTTTTTTACATAGTGGTACATAAGCGAAAGGTTAGTTCATAAATTGTTTACGAAGCAAAAGTCTCTCAATTGGCGCTTCGCAATGCATGCATAATTTTTTTATTACTGGGTGAAGTGATAAGAGGAGCAAAACGTTCACCTTATCGTAAGTGCAACGTCTGCCAACAGTAGATGTTGCGTCACCCAGAATATTTCTGTGTGGCATCCATGATTAAATATTGTTAACCTTGACGGTGGGCACCACGTTGCGCCTGTCACCCTGAGACGCCAGTTTTAAGTCTCATATACCCAGTGATCATACGAGCTCTCAGTGCCCTTCAAAACGAAACACAGTAATCTTTGCACACTACTGCTTCACGGCAGAATAACTGGCCCTTACCGGTACCTACCTAGACGGATTCCTGCATATGAATCCTCCGCCAAGAATAAAAAGGTGCTTGTTTAGCACGATGAACGAAATGTGCCTAAACGTGACTCGTCCTTTAAATTTCTTTCAATTTTCGTCCAATTATCGAAACGTCGCCTAAGAATGTGCACTTAATATGTTAAAAGGAAAAAGATTTTATTTTACATTTGATATTGCTCTGTTGTAACTGCAAACTGAAGGCAGTTTATTGATTAATCGAGGTGTTGCGAAACTGGTATTCTCGCCTTATGCCATAACGTTTAAACGTTACCGTTTGTTGGCGTGCGAAGCACAGATCCGGTTCTGAGGAGTCGCCCGCGCGTACACAGGATGTTTAATTTATTTATTTGTTCTTATTTAAAATGCATATGAAAGAGTGGAACAAGACAGTGTTTAAAAAAGTACTTAATTTTGGAGGCTACTCTTAAGGATTTTTTTTTAAGGTATAAAAATGAATTTTATTTATTTAAAGACTTATGTTCACTTAATTAAATGATGTAGAAAATAATGAAGAAAAACTCGAACGAAGGCACTGCTTATTTCAATTTCAAATTCCTTCCATTCTTCCTGTTATATACACCTACCGATTTATTAGCAGACGTGTGGTACCGCTGTATGGGCAGGCCTGTGTTTTCATCTTTGCTTTCTTATCATAACTTATGGCCACAAATTATGTCTAAATTCATTATATAAGTACATTTCTGGCACTTTTGTAAATAAAATGGTTCGCAGCTAAGCCGAATTACCCGGTCCGTGTCGGTCGCGCTGAAAATCAGCGCCGGGACTATAATATCACAGCCGCGACCATTGCTGAGCGAGAACCTTTTCACAGTGTAGCGACATCTATGTCGCCACATGAGAAGCTCAAGAAATATTCGAATACGTCCATAATCGCGCTATGAAGGTTTTCTGAGATGCGAACTATATATACAACATCTAAATATTACTAGCAGGAGGAGACGTCCTCCCCAGATCAGACCACCCGATCTGGCGGGTAGCTGCCCTTTTCATTGGCAATATCATCCGCCAAATGGTGACCCGGTATGAACATTCGCAGCCAGCTTCTCCGAACCATAGGAACAACGGCATCGGCAGCCATCGCAGTCACAGCACCAGACTACTGTGGGCACAACGCGTGCTTCCTAGTCTCTCAGCCACTGAGGATCAACGGCGGCCACTTCTCCTCAGGCTGGCTCCTGCGGCATCAACACTTGTCTCCATACGTCTCGACGCACTGAAGACCTGGACTCAGGTTCACCGTAACGCCAGACTGCACCTCATCGCCTGATGTCTCAAGTTCTCCACAGCTAAACTACGACTTCCAGTCTCAGCGAGGGAGTGATGTAGCGACATCTATGTCGCCACATGAGAAGCTCAAGAAATATTCGCATACGTCCATAATCGCGCTATGAAAGTTTTCTGAGATGCGAACTATATATATACAACATCTAAATATTACTAGCAGGAGGAGACGTCCTCCCCAGATCAGACCACCCGATCTGGCGGGTAGCTACCCTTTTCATTGGCAATATCATCCGCCAAAAGAGCAATGCTGTAGCACAGATAAAAACACCTCAGTATAGTCCTTTTTTATTTTCTCTGCATAGTCTATGACTAAACTATTGGTGCTGCCGTTATCCCAGTTTTAAGTTAAATATGTTTTTAATACTTTTAATTTAATTCTTTGTTTTATTGTTATTTAATACCTTTTTTGTGTGTTTTTTTTAAATCATTTTGCTGCACGTTCCGTGAATAAAACAATTTTCTTTGTTTCTTCCGTCTTAAAGTAGGTCTGTCACTGAACAGTTTCAACAGCAATGATCAGCTGTTAAAACGTGTATTTTTCTGTGTGTATTCTGGTAAGCATACCAGGGGGTCTACTGTGTAACTCTGGTTGGTTTCGTCATCGGTTCTATTTGATCCCATCAACCAATGAATGAGCTTCATACGCAATAATCCAAACCGATCACGAAACCTACCGGAGTTACTAAATAGACCTTCAGGATTATTGTATTGTCATCGGTCTTTAACACGTGTGCAAATTTTTAAATATTTCGGACGTCTGCAAGTGGGTGAAAATTGACTTGGAAGAATTGACATCCATCACTTTCATACAAGTCAATCCAAAAAATGGGTGCTAAAAATCTATATTATTATAACTATATTATGCGTTGTAAAGCTGCGTTTTGAACAGATACTGATTAGATCGGTAGAGTCGTGTAAGGAACTCGCTCTTACGGAATACTAACGTAAAGTAGCAATACTGCGTTGATTCGTATATCATAAATACATACATAAGATCACGACTGTATTATGGGCATAAGGGGTAGTCATAGACTGGGCACTCACTGCAAAAGCAGATGACTGCCACAATCCACGTTTCATAAAACAATATAATGCACTTGGTGTGATAGGTGGTGAGCCCATCGCCACCATGCGCTATTGGGTGCACAGTGCAGTTTTATTCCTTACTCGCCTTTTACGAGGTTCATTGGATGAGATGGAGTGGTAGTATTCTTTTGATGAGCCAGCACCACACGGCAATATCATAAATACGGAGAGGATAATTTCATCGTAGTTGTCAAGGAAATTTTGATGTGCTCTTTCGAACACTGTCGAAAGCTGTCAACTTCGCATGATATAATACACAGCCATAAGTGTAAGCGTAACCACAGGACAACTCACTAATGCTAACCGGGTAGGTTGCCGATTCCGATGGCGCACGCTGTGACGCTCATGCAATGTAACCGGAGGTAGGCTAGGATGCAGTGCCAGAGATACAGGGGCAATCTCGACACAACCAGACCAGAAAACTGGCAAATTGTGTTTTACACAAATTGTGTCACCGGCTCGGATATGAACCCAGGACCCGCGGTGCAGTAGTGAAGAACTCTGACCATAGCGGTCATGTTTTTTTTAAATATATATATTACTTGTTCACCGACTATTTACCTACTTATAGTTTGGTACCGCAGTGTGTGACACGAATTAAACTTGCATCAAGGGAAAGCCGTCGGAGTCGCTCGCAGTCTGGTGGCAGTTTGCGAGTACCCCGCTAATTTATTTGGCTCTTCATTCCGGATTGCGCGCCCCGGTACAGCACTTACACTTTAGCTTAATAATACTTAAATTTTCGCCTCCTTTAACTACTTTCAACTTAAGTTTAAAGCTTGACCTTTTCTTTGTATAACAAAGGTTGACTAAAATTCCGAATAGTAAGCTCAGTTTGGGAATAATAATAATAATAATTATTTAATCTTACTCCTATAATAAAGCTGGGTAGTTAGTTGTTAATAGAATCAGGCGTTACTTTGCGGAAATCCATTATAATGTAGGAAAATTTATTTGCTAAGATCCGCATGCAAAATATAAAATGGCGTATATTACCTAGTTCTGAAGAGCACCGCCCGCCCTCCCACAGTAGCGTGCACGAGCAAACTAACGCCGCCACCGGGATACCCTCCACAACTACAACACTACCACTAGGCAATATACACCACTGAAGTCGAGACCACGACCCGTGTTTCACCTCAAAACGTGGCATTATCAAGGATATTGACTCTACCACAGTAACTCGGTGGCTTTAGCATGCGGATCTTAACAAATTAATTTTCCTAGATTAGTTTGTATGTTGTTGTATGTCAGAGGAGACGGACTATTGGCTATATCTTAAAGCGAGCTTCCATCAGAACATTATTGAAAAATGACGCCAGTCGGTCAGTTTTTACCATCTGTCAAGTGTAACATCCCTCTACGAGATGCAGGAGTATACAAGCAGGATTGTGAATGTGGTCTCTCTTACATAGAGTAAACTAAAAGAACAATAAAAACATTTAGCTGATGTGAAACAACCTGGTTACGGGGGAACTGATCTACGGGGGTCCCATCTACGCAGACTGAGTTTAATGACCCAAACATAATACCTAATTAAAAGCTGAAGTTACCCCATATTAACTATGACATCAGGACATCTGTCATCTCATATAAATAGTTAAAAATAAAACGCGATATAATCCGAAAAAAGGTTTTTTAAAATAGTGGATTACTCGCGTATATATAAGAAATCATTAAATAAAGCTTTATTAAGTTTGTGTTGACTATGACTATCCAATCTATTAATTAATCAGTGCAGTCACGAACGAGTTCCTCAGGAGATTCCAATAGATCAGTTCTAACGAAACTAGAACTTTTCCCTAATCAGTTATCCTTCTTAACGAGAATCGCAATATAAATGAAACACAGGAAATGGAACTTTTCCTTACATGTACTCTTCACAACATAACTTCCTGTATCGATCGGTAAAAGCTTTTAACAAAGAGCCTTATCAAATAATCTATATATAACTAAAAAAAAAAAACACTCTAAACCTAAATTTTGTAAAGTTGATTGATACATATTTTGTAATATTGAAACATATTTTGTAATAACAATCTTGGATAATTATTTAATCAAAAACCGACTTCAACGCTTCAGCTTCAAACATGATTAATTTATTTTTGTTGATTATTGAAGCCGGGTTACTGTTACTGGTTCACTTAATTTATTTTAATAAAAATTTTAATAAAAAATTACAAATGATGTACTTGCTTTTGAATGACTATTTTTTCTGTCTTACATTTACTACGGTTTACTAATGTTATAAAGCAAAAAACATCTCTAGTTTTATTTCAGTTTTATGAATCTTGTTAACAACTAAGAGAGTTAAGATACTTAAGCAGTACTAATCTCACACTCGGAAATAATAAAATAAACAATAAAAACAAAAATAAGGATTAACGAGCGTTTTAATTAACAATATGGGAACCATTTCTGATATTATTACAGCCAAAGAAACAGACAAAGACCCTCATAGATCATTTCCAGGTGATAAAAAATATTTGATGTATGTCTTAATCTTGATTCTTAATAATTTTAATACAAGATAAGAGATTAATGAAACTATGTGTAGAAGTTTATTATACAAATTCTAACCGATGGTTCAAAGTTTCAATAATATCTATTTATTCAATGTTGTATTAACTCAAGTCCACATTATTTGACCCCGTCGCGAAATGTTTAGATACGTGAAAGTAATACTTTAACATTTTTTGAATTTTTTACTTTTCTTGCAAATTTTACAGTAGGGACATCCCTACTGTAAAATCTTTTATGCATTAAATGCGTCCTACAAAGTGCTTTATACTTTTTTTTAATTTGAATCTTGCTACATCCTTTCATAAATTATCAAAAACACCTGTGATATATTCGATTTCCCTGTACTGAAACGGTATATTATCTTAATCTGGCTCCTTATTTCCCTTCTCATGTTCTTTTAAAAATATTGCTCTGCAGTCTTCAAATGTGTCATATTCGGAATTATCTGTGTCAATAATACTTATATCAAAATTTTCAGAGCTTGATTCAATATATATATATTTTCTTTTTGTTGGTAAAAAGGCAAAAGCAAGCAAGAGCTTTTGCCATTTCTCTACTATTTATATTATTTTTTTTTCTTCATATGGTCTTATTTTTCCGTTTCTTATTTTGTTCATTTTAAAGACTTGGGTTGTCATTATTTGTACCTGTCTCTCTTAGAGCACTGTTTTGTTTTACATACTTGTCTTTTATCATGGGAATTCCGCAAAGTAACGCCTGATTTCATTAATGATAATAAACGAAATGGCCTGCACATTATTGTCTTGGATTTTAATCGTATTTAATTTTGTGACTGTTACACCGTTTGCAATATCTTTTAGTGTACCTCTAGTATTATAACTTACGCAGCAGGCACTTACGAACTTACGTCAGTTCTTCATAGTGGAATAACTCATTGTCTTTAGTTTAATACGAAATACATATACTATGTACATTTGCAAAAAAATTAATTTACATAATTATTTATAGGTCGTCATACCTAGTTGACAACCCTTACGCCATATTTTATTTTCTTGACGGGCAAAGTCGTCAGAAGCGTTCCAGTAACACTGTCTTTCCGTAGGAATTCGAACCCAGGACCCGCTGCGTATCGATCGACTACTCTGAGGACCGCGGTGGTCTATACGAATAAATTGAATACGCGTTGTTTTGTCAATGGGACGCACTTCAGGCTTCTATGAAGCTTGATATTTCAAAATGTGTTATTAAAAAAATGCTCCTTAATTTCTATCAATTTTAACCAAAAACTTCTTATGATGGTGTGACATTAGGACAGACTTGTCGCAACGCCTGTTAAAATATATTAGCATGTCGTATGTAACTATTACTTTGTAAGTTATGCGTCGGTACGTTTAAAATGTTATATACTTTTGTCTTTGAGATCACGTAAATATCGATTGTACAGATTACTGCGTTTTTTTTTAAGAAAAAGAGTTTAATTCCCCTATATGGTCCTAAATCGAAACCGGATTTGAAAATGGTACTTGGACGAATAGTATTTACAAGAATACGCTTGGGAAGTCATCAATATACATTGTGAAAATACCGCTATAAGATGTAGCTGAGTTAGCGGAGTTAAGGTCCTTAAATAAGAAGCCTGGACACCTAGCCTTTTGGATATTTGATTATTAGTTTAATTTATTTTGGTTGTAGAATTCCTTTGCAGGAATCCGTCTAGGTACCACCCCAGGGCAGTTATTCTGCCGTGAAGCAGTAGTGTGCAAGCTTACTGTGTTTCGGTTTGAAGGGCACTGTGAGCTAGCGTAATCACTGGGCATTTGAGACTTAAGAACTGATGTCACAGGGTGACGGGCGCAGTGTGGTGTCACACAGAAATATTCTGGGTGACACAGCATTTGTTTTGGGCGGACGTTGCACTTAACATCAGGTGAACGTTTTGCTCGTTTCGTCACTTTATATAATAAAAAAAAGCTCTTTTCTTATTCTTTAACAGCCTGTACAAGTCTACTGCTGGATATAGGCTTCCTTCGAGGTAGGTTTTGTCGTAATATCTTGCATGAATCTGGCACGCTTGGCAGGATTTCAGTGTCAGACACGTCGCACCATGGCCAGTTACGTAATCGTATCAGGTTATAACGATTTAATAAATTTACACGAATTTGAATAAAACTAGATTTTACGGATATCCCGATGTTTCGAGCGCTTTATAGCCGTTTTAATGCCGTGTGCTGGATTATGGAATACAGGGATGATAATAGCCCCACGGAATTGAGTGATCGCTACCAAGCTATTACTGTATCTTTATGATCCGATGAAGCTGTAAAAGCCGAGAAGGCTAACAGCAATTACATCACCGAAAATATATATGTATCTTTAAGTTTATACTTTTGTATATGACAATTAAATAATTCGTGTGATAAGTATAACTAAATACTATATTTTATTATACTAATGACATTATAAAATTGAAGTGTCTGCTTGCAATAACAAAATAACAGCATTTCACTCAATTCTTGTGAAAATATATACGGTACTTATAGGAAAAAAAGATTTTTTAAATTTTTGTTAGTCTTTCTATGTCTGATTTATGCGGTTAATCTCCGAAACGGCTGGACGAACATTGACGGGAATTTCACGTATAGATAGCTGATATTATAGCGGGTCACTTATGTTACTTAAATATTAGAAAAATAATTAGGGTTCCGAAAATCCGATTCAAATAGGGAAGTAGATATGTTTAGCATCGATCGGGGTCGGCTTTTTTACGCGGAAGTAACCGCGGGGCACAGCTGGTTCAGAATACCACACAAAGTGCATGCTTTAGTTTAACAATTAAATAAATAATGATAATATAGGTGTGGTAAGGTCGTAACTTAAATTCTTTAATAAAGTAACAACTATTAAACGCCCCATAGTCACGTGCCGTTCAGTCTCAAAATATCTAATTTGACTTTCAAAATATATACGGCAGGAAAAACAGCTGTCGTGTTTATTACCAGAAAAACTTGGAAAACCTTTGTGTGCATAAATATTAAAATATTTAGATGTAGTCCGTGTTCTGCAATATTTGTGCTATGGACTGTGTACCGCAAGCTAGCTTGGAGAGTTAAAAAACTCGTAAAACATTTGTAAAACGCTTGCACGTAGGGATGTGCAAAATTTCCATACGATTATATATTTTTCACCGACTTCAAAAAGGGAAGCGTTTATTTATGTTCACCGATATTTTCGTCAATTGTGGAAAAAATGTTGTTGTTGTTTGAAAGGGGCTACCGTAAGGGTGGTCCCAAATCATTCAGATCAATGAAAAAATTAACTTAAATTCGCTTAAGTATGTTTGGAGCCGTTTCGATGAAGCCGGTTTTCTAGATTAAAATATGATGATGTCGTGCTGACAGAGTTTCATAATTCGCAATAATTCGCATAAATATAAGAAATCATTGAAATAAAGAAAGACATAAAGAGAAGCTTATTTGAAGCATCCACATAATAAATACAGGCATAAAATAAAATAATATCAACGCCATAAAAAATTATCGAATACTTAGTATTACTTTGCTACTTTGGCAGTTCAAAAACTAATGAACCCTCATATTTTTTTGTAACCTGGATCTTAGTAAATTAACATTTGTTCTTTTATTGTAATAGATTTCCGCAAAGTAACACCTGATTCTATTTACTATATCATAATAAGAAAATATGTAATATGTCGGTTGTGTGATTTGTCTCACTATTAATGTTATTATTCTTATCGTATTTTGGCTTAGTCAGTTTATTCTGTTTTTTTTGCAGTAAATTTTACTAACCTAATTTATTTGTTAATCTATTTTTAACATTGTACATTTAAAAATAGATAGTTTCAAATATTACATATTTTTTTATTTTGATTACTCTTTATTGCATATTTAAGTTCACTACATTATTCCTATAATTAAATCATGTCGATAACATTACAATTGTGCATGTCGTGGCTACTTGTATATTTTATTTTATAATATGATACTTTATTTTATAATATGACTAATGCTGTGTCACCCAGAAAACTTCTGTGTGACACTACACTGTCTCCATCACCCTGAGAGAAGTTCTTAAGTCTCATATGCCCAGTGATTACGCTAGCTCACAGTACCCTTCAAACCGAAACACAGTAATGTTTGCACACTACTGCTTCACGACAGAATAACTGGCCCTGGGGTGGTACCTACCTAAACGGATTCCTGCATAGGATTTATTTAGACTGTTTAACATTGTTAGTAGCCCTAAAGTAATAATAAATAAAATGTTGTCTTCACTAAACTAACACAATCTCTACGACGTACCGTCTGAAAGTCACAGAGTTCGTATGTAAAACACTGTAGTATATAATAAAAAATACTATTATAACAATATCGATGTTTTTTATATCTCTACATCACTAAATCACTGTCGGTGCTTGCAAAATGGGTCACAGTTACGTTTGTCGTAATAAATACGTAAAATATTTGCAGCTAGTCGTAAAATACATCGAAATGAATATGAAAGGTTGAACTATTTTGGCGGAAAACTAATTCAAAAAGTTCGGGTTTATTTCAAAATTTATTTAGATAAAGACAATACCCTCCTGGCCGATTTTCAATCACGGCGGCATGTTCCGAATACCTTTGGAAGCCTTCATCTGTCCTTACTTACTCGCGCCCGATATAATAAGACTGCTCAGGAACCCGCCTAGGTAGGTACCACTGCGGTGCAAGTTATTCTGCCGTGAAGCAGTAGTGTGCAAACATTAGTATTTCGCTCTGAAAGGCACTGAGAGCTAGTGTAATCACTGGACATATGAGACTAAACACTGATGTCTTGGGGTGACAGACGCAGTGTGGTGCCACACAAAAATGTTCTGGGTGGTACATTGCGGCTTGCGGTGTTGCTTTGTGTTGGTACGGCATTTGTTATGTGCTGACGTTCCACTTACCAACATCTGAACGTTTTGCTCCACTTGTTACTTTATGCAGTTAAAAAAACCGTTCATGCAATAACATACCTAACCGTTCCTGCAGTAAAGGAGAGAAAGTTATTTTGCTAAGATCCGCATGCAAAAAACTCTCCGACTGTCAACTGTCGTAGAGTCAATATCACTTGATAATGCCTCGTTTTGAGGTGAAACACGTGTCGTGTTCTCGACTTCAGTGGTGTGTATTGCCTAGTGGTAGTGTTGTAGTGGTGGAGGGTATATGGTGGCGGTATTGGTTTTCTGATGCAGGCTGTTGAGGGAGGGCGGACGTTGCTCTTCAAAACTAGGTAATACACACCATTTTACATTTTGCATGCGGATCTTAGCAAATTAACTTTCTCTCCTTTACTATAATGGATTTCCGCAAAGTAACGCCTGATTCTATTAACTATAGGCTGCAGTATCAGAGACATGGGGACACTACCAACACAACCAACAAAAACCAATAGAAAATAGAAAATAGGAAATAGTTTATTTGCTTAAAATCATACAAAAATACATAAATTGTTGCTGGGACTTCCTTTTAAGTAAATATATACTTGTGGCAGGATGTCCCGCTCTTCCATAACTAACAAATGTTATTGAACAAATAACGGTAGTGGTATTAACACTACGATTTGAACTTATAAATTATGTAATATGTAATATGTTCTTGATGTATATGCATATCGCATGCCTAATACAATACTGACCTATTAGAGCTTGAGTCAAAGTTCGGTAACATGCTATTTTTAACGCAAGAAATGGTGTCTAATTTTTTGTGTCGGTAATGTATTGCATAATATTTAACTATAAATTACATATTTATTATTGTATTTGCCAATAAACCGACCAGACCTCGATTGCAAGACATTTAATGGCGATTTCCCAGAAATCTACAGTTTTAAGTTAAGCCAGTATTCTATTAAGTATGCGATATGTAAGTGTGTAGGTGTGCTTGTGTGTTTGTGTGTGTAGGTGTGTATATGTATGCATTTGTATGCCTGCGTATCTTCTTGTTTATTTAACAACATGTAATACTGTTTCAATCTCACCATAGTTAAGCAAAAACAACAGTAAACAAAAACCAATGATTTATGTTTACGCACAAATGTTGGCTCCGGCTAGGATTCGAACCCAGGACCTGCAGCATAGAAGTCAGGTACTCTGACCACTACGCCACGCGATCGTTAGATAGTACCAAACTGTTTTTTTTTATATTATACTAATAATTGTAATGTTCAAAAGCTTATTGTAAGCTAAAGACGTTTTGTCGCAAATATGACTGTAACCGAGAATATTATCATTGTATTTATTACAGCCCGTCGTAAGTCCACGGCTTAATTAAGCCTCCTCTAAAGATTTTTTTTAAAACACTAGCTAATGTCCGCGACTTCGTCCGCGTGGATTTAGGTTTTTAAATATTACGTGGGAACTCTTTGATTCCCCGGGATATATATCCTATATATCCGTCTCCAGGATGCAAGCTATTTTTGTGCCAAATTTCGTCAAGAACGGTTGAACCGTGAAAACGTAACAAACAGACAGAGGGACAGAGGACAGAGAGAGTTACTTTAACATTTATAATATTAGTATTAATTTTCCGATAATCGATCACCGTTCTGGCGGCTTAAGTGGGTGTGGTAAAAGTTAACAGAGGGAAAATAAAAACCAGGTGACTGGCAGCAGCATCTTCCTGGAACACCTAAATAAATAAACTGCGGTTGCCAACCCGGGCGGCCAAACGGGCGCAGTGTCACACAGAAATTTTCTGAATGACATAGCATTTGTTATGGGTAGACCTTTAGACGCACTTTAGACCAGGTGAACCTTTTGCTTGCGTTTTGCTCGTCCCTCTATCCAATAAAAAAAAAGAAAAGCCGACCACATGATTCCGCGGGAATAAATGGTACCGCGCTAACTTGACTCCTTCCGGCATGGAACTTCATTGTTCGGCCCTTCTCTACGTGCGGCACCTTAAAGCTTTCTACAAATATACGGGCTATCTAATTAAAACAATATTTTTTCAAATCGGGTTAGTATTTATTGAGATTAGCGCGTTCAAACATACGAACTCTCCAGCTTTATTTAAGACTAGGTGTCCCTCGCGATTTCATACGCCTTTTAATTTAAAAGAAATCGGTCTAAGAGTCGTAGTGTGATGTTATATATCCCGTAGCCTTCCTCGCTATATGGGCTATCCAAGACTAAAAGAATTTTCAATACGATCTAGTAGTTCTTGAGATTAGCGCGTTCAAACAAACAAACTCTTCTGGTTCATTATATTAGTATAAATTATTTATATTAATAACTCGGCTTCGAGGTGGCATATCAAGCTAAAACATGCACCATCATGATTTTAAGTCAAACCTCCAACAATATAGCTGTGCAAACCGCATCCATTTTTGTAGAGTAGTTTTTGCGTGTTGCGCACACACACATACAGACAGACAAACGAACAAAAATTCTAAAGATAATTGTTTTGGCTTCTATTGCTCTTCTAAATACCCCATATATTTATTTTTCAAAAATTTCCTTATGTACAGACATCGGCAAGTTACAATTGTATGCATAGATTACATTTATACGGACATTACCCTTCAGGTGCCGGAGCCAATAGGTCCAGCAGAGTAGAATTCCACCTATCTCTTTCCTACCGAGGTGTAAGATGCGACTAAGGTTTTTTTTTTATGTTAGAGGAGGCAAACGAGCAAGCGGTTCACCTGATGGTAAGTGATCACCGCCGCCCATGAACATCTACAATACCCGAGGAATAGCAGATGCGTTGCCGGCCTTTGAGGAAGGAATAGGCTCTTTTCATGAAGGTCCCTAAGTCGTATCGGTCCGGAAAAACCGCTGGCGGCAGCAGATTCCATATGGTGCTTGTGCGGGGCAGAAAATTGCGCGAAAAACGCACTGTGCTGGAATGCCAACCATCAAGGTGGTGACGATGGAATTTCGCGCTGTGCCGCAATGTGCGATGGTGAAAATCAGCGGCTGGAGCGGCTGTACGGACAGCCTTTATTCATGCAGAATAACACCATAATATACAATGATGTCACTATACTGCTCGTGAGAACGCAATGGGGAGTATGGATTGTTTGGCTCCTACCAAAATTGCGGCGACGTGGTTTGCCACCCGACACGTCTCGTATTTATTTTTGTATTTCATATACGGTTAAAAAAAATTGAGCTACTCCACAGCGTGGGAGGCGGAGCTTGGGAGGCGGTACATACGTACATTTCGCATATTTTACCGCGTGCGAACATTCATCACGCGGGCGATACCGTATCGTGTTGACAGCTTTGTTTGTTTGAAAATACGAATATAAGGATTATTTCACCACATGTAAATTGGAACAGAACTGCCCTTTTTCTTCACATTAAACATAAAAATATATAATTATATATATATATATATATATAAATTCAGTATAGACTTAAGTAAGTTGATGACGATGATGATGATGTCCTCTTGGCCGATTTTACAGGAATCAACAAAATCAACTGCACACGAGATATTATAGTGCCACAAGTGTACAGAGGAACTCACTCGGCCCAGTTTACTCGCGCCCGATATAACGCTGATGCAATAGGATGCAGTGTCAGAAACACAGGGACAATCTCAACACAGCGAGAGCCAAAAGCAAACAATTTGCGTTTCCTTCATGATTGTTCCACATGATTTATCACAGATTTCCGTATTTGTGTTTTTCAGTATTTAATTTTTTTAAAGTACTTTTTTTTAAGTACATTGCCGTGTGGTGGCGGTCTAAGAGAATCTACCACCTCATCTCATCCCGTCTCGTAAAAGTCGGCATTTTCCTGTAACATCTCTATAAATAAACTGCGGTTGCCAACCCGCCTGCCAAGCATGGCAACTATAGCAAAATCCCTCCAAAATGAGAGCTAGAAACTTTTGTGGCTATCTATGGGGGAGGCTTATGTGCATCAGTGGACTAGTGATAGGCTGAAGCGATGACGATGAAGTACATATGTATATACAAAGTACTACACACAAAGTAGACACATTTACATGTACAAAAATATTTTTAAAGTAAATACATATGTATATACAAAGTAGGCACATTTACATGTACAAAAATAATTTTAAAGGAAATACATACGTATCTACAAAGTAGACACATTTACGTGTACAAAATTAATAAAGGCAATGATTTTATGTTCATTAATTTCGTGCAAGTGCCCACAACAACTGTAGAAAGTTTCAACTGAATCTTCAAATTCAAAAAGAAGAACAATTATTCGATTCGACTCGAACGCTTTTTGTAAAATGGTTGCACTAATTTAGAAACCTTTGCGGACGTGCCCACATCAACTCACTAAAGTTTCATAGTTTTTCTTCGTCATCATCAAACGTTCACCTGATGGTAAGTGCACCGTCTGCCCATAACCAATTCTGTGTCACCCAGAACATTTCTGTGTGACAGTACAGTGCGCCCGTCGCCCTGAGACATTCAGTTGTTATGTCTCTATATGTCGTGACTACGTTAGCTATCAGTGCCCTTCAAACCGAAACTACACACTACTGCTTCACGGCAGAATAACTGGCCTTGGCCACCCCATACCTACTTCGACGGATTCCCGTATAGGAATCCTACCACCAGTAGTACCATAGTAATCGAATGAATGGTCGGGACAAACAAAGGAATCACTGGTGGTAGGATTCCTATGCAGGAGTCCGTCTAGGTAGGTACCATCCCAGGGCCAATTATTCTACCGTGAAGCAGTAATGTGCAAACATTACTGTGTTTCGGTTTGAAGGGCACTGTTAGCTAGCGTAATCACTGGGCATATGAGACTTAAGAACTTATGTCTCAGGGTGATGGGCGCAGTGTAGTGACACACAGACATTTTCTGGGTGGTACAGCATTTGTTATGGGCAGACGTTGCACTTACAATCAGGTGAACGTTTTGCTCGTTTCATCACTTTATACAATAAAAAAAAGAAATATTTATTTTTATATATATTGATTAGAAAGATGTAAAGATGTAACCTTGAAAGCTATTTTTTTAAGACTAAACAAACCATGTTTGAATCGTTTTACACCTCTTTTATTGATTTTTGCCTCGGCAACAACCAGCGTTTAAAACCATAACAGGTCAGTTAGGCATAATATATTGTAGAGCCGTAATTGTTCTCACGAATACCAGGATCGCTTGTCATCATAAAATAGTTGTATGGCAGTAGTAACAAATATCAGTTTATTACTATTATCTGTTTCCAATTTCTTTACGACGGGAACCATTACTATACCAAAAAAGGAGCACTAGTGATGACGTTAACTAGTATATAATTGTATTAAAAAAAAAAAAACAGTAAGCTCGCTTTGAAAACAGCGATTATATTGATGTTCTCGAGATACGTTAGTAGCAGGCGTCGCTGCTAGAAAGTTCGTTGTTGTAATAGTTTATATTGACGTTTGAGAAAGACAAGTTGTAAGCGTTGCCGCTGGAAAGTTCTCTGTAAAAATAGCTTTTGTATCGACGTGACTATATTTATCTTTTTTATTTCATAATAGCTGTGTCTTGCTGTTTTTGCCGCGTAAAATAAGCCGACCACATGATTCCATCGTACGGCATGGTACCTCACTGACCAGAGCATTTACAGTTTCGCCCTTCTCGGTAACGTTCAGTACTCAACGTGCAGCTCTTTCAGGCTGTAGCATTAAATATTATAACGTAAAACCTTCCTCTACCTCATGTGCTATCGAATACAAAAATATTTTTCGAATCGGCTTAGTATTTTCTGAGATTAGGACGTTCAAACGTACAAACTTTCCTGTTTTATTAAAGTAGTAAGATAGATATAGGAGTATGTATAGTCAGTACATAGGAAGACATGTCAATGTTGTGGTAGATTTTGAAAACGCTACCATCACTAGGAAAATTGGTTTGTGTAGGCGAAGTTTAAAATTCTCCATGTAATTGAGCATGACCGCTTTCTACTTTTCGAGCATAACATCGTTTCTCGATTTACTAATGCAATCGCGAATACATATTCTAGATTACTTTTGTATCAGGTGCGAATAAGGGTACCACCGTCGGTGAAAGCATCAGTTATACTTTTGGGCTTATTGGTATTTCGCTTATGAAGAGCGTGAGATTCCGGCTCGTAAGGGCCTTATCCCTCAGAGAATCTCATCGGGTTTTTTATTTGATAAAGTGACGAAACGAGCAAAAGTTTCACCCGATGGTAAGTGCTACGTCTAAAAAAGTAAAGTAAAGTTTCAGCCTATAAATGTCCCACTACTGAGCACAGGCCTCCTCTCATTTCTGAGAGGGTTTTGGAGCTAGGAAGAATCCGCCACGCTGCTCCAATGCGGTTTGGCGGACTTCACATGTCTTCGAAATATTTTTTATTCCTCAGACATGCAGGTTTCCTCACGATGTTTTCCTTCACCGCCGAGCACGTGGTAAATCAGCACTTAAAATTGCAATTAACAATTTTAGTGGTGCCGGCACCGGGAACAACGCAACGTCTGCCCATAACAAATGCTGTGTCACCCAGAACATTTCTGTGTGATGCCACACTGCTCCCGTCACTTTGAGACATCAGTTCTTGAGTCTCATGTGCCCAGTGATTACGTTAGCTTTCAGTGCCTTTTAAACCGAAACACTGCAATGTATGCACACTACTGCTTCGCGGCAGAATAACTGGCCTTGGGGTGGTACCTACCTATACGGTTTCCTGCATAGAAATCCTACCACCAGTAATTGTGTTTTTTAAGTAATGAAAGGTCGGTCGCAGTGAGTTGCCACGCAGAAATGTTTTGGGTGCCATCGCATTAGTTATGAGCGGACGTAGCACCTACCATAAGGTGAACGTTTTGTTCGTCCCGTCACGTTGGTCTATAAAAAAAATTTTTGCTAGGCTCTTAATATTTTTAACCTTCGACACAATTAATCTAGAAATATTTTTGGCTATGACTTATGAATTATTAATAAAGCGTGCTGCATGAATCTGAAACGTGGTTGGTTTACTTGATGTATTTACGTAATGTTATGCCAAAGGAAGAAAATTTATTTCGGGTAACGATATTTGAATTAAAATTTAATTGGAGCTCTGAATCGATACTCTGCGTAAGATATTTCTTTACATAATAATGGCATTATTTTAATAATTTCTGACGTCATGGTATCGCAGTTCGTTGTGGTACACAGGGGTTTACATACAGAGTATGACATAAAGTTTGTGTTTTTTTTCATAATCTGTATATTTATCTGCCGTGAAGGAAAAGTAAGTACTTAACTTTTCCGATCTCTATGTATTGCATAAGAAAGTCAATTTTCACAAAAGTCATTACACTATACTTAAGTATTGAATAAAAATTGGTGAAGGCGTTGGTTCAAACGCAGGACCTATTCCGATATGGTCTTTTTTCCGATATGGTCTAGTGGCTAGGATACCTGGCTCTCACCCAGGAGGCTCGGGTTCGATTCCCGGTATCGGACATAAAATTTTATTCAATCCGGCGAAGCTGTAAAAGCCTTCGGGCTAACAGTGACCATCAGTATTAAAAAAAAAAAAAAACGCAGGACCTATGAATGACTTTGCGGTCGAATATACAACTGAGTCTTGTATTAACACAATGTTAGGAACGTAAAAAGTACTAGACCATCATAAATCTGAGTAAATTATTCTATTCTATATTCCACAGAGCTCAAATTAGCCACGTCTTGTTTTCATACGTATTGCAATTGAAAGATGTTTTAGTCATTGCAAAAAATAAAATTTGCTAGCTAAATTAGAGATATACCTTTCAGCTTAACTCTTGTAGAATTGTCGGGAAGACAATAACGCATTATCCTGTTATTTAAGATTCTTGTGTAACTAACAAAGCAAGCAAATGTAAATCTTGAAAGCGTAAGAGATAGAGCTGTTTTGCAACGGAGAAGAGTAAATCTGGAGTAATTGGATAAAATCATATGAATTAAGGGGAAGAAGGTCAATATGTACTAAGGTTCGTAAGTCGAGCGTGCGTTCGATGTATATGCAACTCATATAGGCGTTGCACCGAGGGGTGGTTGTCGGCAACCCTTGGAATTTCAGTCTCGGCGTGGACGCGGACCGAGTCGAGCGTGTCCGTATAAGGACAAAGAAATAATTTCGAAGTGATTTATTTCAGTTACAATTTAAAAATCAGTGTTGATTTGTGTTTATGAGGCTATTTACGTGCCGAGCACGAAATACGTTTCTGGTAAGTGAAATAAATAATTCATGTAGAATGATTCGAAATTCATAGTCTTCGGTTCTTTTCGGGCCAAGTTTTTTATTTAATTCTTTCGAAGTCTGCTGGAATATTAAAAAAGTTTAAATTTAGACGGACATTTAAAGAGCCTTAAGGGTGTATTTAAATGTTGTGGGGTTCAAAGCCCACTCAACTTAACCTCCTCCATAATTATGCGCTTAGCGTCACTTTGGGGAGTTAATCTGACTTTCATTCTGATTTAGACCTCTTTTAATGTTCAAGCGGAGCACTTAAGCTGAATATGTATAAAATATATACAATAGAGATGGGACATACATTCAAAGATATTCAAAAATAAACTCACCAATTCTAATATAAAGTCATTATCAAGTAGTAATTTTTGCTATAAAATATATAGATCAGGTGTTTTACTTAATTGTTTCAGATGAATATGAATGAATTATTAATATAAATATATATTAAAAACATATATAAATATAGCAAAAACTATTTATTTAAAAAGTATATATAAATGTTTTCTTAATATATCTGTAATTAAATTTTTGATGATGATGATTTGGTTTAATTACTTGTAATTATTATATTTATATGTATATTATAAGTTAATAAATAATTAAACGCGCCTACGGCATAGCCGTGAAGGTTTTATTTAAAATTCCATTCATTGTCATCTGGATATCGAACGGAAAAAAGTTATTATGCCAAGAAACTAATTTGAAAATAGAACTATCGTTTTAACGTATGCATATCAAAATTAAAAATGGTAGTAATAAAAAAATAAATATAAAATAAGATTAAAACATACAAGATATAAAATTATTATGGGTGGTACGAAAACATACAATAATGTTGATATTATTTTTGACGCCATTTTAATTAAGAAAATAACTATTAAATCTATATAAAAACCAAAGTTTCTTGCTTATTCTTTCACAGACTGCAGTAGATTTGGACCAGTAATAGAATAAATTTGCCGTTCAGTCCGTGAATGCGACGTTTTAGGTCTATATACATATATCTTCAGTTTGATTATTGTAATATAGGCGTTCACTGCTATGGTAAGTTTTTCGGACACCTGGTCCGTAAAATTTGGGAGACCTGCTTTTGGAAGCTAGCCAAAAATTTTTCGTGCCATCTGCAATTTCTCAATTTCTTCTAGGAAACGTCTGAACTCTAGCAACCCTATTTTCATATCGAGGGCGTAGAAAAAGTAGGCTAATAGAAATACCAGGAGAATTAGACGGTCTCCGAAAGATGGTGGAATAATCATATCACATATGTAAATAATCGATGCTGGTGATCGGCAGCTGCGTAGTTGTCTGGCATTACAATCATGAATGCACTACACTACATTACAGGCATGCCAATCCGCCTATCAAGCTCGGCGGTTACAGCAAATCATATCCACGTGGAAGAACTATTCGGCAGTGAACTGTTAAGCGGCAATAGCCTAATGGTTTAGGGTACGGACTGCGAAACATGACGTCGCAGGATCGAGCCCGTCATTCGACTATTGTCGTGAACCATCTCCTAGCACAAGCTTTTACGCTTAGTTGGAGTGGTTAACAGGAATATTAGTAATGTTAATAGCATTGCTAGCATTCTTTTTAAAAAAAAAAATCATCATACTGAAAAATCATGAGAAAACCTCCGATTTATGACTAACAATTTCAACTAGTGACTCTCCTAATGGTGAATTAACCATTTAGGCGGTAATTACATTATTCTTTATTTTTATTGACTTTAATATATTTATAACACACATACAGTTATATAATACCAGCTGAAGCCCGGGACTACTTCCGCGTGGATTTAGGTTATTTCAAAAACACCGTGGGAACTTCTTGATTTTCCGAAATAAATAGCATCCTATGGCCGTCTCCAGGATGCCGGCTATCTCTGTGCCAATTTCTTCAACATTGGTTCAGCGATTGAACTGTTAAAAGGTAAGAAACAGACAGAGGGACAGAGAGAGTCACTTTCGCATTTATAATATTACTAGCTAATGCCCGCACCTTACGTCCGCATGGATGTAGGTTTTGTAAATATGCCGTGTGATCTATTTGATTGTTGATGATTGCTATTTGTTGAATTGATGATGAGTTATTATAGATTTTATAAAAAAAAACGAAAAGAAAAGATTTCGAACATCTACGTGGAGTGAAAATCATTAACCCGACGTCGTTATTGCACGTACGTTCTTGCATTTATATGACGATAATATTAATTATAATAATTGAAGTAGGGCAAATATTTATGGTTCTATGAAAAATTTGTTATAGAATTAAATTTTGATTGTGAATTTATTTCACTGTTCCGATAAAAGTTTGCCAATGAGTGTTACATAAATATTTAAGGACCGCACGGACGCGTGGTGCCTGACTTCTAAGCCGCGGGTTCTAAAAATCGTGTACGCGTGGCTTCGTATCTAAGCCGAAGCCCAAAGGGGCATGTTAGGCCAATTTAGGACCTTGAGGCGCACATGAAATTCAATTTATCAAAATAACATAAAATATTAATTATGATTTTTAGTAGGAATGTTTAGTCGTAACTAGTCGGCACAAATTCAATTCATTTATGAAATTGTTTAAATGACTAGTAGTTAAATGTTCCTAACCATTCATAATTCTTGCTGTTATTTGAATATAATGTTGCCTTTGTAAAAAAATATTTTCCTCGGTTAAATATTTGATTATTATTTTTATTATTGGTTGTTGTAACGCGAAAACTAGTATGTACAATGCAATAAAGTATTTGACATATTTTATTCAAAGTTCAAAAAATAAAATCTTTTAAGCAATAAAGTATATAAAAGCTCTAAATCAATATATCGATATAAGGACTTTTTCATCTTTAAAGTGGCAACACTTAAATCAGCTTGTCTGTACTCGTACACGCTCATGTCAATATTATCAATCAAATCAAACACCACAAATTATCACCGAGGAATGATTTCATCATCATAGACTTCTATCACAACTTTTTTAATGAAGGAATATACTTGAATTATAAATATGTTTTCTATCATAAAATAACTGTCATTTAGTTTTTTTTTAACATGCTTAAGCGATGTAAATATAATGTAAACTTCATTTTGATAGAAAATAAAAATGATTTATTAATTATCAATACCAAGTTTTATTATATCTCATCCCTTCAAGAAAGAGTTTTTCTCATTAAACACTATCATATAGTATATAATTTGATGCTGTGAACTGAGGGCCTATTTTACTATAGCCACTGGGCATATCCCTTTGTGCAAAAACATTAATTCTGAAAAACTTTTTTGCTATTATACTTCAATAAAACGTAATATAAAATCTGATATTGCTATTACCATTTTTAGGGATTATCGATTCTGTAAATAGTTGCACTTAATGTATTGCACATTTTCGAACAGACACAGTAAGTAAAAAAATAAATAAAAATGTGAAATTTTTCCTTTATGTACAACTCTGGTATTTTATTTCCCCAAGGGTAGTGGTCACCGCACCGAAGGGAAATCACATTTACTGTCCAGGTAGATATCGCATTGTGTTGTTCTTGGATGACAGAGCTCATTTTTCTGTGACATTACGTGTAACTTTATCGCAGCCATTCCTTTATTAATATTTGCAATTCCATGTGCTGTGGAATGCTTGTAGCTGTTTTAGAATTCTAAAGCTTCTTAAAACTGTGTCTAAACATAAATTACAATCATTGATATACAAAAAACCTACAAAAAACATAAATACATACAAACAGTCATGCCGCTTTCTCATTGGGGTAGGCAGAGACTTCATCTTTCCACTTGCTATGATCCTGACACCCATCTTGTAGATTGTTCTACTTTCATTAGCGTTTTGATACAATGGTACAAAAAAGTGATTCGTACGCCTAGGTCGACCCTTACGGGTTTGCCCATTTACACAAGCCTTATAAATCTGTTCCGTCAAGTTTATTTCATTTATCTTCTCTACCTGTCCAGACCAACTAAGCTTCCCTATCTCTATCTTTGTCACTACATCTTTAACCGCACCGCAACGTTCCCTTATCACGCTGTCCCTCACTTTGTTGAAAGAATTTACTCCAGCTATACTTCTCAAACTTCTCATTTCCACACG
Organism: Luehdorfia chinensis; assembly: GCA_019845155.1. Lineage (NCBI taxonomy): Eukaryota > Metazoa > Arthropoda > Insecta > Lepidoptera > Papilionidae > Luehdorfia > Luehdorfia chinensis. Next base: position 2,870,295 of record JAHVAK010000551.1, on the reverse strand, counting down.
ATTAATCTTAATTTCAGTGCTTGTTCTGCCAGACCCAGCATTCACTACCATACATAAGCGTGGGGACCAGTACCCTCCATTTTTCAGCCAGTCGTGTGTATTTAGATACGATCTTTTAATATCACAGTCATACTTTTCGTCTCTCGTAAACTTAGAACCTAAGGACATAAACTCTTTCACTTGTTCCACTCTTTCTCCTTCAATGAGAATTCCACAATCCGTCATACTTTCTTCTCTTTAAAAAATATTAGTTTCGTCTTACTTACATTCACTTTCATCCTTTTGAGTTTTAGGCATGCAAAATATTAACCATCGCCTGCAACTCTTTCTCCGATGATGCTAATATAACATTTACATCGGTGTGTATGGGAGGCATTTGATAGTCAAATCGTTAATTCTTAATTCATATCCACTCTGTTTCAAATCTTTCAATTAATTGTCTATAAAAAGGTAAAACAGCCACTGCGACGCCACACCTTTTTCGATGTTAAACCCGTCTGTGTATGCACAGTTTACCCTGACGCATGCTCTGGAATCCTTATATAGTGATTTCAGTACCTGTATCAAGCTTCTGCTCACCTGATGCACCGACAATGTCGACAACAATTCATTCCTCACCACTCTATCACAGGTATTTTCCAAGTCTACATACGTTTGCATACAGTTTGCTGATGATACTGAGTAAGTAAATGTCTCTGGTATGACGAGAGCCTTGCACCAGTCTCCTGGTACGTTGCCGTTCCTCCAGTAAAGGTTAAAAACGTTGTACTGCTGACTAGCTACCACGCCGTCAATCTTTCAGAATCTCGACCGTAATACTATCATACCCTTCAGTTTTTCCCAATTTCATACTATTCATCGCTTCCACAATCTGTTACATACTAATATTTTTATCATCGCAGCCTTCATTCATGTCCCCGGATGAGACCAGTGTTAGTGTATATATCCTCTTTCTCAAATAAGTTTTCGAAATGTCCCTTTCTTCTTTTTAGAACGAGTTCCTCTACTCTTATAACACTTCAATCCTGGTTTCTGATTTTGTCCAATTGCGAGGTCGTATTTACTCGACAGTGACTTAAAAACGTCCTCAAAAAAGAGGGCACAATGCGCTTATTATGTGATTCGTATTTTAGCAACAAATTTAAGAACGACAGTTGATTAAATTTAAAAAGCTACTTTATATTTTGGGTATAAGAAAAACTTTGTGTTTATTGTATCAGTATTTGCAATCTTTGTCTATATTTTTGTTTTGATCGATCAAACAAAGATCGATCGATTGAAGACGCTTTTTGATGTGATTTTTGTATGGAACTGTATTGGTTTGGTTGACTTGGTTTTTTGTACTCGTATATCAATTAGTTATACTTATAGTTTAACAGCAGTGAGCTGATGATTCTGGTGAGCACACCAGGTCATTTGATTGAAAATATTATACTGTCATCGCCTTGGGGGTAATTTCGACTCGTGTGCGGAAATGTTCAGCTCAAATTATATCGTTAAATTTATGAATAATTGTTGCCGTTATAATTTGGAGGAAATTAAAGGGCTATAATAATAACCTAATTTTTATTTTACATTACATTTTTAAATTACATTACCGGAAAAAGCAACTAGTTGAAAACAGAATTTTTCATGATTAACAAAGTGACTCATAACGATTTCATTACGAGATCAATAGATGTCACTGTTTTCAATTCATTAATAACTGAAGACAAAAACCGCGACCTTTCTCATTGGTTAAAATAAAGATTTTGGGTTATAATTTGACAGCACGATTAGTGAATTTTATCGAACGACGCGTGCTGGGTGAGAGGTTGCAGGAACAGTTTAAAAATAACTTTATTTTAATTTGCACCCTAAAAATACAGCTGGTAGCTAAAGACTGATTATTTTATCATATTAAAATGCTTATATACTATTTTGAATACAATGCTAAGGATATCACGTTCTTACTCAAAGAGTCCAGCGTATTGGGCGCTGTAAACACTACACCGCACATTTCTTCTTCTTTGTCGTCACACTCTTGGCAGAGTGGTCGTGGTCGTTACATCAGGGGTGGTAGCAAACTTTACAATCCGTCGCCATTCCTCTCGTACTGTAGCTCGTGTGCATTCTGGGAGTGGACCATTGAGTGCAGTCTTGACATGGTCGGTCCAACCTACCGAGCGCTCTAGTGCCTTCGACTTTCCCCTGCAGCACTAGTCGTTCCACAGCAGTATCTTCTCGACGTATGATATGTCCGAAGAAAGTGTAGAATATGAAATTGGACGATGGATGAAAGACGCTGTTTAATGCCGAGTTCTTGGATGATTGAGTCGTTGGTTCGGAACTGTATCCAGGTTATGCCAAGCATTGTTCTCCAGCACCACATTCACGCACATTTCACTGACTGAATAACAGGCGCTGAAGCAATATACACCATCCGCTTTTACACAATCACTTCATTGTTTTCATAGTTACACGATTGTTTATTTTTTATTGTATAAAGTGACGAAACGAGCAAAACGTTCACCTGATGGTAAGTGCAACGTCCGCCCACAACAAATGCTGTGTCACCCAGAATATTTCTGTGTGAGACCCCACTGCGCCCGTCACCCAGAGACATCAGTTCTTAAGTCTCAAATGCCCAGTGATTACGCTAGCTCTCAATGCCCTTCAACCGAAACACAGTAATCTTTGAACACTACTGCTTTACGGCAGAATAACTGGCCCTGGGGTGGTACCTACCTAGACGGATTCCTGCATGGGAGGAAATCAGGAATCCTACCACCAGTAAAATATAACCAGATAAATTCCATAAAGATTTCTTATATTTACGCGAACACTACACATTTAAATGAAACTAAGTTTACGGATTTTATCGCGTTTAATTTATTACTATTTATAACCCGACGTTTCGAGTGCTTTATAGCACCCATGGTATGATACTTTCACAATTTTGCCATCAGATAAAGTAACTGCATTTCTAGACCACCTTAACTCCCTAAACTCTAAAATTCAATTTACAATGGAGTTAGAGGCAAATAACTCTTTAGCTTTTCTAGATGTATTAGTAATTCGAAATCCTAATAACACCTTGTGTCACACTGTGTATAGAAAAAAGACCCATACTAACAGATATTTAAACGGTGAATCTCACCATCATCCATCACAGTTAGCTACCGTGGGTAAATCCTTGTTTCAGAGAGCACGAGGAATCTGTGACAGGAAACACCTGGCCGCCGAGCTTCAACATGTCAAGCAAGTTTTGCACGACAACAAGCTTCGGGTTCCGCGCCTACGTCGCAGTGACCGAGTGAAACCGGCCACAGTCGAGCGTGTGCCTGCTGTTCTACCTTATGTCAGAGGAGTCACGGACGAGATTGGCTATATCTTGAAGCGGGCTTCCATAAAAACATTCTTCAAGCCGCCGAAGAAGATAAGTCAGTTTTTACCATCTGTCAAGTGTAACATCCCTCTACAGGACGCAGGTGTACAAGCTAGACTGTGAATGTGGTCTCTCTTACATAGGCCAAACAAAAAGATCGATTAAAACCCGCGTAAAAGAACACATAGCTGACGTGAAGCATCGTCGTTCTAGGAAGTCTGCAGTACTGTGACCATGTTCTGGATCATCCCAACCATTACATCAGATTTGATAAACCACAGATCCTTGCCAAAGAACATCGATTCCTACCAAGGATGATTCGCGAGGCTATTGAAATCAAGAAACATCCTAATTTCAATAGAGAAGATGGTGGGGTATTACCACCAGCTTGGGATCCAATAATAAATAAAATTAAATCAAAAACCAAGCATACCACTGCAAGACTTCAAGACACAGTTAGCTCTTTCTGCGTAGATTGGACCCAAAAATAATAATTAAAAGCTGAAGGTACCCCAGGTTAACTATGACATCAGGACATCTGTCACCTCAGTCCTCCCGTGACCATGGGTGCTGTAAAGCACTCGAAACGTCGGGTTATAAATAGTAATAAATTAAACGCGATAAAATCCGTAAACTTAGTTTCATTTAAACAGATAAATTCCGTTATGGCGACTTAAATCGTGAGACGATTCTTTTGATTATGAATTCCTTCAATAGCCATTTCCATTCCATTCCTTCAAAATTTCGATGTTCCACATCTGCCGGGCGTTTCTTGACGGTGATATTTTTCATTCATACATATCCAGCAGCGATAAATTGTTGCGTGTCACTGGCGGGCAGTTAACTATCTCTCAGGTGGATATTTCATTGTACTGTTAGTCATTCATTAAAGAGGTCATTTTACGTTTCCTTGACTATGCTTATTACCTTATTGTTCACTTTATTTGAAGTGCCGCATGATATCATGGACTGTTGAAACAAAAAGTTCTGTTTACGATTCCATTTAAGTTCAAGTTCAAGTTAATTTATTTGTAAACGTAATATGATATTATACTTAGAATGTTACATCCTCTATGTTTTGTTAGGCAAGAAGGCGTACAAATACATATATTTTTTTAGTATAGGAATAGAAAACATAAAAATTTAAACATAAAAATATAAAGAAAGTACTCGTAGTAAGTCAGAAATAAAATTTAAAGTTATTTTTTTAGTACACTAACAATATAAAGTGATATTTAAATAAAACTATTTTTACGGATTTTATCGCGTTTAATTTATAACTATTTTTAACCCGACGTTTCGGGCGCTTTACAGCACCCATGGTCACGGGGGGACTCAACTTTTTACTTGCCTGGTTTAGGATCTTCGCGCTTCCTCGAATGTCCTTTTTGGCTGATATTTTGACACACGTAGGAATGAGATCATGGTCTCTGCATCTCTTCAAGAAATTCAAAGATGTTATGAATCTTGCGCGCTTGGTCTTGAGATCTTCTAACCGGCGTATTTTATTTGCGATTTCCAGTCCGTACTGGTTCACATAATGTTTTCTTTTATTTACGCGAATATTACACATTTAAATAAAACTATTTTGACGGATTTTATCGGGCGCTTTACAGAACCGTCGGGTTAAAAATAGTTATAAATTAAACGCGATAAAATCCGTAAAAATAGTTTTATTTAAATGTGTAATATTCGCGTAAATAAAAGAAAACATTAAAGTGATATTAACATTAATCGTATACAAAAATTGTCAAAAAATTATAATGTCATGTCAATTTGTTAAGAAATTATTTTGTCCGTTAAATAATCTGCAATTGTATAATAGTACTTACTTACTAAGATGGCGTGTAGTTATCTTTTAAAATTACTTAAATTGCTATTCTTTAATGTGTCAGGTAATTTATTAAATATTTTTTTGGCCATACACATAAAACTCTTATTAACAGTGCAGTCCTTGCATATGGTACATCAATCCAGAAACTTTAACGATCGCGTGTTCTGGTGGTCAGAGTACCTGATTTATACGCCAGGTATTGGGATCGAATCCCAGCTGCAGCCAACATATGTGTAAAAACACAAATTGTTGGCTCTCGGGGTCTGGTTGTGTTGTGCATGTGGAATTCGTCTGTAAATCGCTCCCACGATACAAGAGAAATGCTACTGTGGTGCTTCGTTTTTTTAACAATAAAAAAAACTGATGGTCGACTGTTGACTGATTGGAAAAGGACCTATGCATTGCCAGTTGTTCTGCCGATCGCTAGTGGAGTGCAAACACAACTGTGCTTCGGTTTATGAGACTTAATAGCCAATGTCTTGTACGGTGTTACAGAGAACTGCTACAGGTGCCATATAGTTATAGGTCACCGCAATTGTATTGGACGGCAACTTTGTGGCACTTACCACATCGTGAACGACTAGCTCGTTTGGTTACTTATTTACAATATAAATAATCTATTCGGCTCGGTTGGCGCACAGGCTCTACGCCACGGGTCACTGATTTCGTTCCGGCACAAGCGGATTTATTAAAGCCTACATTGTTCTGTGTTTGGGTGTTCTTGTATTTTTAATTAATGTCTACTAAGAGTCGAGCACTTTGTTAAGAGCCATGCTCGGTGTTTCTCTGCGAAATAGAATTCGTAACCATGATATCCGCAGCAGAACTAGAGGAACCGAAATACCCATAAGTATCAGCATGTGGAAGTGGAAATGGACCGGCCGTATAGCTCGTAGAACCGATTACAGTTGCGAAGGAAAGGTTCTTCCAGTGGCAACCTCGTACCGGCAAATGTAGTGTAGAGAGCCCCCAGTAGATGGATTGACGACGGGCACGATTTTGCGGGATGTCGAAAGAAACACGTGGCTCAGGACAGTGATTTGTGGCAATCTGTTAGGGGGGCCTATGTTCAGCAGTGGACTTGTGACGGGCTGAAATAATGATGATGAAGAGCCGTGGTAGAGGCCGAGTCTAAGACATGTAATAATACGCGAGTGACCTGGGTTCGATGTGACACCTCTAAAACTGTTCTGCGATGTTAAGTACTGATTTACGACGTCCTCAGTGGTGAAGGAAAACATCTTGAGAAAACCTGCCTGCATCGTAAGGAATAAAACTATTTCGATGACATATGAAGTCCGCCAACCCGCATTGGAGCTCTTCTCGGCTCTAAAACCCTCTTAGTAATGAGAGGAGGCCTGTGTTCAGCAGTGGGACATTTATAGACTGTAAAAAAGTAAAGTAAAGTTTCAGCCTATAAATGTCCCACTACTGAGCACATGCCTCCTCTCATTTCTGAGAGGGTTTTGGAGCTAGGAAGAATCCGCCACGCTGCTCCAGACTAGACTAGACTGTACTTTACTTAAAACATATATACGATACAGGATTGTAGGTTTCTTTCCTCGTGCATTTTTTAGCCTAAAATGCATCAAGACAGAATTGTGGGGAAACTTCTTTTGATTAAAAAAGTTTTTTCTTTAAAATTATGTTCAACATTAGAATTCCTTTTGTATCAGGAGTGCGTTTTATAGCCATAAATTTCACAAGCACGTATACTAGCAGACTTGAAAACCAAAAATTTGCGTTTTTGCACAAATGGTGGTAGGATTCGTATGCAAGAATCCGTCAAGGTAGGACCCCTAGGGCCAGTTATTCTGGTGTCAAGCAGTAGTGTGCAAACACTACTGTGTTTTGGTCTGAAGGGCAGTGAGAGCAACTGCAGTCACAGAATTTGTTATGGATAGACGCTGCACGCCACGAAAGAGAAAGCTGACCTTTTAGGTTCTCTTTTTGCGTCAAACTCGACTCTGGATGACAGGGGGAATTCACTCCGACTATCCTGCATCATGAGTGCTCAATGAAAGAAGTCACGTTCCTGCAGAGCTCAGTGCGCACAATACTCTTTCCTCTGAACATCTACAAGTCAAGAGGACCAGATGGAATCCCCCCAATTGCTGAAGATGTGTGCTGCGCGAAGAGTTGGCACCGTTTTAATTCGTCTTTTTCGGTACTCCAACTCTCCAGGTGTCGTCCAGAACTTTTGGAAGACAGTTTTAGTGAATTTTCACAGGACGGAGTTGCCCTACAGGCGTTACGCTAAAAAGTTTATTTGATTGATGCCTATAAAGTAGCACGGTTTAATTTTAAAGGGAGTTCTTAAATTTCGATTGTTCAACCACAATATTTACAGACAAAAAGACCTTTAAATCCAGGCAACATGGTCATTTAAATCTTTGGCGTTATAACAATATAAGATATGATAAAGTTTATGTAGTACCTATCACTGATAATGGTAGAACGAGCGCAACCATTTGGACCTGGCTGTCGGCTGATGGAGTATGTGAACTATGCGGACAACCGAGAGGAGCAGCAGCTTTGAATTATGTTAATACTTTAGAAAACGTCATGTGCGGAACGTTCACCCAGCAAATGAGCCTCCCCAATTTTACTATTTATAAGACAACTGTCGATTACATACGGCTAGGACCCGCGACTGGTTCCAAAGACACCAATACATTCGGCTGACACAGTGGCGTTCAAAATCGCCTGATTGAAACCCAATTGAAAATCTTTGGGGACTTATGATGTAATGATGGAATCACCGCAATGAGAAAATAAGAGATGCCTTCGAAAGTCATTACAGAGAGACTTAGGAGTCTACTTGGGAGTGGGATACGAGGTACGGCAATTTGTTGCTGATTGCTAGCGGTCATTGAAGGGAATGGCGAAAATATTTATTAATAATTCAATATCCTATTATCATTCATCAGAAAAAGTTTCAACTTTTATACTGATAATTATAGTTGAAGTTATATGAAGGAAGATCGGTTTTTTGTATCTTTTTGGATAATTTTTTTAATTGTAAATACGATATTATAGGTAACATCGTTTTTCCCCCTTTCGGGTATATTTAAATTACGCTTTTAAATAGTATTTCGTATGTATTGTGGATTACACGGTCAATGAAACAACATAACAGTTCTTAGTTCAAATATAAACGCGGAATATAATGAATTACACGTCACTGACGTCATGCAGTGTTGACAGGAGTGTTTAAACATTAATATTTTAAGCGAAAATAGACCTTGTAGTGTTGTGATGTGTAAACGACATTCTACCTAAGGGTGGAAAAGAAATTTCATTGTTGATTACACTAACCTAAATATTTTTTCGCCAAAATATCTTTGAGCCGGGAAACCGCGTTTGCCTAGTGGCTGCGTCCACTCTACGATTCGCTTACTCATTAATACTTCCGTTATCTGACATAAAGTTTTCGTATCTTTTCTTATTTCACAAAAAAGTACTTCGATCTTCTGATAATAACAAAGTATGCATACATATGTACATAATTAATGTATATATTACCGGTGGTAGGATTTCTATGCAGGAAATCGGTTTAGGTAGGTACCATATAAGGGCCAGTTGTTCTGCCGTGAAGCACTAGTCTGCAAATATTACTGTAGGATAGACAGTTAGTTTGCTAAGATCCGCATGCAAAATATAAAATGGTGTATATTACTTAGTTTTGATGAACTCCCCCCTCCCAAGGTAGCACGATAAAACTAACACCGAACCGCCACCAGATACTCTCCACCACTACATCACTACCACTAGGCAGTATACACCACTGAAGTAGAGACCACAACGCGTGTTTCACCTCAAGACGACGCATTATCAAGTGATATTGACTCTACGACAGTGAGTCGCCGAGCCACTCGGTCTGAAGGGCTCTGAGAGTTAGTGTAATTATTACTGGGCATATGAGACTTAAGAACTGATGTCTCAGGCTGTCGGGTGCAGTGTTTGTCAGCATTTGTTCTAGGCAGACGTTGCACTTACCATTGTGAACGGTGAATGTTTTGCTCGTCTCGTCACCTAATCCAATGAAAAAAATTGCATATTTTCTTCAACATTAAGTAACTTTGGTTCTCCGTTTGCTGCACCTACATATCATAAGCCCTCACTAGTACAGACTAGTACAGAATGCCTGTAGGCATTAAGTCCGCCCTTAGTTACCTTTTTTATGTAAGGTTAGCAAAAAAGTATAAATAATTAAATTAAATGAAAAAAAACTTCACAACAATACTATGTTAATTATATTATTCTTTTTAAACTTGTTCATGATAAACTGTTTTGGAAACGTAACGTAACGTAAACAGTTTTAGTATATTATATTCTAATAATAGACAGGATTCGTCATTTATTCTAAAACCATATAGCATTCGTTGTAAAAAGCAATGGCCATCACTGTAATTGGGATAATTTTACAGAAGTTTTAATTGAATCTCGGCAATAATGTCGGAACCTGCAAGCGGGATATTTCCCTTGTCTTTAATGATTAATTAACTTTAGCCGTTTATAATTGCCTTCAAACTTATCTCGTTGTAATTATTGTAAATTTTAATTGAATTAGCATGGTTGTGCGCGATTTTTGTCGTATCTTCGGTTTCCATTATCATCACCAGTTGTAGCAGAATATAGGCCTGAGTCATAAGTTGCCTCAAAGCACGATTCATTGCCATAGATTGTCACAAAGGCCGTATTTTGTAGCTTTAATTTTGGGAATTAATGGCATCATTGCCACGCTTAGCAGGCGGGTCGGCAACCTCAGTTTATTTACTCAGATGTTGCAGGCAGATGCTGCAACCGGCAAACACGCGTCGACTGCTGCGTTACATTGCTCAACAGGCGCAGTGTGGTGCTACACAGAAATATTCTGAGTAACACAGCATCTGTCATGGGCAGACGTTGCACTTACCATCAGGTGAACGTTTTGCTCGTCTCATCACTTTATCAAATAAAAAAAAAACAATAATGAAGGGATTGTAAATCGGGTCATTACCTGTGATGAAAAGTGGATCCTGAACGATAATCGGAAGCGTTCGTCACAATGGCTTAACCCTGGAGAACCAGCCACATTTTGCCCCAAGCGAAAATTTTCTCAGAAAAAGTTACTTGTGAGGGTTTTGGTGGACTAGTGCCGGTGTCGTTCACTACAGCTTTCTAAAATCTGGTCAAACGATTACGGCTAATATCTATTGTCAGCAACTACAAACCGTGATGGAAGAACTAGCTGCTAAACAACCGAGGCTGGTCAATCGCTCTAGGCCACTGCCGCTTCAGGACAACGCTAGACCACACACTGCACAACAGACGGCCGCTAAACTAGAGGAGCTGCAATTGGAATGTCTGCGACATCCACCATACTCCCCGGACCTTGATCTAACAGATTACCATTTTTTCCTGAAATTTGGATAACTTCGTAGAAGGAAAATATTCATCTCCGATGTAGCAGTCCGCCTTCAGAGATCAGTGAACTACCGATGAGATGGCAAAAGTGCGTAGATAGCAATGGTACATACTTTGATTAATTAATATATTTTACAAAAAAAAAACGACTTTATATTCCCATACTCCCATCGTCGTCGTCGTTTCAGCCTATCACAAGTCCACTGCTGAACATAGGCCTCTCCCAATTATTGCCACAAAAGTTTGTAGCTCTCACTTTGGAGGGATTCGCCATTGTTGCCACGCTTGGCAAGCGGGTTGGCAACCGCAGTTTATTTATTCAGATGTTACAGGAAGATGCTGCTGCCCATCTCCTGGTTTTCATTTTTGTTTGTGTACGTTTGTGTTTGTGTGAGTGTGTATATCTGTGTGTGTGTGTTTTCCTCATATACAATAGTCTTTATCTTTTACCTTTATGTTTCTTTACTAGTTTCTTGTTCAGCGGATGAAATTTTTTATTGTCCTTCTTCGACATCATCGTTTCAGTCTATCATTTAGGAATTGCAATCCAGAAAAGTGTGATCCCGCAATCTAGCGGGATTCAGCTAATTTTAGGAACTGCTGGGGGATCCCGCAACAGGCTACGGATCCGCAAGCATCAAATTACAAGAAGAATTAGAAATATAGCTAAAGCAAGACAATGATCATTACACTTAACAGACAGAAACTAGAAAAGACTACGAAAATATATTAAAAAAAGAAATTGCAGCATTTGAAACTGACAGAGTGAAAGAGAAGTACATTAACTTTGTTGCACGACTATTTGTAACTATCAAACCAACAAGCTTGGAAGTAGAAAGAGCCTATTCGGCCGCTGGCTATATAAGCAGTTCAGAGCCAGATGTCGGCCAGGAATCTACCAACCCATCTCTCCCCGTGAATGCTTTAAAAGTCGACAGAGAGAACATTAAAACCAGAAGATGGGCAGCAGCATCTTCCTGGAACATCTGAATAAATAAACTGCGGTTGCCAATCTGCCTGCCAAGCGTGGCAACTATGGCAAAATGCTCCCAAAGTGAGTGCTACAAACTTTTGTGGCAATCCATTGAGGAGGCCTTTGTTCAGCAGAGGTACTAGTGATGGGCTGAAGTGATGATGATGAACATTTGATGAGTGACAAATACTCGGAGGACCAATATTTGAGAGAGGCCAGTACTGGTCTAATGTGGGCTAGTATTTAAAACTATTCTAAATATTCTAAATATTATTCTAAATATTATTCTAAATATTCTTCCTAAATATAGTTCTTAAATTTGATTACGAAATAACAGAAGGTAACATTAATTTGTATATGAATAAAGTACACTTTAAAATTTACATTTAGAATGAAAAGTTATTTTATAAGTTATTTTTATTTCCATTTTCATTTTCATTTCATACGGTTGCCAGCGGTCAATATATTTCCGGTCTGGCAATTTTTTTCGATCCGTAGATTATTGTCACTCGTCCTAACTTACCCGCACCCGCTGTAACGTTAATGCTATAAGAGCGAAGGTGCGTTAGGATGCAGTGTCAGCGATACTGGGACGATCAGAATACAAACAGACTTCAATACCAAGCAATTTGTGTAAATCCGTCCTGCGTTACTCTAGTCCCTCACTAACTACGGTAGAATTCAGGTAATGAGTTAAGTAGAAAATATTACAAAATATCCCTTCAATATAATAAAAATAAACAATATTTTCTAGCTAAAGATTAAAGACCTATCACAAGAACAATTTCAATAGCGGATAGATGGCAGGAAAATAAAACAATGCAATCCAATAACACTGTTCACATTGTCTGCCGTTCATTGTCTTTCGTCTCCTTTATCCCGTTTTTATTTCGTGCTTCTAGCAATTAAATTTTTATCCAAATTGGAAATCAGAAATATGAAATCGGCTATGCGGATTCAGATCGTCAACCTCTGGACGATTTCGATCATGGCAACACATTCCAATTAATTTAGTTTTCTTGTGGAGGAAAGTGACGAGAAGTGAAAATCATTCGGCCCATAATAAATGCTATGTCACCCAGGATATTATTGTGTGGCGCCACACTTCGCTCGTTACCCTGAGACATCACTTCTTAAGTCTCATATGCCAACTTTTTTTTGAAGTAAAACTTCTTAGGCGGCGATTCGATAATTGGACGAGAACTGAGAGTGAAATTTCAAGGACGCGTCACGTTTAGGCACATTTCGTTCTTTGTGCTAAACAAGCACTTTTTCAATCTTGGCGGAGTGGTCAGTATTAGTTCTCTAAGATTTAACACTGGTGGTAGGATTCCTATGCAGGAATCTGTCAAGGTAGGTACCACCTCAGGGCCAGTTATTCTGCCGTGAAGCAGTAGTCTGCAAACATTACTGTGTTTCGGTTTGAAGGGCACTGAGGGCAAGTGTAATCACTGGGCATATGAGACTTAAGACCTTAAGACAATTTTTTGGGGTGACGCATCATTTTTTTAGGGCAGACGTTGCACTTACCATCAGGTGCTCGTTTAGTCACTATTTCCAAAAAAAAACCAAAATATCTTAGTCCATGGCACCGGTGAATCGTCCGTTTGTTGCGTCCAAGTGAAGAGTACAAAACGGAAATCGTAATATTCTAGTAGACTTGTGTAAAAAACAGAAGTCATCATACATTTTTTTTATTTTATAAAATGACGAGGCGAGCAAAACGTTCACCTCATGGTAAGTGCAACGTCTACCCATAACAGATGCTGTTTTGCTCAGAATATTTCTGTGTAGCACCACACTGCGCCCATCACCCTGGGACATAAGTTCTTAAGTCTCATATGCCCAGTGATTACGCTAGCTAGCAGTGCCCTTCAGACCGAAACACAGTAATGTTTGCACACTACTGCTTCACGGCAGCATTTCCGGTCCTGCGGTACTGACTGACAGACGGATTCCTGCATAGACACTCCACAAATATGCCGAACGAATATTTGTTCCCTGCGGGAATTGAACCAGCGACCGATATCTTACCACTGAGCAGTCAAGCTGTATGCTTACTTTATAGAATTTGTACCTAACCTACAGTTCATACAAAATGATGACAGATAACTAAAAAATAAACGGATCCGAAAGCATCCCATGTCTCGTAAAGTAATGCATTAAAAGTAAAAACCCAAAAAGTTCGGAAAAGATTCACGGCGAAAAAGTTATTTTGCTCGCTATTATGCCTCTCTAATTTACATGCAGTGAACGCCCGGAAAATATGGCGGTACTATTCACTGGTCAGCAGTTGAATAGAATATGAGTCTATTGTACTTTATGCCAGCCTAGTGTATTCTATAGTAAACAAATGTCAAATTACATTTAAGAGAAAAGAGCTTATAAAGGTTTGATTTCTTATGATTTTACATCTATTAGTATATAAATACTTTACGAAAAGCGATGTTTTCAATGTCAGTACAAACAAACACAAGTTCGTAATATCGCTTACTCGACTAACAGAGCCTGAGCCGGAATGGTAGGATTCTTATCACAACGAACTGATATCTCAGAATGACGCGCGCAGTGTGCTCAGAAATGTTCTGATTGACAAAGCGTTTGTTATGGGCAGACGTTGCACTTACCATCGGGTGCACGATTTGCTCGTCTGATATCCTTTGTTCAATAGTCCATTTTTGGCCCCGTTTATGTGTAATTATGACCAGAAGCGTCGCTGGAGTTTCTTGCGTCATTTCATCTTCAGTTTTATATATTTATTATGAGACACCAACAGCATTACATACAAAACATTGTTTTAAAGCAACAAATATAATTTAGATATATTCTTATATGAATGCCAATTATAGGCGTGTACAACATTCGTTTTATTATGAAGATATACAATAACATGTTATTACTTGTTGTTTACGAATTGCATTAAAATTACATTTATAACCTTATAAAAAGTGCTATACTACTACTACACTACTACTATATTAACTGAGATCTATTATAATTTTATTTTTTATGCTAAGACAATTATCGTGAAAAATGTCAGATTTTGATTTTCGCACATAATTATTGTATGTACTCAGCGCACATTCTAGATAACGGGGAACATTTAAGGAGCATTGTTCTACTTGCAGGAATGTGGAAAGTGTTGATTATAGGATACCTTGGATACTGATACGGGATATTGAGATTTACGTCACATAGTAGATCACTCGCTATATTTTCGGATAAGAGCTTTTTAAGAAATATTACAATCCAGTAACAGAGGACAATCACGAAGTGACATCATTTTAATATGTTTTAGACAGAGGTCATAAGTATTACGGTGGGAAATAGCAGACGAATAAAATGAAAGGTACCTATTGAATGAACGTTGTATACTTTAAATGCTATGTGAATAAGTGGCACAATAGGGACTCCATACTACAGATGCGAACTCAAGTTGGCTTCGAACGAGTGTATTAAATAACTGAATTTTAATTCTAGATGACATGAATCCTTTGGTATTTCTTTTAATGAATCCAAGCATTTTCGCAGCCTTCTTCAAAGTTGCATCAATGTGTGCTTTGAATTTTAGTTGAGTGTCCATTATCGATTTTGTCCATCTCGACATTGGCGAAAATGGCTCTATTCGGTAGCTAGTTGGATAAATAATAGAGATCCTTATTTTTCATAAGCAATTCACATGTATTGCTTACGATTAAGATTGAACATTTATGAATAACATTGTCTGCAACATTCTGGTGATATGTAGACGCGTATCGGAATTTGTCGTTAAGATTGGCCAGCCTCAAGCCTCGACCTCAATCCGAAAAGATCTTGTATTCTCAAACGACTCGTAAGATTAGTGCGCCCAGCTTCACAAAACATCAAAGGGCTTAAAGGTGTGATCGTCGCGGGGTTAGCTTATTTTTTTGTACAAGTAACGTGTATTTTGACTTTAACATGTTTACAAAGATTTTAACAAATTTAAATCCTGAAAGTTTCCTCATTAAATAGAAATCATCATCATCACCATTTCCAATCACTAGTCCACTGCTGAACACAGGCCTTCCCCATTGATTGCTGTAAAAGTTTGTACCTCCCATTTTTGAGGGGATTTTGCCATAATTGCTAAGCTAGGTACGCGGGTTTGCAACCGCAATTTACTTATTCAGAGGTTTCAAAAAGATGCTGCTGCCCATCTTCTGGTTTTAATTTTCCCTCTGTAGACTTTTATGTCGTCCACGGGATGAGATTAAGTGGTAGATTCTCTTAGGCCGCCACCACACGGCATGTATATAATATTTGATAAAATTAGATTTACAGATTTTATCTCGTTTTCTTTTACTATTTATAACCCGACGTTTCGAGCACTTCACTCATGATCACGGGAGGACTGAGGTTTTGAGCGGCCTGATCCCATAGATAATCCGAGCTACCTTCAGCTTTTAATTTGTTTTTTCCCGATTTGGTTTGGTAAAACATGAAAAAATCTATAATTTAGTTTTAATAAATGTGTAGTATTTCTGGAAATGTGGTATACAATTCGTGAAATTAAATAAATATTCTTTATTTTTCAACGTCATAAATATATATTTTGTTTGTCAATCGTGACTTTTTTACAATCTACCACCGTTTCGTAATGAGGTTCCTCTGACGAAGAAGAAACATGCGAAAGATACTCCGACGGACCTCTTTATTTTAAATCCTTTTTTTATCTTACTCAAAAATACATTACTACATAAAGTCTAATAGAAAACCAAAGCACGTTAGCAAGAGAAACAAGTGAAAAATAAATACAAAGGATTAAGTACTATTATATTTTTTAAATATATATTTTATTTTTTCGTACACATGTTTAGAATATTATAATATTTTTACACGCCAACTCATCGTTTTTCTTACCTTATTATCTTCATACATATTAAGTCTAACAAGTAACTGTTTTAGTAAGTTATGAAATTTTTGATAGAACCTCTTGTACATATGTTATTCAACAATACAATATACACTGCAGGTGCGAAGATATTTTAGTTATAAAAATAAAGGAATACAATTTAATTGCCTTTAAAATAATAAAACCTGTCGCAAATACAATGCGCCGGTGGGAAATGCCAGAAGAACAAAAATAGAAGCAAGCAATCCGATAATGATGTTCACATTGTCTGCGCTTTATCGTGCTTCGAGTATTTCATTTCAATTCTGTTACTTTTGTTTTCGCAGAAATTAATTTTTCTTTCTTTGTTGCAACACTGAAAATAACACTGTAGGTATTAAAAGTGACTGAAATTGACTATTTAAAAAAGTGATAACACTTTAATATTAAAAGAAAATCGATCGACAAGTATTTGTTACATAAAATTAAGTAAATAAAAATCAAATTGCAAATATAGCAGCTGGAGAAGAATACACGTACTCGCAAGCACATTGTAGACGTTCTCCTGGCCGATTTTCGACCACGGCGACAACTACCGATTACTGACGCGTAAAAAGGGGCACTCACTTGTCCCAACCTACCCGTGCCCAAAGTAACGCTCATGCAGATCCAGTGTCAGAAACACTAGGACAATCACAACACAACCAGACACGAAAACCAAAAGTTTGCGTTTCGCAAAAATGTCGACTTCAGCTGGGATTCGAAGTCGTCGACGACTAAGGTATGAACTAACGGTCTTGGCTTCTAGCTTATAGCTAGACTGTAATAGGCGGGAATTACAAAGTTTTTTTTTTCGAATAAAGTCATGAGCAAATTGTTCACCTGATGGTAAGTGCAACGTCTGCCTATAACAAATACATATTCTTGATTCCAAGCGAGATAAACATGGTGGTGAGCCAACAGTATTGTGTCTCGCTCGCTCTATAAATGTAAATTAGTTATGTAATTTTTTTGAAGGCCACTGTGAGCTAGCGTAATCACTGGGCATATGCGTCTTCATCAGGTGAACGTATTGCTCCTTTCATCACTATAACCAATAAAAAAATAAAAATAAATGCTATGTCACCCAGAACATTTCTGTGTGGAACCACACAGCCCGTCACCCTGATACATCAGTTCTTAAGTTTGCACAGGAATTAGGTTAGCTGTCAGTGCCCTTCCAACCGAAACACAGTAATATTTGCATACTACTGTTTCCGGGTTAATAACTGGCATTGTGGTGACCTACCTAGACGAAATCCTACCACCAGATTATATACTCGTCTAAATTCATTGATTAGGGTTATAATCACTCTCGTTGTCTGCATCGATAACGATGCATGTCTAAAGTATATATACGTATGTACATAAAATGCCTTTATACATATATATTATATTTATTAGCGAAGGCGCTATTTAAACTTAATGTCGTCGGGAAAGGCACCCTTCGAGAAGTTCAGCCTAGCGTGTTTTGTAGGGGTTTAATAGAGGCTCATTTTAAACACGCACATTTATTTTAAGGTTTTCTTTAATTGCGATGTATGTGGTTTACTTAACGATCTTGGAATGTACGATATTATATGTAGCAATATTATGTTGACCAATTTTCTGTACAAATACTGTGATTGTATGAAAGTGAGTCACACGTAACCGACTGGATTAAACCAGATTTTTCTTTTCGAAGTTGAACATCTTTAGGGTTGGTAGGGAAAAAATAGGAATCAACATAGGAATAGGAATTAACGGAAGTAATGGTGGCAAATCATTACGTCATCTAAAACGAAATTTATATTAGAATTTCATAGTGGACGCCATTTTTAAATCTCAGCTTTTGGACCGTATTCTTTCCAAATCGATATGGGTGAAGGAAAATTTTAAAAAGTCGACGGCATTTTGAAATTAAAGGAAAATTCATCTAGATGCGTGGTAAAGAATCGAATCGCTGAACATGCATAAAAAAGATTCCGACGACTTCCTCGTTTTTTTGAAGTTGGTTAAAATATGCCCCCGCCTGCCAAGTGTGGCCACTATGGCAAAATCACCCCTAAATGAGACCACAAGTTTTTGTGGCAATCTATGGGAGAGGCCTATGTTCAGCTTTGGACTAGTGATAGGCTGAAATGATGATGATGATGAGACAGTTGCACTTACTATCAGGTGAACGTTTAGCTAGTGTCGTTACTGTGTCACTGAGTGGTTAGCGTACCTGACTTCTACGCCGCGGGTCCTGGGTTCAAATCTCAGTTGGAGCCAATATTTGTGCAAAACACAAATGGTTTTCGGGTCTGGTTGTGTCGCGCGTGCGAAATGTATGTCTGTAAAACGCAACCACGATACTGGAGAAATCCGACTATGGAGCATCGTTTTTAAAATAATAAATAAATAAACTACATATATGTTAAGCTAATAGAAGCGTGTAAATATGAATTAATCATATAAAATATTGCAGATAGGTTTTATGACGGCAGAATTTTAAAAATATTTTAGAGTAATATCGTGCAGTTCATTTTTATTTTGCTTGTTCTCAGCTCGAGTTCAGCAGCAAAGTTAGTTCTTCAGGTAAGCCTGAAATTGTTAGCTTAAAAAGATTATTAGAAAAGTTTATAATTTGCTTGGAGTTTAAAAGTCTGTAGAGTTTTGAATAGAGCTGTTTTTTTTACCTTTCACAGACACTGTGCACGGTATTTGGAATAAATTTGCCGAAGTTGTTGTAAGGAAATGAAAAAGTGATTGAATATTAAATATTTCTTTTCACTTTACAATTTCTTCGTATTTATATTCGCTTGGTTGGAGAACACCCAGCTGTTAAAATAGCGATCTTACGATATGCATTATTCCGACCGTCCATGTCTATATCGTTTTGTTTAAAATTGATATTGGTCTAAGGAAATGGGCTATGAATGGTTTAGTATATACGAGCAAGTTTTACATTTTTGATAGAGAACACTTCTGTTTCGACAAACTTGAAGTTTTCGTTTAAATCGTTTTAAACCGAAAACAGTTACTGAACTGCTCTTTTGTTTAATATTTAAGTATTATTTTTTTGGGTTTCTAATGTAATTTAAATTAAAAAAACATATACATTAATAAAAAATCACACATCAAATCACTCATCACTATAAAAAACATATATCTTCTAATTTAAAAAAAACATATATAACGTAGCTCAGGGGCTTGGTGCTCGCATTTAATTTTATAGTAAGCGGTGCCAGTACCTCTAAAATTGTTCTACAATTTTAAGTGCTGATTTACCGCGTGCTTAGCGTTGAAGGAAAACATCGTGAGGAAACCTGCATGTCCGAGGAATAGAAATATTTCGAGGACATGTGAAGTCCGCCACCCCACATTGGAGCAGCGTGGCGGATTCTTCCTAACACCAAAACCCTCTCAGAAATGAGAGGAGGCCTGCGCTCAGGAGTGGGACATTTATAGGATGAAACTTTAATTTACTTTACTTTTATATTACTTATATTTAATTTAATAATTTCTTATAATTACGCGAATACTACACATTTAAATAAAGCTTATTTTTACGGATTCTGTCGCGTTTCATTTTGAACTATTTATAATCCGACGTTTTGAACGCTTTACAGCATCCATGGACATCCTCCCGGATATTAGATTATATTTAATTATTTTTTATACTTATAATTACTTAATTTTACTTAATTTCTTTATATAAACTATTCTTATAATAGGAAACAGTATTTCCTGTGCTGAAAGCACCAGCAACCTGCCTGATGAACATAAATAAACGTATCGATGCTTGCAAATTTACATAAGTTGTAGCTAGGAACCACGCAACTACTAACTTTATCGTCTATTATTCTTATTCGCGTCTTTTTCTCCAGCAGCCTATTATAAGCCAACTGCAGGACATACGTCTCATCCAATGCCATGGTTGCTGTAACTATCACGTTTGGCATGTTGAATAATAATCGCATTGCAGCACATGCCAGCTCGTGCTTCAGCTGCTGGTTATCACCTGGACAGTCCCACCAAACGGTATTTACTTAACATTCAAAGTCCACAGAACGATTTTTTTTTATTGTATAAAGTGACGAAACGAGCAAAACGTTCACCTTATGGTAAGTGCAACGTCCGCTCACAACTAATGCTGTGTCACCCAGAATATTTCTGTGTGACACCACACTGCGCCTGTCACCCTGATACATCAGTTCTTAAGTCTCAAATGCCCAGTGATTACGCTAGCTCACAGTGCCCTTCAAACCGAAGCACAGTAATGCTTGCACACTACTGCTTCACGGCAGAATAACTGGCCCTGGGGTGGTACCTCCCTAGACGGATTCCTGCATAGGAATTCCCGAGCACAAGTTGTCTTTTAATGTGGTTTACCAAACGCTCAACTGATTCGAAACGAGCGCTTTTGCTTATAAATTAAGAATTCCTAAACGTATATCTACACCGTAGTAGCCTTGCAGCGTTTCATTGAACTGCTCCAGTTCAGTCACATTTCCAATGTTTAAACTGCTGGCGGCGTGCCAAACGCTCGACTCGGACTTGTTAATAGATAAATTGTCCAATTGTAGTATAGGTCGCGTTAGTTAAACTAGAGCCGTGGTAGCTCAGCGGCCAGGCGTTTCTCCTAATTTCACGTTAGTGACCTGAGTTCGGTCCACAGTGCTGGCACCTCTGAAATTGTCCTGCAATTTTAAGTACTGATTTACCACGTGCTCAGTGGTGAAAGTGAGGAAACCTGCATGTTTCAGGAACAAAAATATTTCAAAGACATGTGAAGTCCGCCGACCCGCATTGGAGCAGATGGCGGGTTCTTCCCGGCGATCCTATCGCCTATCGCCTATCTAGCCTATCCGAAAGGAGAGGAGGCCTTTGCTAGCAGTAGGACATTTATGGGCTATTACTTTACTTTTTTTAGTTTAACTACAACCTTGCTTCTGTTCCTTGCCTAGTAGTTTTGAAACATTATTGATAGCTAGTGTAATGACTAGGTAAATGAGACGTAAGAACTGATGTTGCAGGGTGACGAGCATAATGTGATGCCACACAGTCCTGGGTGACACAGCATTTGTTACTGGCAGACTGGCAGACTGGACACTTATCATCAGGTGAACGTTTTGCTCGTTTCGTCTCTTTATATAATAAAAAAAGCACTTTTCTTACTCTGGCGCGCTTGGCAGGATTTCAGTACCAGACACGTCGCACCATGGACACTTACGTAACCGGTATGGATATGTCTGGCATGTCACTATCTCTTCCATGTATAATAAAAAGTTTTTATGAATAATCAGGTATAGCTCCGACTATGCACCGATTTCGATTTAGTGTATAGAATTAATTTGGTTGAAAATTGATGATGCATTTTGGTGATACTTCTCGGAAGTTGTTTAATCGTGTTTTTAGTAGTCGCAGGTGATGCGTCAGTGTTCTTTAATGAGTTGCATGGCAGTAGCCACATTTTCTTCAGTGACACGGTTAACACTTCACTGTTACGAGGATACCTACGGAGTTTACGCCAGTTTCTTTTCCGACAAAGGAACCTCATTGGTAGATTGTAAAAAAATAACGTTTTTCAAACGAAATTTATTAAAATAATTTTTACTTCTATCTATTTTCATTTTCATTTAATGTCACAGTAGACATCGTCAGCACGAAATGTGAATTTTAATTAGTAACAAAAATAATTGACCAACGCTTTCCTCAGGGGCTAGGCGCTCGCTTTAAGTTTTAATAGTATGCGAGTGACCTGGGTCGATTTCCGGTGCCGGCACCACTAAAATTGTTAATAGCAATTTAAAGTGCTGATTTACCACGTGCTCGGCGTTGATGGAAAACATCGTGAGGAAACCGGCATGTCTGAGAAATAAAAAATATTTCGAAGACGTGTTAAGTCCGCCAACCCGCATTGGAGCAGCGTGGTGGATTCTTCCCAGCTCCAAAACCCTCTCGGAAATGAGAGGAGGCCTGTACACTGTAGTGGGACATTTATAGGCTGTTACTTCAAACTTAAAACACTATTGTATTCCTCAGATTATATATTGTATTTTTTTAAACACATTTTTAAGTCATCACCCTTATGAGTGGCCAACTGTGCATTTTTTATGTATATCATTTTTAATAAGTTGTCATTAGAAATGTAGTAACCGTTAGAAAATCCGTGACTGCCATTGGTTCTCAAGTTGACCTAGTGCAGGACCGGTTCAGCTCCGTTGTTGAACCGAGTATTTTCTTTGCCATAAACTTATCATTTTACTTTCTGAAACTTTATAGTTTTTTGTAAAACATCTTTGCACAACTTAGAATCCAATTTATGATACTGTGCAATTAAAAATAATATCATCATCACTTCAGCCTTTCACTCGACCACTCCTGTACATAAGCCTCCCCAACAGACAGCCACAAAAAATTGTAGCTTAGATTTTAGGGGATTTTGCCATAGTTGCCACGCTTAGCAGGCGGGTTGACAACCACAGTTTATTTATGCGTACATTTGACCTGATGTTAAGTACGTGAATATCGCGTCTCCGCGAAATGGATAAGTTCGTGAACATACCTGAACCCCCGTAACCTCGATTGTCTTTAGTATGTTGTGTATGTGTTACAGCCAGTATATATCTATAGCGTGAGTATTAAATATACTAGGGCATACTTAATTATCGGATAGTACGTTGTCGCCGCGGTGGAATCAAGCATACAACTAAAAATGGAAACAAAATTGAATAAATAAAACTAAAACATTTAATTAAACTTTTACTGATGGTACGATTCCTATGCAGGAAACGGTCTAGGTAGACTTCACTGCAGGGCCAGTAATTCTGTCGTAAAACAGTATAGTGCAAACATTACTGTGTTTCGGTCAAAAGGACACTGAGAGGTAGTGTAATTTCTGGTCATATAACACTTAAGAATAGGGGACGAGTGCAGTGTGGTGCCACAGATAAATATTCTAGGTGATCAGCATTTGTTATGGGCAGACGTTGCACTTACCGTCAGGTGAAAATTTTGCTCGTCTCGTCATTATTTCATAATGGTAAACATAAGAAAACATTTCTCATTTTTTTTTAAATAATATATTTAATGTATGGTTCTTCATTATTTGGGCCAGACTTATTTTGAGTGATAACAAGCAGCTTAGTTTTAATTTATTTCGTGTTGCCTTTGTATTTTATGCACGTACTGTGTATTCTAGTAAATCTCCAAAAGTTTTAAATTTATGAAATTCATAATGAAGTTTGTTTGTTTTGTCTCTTTATTAAATTAGAGGCTTCTGAACAGACACGGGTCTTGTAGTTACTAAGCAATAAATAATTTTAAGTATAATTAAATTGAAACTGGTGAAGATGAGCAGCAGCATCTTCCCTAAACATCTGAATAAATAAACTGCGGTTGGCAAGCGTGGCAACAATGGCAAAATTCACCTAAAATGATATCTATAAACTTTTGTGGCAATCTATAGGTGAGGCCTATTCTCAGCAGTGGACTAGTGATAGACTGAAATGAATGAATGAATTATAATTATTGATTTCGTTATTTTTTTTTTTAATAATGGAAACCGTCATAAACTATTTTCCAGTGTCAAGTAACATATCCAAGTATACAATTTTAGAGCAGCGATACTTCAAAATTTTGATCGAAAGTAAAATGATGGTTGACTTTTACTGAAGATTTGCTGGACTGATGGAGACAAAACGAAAAGCACAATTTTGATTTTAAATTGAATTTTCCAATCACTGTACACTTTCAGAAGCACTTGCTGCATAATAAATTATCAATATCAAACATCAAAACTCCAAATATACACAGAAATTACAAAATTAAATAAAAACACTCCTGCCACTATTCGAGTTGGCGCCAAAAGTTTAGAATTCGTTATACTCGTATTTTATCGAGTGTGCACAGATACACTCTATGATTTTTCTGACTTCGAAGAACTAGGTACGAGTACGTATGGCTACGCTCCATCTGTTTATAGTTATAATATAATAAAAAAATGATGGGATTAAGCAATATGAACCATAAGTAAAGTAATAAAAAATGTGATGAAATAATATAAACTTCATCAATGAACATATTTAAATGCGTACAAAGCTTGCATCGTCATTTTAGGCACAGGTGTTTTAAACCATTGGTTAACGAAATATCCAATCGTTAATATACAATGCAAACGTAAATATAAATCGCTTACGTTTAATACCGGCTAAGGGTACTTGACCTAGTTGCCTTGTCCGGCAAATGCGGTTGGGTAAGGGACCCGGCTCTTGAGCTGCTGCGGTCTCCTCCTTCTCCTTCCGAGATAGTAGTTTTAACGTAGTGCATGACCGCACTGATCGTATCTTGTGTATGGTATATTACAAATAATTATGCTGGCAATTCTGTGTCATCTGTCATTTAGGAATTCGAAAGCTGTCAAAAGGTAGCGCCGTCGTTTTCTTCCGGGAAATCGGTCTTTGCCGAGTAATCCAAGGAATTGATCAGGTCAAGATGAGACAATGATATGATCGTCGGTCATCAAGGCCAGTTTCATTTATTTTTGAGTGCGGTGGAAACGGGTGTTCTTCCACGCATTACTTGTATGTGTTTTCATACATACATACATAGAGTCACGCCTCTTTCCCATAGGGGTAGGCAGAGACCACATCTTTCCACTTGCTACGATCCTGACACACATCTTTAGCTTCCTCTACTTTCATTAGTGTTTTCATACAAGCTCGTCAGTTGCGGGTACTTTTGACGTGGCCTTTCCTTAAAACGATTTCGATCTGATCGTAATACGTTCGCCTACGTCGACCTTTACCGGCTTGCCATTTCACACTCGCCTCATAAATCTGTTTCGTCAATCTTCTTTCATCCATCCTCTCTACGTGTCCAAACCATCTAAGCATCTCTTTCTCTGTCTTTGTCACTACATCTTCTACCACACCGCAACGTTCTCTTATCACGTTGTTTCTCAGTTTGTCCATCAAAGTCACTCCAGCTATACTTCTCAAACTTTTCATTTCAACAGCATTAATTGTGTTTTCGTGAGTATTTATACAGTTTTTGGAATATTTAAATTGTATATAGGGTTTTGCGATGTGATAACCCTTCAGCTGTGGTGATGTTTGAATCCACGGGGAATGGGATCGGGGGAGTGCCAGCTAATTACCAATGGTCGTTGCCCTATTCGCTGGACGGGTCGATATAGTTATAGATAGATAATGGTTATGAATAGTTACTATCAGTCAATAATGATTACAAATAAAGATTATTAAATAACTTAGATACATATTAATAAGATATATATTAATATGATACAAAATGCGAGTAGTGTCTTGATCTTGATGTAAGTTTAGGAATCAAGGTAACATAAATTTTAAGTGTCATTGAGATATGTGACATGGATTTCTGGGGGTTGTTCATCCTGAAAAGTTCTTCGGAGTGCGGTCCGTGCAAACCCTTCAGTTTAGTAATCTAGTGAAAAAATAATTAATTTTTATCAAATAGAAACATTTAAAAGTAAATTGTTGAAGTAGAATATGGTGGCATAACCATAACTTATCTTAACTGGTGGTAGGATTCCTATGGAGGAATCCGTCTCGGTAGGTACCATCCCAGGGCCATATATTCGGTCGTGAAGCAGTAATGTACAAACATATATACTGTGTTTCGGTTTGAAGGGCACTGAGAGCTAGCGTAATCAATGGGCATTTGAGACTTAAGAACTCGTGTCTCAGGGTGACGGGCGCAGTGTGGCATCACACAGAAATGTTCTGGGTGACACAGCATTTGTTATGGGCAGACGTTGCACTTACCATCAGGTGAACATTTTGCTCGTTTCGTCACTTTATCAAAAAAAAAACATAAAATAAAATGGCATGGCATTAAAAGTGGTAGGATTCCTATGTAGGAATCCGTCTAGGTAGGTACCACCCCAGTTATTCTGCCGTAAAGCAGTAGTGTGCAAACATTACTGTGTTTCGGTCTGAAGGGCACTGAGAGCTAGCGTAATCACTGGGCATATGAGACATAAGAACTAATGTCTCAAGGTTACGGGCGCAGTATGGTGCTACACAGAAATATTCTGAGTAACACAGCATCTGTTATGGGCAGATGTTGCACTTACCATCAGGTGAACGTTTCGCTCGTCTCGTTACTTTATCAAATAAAAAAAAATATCTAAGGGATTAACCTTTTTATACATTGTGTAGATTAACATTGCCCGCTTGCGACTGAGCTGAAATATGATTATTGTTATTTATTCATAAACCGGAGCTGTGTCGGAGCTATTAAATTTGTCTGAGACAAATTTAATATCTCCGACGCAGACAAAGTTGTAACTACTATTGACTCATATTGTTTCTCCAACATTTCAAATTAACAAACACGCTGAACACCTACTCAATTGTTTATCTTTGTAACTGGAGTTCTTGCCGGGCAGGGGTGAGGATTGGGATTTTGAACCCAGCAACCACAAGTAACGGCGGTTACATAGTATCCTACACCTTAAAGTCCTTTTTCAACTTCCCATTCCCTACCTCAAGACCATTTCCTTCCTTATCCTAAGGGAGGGAAACTTCCTATCCACCAAGCCAGCAGTTGCCGTGCCGACGGCTAGCTTCTCGTGGGACAGCAATGGGGAGCAAGAATTTCAACGCGTACCAAATTGGCGACGTGGTTCATCACCCGCCACCGTTGAAAACTGGGCTACGGATGTGGTCTCCGCCTACCCCTGATATGAGAAAAAGGCATGAGTATGTATGTATGTACGTTTAATAAATTAAAAGTGATACGCGTCAACTAAAATGACGCCGTGCTTTTATTTTTCTAGGAATTCGTTAATGTAACGCAATTCTGTGTGGTGGTGGACGGTGCGAGAATCCGCCTAGGTAGGTACCACCGGACTGCCAGTTATTCTGCCGTGAAGCAGTAGTGTGCAAACGTTACTGTGTTTCGGTTTGAAAGGCACTGTGAGCTATCGTAATCACAGGGCATGTGAGACTTAAGAACTGATGTCTCAGGGTGATGGGAACAGTGAGGTGTCACACAGAAATTTTCTGGGTGACACAGCATTTGTTATGGGCAGGCGTTGCACTTACCATCAGGTGAAGTAATAGTGGAACTAAAAATACAATGTGAGATATAAACTCTATTATATATTCTTCCGCTAAGCACTAGTATGGCAAGCATGCCTGTGTTTCTGTCTGAAGGGCACTGAGAGCTAGTGTAATTACTGGACATACGAACTGATGTTTGAGGGTGACGGGCGCAGTGTGGTGTTTCACATAAACGTTCTGTATGACGCAGTACGTTATGGGCAAACGATGCACTTACCATCAGGTGAATATTTAACCTCCGTCAAGCACCAGTGTGGCAAGCATTAGGTACTGTGTTTCGGTCTGGGGGGCCCTGATAGCTGGGCTTACTGGGCATATGAGACAAAGGACTGTTGTCTCAAGCTGACGTGAGCAGTGTGATGCTACTCAGAAATGTTCTGGTAACACAACGTTAGTTATGGGCAGACGTTGCATTTACCATCAGGTGAACGGTCTGAGCTAGTTTAATAACTGTAGCTACTGCACTTGAAGTTACTTACGTCAATGTGCCGGTCGAAGTACAAGACGCATCGCACCTTAAACGCTGCTTGTCACCGGTCTGTGTATTGTCGGTGTGGAGCAATTGAATGCAATTTAAAGCGAAGATTATATAGTGGTTTTTTTTTCTCTCTTTTTTTAGGACAACAGAAGCCCAATACAGCCAATCATATTATCCATGAGTTAATTAGAATTCAATAATATATCTCGTGCAACAGAAAAATGTAACTGTACTATAAAATATGAGAAAATATTAAAACCATTTTACAGATTAATCTGTTAATTTTAGTGTAAGGTAAACTGTAATTTACACTTTTTCTAAATTTTAATGCAGACAAACGAAACAAATCCATATGCAGAAAACTTCAATATATACGTCAACCACATGAGGTGAGCGCACACCGGCATTGCAACGACAAGAGTCTATGGCAAAAAACGTGGTGTTTATATTCGCTTTAATGGCAAATAAGTAAAGTGCGCGCACCTCGCGCGCGTCAATGTATTTTCTAGTCACAATATAACATTTTTACTAGGCAAGGACAACCAAATTTGTTGTTACAGTTTCCGTGTAGGAACATGGTTTGAAAATAGAGTTGGTTTGAAAAGAGAGTACTATACTTTGTGCCTTAGTTTACTTTTACGAACCACTGAGTCTACATGTCACCGTAGGTTAAATCGGCCTGGAGGACATAGTCAATCGCTGAGTAACGTTGCCACGGGAGCACCGAGGTTCCTCCGTAATATAAACCTCCTCAGATTTTGGGCTTCTTACCATAGCTCAATATCCGAAGTTGCCCTCCCGCCGATATTTAGACTCACGCGCCCCAACCCACTGGTTGTAAGTGCCGCCACATACAACCGTGCGTTACACCAACAGTCGATTTGCGGAAAAAGAAGACCGAGACACGTACACGGACGACGCGACCACTGGGGCCCAAACGCACAACATTACACACATCACAATCACTATGATACCGCCCTCGCTAACGGCGGGTATCAAATAAACTTATTCGCGATACCGCCGCATCTTAGGCCGGTTTTCCCCTAGCATCATAAATAGAAACGCCGCTAGAGTTTCTTACGCCATTTCTTCTCCAGCGGAAACGCATTTCGAATTGGTAGTACATGTAGATGATTCAGATAATAGAGTAAATGCTCTCCCGAATGAAGTTACTGACCGAGCCGAGGCCGGCCCCCTTGGGCACTCTCGCGTCAGTTACAATCACACACAGGATGACTGTCCAAGCCGAGGTCCCGCGAGATGGGATATAGAAAGGTTTCGCCTAATCGTTCGGCCACCTTTCTAATCCGGTGAAGCTCTGTTCGATTTTGATTAATTGGGCCGTACTCGTATTTCTTATGTTTAGTGGTCAGAGTACCTGACCTTTACGCCCTGAGTCTCCTAGTTGAAGCCAACATTTGTGCAGAGATTCCTAGTGCAGGGAAACGTTTTCAATAAAACTTAAAAACTTATAATATTTGGGAGCATTTTGTGGTAGGATTCCTAGTGCAGGAATCCGTCTAGGTAGGTACCACCTCAGGTCAGTTATTCAGCTGTGAAGCAGTGGTGTGCAAGCAGAGTACTGTGTTTCGGTTTAAAGGGCTCTGTGAGCTAGCGTAATCACTGGGCATTTGAGACTTAAGAACTGATATCTCAGGGTGACGGGCGCAGTGTGGATGTCACACAGAAATATTCTGGGTGACACAAGCATTTGTTGTGGGCGGACTTACCATCAGGTGAACGTTTTACTCGTTTCGGCACTTTATACAATTGAAAAAAAAAAATCAGCCCGTGTGTGATCGTCGTTTGTTTTGTCGGATTTTAAAACTTATTTTCGAGAAACATTTTTACCGCGAACTCGCAACCGCAATGTTACAAATGAATCCGTTTCGAGTGTGCAAGCAGCCGGAGTCACATCTGCTGCTACGAGCCCTCCCCTCTCTCGGTGCAGCGGAGTGCCGTTTTAATGAGGACGAAGAAGTGCGCTTTGTTTTTGTAGTCCCTTTGTTTTATGCGTTAAATTATTCCCGTAGAGCACATTAAAGTGTAAATTGCTTCTTGTTTTATACGGAATTTTTTTTTTCAAATGTAAAATTATACTTTTCTAGTACAGTGACCTTAGAGAATGTCCACCCCATCTCACCCCGTGGGTGTCGTAAAAGTGGACAGAGGGAAAATGAAAACCAGGAGATGGGCAGCAACATCTTCTTGGAACAACTGAATAAATAAACTGCGGTTGCCAACCCGCCTGCCAAACGTGGCAACTATGGCGAAATTCCTCCAAAATGAGAGCAACAAACTTTTGTGGCTGTCTATGGGGGAGGCTTATGTGCATCAGTGAACTAGTGATAGGCTGAAACGATGACGATGAAGTACTAATGTATATACAAAGTAGCCCCAGCACCAGCCCGCTTACCCATTACCGAAAGGGTTTTGGATCTAGGAAGAATCCGCCGCGGTGCTCCAAGGGTTGGCGGACTTCACATGTCTTCGAAATATTTTTTTCCTGCAGGTTTCCTCGCGCTGTTTTCCTTCACCCCTGAGAACGTGTTAAGTAAAGTCGTATAAGTTAACATTCATCGTCATCGTCATCGTTTCAGCCTATCACAAGTCCACTGCTGAACATAGGCCTCCCTCATAGACGGAAACAATAGTTTGTAGCTCTCATTTTGGGGGGATTTTGCCATAGATGCCACGCGTGGCGGGCGGGTTGGCAACCGCAGTTTATTTATTCAGGAAGATGCTGCTGCCCATCTCCTGGTTTATACTTTCCCTCTGTTGTCTTTTACGACACTCACGGGTGAGATGACGTGGCCACCACATGGCCCAAAATTAGAGCTACAAACTTGTGGCTAAATATTACATAGGCCTCTCTCCTATTAGGGGAAGCCTATGTAACATTATCTACGAGGGTGGATTGAAAAGTACTCGGCCTAACCAAGAAAATAAACACATACTAAATCAGTTATATTTTTATTTTTCAACATAATCACCATCAAGTTCAATACACTTTTGCCACCTCCCCTTCCAAGCATTTAGACCGTTAAAAAAAATGATTCTTACTTAGGGTCAAAATATGCGTCTACAGCTGCTTTGACCTCATCGTTTGTCGAAAATCTTTGACCTCCCAAGTGCTTTTTTAGGTTAGGGAACAGAAAGAAGTCTGATGGTGCCAGATCAGGTGAATACGGCGGATGCGGTAACAGTTCAAAGCCACAGTTGTGTATTCCAGCCATTGACTGTACTGACGTGTGAACACGGGCGTTATCTTGATGAAACAGGACTTTTCTTCTGAGCATTCCTCGACGTTTTTCTTTTATTTCCTCTCGTAAACGACGTAGTAAGGTGCAGTAGTAATCAGAGTTTATAGTCTGACCCCTTTCAAGATAATCAATCATAATCACACCTTTCTGGGAGTCCCAGAATACTGAAGCCATCACCTTATTTGCCGACAAAATCGACTTAGCCTTTTTAGGGGGTAGTGAACCAGGTCTTCTCCACTGTTTTGATTGTTGTTTTGTTTCCGGTGTACAGTAATGAATCCATGTTTCGTTCATAGTAACAAAACGATTTAAAAAATCATCTGCATCGGCTTCAAATAACTCCAAACAGTCGCGTGAAATAGTCAATCGCGTCCTTTTTTGTTCAACTGAAAGCAGTCGCGGAACCCACCTCGCAGACACCTTGTGGAAACCCAACTCGTTGACGTCGATGTTTTGAGTTCGATCATAAGAGATGCCTATAATCTCGGCTATCTATCTAATTTTTAATCTGCGGTCTCCCATTATTAAATCAAGTACTTTTTTAATATTTTCGTCAGTAGTTGACGTCGAAGGCCTTCCAGAGCGGGGTTCATCTTTCACACTCTCTCTACCACGCTAAATTCTGCTATCCATTTTTTGACGGATGAATATGACAGAGCACAATCGCCTAATGTACTGACCATGTCATCATGGATGGCTTTTGATGATAGCCCCTTCTTATGGAGGTACTTAATGACGGCACGCTGCTCGATTTGCTCCATTCGCGGAAATTATGACCGATTACTTTGTTAATAAATTTATAAAATCACAACTAATTATCGCACACGTTTCGAACTTCACACAATGAACTAGTCTGAACTGAACTAAATAATGTGGGTAGATTTGATTTTTAGAATTGAATGGATCTGTGTTAGGCCGAGTACTTTTCAATCCACCTAGTATATCATTAGGGAGGCTTATGTTCAGCAGTGAACTAGTAATGGGCTGAAATGATAATGATGATAATGATGATACAAAATACAGGTAGATTTGTAAAATAACATCGAAATACTGAATCACAACAATTGCATAAACGTGCACTAAATATAAATTATATCAATTCTGAACTTATTTTAAATCTATTTTGCATTACAATAAAAATGCCTTGACTGTGTCGAGCTGGGTCTACTTTGCGTACAGAAGACCCTTCACGGTTTTAATGGAGAGTTCTAGATTGTTTTTAAAAGAGCACTCGTCAGTAGACAGTGAATTAGAATATCATATTTTGAAGCCGCTCATTATTCATATTTTGTAAAAAAAGTTCTTATTAAAATGATAAGCTTTTATGTCATTTTAAACTTATTAAAAGTTCACTTTAATGAACAGTTATTTTTATACATATATGGAAAATGTATGTTAATTTAACAGAGATTTCACACGTGTTTGGCGGCAAATTAAAACATCGCGAGGACACCGCAGAGTCTGAGATTCTAAGAAAATAAAAATATATCGATGCTGTGTGACGTCACACTTTGGAGCAGAGTGGCGGACTTTTCTTGACTCCAAATACCCTTTCAAAAATAAATATATTAGTATAAATTGTCCTTCTGGGCGATTTCGGGCACGGCTACAACTTCCGAATATTGTGGAGAGCTATCAACTACGCAGTAGATATTACAGAGCCTCAAGTGTACCACAGCCGCACTCAGTCGTCCTAACCTACCCACACCGATGTAACGCTGATGCTATAAGGTCGGAGGTAGGGTAGGATGCAGTGTCAGAAACACGGGGACAATAACAACACAACTAAACCCGAAACCCAACAATTTGGGTCTGAAAAAGTAGAATAGCGCCTACCTCCTTCTACCGAGGTGTAGTAAGAGGCGATTAAGGTATTGTACGGGCAGCCTTTATTCGTGCAGAATAACACCTTAATATACAATGCTGTCACTGTACTGCTCGTGGGAATGCAATGGAGAGTAAGAATTTTTGACTCATTACCAAAATGGCGGCGACGTGGTTAGGCCCCCCCCCCGTCTTGTCTCGTATCCCGAGAGGGCGAAAATTGGGCAACGGGCGTGATCTCTGCGTACCCCTTATACGTGCACCAGTTCATTGCTAAACCCTGGCCTCTCCGTATTTTAAATTAATATAAAAATAAAAGTGGGCTACGTGAATGGCCTCTGCCTACCCCTTATATGGGTAAAAAGGCGTTACTGTATGTATGTATGCGATCCCACGAGCAGTATAGTGAAAACATTGCATATTTTGGTATACTTCTGCACGAAGCCTCATATACCTTAGTAGCCTCATACGACACCTCGGTAGGAAAGAGGTAGGTGCTACGAGTATTTTACTCTCCAGGTAGACAAAGCGAAGACAGATTTGTATTTAATTTGTATTGTGTATTATGTACCACTAAAAACCTACATATTTTCCATGCGGTATTATCCTAAAACAGGTCAAAACATGTTTTGCTGTTTTAGGTATCATGACAATAATGTAGAGTTTGACAAGGGTCGCAAGATAAATATTTGGAGCTGAGATTGCGTTGCTATGTTTTGTCTTAGTATGCTGGAATAATAACTAATCGTATATACGTAATTATACGCACAGGGGCAATAATTTCTGAATTTAAGCAACTTCGCTTGATTTTAGTACTTTTACCAAATTTTGGAAAAGAAATAGTAAAAACAAAAAAATAGCTCATTTATTTTTAATTTTTATTTTGCTGTGTGTATTTATTTGTTAATCTTCGCTTTGGCCATGACAGTTCTATTATTTTTACAATAATTTTAGGAATTTCAGCAATTTAAATCCATTCATTTAAATTAAATTAATAGATCTATTATCACTTTCCATATTTTTATTTTAATATCAGTAAATAAACACTTTTAAATAACCTCAAAAATCGGGCGGCATTCATCGACAAATTGAGAATGACAGAAAGTTGGCGTTTAATTGCCGTAAAGTAAGAGCCGTTAACGCGTCTCGTTCTGAAATTCACCGCTGCGCTGCGTGTGCGTTCCAGACATAGTTTTTCCCATAATATATTACAATTGACTAAAATATAGTACGATAGTATATATTATAGTACGGGTGGTAACCGTACTTGATATCAAATTTTTTCTCGTTGTGTAATAAGTGACTGCTTATTCAATATGGTTTCAAGTATTCATTACGGTCCGTATCATTGTTAATGATAACGCTGTGCTGTGTATTATGCTGTGTCACCCAGATAATTTCAGAGTGATACCACACTGTGCCCATCACCTTGAGCCATAGGTCTTATATGCCCAGTGATTACGCTAGCTCACAGTGCCCTTCAAACCGAAACACAGTAATGTTTGCACACTACTGCTTCACGGCAGAATAACTGGCCCTGGGGTGGTACCTATCTAGACGGATTCCTGCACACACATATACGCACTTAATCGTCCTGACCTCAATGTAACGCTCATGCCATAAAATCGGAAGTAGGTTAGGATGCAGTGTCAGAGACAAAGGGGCTATAACAATACAATCACACCCGAAGATCGACAATTTGTGTTTTTGTACAAATGAAAGCTCCTCTGGGTTTCCGGCGCTGTAGTCCTGTTCTGGCCAAGTCGTAGTGAAATACCCCTTTGACATTAACTGGATCTCCGGTTACTCTCTCACTCTCACTTACTCTCCATACGAAGCATATCAACGTTAAATTGCTATTCTGTGAGCGTCCATTAAAAATATTTTAGCAAAATGTGTAGTCCGCTAACTTACACAGGCGTTGCGTAGCGAAGTGTTCGTCGTTCCAAAACCCTCTCAAAAATGAGTGAAGACCTTATCAGTAGGAAACTGCTTGCTTATTAGTAGGAAGTTATAGGCTGATACTGAACGTTTTTATGATTTTATTGAAAAGTAGCTGTGCCCCGCGGTAATAAAGCCGACCCCGATCGATTATATACATATATACTTCCCTATTTGAATCGGGTTTTGAGGTTTTAATTTTTTTGCGCGGAACTCTTAATTATTTTTCTAAAATTAAAGTAGCCTAAGTTACCCACTATAATATCAGATATCTGTCAGTGAAAGTCCCGTCAAAATCGGTCCAGCCGTTTCGAAGATTAGTCGGAACAAACAGACAGACAGACAAACGAAAACTTTAAAAATAGATTTTTTTAATATAAGTACCGTACATACTTCCATAAGCATTGAGTAAAAAGCTGTTACTTGTTTTATTACAAACAGACAATTAAACTGTATTGTGTACTCATTACTAGTGGTGGGGTGGAGGAATCCTCCTAGGAAGGTATCACCGCGGTGCCAGTTATTCTGACGCAAAGCAGTAGTGTACGAAAACCATTGTGTTTTGCTTTGAAGGGCATTGAAGCTAGTGTAATTACAGGGCATATGAGAGATAAGAACTGATGATGACGAGCGTAGTGCGGCTTTGCACAGATTTTATTAGTGGAAAGTAGATGACATCTCACTTTTATGGGCAGGCGTGGCACTTAACAAAGTGTGAACGACTTTTACTTTCGTCTCGTCACTTACTAAAAGATCAGCAAATAATTAAAGAAATTAAAAAAAACGATCACTTTCTTCATCCCGTATTTAGTTATTTAGCGTAAAGTAATAAAGATAAACTTATAGATATACCTATATAGACAGTCGATAGGTATCCGGCAGAGTAGAATAGATTCTTTCTCTTTCTTACCGAGACGTCGTGCGATTAAGATATTGTAGAGACAGCCTTTATTCGCAGATTAACACCATAATATGCAATGCTGTCCACTATATAGATAGATAGCTGTACACCGCTCGTGGGAACGAAATGGGGAGGGAGGATTCTTTTCACTTGTACCAAAACGGCGGCGTCGTGGTAACTTCTCGTTCTTGTATGTGTGTAAAGCTTACGTGACCAGAGTTTTATAACAGCGACTTGCTTCATGAAAACTTTTAGGCGGAGAACTGGTGTAGTTACTGTAATATTGGAGTGAACACGTTAACTCTCGAACTTCATGACAAATGCTTCTACATTCTGTTGTAGGTTGATAACCTCATTAGCAGTGTGTTATGCCTTATTCTTAATGCGCCATATCTAACCACATAGCACAACACTTTGAAATACATAAATGCTAAACGTAGACGTCAGACCTCATTACTTTAATGGAATATAGCTGAGAGCCAGAGCTTGTACAATACTTATGCTAAGAGTAATCTGTTGGGACTCTCGCAGGATATTCATAATGTTTACAATATTATTCTCTTGAAATATATTTGTTTTTTACTTAAAAACAAACTACGAGTATTATTTCGTAGTATTTCGTATCGTGGAAGCGTTTTACAAAAAACAAATTTGTTTGTTGTTAAAGAGAATCTACCACCCCGTATCTTCCGTGATTTTCGTAAAATTCGACAGAGGGAAAATTAAAACTAGGAGATGGGCAGCAGCATCTTCCTAGAATGTCTAAATAAATTAACTACAAGTGCCAGCCCACCTGCCAAGCGTGGCATCTATGGCAAAATCTCCCCAAAATGAGAGCTACAAACTTTTTTCGCAATCTAGGTATCAAATCACAGCTAAACGTCCATACACAGCTAAACCTCCCTTAACTGTGTATGGATGTTTAGCTGTGGACTAGTGATAAGCTGAAATGATAATGATGATGACGGGATGAAATAGGGTGACAGATTTTCCAATTAGAAGACAGATCAGGTTTGCATTGTGGTAGAAGAGTAGCTCCTGTTTGTGAGTCATAGCAAAATGCCAAAGATAAGTCTGGCAGCATTACGACGAAAATGTAGATTGAAATTCCAGGCTGAAGCATCAGACTGGAAAATAGATCATACGGTTAAGACGTAGGCTCTTGGACCATTGAAAATATAAAAGGGGTTTTTAAAAGGACAAAGTGTTGAGACGAACAAAACGTTCACCCGATGGTATGTGCAACGTTTGGCCAGAAAAATTCTGTGTGGCTCCACAATGCAACCGTCACCCTGAGACATCAGATTTTAAGAATCATGCACCCAGTAATTACACTAGAAATCTGTGCCGTTCAGACCGAAACAGTTATGTTTGCATATTATTGCTTCACGACAGAATAACTGGTCTGGTGCTCTTAGCCGGCCGCCTGCGCTGATTAATATTTTTCACAAAAGATTTTGTACATGAGGAATTTGACCAAGCTCTTTCAAATCGTACTCTTAACTCCCTTTGCCTTTCCGAAATGTTTCTAAGACCTCAAAGATAGCGTTTCAAATATTTGGGAATCTCCTACTATTTGAAGTGACATTATTTTTATTTCCTAATAGGTATGTTGACCTATAGTTAAAAAGTAAGAGGGAAGGGGGAAGGGGGTACACTTTTACGACTATAGAAGCGCATATCTCGCTAACTATTGCCGCGAATAAAATATTTATATTGAAACTCTAATTATGTGTTTTTTTTTTAATCCCTCAGTTACATGGATGGTGTGCCACTCCCATTTTCTTCGTTATTTCACTTCATCGTTCTTTCCGTTTTTACTACGGAACCCTCAAACTCTGATTAACGAATTAATCACTCGAGTCCAACTAAGAGTTAGTATTCTTTTGTTTATTTGCCTTCTTTATCAGGTTTCTTAAATGAAATACTGCTTACTGTTATATAATGTGACTTCTTATCGTCATTACTTCTTGAACGTTCCATTTTTAAACAGAGACTGAGTGACGTGGGTTAAGACAAATTAATAGAAACATTTTTCTACCTATTTAGACCAGGCTTCAATGGGACATGTTGAAATAAACTATTT
This sequence comes from Luehdorfia chinensis, assembly GCA_019845155.1. Classification (NCBI taxonomy): domain Eukaryota; kingdom Metazoa; phylum Arthropoda; class Insecta; order Lepidoptera; family Papilionidae; genus Luehdorfia; species Luehdorfia chinensis. Next base: position 2,832,256 of record JAHVAK010000551.1, on the reverse strand, counting down.
CAGTCCATAGAATAAACGGGTCAAAGAAACATGGGCAGCATTTGCTAAAATGATTGCCATTAGGCTTCTCGTACTTAATGGCAATCATTTTAATAAGAAAGTATATTAAAAAAAAAAAAAAAAAAAAGTTAATAGTTTAAATGTCCTTTTTTTTCTTGTTTCATAATGCTATTTGATTGCTCATTGTTGCGCACCTCTTTATAGGCATCCACGGAAGACCAGCGTCGAGGCTGAAATCGGCCAAGGCTTTAGTGGAGGCCTTTTGGTACCATTTTTAATTTAATTTATATTTTATTTATTTTCCTCTTTTTAAATTGTTTAATGTTAAATTTCTGCAAATATTGTTGCTTTGTGTTTTGTTTTTATTTTATTTTTTATTTTATTTCCCTTTGTATGATTTCGCTGGTACCAATAAACCTTTTCTTTCTTTCTTTCTATAAATAAACAATATCAAAGTTTATGTCTGGTTCTATTAAAAAAAGGAACACAGTCAAGTGCCTCGACTATAAAGCCTTATACTTTGTAGTCAAATGCATGATTTTATTACACATAAAGCTAGTTCATTAAAAAAAATATCACAGTAGTACATTTTTCGTTATGTGCCACGTAAATAATCACTTGTGTTAGAAAAGACACACTCAGTGCTTAATATTTAAAAGAAAACGGTTACCCGTACCAGCACATCGCTACTTCATATACAGAACAGGTCACATTTTCTATTTGTAACTAAAAGTTGAAAACCGTGAAAATAATACCAGAAACAATACCGTAGTTGTAGATACGTTAAATAATGAACAACATAACCAAAATTTAATATAACTAAGTTAATCGAAGCAGATGTTTTCTCCGCGGCAGTAAATACGGAAGATACCAACACTCTCTTTACGTTAAGCTTTCCGCACATTTACTTTCAGACGTATTAATTTACTCGTATATACGCATTTGTGTTTCAAAACATTGAAGAGCATTAGCAAATGGCGTTAACAAAATGAGGTCTCATTTGTTTTCCTTATTTGCATCACGCTTTACTTTAACGATAGCGAGAAATCTTATTTTGTCGTTGTATAGAAGAAATCTGCAATGAAATGCAGCGAGCTTTATTGTAACCCACTCTTAAGGGCCTCATACGTAGTAAATTTATGCACCCCTAAAGATAAAAGTATATCGTTCTCCATACTTAAAGAAAGTGTTGACTTGTTTACACGTAGAAAGCAATCTCGAAACTACTCCGAAGATTAAATAATGAATTCAGAAAATTCTTTAACTGATGGAAAGCGATGCTATTCTAGAAAGAATAAGTTTAATTTTAATATTATTTGTTTTTTATAGGAGAATGAACAGACGGGCAAAACGTTACGTGCAATGTGCATACAAAATAAATGCTGTCTCACCCAGAACATTACTGTGTGGCACCATGAGACGTCAGTTCTTAAGTCCCATATGCCCAGTGCACTAGCTCTTAGTGCCCTTCAGACCGTAACACAGTAATGTTTGCACACCGCTGCTTCCCAGCAGGATAACTGGTTCTGCAGTGGCACCTACCTAGACGGATTCCTGCATAGTAATCCTACCAGCAGAGTGCTGGTCGCGCGTTTTAAGTGTACAATTTAACGACTCCGTGACATCACATTCTAAGTTCGAATCGCAGCCGAAACCATTCTTTGTGTAACACTAAATATACATTGAATAAAACTAATATTACGGATTTTATCGCGGAAATATAAGAAATCATAACAAATTATTAGTTTTAAAGTGTCGTATACGTGGTGGTGGTATGTGGTCGTTACTATCCCGTCTCTGTGATACTTGTTCTCACGCTTACTTTTATCTTTTCACATACACGTCATATTTATCTGCCGTGAAGCAGTAGTGTGCAAACATTACTGTGTTTCGCTTTGAAGAGCACTGAGAGCTAGAGTAATCACAGGGCATATGAGACTTAACAACTCATGTCTCAGGGTGACGGGCGTAGTGTGGTGTCACACAGAAATGTTCTGGGTGACAGCATTTGTTATGGGCAGACGTTGCACTTACCATCACGTTAAGTGGGGTAAAGACTGGTGAGTGCCGCTGTATTTGTGCTAATTCTAAGGCTGCTATAATATAATATATTGTGCTGAGAGTAATTTCTGAATATAAACCAAAAGATTGGACGGGAAGAAAATTTTTATTTTCGACCTCAAATTCTTGTCATTCCAAATCAATTTAAATTAATTTCATCATTTCATTTAATATCCGTACCCTCCTTTCTTAGATAAAATTTAAACATTTTCGCAGACCACCTAACTGTTGCTTTGCTAAAACGATTTGTTCTTATGTGTATGTTGTTCTTAGAATGTGATATGACAGATTTTTTTTGTTGATATTTGTATGAATAACTTAATTTTGATTATCGACATATTAAGTCTGACATAATAAGTTTTCTAACCAGACGGCAAGGGTGTTGAAGGGAAATACCTGAAACGATATCTGGTAACCGACAGATGGCGGAACAACACATATACATAGATGCTGTCACGCCTCTTTACTATTGAGGTTGTGGGCGAAGACACGTCTTCTCACTTGCTTTGATCCTGACACACATCATTCGCATATTCTATTTTCATTAACGTTTTCATACAAGCTCGTTGGTTGAGGGTAGTTTTGACGAGGCCTTTCTGCGTGGTATAATACTGCGCCCGTCACCCAGAGACATCAGTTCTCAAGTCTCATACGCTCAACATTTACACAAGTTCTCAGTCCCCTTAAAACCGAAAGACAGTAATTTTTGCACACTACTTCGCTTCACGGCGGAATAACTGGTCCCGCGGTGGAAATTCGGGCATAGAAATCCTGCCATGAGTAAAACTTTAGTCACCAGTGTTTTATTGTATTGTATGTCTCGCTTATAATTTATGTCGATGCCCGTAATTGGATTCTTAAAGTTTTATAAAAGGAGCATGACTTCTGCAGACGGATGATATTCTGAATGGCATATAAATATGTAAAATATGCGACTAATGTGAATCTATTTATATCATTGGAACAATTTAAATTCTCGAATCTCCGATTCAATTAAAGCCCCTTAATGTGACCGCAGCGAAACTTTGTGTAACATTTAACATCGCTGCCATTTATATTTAAAATGTAATTATATATTAATGTAGTCATTTTTAAACTCCTGTTGTCAATTACAATCAAAAGATAAAGTAAATTTGCTTAAAGTTAATTTAACATTCCATTAGGATATTATAGACATAATTGAATTTAAATGTTGTAATAGTTTTTAGATGTTCACTTTTTTCACTTTTATGAATCCGATCATTTCTTCATAAAATATTTAAAGCCTTAGAAGTATTACGCCGATCAATAATTGATGACGCCTTTGTAAATATTAAGTAATTTAGCTGGGAAATATTCTAGACGACATTTCACTACAATATTTAATTACTTCATTATCATTATCTTCTGGAAGATATTTCTGTGATATTTGACGTGGTTTGCGGATCGCAGTACCAGATGCCGATTTCTTTTCACCGGTCTTGGTATTTTAGGTGAGGTATATTTGATTATTAGTCTTTAGTCTAAAATAAAAATATGGGCACAGTAAATCGAAATGCTTACGTTTTATGACTGAAATCGCGTTCTTTATAAGCTGTGAAAGAATTTTATGAAGGTTAAACTCTTCCGAATTTCCTAGAAACTAAATTCGATTTGCTTAAAAGAATTCGCTTAGTGCCGCATTAATTTTTCGGTGTACAATTTATGGCTTTGAATAAGGATATAAGAGCTATGAAAATTGGGTGAGGGAGACCCTGTAGAAGACCTATTTTTATAAATGGGGGCAAACGAGCAAACGTTTCTATGTATATGCAATTATGTATCAGTAAGTCGGATCATATTTTCTAGAGAAGACTCGTCGAGCGGAGGTTTTTAATGGGACTTAAATGAAGTAATGACATAAAGTTTTTTTTCACAACAACTGCCTAGCCTACTGCCGATCTTATCGGACGAGCGTTACATCGAGCGCTTGTGGCCACAGCGGGTACTTGTGGTAGTGACGTAACGAGCAGGACGTTCACCTGATGGTAAGTGCAACGTCTGCCTATAAGAAAATGCTGTGTCGCCCAGAAAATTGATGTGTGACACAACACTGCGCCCGTCACCCTGAGACATCAGTTCTTAAGTCTCATATGCAATATAAATGAAATGAGATATTATTATATGCCTAGTGATTACGCTAGCTCACAGTGCCCTACGAGCCGTGGTAGCTGAGGGGCCTGGTGCTCGCCTTTAATTTCATAGTAAGCGAGAAACCTGGGTTCGATCCCCGGTGCCAGCACCTCTAATATTGTTCTACAATTTTAAGTGCTGATTTATCACGTGCTTAGCGGGTGAAGAAAAACATCGTGAGGAAACCTGCATGTCCGAGGAATAGAAATATTTCGAGTACATGTGCAGTCCGCCAACCCGCATTGGAGCAGCGTGGCGGATTCTTCCTAGCTTCAAAACCCTCTCAGAAATGAGAGGAGGCCTGTGCTCAGCAGTGGGACATTTATAGGCTGAAACTTTAAACTTTACAGTGCCCTTCAAACCGAAACGCATTAATGTTTGCACACTACTGCTTCACGGCAGAATTACTGGCCCTGGGGTGGTACCTACCTGGACGGATTCCTGCATAGGAATCCTACCACCAGAAAACGTACTACCATGTACTTGTGGCAATACAATATCTCCTGCGCAGTTAATAACTTCCGACTGTATTGGAAGTTGTCGCCGTGACCAGGAGCGCAAACATTTTGTATTAAATTTGAGGAAGTTACAAAACGTAATTGTGTGATTCACTACACGTGACAAAGTGAAGCTTGTATATATATTATTAGGACCCGGATTAATATGTAACTACATATTTTTAATTCAAATTATTTTCGGTCTTTTTTTTTTGTTCTTCCACATAAATTATGATATTTGGAACGAGAAAATGTAATCTTTATTTACCACACTTCAAAGGTAAGTCCATATTTTCCAAAAAATATAACTATCATAGCAACATATTTTCACGTCTTTTCTAGACAGAATTACGTACCTAGTTATTTAAACAGAAATGCTCAAACATAGAGAATCATTGTGGTTAAAATTCGAAAAATATATCGAAGATTTTCCAAATCAATCGTTGAGTACAGATTGAAAAGTACTGTTTTGAATATCTGCTTGTAACGTTGCACGAAAACGCTTAAATTTGACTTTGAAATTTTACTTTCATCGCGCCCAAAAAAGATCCACTTCAAAACATTTGGAGGCAACTTTGAAAGGCACATTTGAACAGGGTCAGACTTAGGTCGAATCAAATTAGCAAATAATGAAATACTTTTATACAAACGCTAATTACTTTTATAAATGAAATAGAAAGAAATTCTGTTTATATTAAGAAATCAAAACAAGTGAAGGTCTCTTTACGTTTTATAATAATTAAACAAAATTGTTTTAATTTGTTATAATATTGAACACAATTATTGGTACCTAAAAGTAGCATTGATTGTCCGTTCAGCCTATCACAAGTCCACTTCTGAACATAGACCTCCACGCATAGATGGCCACAAAATTTGGTAGCTCTCGTTTTGGAAGTATTTTGTCACAGTTGCCACGCTCGGCAGGCGGGTTAGCAACCGCAGTTTATTTATTCACATGTTCTAGGAAGATGCTGCTTTTATTTTCCCTCTGTCGACTTTTACGACACCCACGGGATGAGATGGTAGATTGTCTTAAGCCGCTACCACACGACAAGATTGTGATTGTGTTTAATATTAATTCTCCTAAAAACCTTAAGGCCCTTATTTATCTTGCGACGATTATCCCTTTGTTAACTATATTAAAAATACTCCACTATATTAAACATTGGCAACCAATTGGCCAGAGTACCTATTACGCCATTTACATTGGGAAATGCCTAACGCATACCCGCCCTCGCGGGGGCAACGACGGGTTGTGTCGGGACTCGCACCGACTAAAAATGGTGTTCCGTCTACGCCGCATATTGGCGCGGCCACGGGAACGCTCGCGCACACATCCGCGACCCCACCGGCGCTGGCCGCCTACGCTTGGCGACCCCGCCAAAGTTGCGAGAAGATAGCCAAACACCAAAACCAAAACCAAAGTCGGCGAACTCCTCCATTTTCAAACAGGCTCATTTCACGTGGAAGACTATTTGTCAACTCGATTCATTTTGTACTTCAGGATCTGAGAATTCCATGTAATCAAGGCGTTAAGGCGCTACGGAATACAAGATGCAAACTAGACCTAGTTTTGGCAACCCCGAAAATCCCGAGATTAGCCAAGTATAGTCCCGAGGGGTCGATTTTCGGGGTCCGGGAATTGTATTCTCTACGCCTAGCCCAGCACACAGAAAAACATCACTTAAAATTGCAATTACAAAATTTTAGTGACTGTTGATTGAACCTAGATCTTTCGCAATTCAAAAATCGCAATAATATATATCATAAATAATTTTCCGCTTGGACACTGAGCTACAATAACTCACTTAGCTTAAAAGTTCTTTGTAGTAATATGTGGACGAGGTGACACGGCCATTGTCAACATGTCACGCTAAAAGGATTTAAAAGACATGAAACATGGCAGTTATCTTACAAAAGAGGTCACATGAGAGTTTTTTTTATTGGAGAAAGGGACGAGACGAGGTTAACGTTCACCTGGCGGTAAGTGCAACGTCCGCCCTTAGCAATGCTGTGTCACCCGAGATTTTTCTGTGTGGCACCACACTGCGCCCGTCCCTTCTGAGACGTCAGTTCATAGGTCTCATATGTCCAGTGAATAGACTTCACGGCAGAATAACTGGCTCTGCGGTGGTACCCACCAAGATGGATTCTTGCATAGGAATCCTACCACCGGTGTTTAGCTGCAAGGTGAACATGATCAATCTATCATCATATCAATTTATTGAAAGAAATGTAAGAAAAAATATATGCAAAAAAATCGAGGTTTAATAACTTTCATGTAAAAAGTTCCATGTAAAACAGAGATTTCTAAACTAGAGAACTAGAAATCTCTGTTCTTTTTGAAAAATGATCCTCAATAAGTATGTAAAGTCAAAGTAAGTTTTTTAAAAGTACAACAATGTTACTTCCTTCTAAAATCACAAGTCATTCTTATAACAAGTTGGCACCCGTAACACAACTTATACAGTATCTTGAAAGATTCAAATAAGAACTGGGTATATTAATAGGTTGATTTTTAGACCTCGTCGACTCCCAAAATCAGTTTTCGTTTATATTGACCCCTGGGATACGGATTAGTACCACAAGGGGTACAAAAAAGCAGTTTTCTTATCGTTTCGACTAACTTGTTAACTTTGTAAAAAGGATTGTCGAAGTTACTGATACTCGTACCTTGTTGGTGTCAGAATACGGAGGATGTTTTAAAAATCTAGAGTTAAATTCTATAACTGATGGAGACAAAAGCATAGACAAATGTCTTTGTTTAATTTAGGCGTTTTTAAGCTAAAAGCTTTCAACAAACGTCGATATCAATATCACTTTTTTAGAGAAGAACTTTTTTGTTTTCGTTAAAGGTATATTACAATTTCGTTAACATCTGATAGTAACTTATTGCAATATAATATACCTACGCGTTTATGAGATAGTGAGGATGGTTAGTTCAGAGTAAGAGTTTTTCCACATCTTTATACTATAATCTATCTTATATTTCGCTTTTATAATAACGTGTACTTAAACAGTTTAAGTTGATGTCAGTTTGTTTATTTAGTGAATCAAGTCACACCGCCTATGCATTAAATGTGCGTTATCTTAGCTGGCCAGGCTTATGTTTGTATAAATAAGTGTTAAATGGCGGTGAAATAGAATCTTGTTGTTGAAGATTCTACCGCCATTTCTAATCTAGTGAGTTTAGTAAAAGTCGACTATGGGAAATACCAGGAAATCTTGCGACAGATCATGGAATAATCAGTATTGCTTCACGTTAGAATAACTGTCCTGGAGTGGTACCTACCTAGAGGAATTCCTGCATAGAAATTCTACCACCAGTGAAATACGGTATACATCTAATCCTATTTTATAATGACGCTACCTTTTTACTACCGTTTTTTACTTTATGTACACTAATGTATAACATTTTGTATTTATTAGACTTTGTATTTATTTTACATTTATATTAAAAACTTAACTTTTTTGTTTCAGGTAGATTTCGACGCTGGTGGATATTAGGTAAGTTAAAATACTTGGAGGTTCATAATTACTTGCTAACAAGAAATATAGTAGATTAGTAAATAACAACTCAGTGTATAAGCGGTTTTTTTTTAAGTTTCATGTTTTGGATTTATCATATATGTCTGCCAACTGGCACTGGAGCAGCCTAACGAGGTCTGTTCAGCTCCAAAGAGGAAGCCTGTTGTAAGTAAGTAATTTTCTGTATGAAAATTAATAATTCATGTTTTTTTTCTTGGAAACTCATAACAACACATTTAAAATCCATTTATTTGCTTTGTTTAATTTTAATTATATAGAAACTGGCTTAACTTTACCGAAATGATAATATTTGAGTTTACCTTAGTAGAATTAATTATACGAGTATGTATTTGGTATCAATAGAAAATCGGAAATTAAGGGACAAAACGTTCGAACTCCCAATCACTCAAAAATATGATTCAAAAGGGGATGACGATTAATAAAGTGAGTCTCGCAGGGCAAAATCTCTCGGTCAATTTCCGTTTTCATTTTAATAAATTACCAAATTTAATAAGGAGAAAGCTTGATTTTTGTTAGTTATACTTTTTAATTTACAAAATGAAACGGCACTCTTAAAATTTAACGAGGTGATTAAAAAATACTATATGCAAATACGTAACTCGCAATAACATTATAAGATACTAGTGATCCGCCCCGGCTTCGCACGGGTAGATAGATATAAAAAGATAAATTAGTACTTTATTTGGACAAATATAACAACAACCCAATACACTAACATTTTTTGTAGCGACTATTCTCACCGACGGATCTTCAGCTTGTCAGGTAAAAGTAGGTTATTTTACCAAAATAATGTTTTATTTATGGGAACATAATCCACTTAAGTTTAGTGGCTTAGAGCTTCCCTGTAAACAATATTTGATGTTGTAGTAGTAAAATAAAACGACCGATCTCTACGAGACACCGCGGCCGCTTTTTTTTTAAAGAGTGCTGAAAGTTTTAAATAAAAATATAATATAATTATTCAATTGTTTCTAGTTAACAAAAAATAAATTGTGTAGGTAGGAAAAATGAATTGTATTGTATTCATAGAGGAAAATGTAGATTATTTCATGCATCATCAAAAGTTTTCGAGTCGCACGCCAAATAATGACTTTTCTTAGTAAATTTTTGTTACCTTGAGTCCGTAGTAGTCTCGTAGCGATTTCTGTAGGAATCTCATTTTTTTAAATGAAATACATCTCATGTGAGTCACTAGTTCACTAGTCTCAGATTTTTTTAAAATCGGTTTAGTAGTTTTTGAGTTAATTCATAACAACCAAACAATCATACAACAAAAAATTTAATCTTTTTTCTTTATAATATTTGTAAAGAATACGCCGATTGTAGAGTTACAGCTTTGTGTCTACAGAAGTTATTGCATAAATAGTTGGACAAAAACATTACTTCATTAGTTGTAAATATGTACATAAAAATAAACATTAACGGTCGCACTAATAAAGGTAGTATAGCGGGTGAATAGTTACAAAGATTTCTCTCTTTCCGTCTTCAGTAATTTTACATTCGAAAGAAGAAGACAAAGCATTGTGTAACTATACAACCGCTATACAACGTTTATTAAAGGGGAATATGTCTATGCAAAACTTTCACCAGTGCCCCTGCATAATTAACCTAATAACGAGATTTGCACTATACTCTCGAAAGGTATTAGAAATCTGGCTTATGTTGAAACAGCTATATTAGATTATTTTAGTTATTTACATAGCGACGTATTTCCCAACAGTATTTTGTAGATAAAATACGTTTAACGCTTATGCTATTTTTTGCAAATATCAGCTTTTGATCTTAACACACTCTAGAATTATTCTTAGAGAAAGTTTATAGAACTAAATATGTTCTCTATTATATTTTGGTCTCACGGTATTAGTTATTAAAACGTTAAAGTGAAAAGTGATCTACTTACTAGGAACAAACTAGTGGTAGCGGCCTTAGAGAATCTACCACCCCATCCCATCCCGTGGGTGTCGTAAAAGTCGACAAAGGCAAATTAAAACCAGGAGATGGGCAGCAGCATCTTCCTGGAACATCTGAATGAATAAACTGCGGGTGCCAACCTGCCTGCCAAGCGTGGCAAATATGGCAAAATCCCTCCAATATGAGAGCAAAAACTTTTGTGGATATCTATGGGGGAGGACTATGTTGGCAGTGGACTTGTGAGTGGATACTCATAGCCAGAAATGCCAGGTACTCGACTTCAAGAAGAACATTTCATTGGAATATTATGTAGGATAAGTCGTTTTCCTTTGTCCAGAATTAATCCCTAGTTCGATCATGCTGTAGATACCATGATAATCATTATCAATGATTTTAAAAAAATCGAAACCAAAACTACGCATGTTTAATGTTTTTTGACAAAAACGGCCTGCGTAAGTTCTTGCTGGGTATTTGCACAACGAAACATAATTTTGAACGAGCGGTAAAGTAGAATTACGTTCAATGAGTTTTATTGTACATTAATTAAAAAAAAACATATATAAATAAAACAGTGGACTTATGACCGACTGAACCCATGATATGATGAATAAAAAATATTCTATTCCATAACTAGAATTTGCATTTCTTAATTTCAGCGACGTACATACAGTTACGCGTTTAAGGAGTCGGCAGAGGCCACACACGTAGCCCACTTCTTTCGAACGGCGAATCACTTCGCCGCCATTTTGGTACCAGTCAAAAAATTCTTACTCTCCATTGCATTCCCACGAGCAGTATAGTGACAGCATTGTATATTATGGTGTTATTTTGAACGAATAAAGGCTGTCCGTACAATACCTAAGTCGCCTCTTACACACCTCGGTAGGTACTATTCTACTCTTCTACTCTGCCGGACACCTATCGGCGGCTATGACACCAATTCAAAATTTTAATAAGAATAATTTCAAATTAAAAATAAAAAAATAATTTAATTAAACATTTTAATAAGAATCTTAACCTAAAGGCTCGTGGTGGGTGTGATCTCATCTTGCGGAAATCGTAAAATCCGACTAAAGATATTTGAATATAAATCTCGTAGTCGATAGTATCGTAGTCGTAGTAGATACTCGTATCGTAGTAGTAGAGTTGAAAGAATCTTTGTAGGTACCGGACATAGCCTGAAAAATAATACGCTTAAGGAAATCTACCACCCCATCTCTCTCTTTGGGTGCCGTAAAAGTCGACAGAGGGAATATAAACCCCAAGAAGATGGGGAGCAGAATCTTTCTGGAACATCTGAATAAATAAACTGCTGTTGCCGACCCGCCTGCTGAGCATGGCAACTATGGCAAAATCACTCTAAAATGGATTTCTATGCAGGAATCCGTCTAGGTAAGTTCCACCCCAGGGCCAGATATTCTGTCGTGAGCAGAAGTGTGCTATCATTACTGTGTTTCGGTTTTGAGGGAACTGAGAGCTAGCGTAATCACCGGGCATATGAGACTTAAGAACTTATGACTCAGGGTGACGGGCGCAGTGTGGCGTCACACAGAAATGTTCTGGGTGACACAGCATTTGTTATGGGCAGACGTTGCACTTACCACCAGGTGAACGTTTAGCTCGTTTCGTCACTTTATCCAATAAAAATAAACATGACCAGACACAACAACCAACAATTTCTGTTTTCACACAAATGTCGCCTCCGGCTGGGATTCAAACCCTGGACCCGCGGCGTAGAAGTCAGGTACTGTGACAACGCGGTGGACTTATACTACTTTAGTAGAATTTCATTATTTTCATTTTCGTCTAAGAATTCATTAAGACATAATTCAATCATCTCTTCTTGCTTTTACCTCAAATTAATTAATACTTTCTCGAAGATCACTGAAACGATTTGAACAATCTTTGTTCAGTTTAGAAGATTAATTAACAATTCCATCAATTGAAATTTACGCTTGATTTAATTAAAGAGATTGCTGTAATTAATTTTTAAACAGTAAATATCCTTCTGCCACACCCATACTAATACATATGATAAATGCGAAACTAACTCTCTCTGTCCCTCTGTCTCGTATTACCTTTTCACGGTTTAACCGCTGAACCGATCTTGACGAAATTTGGCACAGAGATTGCCTGTGTCCTGGAGACAGACATAGGATAATTTTTATTCTAGAAAATGAAATAGTTTCTTCGGGATATTTAAAAGAACCATCAGCTGGTCATTTTATATGATAACGAGCTGATGCCCGCGACTTTCTCCGCGTAGACGTAGTTTTTATATTTCGTGGAAACTATTTAATTTTTCGGGATAAAAAGTATCCTATGTTTGTCTCCAGGATGCAAGCTATCTCTGTGTCTAATTTCATCAATATAGGTTCAGTGGATGAACCGTGAAAAGGTTACAAACAGACAGAGGCACAAAGAGAGTTTCTTTCGCATTTATAATATTAGTATAGATAACTATTATTTCTAATTAATAATGACTGAGTACCATTTCTCATAATACTTGTAACAATATCAGATATTATAATATTTATAAAGTGCTTATAAAATTCAATAAACTCTTACAATGCGACTTAAAAAAAGAGGAGATTCTCGATTCGTGTGTATATCTTTTTATATATATTTATATAATTCTTCTGTGCGTGTGTATGTCACTGAACTCCTTCTTTACGTCTGGACCCATGTTGATGAATTATTTTGTGTGTGTTTGTGTGGTTCCCTGGATGGTTTAGATCCAGAATTGGACCCAGTAGGTGGCGCTGCGACAGAGTTCTAGGAAAACGACAAAAGTCACTTAGTAAATAGTTTATCGATAATTCGAAAATCGAAAAATCGTTTGCTGAATCTGTTAACAGCAAGCGACCCAACATTCGGGCAGGACAATGTCGGTCGGGTCCGCTAGTAATTTATATTTATGTATTTTCGAGCGTAACTTCATTGTTAACGAACCGATTTAAATGATTCTGAGAAAAGGCATCGCTCTAGGAAATCTCCTATATCAAAAGTTCGTTTTACAGACATTTTCACTTGCACAATACAACCAATGTTGTATTCAACAAATGATGACCTTAACTAGGGTTCGAACCAAGGACCCGCGGCGTAGAAGTCATCATGGTAGAGTTTCTTTTTATTATTCTGTTTTTACACTTGCATGATGATGTTCTCCTAGCCGATTTCGACCACGGCGACAACTTCCGAATCCGAATGTCGAGAGCCATCAACTGCGCAGGAGATATTATAGTGCCACAAGTGTACGCGCAAACAAGAGGCACTCACTCGTCCCAACCTACCCTCGCCCGATGTAACGCTGATGCGATAAGATCGGAGGTAGGCTAGGATGCAGTGTCATAAACACGGGGACAAACATAACACAACCAGACCCGAAAACCAACAATTTGTGTTTTAGCACAAATGTTGGCTCCGGCTGGGATTCGAACCCAGGACCCGCGGCGTAGAAGTCAGGTACTCTGACCACTAGGCCACGCGGCATATAAACAGTGGAAAAACTGTCTGCGAAGGAGTTTTTGTGATATTTAACATTGGTGTTATGTTTTAGTTCTGAACGCGAGCACATTTTGTAACAAAAACGATTGAAATAGTCGCATAACCAGTCCTAGATTGTAAATTCTATACAATGCTGTGAAAGTCCACCTAATTTGAAAAAGTAATGTATGACTTATGACTGGTTTAATTAGTTTTTGATATTGATAATATGAATTTGCTTGTACACAATGTAAAGAATAAAATTAAAAAGAAGCAAAGTCGCAGCGAGTAGAGATGAAGATTTCCTGGTGCGGGAGGATAATAGCAATGCCCCACACCTTTTATCTCACTGGCAGCCTTTGGCAGCCTCTTGGGAAATGGACAAGTCCTCTCTTATCTACTTGCGCTTCGGAACATAATTATCAAATTATTTTAAATTATACCGTGTCGTGGTGGTCAGGGGACGGGAGCTCGCCTTAAATTTCATAGTACGCGAGAGACCTCGGTTCGATCCCCGGCGTCGGAAGCCACTTAAATTGCTAATTATATTTTTTTTTTTTTGATTTATTCGAATCACCAACAATTGCTACATTATTACACAAATTGAAGATAATCACAGCATTCTTACATGCATCTGTGTGCGTGCGTGTGGGTGTATGTTTGTATAAGCGGACAGGATAAGCATGTATATTTTATAATATTAAATGATGAATTGTAATTTTAAGTGTTGATTTTCCACGTTGTCGGCGGCGAAGGAAAGCATTATGAGTACTGGGAAATAAAAAAAATGGATCAAGTGAAGTCTGCCAACCCGCTTTGGAGCAGCGCTGATGAGAGGAGGCCTATCTTCAATAATGGAATAGTTATAGACTGTTACTATACTGTTTAAATTATATCTATATTCTATTAAACTTGCATATTTAAAACAGGAATGCCAGTGCCCATAATTAAGGCTTGTATAGCCTTTAGTTTTATCAATGTATTTCACAATAAACAACGTTTATAAGTAGTATTTTTAGTAGTCACTTAAAGGAGGGGGTACGGTATTTTAAACACTATGAAATGATTAAGCAATTTTCTCTTTAACAATTTAATCAAATCATGCAATCACTTTACCCGTGGCGTTACACTAAAGTCCATTCCCTCTTCGTAGTTGTTTAAAACTATTTGCCCAAGAACGTAAGCAATTTTCTTTAAGATATAGCACCGTCATGGACAGACGTGCAAACTTCGTTGTGCTTTTTACAACGATCGGAAAGTAGGTACCTACAAATTAGTGATGTAACGAATATACGCAATCGCATTTACGTTCGCGAATTTACGCGTTTTTCTTGTCTTCCGCAATTGAAATAATTGAGCGAAGATTTTGCGAATGTCACAAATACCAACGCGGGGACAGTTAATCTGCCGTGAAGCAGTAGTATACGAACTGTGTACTACTGTGTTTACTTCTGCAGGGCCCTGGGAGTCAGTGTAATCACTGGGCATATGAGTAAGAACTTATGTCTCGGGGTGACGGGCGCAGTGTGGTGCTACACGGTGATTAGTGACACAGGCACACGCGGTCCTGAACCACCTGCATCCATCGTCGTCGTCGTCGTTTCAGCCTGTCACAAGTCCACTGCTGAACATAGGCCTCCCCCATAGATAGCCACAAAAGTTTGTAGCTCCCATATTGGAGGGATTTTGCCATAGTTGCCACGCTTGGCAGGCGGGTTGGCAACCGCAGTTTATTTATGCAGATGGATTAGATGGAGCGACGACCTGCACGGTTTTGTGGGAAGTCGATGGATACCGTGTGGCAGCGGCCTAAGAGAATCTACCACCGCATCTCATCCCGTGGGTATCGTAAAAGTCGACAGAGGGAATATAAAAACCAGGAGATGGACAGCAACATCTTCCCGGAACATCTGACTAAATAAACTGCGGTTGCCAAACCGCCTCCCGAGCGTGGCAACTATGGCAAAATCTCTCCAAAAAGTAGAGCTACAAACTTTTGTGGCTTACTATGAGGGAGGCCTACGTTCAGCAGTAGACTTGTAATAGGCTGAAATGATGATAATGATGATGGTAGCACCCAAGTGAATGTTTTAATTAATATTAAAAAAGTACTTTTCATTATTGCAAAAAATTAATGGTGACAACCTTAGCGCTCCAATAGAGAGTAGGTATTTAACTCAACAAATGGGCCTAGTTATGACTCGGTCATCTTGACAATCGTCAAGCTGTGTCTAAATATTTTTAAAACCGTATACAACTGTGCGCTCGACCGTACATAATTCAACAGTAGCACGTAACAGCTTGTCTAGTCCAGGTATAAACCAATTTATTTCACAAAATGTTGGCAGGGTCTAATCTCTTTTTAAATAAACGATAGCACAGAGGACAAACATTCAAACACTAGTTCGACTCACGTCTCACAAAGTGGACATTGTAATAAATCAGTTGTCAGAAGCGCTCCGGACTAATGATAATTGCTCTAGGTTGATATATCGCTTTCTAGTAATATTATGACTTATATTGAAAGCTATTTATATTATATGTTTTTCTAATCTTTAAAAAGTCTTTTTTTTTTAGTAAACTAACACTGGTGCTGGGAAAAGTCGAAGTGAAGTGGTTGGCGCACTTCATATGTCCTCGAAACATTTTGATTCTAGAGAAGTAATTAATAATGTTCTTAGCATATGTATCTACCTCCTGAACCGTGCGTGCTTTATTTACACAAATTAATATCCAAACAACTTTATTGCCCCTCCGTTGCTGCTTCTTGAAATGGTCGCTTTTATTACTCCAGGACATAATTTATGAAGCTTGTTTATAACAAAGTTTTTCATTCCTATCTTAAATAAAAAAGTCAAATAAATTATAATTTTTTAGACACATGGATGATGATATCCCCTGGCAATGAGGTGATTGCTGCCAAGCTATTTCTACATCTTTATAATGCTGCTAAAATTGTACATTATTTTTAAAAATACTGAACAGAAAAAAAAACCCGCTCGGTTTCTTCTTTTCAAAACTTTCAATCTTTGCAAACCGGTGTAGTTTAAAAATATACGTTCAAAAATTATTATGTATTCATAAATACATACTGTCACGCCTTTTCCCCATAGAAGGGGTAGGCAGACACCAGGAGGTTTTGGAACGACTCATAAAAAATTTCGATTCCCACGAGCAGCATAATGACAGCATTGCATATTATGGTGTTATTCTGCACGAATAATGTACACGAACGATGTAGACCTGGTTCAAAGGGAGGATTTGGCAGGCGATTACAAAACCAGAACCTTGCACCTTAAATCCTGCTGTCCATTATCCGGATTGTGTATATTTAGGCATTTTACGGCCTCGTGCCGTGTGGTGGCGGCTCGTTAAAAGAATACTACCACTCCATCTCATCCAATGGATCTCCTAAAAGGAGTAAGGAATAAAACTGCACTGTGCACCCAATAGCGCATGGTGGCGATGGGCTGATGGATGACCACCGATCACACCAAGTAAATTATATTGTTTCGGTGAAACGTGGATTGTGACAGTCATCTGCTTTTGCAATGAGTACCCAGTCTCTGACTACCCCTTATGGGCTACAGTCGTGATCTAATTACAATTAGATTTAGTTAAATTTAGTAATTAACATTTAGATTTCACAGGCATTGACGGCGTCCTGTCGGAAACTATGAGATTTTACAGGTATTCCCTAAGTTAGCCCTTTCGAAACCCACGGAGTGTGACAATATGGCAATTGTTCTTGGGCAGTCATCACAAAGGAGGCAGTTCATTTGATACATTTTAGTTTGACAATTAAACATTCAAAGACAAAAAAGGAAGTCAGTTTTCGATTTATCTCGTAAGTTTAATAAATAGGGGGGCCAGCGTTTAGTAATGCACTTTATGAAAACCCCGTGGCTCTGTGGTCAGAATACCCGACTTTTACGAGACCAGTCCAGGGCTCAAATCCAAGCCGGAGGATTGTTGGTTTGAAGTGAAGACAATGAAGAATCGAAATTTAGATGTGTTGTCACCGTTGAGGATTAAAATATAAGATGTCTCCAATTCTTAGCTGCTGTTACTTATGCTGATATTCTGTAAGATTCGTGGCCTAGTGGTGTAGATACCTGACTTTTACGCCGCGGGTTCTGGAGTCAAATTTCATCCGAACCAAACATTTGTGCATAAACACAAATTAAAGGTTTTGGGTCTGAGTGTGTTGTGATTGTTCCCGTATTTAACACTGCATTTTTTTATTGGAGGAAGGGACGAGACGAGCAAATCGTTCACCTGAGGGTTCACCCAGATTATTTCTGTGTGGCAATACACCGCGCCCGTCCCACTGAGACATCAGTTCTTAAGTATCATATGCCCAGTGATTACGCTAGCTGTCAGTGCCCTTCAGACTGAAACACAGCAATGTCTGCAAACTACTGCTTCACGGCAGAATAACTGGCCCTGTGGTGGATTCCTGCATAGGAATCCTACCACTAGTTACATCCAGTAGCATCCTAGCTATTTGTTTTCAGATTTTATTTCAGAAGCCTATGTCCAGCTTCTATTGAAGCCCATGCATGACGGAGCTATCTTAAGTTAAGAGTAACTAATCCTTGTAACTACTTAGTTGAAGAGTTCCTCATTAGACCAGCTCTATGGTATTATTGTACTGTCACCGAAGCTACATGGGTATTCCAAATTTCATCTCAATCGGACATCGGGAAGTAGGTAAAAATTGACAACCAAAGAAAGCAAGTTAAATAAGAGCTTGTAAAGAATAGAAATGTCAAAAAATGCTAAGCTAAATGTAAAAAGACAGTGACCTCTTGTGCCCAATTAGAAGACACTGTTACGGTAAATATAGCGATGAGTTGAATTCCAAATATATCTCGGACAAAAATAAGATACAAAAACAATCAGTCGAAACGTTGTATATATATTTTCGGTGATGTAATTGCTGTTAGCCTTCTCGGCTTTTACAGCTTCATCGGATACTCATAACGTTGTACTGTTCGTGTAAAGACCGCTGCAGTATCGCCCTAGAGAGTAATAAAGTAAATCGTTACAGAAGAAGATAAATTAGGCAATTTAGTCAACACCATTTTTCTTACATTCTTAAGAACTAAACCAAGAGACCAGCTTTTTTATAGAAAGTGAAGAGACGAGCTAAATGCTCACCTGATGGTAAATGCAACGTCTGCCCACAACAAATGCTGGGTTGTGCAGGACATAATCATGTGGTACCACACTCCGCCCGTCAACTCCAGGCATCAGTTCTCATATGACCAGTAATTACAATAGCTCTCAGAGCCCTTTAGACCAAACACAGTAACGTTTGCACACTACTGCTTGATGGGCGAATAACAAAAATGCTATAGCAGAATTGGTTAAGTCAGTAGTACTGGTTCTCCTGATTTAGTATTTTATATTAAAGAAAGTGGCGAGACTATCGAACCGTTCACCAGATGGTAAGTGCAACGTCTGCCCATAATAAATGCTGTTGAACCCAGAACATTTCTGAGTGGCACCACACTGCGTTTGTCACACTGAAACATAAGTCTTAATTACATTATTAACAATGCCGCAGTTTAGTCCGAAACACAGTTGATAGGGGAATAACTGGCTCTGCTGTAGTACGTATCTAGACGGATTCCTGCATGGGAATCCTACCAAAAATAAAATCAACAGGTACAAAATAATTCATTAATTATTAATAAACATCATTACTACAAATTCTTCAGCTATTGCAGTTCATCTCTGGAACACTGCTAAATCAATGCTTTCTGCATTGGACGGGAGACAAAAGTGATGCTTTTTCTGCATAATTCAAGGGATTAAATGAGATAACCCTGTACTAAATTACACAAGGTTTGAATGAAAATAGAGTTCTATAAATAATTCTTCGAGCCTTGTGAAGCCTTCGTCGGGCATGTCAGTAGAGTATTGATTAAACGACCTAAAATAACGCAAATTTGCACTTCTAACCGGGAATGTTAGGCGACGACGATCATGTTACTTAAGATTCGTGTCTTTTGTTGTTTTATTAAAATTAACGTACAACTGCCCATTCTTTCTCTCATTTTTGATAGGGGCCTTTAAAAATACCGTTGCTCCTCACGTTATGTTTATTCAGATATACTTTCTCTTCCCATAATATTTACCTTCACCGCCAAGCATGTGGAAAATCAGTGGCAGCTCTCAACCTTGAGTGCTCTCTTACTCAGAGGCCTGGTCATAATTACCGCGATCCATATATCGATAGTATTAAAAATATTTTACAGTCAGTTTTCATCAGAAAAGTTTTGTCTTTAAAACTTATTAACGGAGGGAAGCGATAACATTTAAAGAATTCGAGTAATACATTAAATCAGAACGTATTATTTGATTAGAAGTAATAATAAATACTTAAAAAGTTAGTTATGGGCCGGCCATATAGCTCGTAGAACCGTAAACCTTTGGTGTAGATAGGTTCTCGACGGGCAGATAGGTGATGGTGTACCTCGTACCGACGACGGTGCACGGTTATGCGGGAGTTCAGCAGTATAATTGTGACGGGCTGAAATGATGATGATAATGAAATGTGGAGTCATTCAGATCTAAAATCATCTATAAAATTTATTACTTTAGTTACACAGTTTTAACTTGGTTACATACACGAACATGTGTCAGGACCGTAGCAAGTGGAAAGATGTGGTCTCTGCCTACCCCTACAGGAAAGAGGCGTGACTGTGTGTATGTATGTATGTATATACACGAATAGTCTGTAAATGTATTGACTGTATATTGCAAGCACACGCAATAAAATGTAAATACATCACGTATTTACATTTTATGCGAGCGCATCACCAATGTTCGTATTTTATTTATTTTTTAACTTTATGTACTGTGTGTAGGTCCCGTGTCGTGGCAGCTTAAGAGAATGTACCACCCCATCTCATCCCGTGGGTGTCGTAAAAGTCGATAGAGGGAAAATGAAAAACCAGGAGGTGAGCAGCAGAGTCTTCCTTTAACATCTGAATAAATAACCTTCGGTTGCCACCGCGCCTGCCATGCGTGGCTTTATGGTAAAATCCCCCCTAAATGCGAGATACAAGCTTTTGTCGCAATCTATGGAGGATGCCTATGTTCAGCAGTGGACTAGTGAAAGGCTTATTTTTATCGGATAAAGTGATGAAACGAGCAAAACGTTCACCTGATGGTAAGTGCAACGTCTGCCCTATAACAAATGCTGTGTCACCCAGCAAAATTTCTGTGTGACAGCACACTGTGCCCATCACCCTGAGACATAAGTTATTAAGTCTCATGTGCCCAATGATTACGCTAGCTCTCAGTGCCCTTTAAACCGAAACACAGTAATGTTTGCACACTACTTCTTCACGGCAGAATAACTGGCCCTGGGGTGGTACCTCATTAGACGGATTCCTGCATAGGAATCCTACCACCAGTAAAAGGCTGAAATGATGATGATGATGATGATGATGTACTGTGTGTACCATGTATATACTATACTTATTTTACAGCAAATATAATTGCAGAGGCCGTTCATCGAATAAGCAAAACTATGCACAGTCTAAGGTCCTCGTCATTCAAGTTTTCTCTATTAAATTACCCATACGTTATTTATAAATATAAAAGTTATGTTTAGTTATACAAAAAAGTTATTTTGAGTTAGTTAACAAATATTAATCAACAAGTTAGATTAGCTGTTCGGCATGGTTTAGTTCTTTAGACCGTAAGTAAAATGGTGTTGACTAAATTGCTTAATTTATCTTCTACTGTACCTTTGCTCTCTAGGGCACTGTTCTGCAGCTCACTCTCTCTGCAGTTCCTCACACAAACAGTACGACGTGCGACTCACTGTTTAAGTTTAATCCATGGTAGTTCACCTTTAATTTCATACTACGCGAACGACCGTGGTTGGATTCGGTGCTGGCATCAGTAAAATTTCAAATTGCAATTTCAGTGCTGCTGTTGACGGGGAAGTGAAATATCGTGAGGTAACGTACTCTTGGTAGAATTCCTATGCAGAAATCCGTCTAGGTAGGTACTACAGCAGTGTCGGTTATTCGGCTATCGAGTAGTAGTCTGCAAGCATTACTATGTTTCGCTCTGAAGGGAACTAATAGCTAGTGTAAATAATGAGCTTAACTTAAGAACTGATGCCTAAGAGTGAAGAGCGCAGTGTAGTGTCACAATTAAATATTCTTGGTGACAGTGTTTTTTATAGATCGACGTTGCACTTACCATTAGGTGAATGATTTTCCGAAGTGACCTTCAGACCAAAATACAGTAATGTTTTTGCTTCTTCACTGCTTCACGGGGGAATAACCGGCACTACGGTGGTACCTACCTAGACAGATAACTGCATAAGAATCCTTTTTTTATTAGAGAAAGGGACGAGGACGAGCAAATCGCTTGGCCTGATGGTAAGTGCAACATCTGTCCATAACAAATGCGGTGTCACCCAGTACAGTTCTGAGTGGCACTACACTGCGCCCTGCCACGTGAGACGCTAGATTTTAAGTCACATACGTCCAGTGTTTATACTAACTATATACTAGCGATTATACTCAGTGCCCTATAAGACCGAAACAGTAATGTTTGCACACGACTGCTTCACGGCAAAGTAACCGGCACTGCTGTGGTACCTAGATGGATTCCTGTATTGAAATTTTCATTCTCCTTTCGCTGCACCGTTGTTATAATAAAAATATGCCATATTGTCATGTTTCAGATTATATTATTATTTATAGTATCATTATTACAGGGAAACCCAAATCAATACTTTGATAGATGGTAAATTGCTTTTGGTGCGCTGCTGAGAGTAGATAAGCTCCGAGGCGATATTGTTACGCAGCTATGCCCATAAATTATTAATGTTAAACACATCTGTGAGATATTTATTTCTATTGCTAATTTGTTTGATTATACATATATAGATCCCTTATAAGAGGAAGGCATAGAACGCACACGAAGTCAATTTTTCGCCCCCGCGGAAAACGAGACGTGACGGGTGGCGAACCACGTTGCCGCCACTTTGGTTCCCACAAGCAGTATTGTGACAGCATTGTCCGAGTCAAAACATTCTTACTCTCCATTGCATTCCCACGAGCAGTATAGTGACAGCATTGCATATTATGGTGTTATTCTGCACTAATAAAGGCTGTCCGTACAATACCTTAGTCGTCTTTTACGACACTTCGGTAGGAAAGAGGTAGGAATACCGGACACATATCGGCTACTGTTAATTATTTGACTATATAATGCCGTACTTCGCTCATGCTTTCGTGAGTTATTTTAAATGTAGTTAGAAGACTGTTAATATATAGTGATTTCTTATATAATGATTTCTTATATTTACGCGAATATTACACAATTAATAAAACTACTTTTACGGATTTTATCGCGTTTAATTTTTAAACTATTTATAACCCGACGTTTCGAGTACTTTACAGCACCCATGGCCATGGCCCCCCCGTGACCATGGGTG
Organism: Luehdorfia chinensis; assembly: GCA_019845155.1. NCBI lineage: Eukaryota > Metazoa > Arthropoda > Insecta > Lepidoptera > Papilionidae > Luehdorfia > Luehdorfia chinensis. The sequence goes on along the minus strand of JAHVAK010000551.1, from coordinate 2,809,126 downwards.
CTGTAAAGTACTACAAATACTACATACTACTGCTATAATTAGTTTAAAAATTAAACGCGATAAAATCCGTAAAAGTAGTTTTATTAAATGATTTCTTATACTTACACGAATACTAACTCTAAATCCCACTGCTGAACCCTTCAATCACCCTTCTTATTTCTGGAGCTACGTCTGCTCCTGTAAGTATGCTCCTGTGCTGCCCAAGTATTACGACCATGGCGAGATGTTCTTAGTAAAAAACAGAAGTTTTATTCTGCGCTGAATATATTATACATACAATAACCTACAAAACTAAAATACGTTACATGCACAAGATGAAACTCTTAAAAAAACAGCCATTAAAAAGATGAACGTGACTGTAATGTCATTCCTGACGTTTTACCCCCTGATGGCTTCCAACTTACCGAGTGGAAATGATAAGACTTATTGATTCTCGATTTTAGAAACCGTATTTCACGACATGTTATCTATGTTCAATGTTCCAGAGATAAAATTTGAGAAGCGGAGAATTCTTTTTCTGTTTAAAAGTCCCCTCTCTCTACAGTTTCATTCAGATTAGATATTTTCTATATATAATTTCGGTGATGTTATTGCTGTTAGGCTATTTGGCTTTTACAGCTTAATCGGATGCTGTGCTCGCGGGCCAGGGGTCCGCGTGCCAGGTTTGGTTTGACCCAACCATAAATAGCCGTGGTAGCTCAGGGGCTAGGCGCTCGCGTTTAATTTCATAGTACACGTGTAACCTGGGTTCGACTCCCGGTGCCGGCACCACTTAAATTGTTTATTGCAATTTACCACGTGCTCGGCGGTGAAGGAAAACATAGTGAGGAAACCTGCAAGTCTGAGATATAAAAAAAATATTTCGAAAACATGTGCAGTCCGCCAACCCGCATTGGAGCAGCGTGGCGGATTCTTCCTAGCTCCAAAACCCTCTCAGAAATGAGAGGAGGCCTGTGCTCAGCAGTGGTACATTTATAGGCTGAAACTTTACTTTTTTTCATATACTTAAATAAAACTCCTTACTTTAACATCAAAATTCGGTCACTCTCGCGTCAGACGTCAGTCACGATGTCGAAAATCTTATATAATTTAGTCATCTAATGACCGTCCGAGGAAGGATTCGGACCTCCGTTCGGCCTGTCCACTTGTATTGGTAACTCTGGGCGGTGAGAACCGACCTGGAATGCGGGTGTATCGGGGTCACGCGGTGTTATCATCGACTATTGCGCTCCGCTTTCTACTGCGGATTATAACAATTAACGCTAGATTTAATAAAAGTAACCATAATAAGAAATCATTACATTGTGGTGGCGGCTTAAGAGAATCTACCACCTCATCTCATCCCGTGGGTGTCGTAAAAGTCGACAGAGAGAAAATTAAAACCAGAAGATGGGCAGCAGCATCTTCCTGGAACATCCGAATAAATAAACTGCGGTTGCCAACCCGCCTGCCAAGCGTGGCAAAATCCCCCCAAAACGAGAGTTACAAACTTTTGTGGCAATCTATGGGGGAGGCCTATGTTCAGCAGTGGCTGAAACGACGACGACATTGACACTTTAGTTTGTAATATAGTATAATATTAATATTCCAGTCACATCGCTAATAATTTTGTTATTTGATATACAATTGTAATGGGATAACTGGAAACACTGGAAACTGGATCTAGATTTATTTTTAGTTTTTTTCACCGAAATTAATGTAAATAATCTGTTTTTGGAAATAATGTTTCTCAAAAGGCATTTCGTAACATTTGGTCATCATCATCATCATCATCATTTCAGCTACTAGTCCACTGCTGAACATAGGTCCTCCCCCATAGATTACTACAAAAGTGTGTAACTCTCATTTTAGAGGGGAATTTTGCCATAGTTGCCATGCTTGGCAGGCGGGTTGGCAACCGCAGTTTATTTATTCAGATGTTCCAGGAAGATGCTGCTGCCCATCTTCTGGTTTTAATTTTCCCTCTGTCGACTTTTACGACACCCACGGGATGAAATGGAGTGGTAGATTCTCTCTTGGAAATTTGGTAGCAATCACACTTTCCACTCACACGCAAACACACCCACACACACACGCACTCGTAGACACACCCACACAGATACACGCATACATACACACATCTAAAGTGTATAACACAAAAACTTAACAAATGTTTAATTGTTGTGTTGATATGAATGTCATAGTATATCTAATTATAGATTAGCAGTCTTCTAATACAGGCACTATGAGCTAAAAAGGAGGCCAGCAACTAATTAATGTAAGTTTTTACTGTGATAAAGATGCAAATAAATTTATTATTATTCAATATTAATAAAATAGGACACATGTTTTTTTATAACGATATCTAATAATTACGCGAATACACATTTAAATAAAACAAATTTTAAGGGATTTCATTGTGTTTAATTTTGAATTATTTATAACCCGACGTTTCGAGCGCTTAATCAGCACCCATGGTCACGGGAGGAATTAGGTAACAGATGTACTAATGTCGTAGTTAACCCGGAGTACCTTCAGCTTTTAATTATTATTTTTGGTCCGATCTACGCAGAAAGAGCTAACTGTTTCTTGAAGTCTTGCCAAGGTTTGCTTGGTTTATGATTAAATTTTATTAATTATAGGATCCCAAGCCGGTGGTAATACCCAACCATCTTCTCTATTAAAATTAGGATGTTTTTTAATTTCAATAGCCTCGCGAATCATCCCTGGTAGTAATCGGTGTTCTTTTGCGAGGATTTGTGGTTTATCAAATCTGATGTAATGGTTGGGATGATCCAGAACATGGTCACAATCTGCAGACTTCCTAGAGCGACGTTGCTTCATAGCAACTATATGTTCTTTTACGAGGGTTTTGTCGATCTTTTTGTTTGCCCTATGTAAGACAGACCACCAAAACCAAGTCTTGTAGAGGGATGTTACAATTGACACATGATAAAAACTGACTTATCCTTCTTTTGCGGCTTGAAGAATGTTTTTATGGAAGCCCGCTTCAAGTTATAGCCAACCTTGTGGGTGACTCCTCATATGGTAGAACAGCAGTCGCACGCACGCAGGTGGCCGGTTTCACTCGGTCACTGCGACGTAGGCGCGGAACCCGAAGCTTGTTGTCTTGCAAAACATGCTGAAGCTCGGCGGCCAGGTGTTTCCTGACACAGATTCTTTGTGCTCTCTGAAACAAAAATTGTGATGGCGGATGGTGGTGAGATTCTATGTTGATAAACTCGTACATGTTTTTGTCTTTAAGACAAATTATAACCACATCACTTATTAACTACCGTAGATAGCGTTATAAAGTTTTAATTTCCACTTAATGTTTATCGTATTTCCCGAACAAACGAATCTTCTAGAAACCTTTGTCTTGAATTTTATACATTTTCAATCTTAAGTTCGAATAATAAACTTCCAGATAACCCGTTATTTTCCGTGTAATATAATCCCATAACTAGAACTCGTCGTTCCTCATTCAAAATGAAAGTTCGTGAGCTCTTTTTTAGCTACAAAGAAATGTATTACCGATAACCGATTGGGAAGAAAGGTTCTAGAGTGGCATTTCGGATATTTCGGTTTATAAATAGTAAAATTAAACGCTGTAAAATCCGTAAAATTAGTTTCATTGAAATGTTTAAACAAAACTACTTTTTACGGATTTTATCGCGTTTAATTTAAAACTAGTTTTTTTTTTCATTTAAATGTGTAGTATTCGCGTAAATATAAGAAATCATTATGTAACACATAATAATGTCCTCCAGTCCGATTTTCAACCCCAGCCACAACTACCGATTACTATCGTAAGCTATCAACTGCGCAGGAGATATTATAGTGCCACAAGTGTACGTGCAAACGCAGAGGCGCTCACTCGACATAACCTACTCGTACCCGTTGTTACGCTCATGCGACAAGTTCGGAGGTAAGCTGGTGGCTCTGGCTGGGATTCGAACTCAGGACCCGCCGCGCAGAAGTACTCTGACCATTAACTAGGTCACGCAGTCGTCATGTCAAGTCTATTAATAAATACATACATACATACATACATATCACGACTGTATCCCATAAGGGGTAGTCAGAGACTGTGCACTCACTGCAAAAACAGATGACTGCCACAATCCACGTTTCACCAAAACAATATAATGCACTTGGTGTGATAGGTGGTGATAAAACAAATGATTAATACGTTAATGTAATTTTATGTGATTCCTTGAAAATTTCCTCTTGCTTAAGTTTCTGAATTACAATTTACAGAAACTATATTTATAACTGCATACCTGGATATCTTTTGCACTAGTAGATTTTCTAAAGGCACGTCGTTTCTTTTTCGCTGAAATGAATAAAAATCACTAAATATTACAAAAAATCAATGATTTTAATATTAATTGCAAACAGGCTCCACCCATTTCATTTAAGGTCTTTCAGCCATTTTGTTTTGTTATTTAAGAGGGCTATTAATAGTTGATGGTACGTATAAATCTTTAATGTAGATGTTTTGTACCCTAACTCGCTCTCCGACGCTTTTCAGCGTTACCGGGACGGGTAAAGGCTCTTCATTACCGTTGCTGAAGCTGTGAATGCACTTAAGTATATACAAATTCCTCTTGTTGCATCCCGAACGTGAAACGTGTGCTTATATATGTTTGTATAAACGTTTTAGTTGTTTTAAATGTTGGAGAGTACATTTTAATCTTTGCATACTTTTTTTATATGATAAAGTGTCGAAATGAGCAAAAACGTTCGTAGTAAGTGCAATGCCTGCTCATAACAAATACTGTCACGCAGAATATTTCGGTGCGACACTGTGCCCGGCACCCTAAGACATCAGTTCTTAAGTCTCATATGCCCAGTGATTACACTAGCTCACAGCACCTTTCAGACCGTAATACTGTAATGTTAGCACATTGGTGCTTCACGGCAGAATAACTGGCCCTACGGTGGTACTTCCTAAATGGATTCCTGCGCAGGAATCCTACCACCAGTAGGTTATCCCAGCAAAAAAATTATACATGACATAGTATCTTCTCTGTCGGTGTGTAGACGATCGCGTTGTCTAGTGCTGAAAAGCTATCAAGTTATCAAATAGATAAATAAATAGTCTGTCCATAAATACTGTTACATAAATACTTTTCTTTTTTCAACTTTTTATTTATTTTGAATTTGGAACACGTATATTATTTTAAAAGCTTCTTTCGATTTTGCGCCGTTTCACATATTTACGTGTGTACATATATTTTCGTGTTCATTATTAAATTACAATATGGAATGGGGTGTTAAAGAAAATAGGATTGCAGTGATCGCCTTGCACAAAGTGGGTATGGAGCCGTCGGTCATATTCCAGACACTTCAAAAGCTTGGTATCAGATTATCGTACTATCAACAGATACAACAACAGTTCCTCTGTCGAAGACTAGAAAAGATCGGGGCGGCCGCGTGCTGTTAGAACTACAAAGGCTGTTAATGCTGTTGAAGCCAGAATTCGTCGAAACCCCATTAGGAAGCAAAAAATCTTATCGCGAGAAATGAAGTTTTTTTTTTGGAAATGGAATAGTGGGCAAACGAGCAAGCGGCTTACCTGATGGTAAGTGATCACCGCCGCCCATGAACATCAGCAATACCAGGGGAACTCCGAATGCGTTGCCGGCCTTGGAGGAAGGAGTAGGCTATTTTCTTGAAGGTCCCTAAGTCGTATCGCTAGGACTCTGTCGCGTATTATAAAACAAGACCTGAAGCTCGGTGCTTATCGTCGATATACAGGACATGCCCTTAATCAATCTTTACAATTAAAGAGAGTGGGTTGATCAAAACGCCTTCTGTCGCGATACGCAGGTGAAAGGCTAGGAAATATCCTCTTTACCGATGAAAACATTTTCACGATTGAAGAACACTACAGTAAGCAAAATGATAAAGTGTACGTGAAACTGCTCAAGTGGTCGGAAAGGTACAACGTGGTCATCATCCTGCGTCAGTGATGGTTTTGTGGGGCGTGTCTTATCAAGGGGTCACAAAACTACATTTTTGTGAAACAGGAGTGAAAACTTCAGCCAAAGTGTATCAAGATACAGTCTTGGATCATGCTGTGAAACCTCTCAGCAATACACTTTTTAAAAATATACCGTGGACTTTCCATGCAGGACTCTGCACCTGGTCACAAGGCAGGAGCTACCCAAGCCTGGCTTGAAACCAACGTTCCGGACTTTATAAGAGCTGAAGACTGGCCCTTACCTCAACCCTTTAGATTTCAAATTATGGTCAGTTTATGAGGACATGGCCTGCTCTAAACAACGCGGCGACGTTGAGTCTCTTAAAAAATCTTTGGAGCAAGCAGTGGCGAAATTTCCCTTGGAAACAGTGCGTAAATCCATAGAGTCGTGGCCAAACAGATTAAAGGCTTGTATAAAAGTCAAAGGTGGCTATTTCGAATAGAATATTTTTTTTTACTTCTTGCAGACTCTGTTAACTATGTAGGTATAAATTTTAATAGTATTACATTACTTCATTAAAAAAATGCATTTTCACTTGTAACAGAACTTATGGCCGGACTAGGTATATATACATTTACGGCGTAAGAATATTGTTAGTATTTAAGTTCCTATACAGTCTTATCTTTTGAATATTTTCATGCATACCCATGAATAAAGATTGTTGTCGGCATAACCGCATGTAAATAAGCGCGTGCTTGCGCATTTTTAACATGGCTGGATTCCTAAATTGTTATATTCGGATAATATGAACATTTTTGCAAACAAAACTTTTGCTAGACTAATAATCTTTCGTAAATGTACGTCGTAATAGTTTGCAACAAAGATTGTTATGGCTGAAACCACCACAGCTACTGAAGGAAATTATGTTCTTCTGGCCGATTTTCGACTACAGCGACAACCTACTTATAATCGGAAGCTAAAACTGCGCGGTAGATATTATAGTGCTACACGTGTACGCACCAAGACAGAGTCATTCACTCGTGATGTAACGGCGACTGATGTAACGCTCATGCGATAAAATCAGAGGTACGCTAGGTTGCAGTGCCAGGGATACAGGGACAATCACAACACAACCAGACCCGAAAACCAATAATTTGTATTTTTGATGAAATGTTGACTCTAGCTGGAATTGGAACCCAAAACTCACGGCGCAGTACTCAGGTACCTACTCTGACTACATCGAAAGAAATATAGACATTGCAAAAATGTTTATTTATTACTTTAACATCAGTTTCAGGAAACATACATTCTGCGCACGAGCGCGCTTTCCAAGATATATATTGTCTTTTCTCCCGCCTGTGCTTCTACTCCAAAGATATAAATTACGAACGATATAAATTATTATACTTTATTGTAAGTACAATAAAGTCCGTATTAGTATATTTATTTGTAAGATTCTATTTAAATATTATTTTTGTACTGTTTCGAAAGTAAAGTTGACAAATTTTTCCTAAATATCAATTCACGCGGGGCGCGAAGTAGGCTCACGTGTGTGGCCTCTACCTACCCATTTCGAAAAAGCCGCGGTTCATCTAAACCAACTGGTGGTTTAAGCAGCAAATTACCGACCAGTTAGAAACGGGACCGGACGCAAACGTCGCCCGCGACGTTTCAGCACTCCCTGACCACGATACGGTCAGTCATGATCCAGGCTACACTGTACACACAGTGAATAGCTTTAACTTAACACGCACCACGACGCGCGACCGCCGTAGAGAGCGGCGCGTATACACGATACACCCGTGTTCCAGGGCAGTCCTCACCGCCCAGACTTACCGACACACAAGTCGACAGTCCGAATGGAGGCCCGCAGCCTCCCTCGGACGGTAATCAGACGACTTAAAATTATTTTGAGATATTCGAAATCGCGGAAGCACGCAGCGAACGCGTTAGTCCGAATTTCGAGGTTTATGTAGGAGTATTATTTATGTATTAATGTTTGGGTCAAATCAAACCTGGCACGCGGGCCCCTGGTCCGTGAGCACAGTATCCGATGAAGCTGTAAAAGCCAAAAAGGGTAACAGCAATTAAATCACCAAAATTATTTATATATCTACCTATCCCTTTTATGAGAAAATGGAGTGATTGTATGAATGTATGTTTGCTTACATATAGATAAAGAACGTCTGCAAAATTTAAAATATAATTATAATGATATCTTATGTATGCGTAGATAAAATATATCTGTAAAGACGCTTTTCAAATGTTACATCGTCCTTGTCGCGTAACAATCTCGCTTAGATGTTCAACCGAGCGTTCTTTTTAGGTCGTTTAATCAGTGCTCGTCTGTGACGCGCTACACGAGGGCTTTAAAAGGCTCGGAAAATTATTTATACCTCTCTATTTTCATAAATTAATATGCATGTTTATATTTTCTTTCAATATTTTTTTTCTGGAAAGTTGCCCCCGCTGAAGGATTTCTTTTGTCTCTACCAAAGCACCCACCGCGCCGACACTATTTTATTTGTATATTTTCTTTAACGCAATTTTTTTATAGTAGTTTTCATGTAACAAAAGTCCTGTTAATAATATGGTACGAGGCAGAGGCTTGGTGTGACTTGCACTGATACCCACCGGAGCAGTACCACGCTCCCAGGTTCATTTCACACATTCACAGGAACATAAGTCTCCTCAATAAATAAAGTTTTCGTAGTAGCCATGCTTGACAGGTGGGTGCCTTAAAAGTCGACAGAGGGAAAATGAAAACTAGGAGGTGGGCAGCAGGCATTTTCCCGGACCATCTCAATAAATAAACTGCGGTTGACAACCCGCCTGCCAAGCGTGGCAACTATGGCAAAATCCTTTCAAAATGAGAGCTACAAACTTTTGTGGCTATCTATGGGGCAAACCCGTGTTCAGCGGTGGATTTGTGATAGGCTGAAACGAATCTCTGGAACTATCAGTCGGATCTCGAAAATTCTTTGTGCATTTGATAGCCCTATTATATAGTTGTTTAACATCACGCTATTATGAAACCGCGGGGCGCAGCTAGTAAATAATATTTAATTTTAAAATTATGAATTAATAAGCTACATAAATTTTGTCTAAATGTAATAAAAGCGACCGCTGCGATGAGGCCGCAACAAAAGACGAGCAACAAAGTGCCTCGGAATGAAACTAATTTATGTAAATAGGCTTCCCTTTGAAAATAAATTTTATCAGAACTTGAGAAAGTTCCTTTTAAGTTGTACAAATTTGGATGCAGTTTTAATTACTTTTCAAGAGTGTTCTAGACGATTTCGACCACGGCGACAACTGCCGACTACTGTCGAGAGCCATCAACTGAGCAGGAGATATTATAGTGCCAAAAGTGTACGGCGCTCGCACAGAGGCACTCACTCGTCCCAACCTACCCGCGCCCGATGTAACGCTGATGCGATAAGATCGGAGGTAGGCTAGGATGCAGTGTCGGAAACACGGGTACAATCACAACACAACCAGACCCGAAAACCAACAATTTATGTTTTAGCACAAAAGTTGGCTCCGGCTGGGATTCGAACCCAGGACCCGCGGCTTAGAAGTCAGGTACTCTGACCACTAGGCCACGCGGCAAGAGTATCAATATTTTATTAGATGTTAATTTATGGTGCTAGAGTCCAATACAGCTACTGGCTAGAATAGAATAGAACATTTATTCAATATAGATAATTTATAAATATTAGTAACTGTTCTCGATAGAACAATAAAAAGATGAATTTAAAGAAATTATTTTTATTACATCATGTACTTTATAAATTATAAGGTGTGTGCAGTAGGCAGTTTGAGTTGCGAGTGTGGTATGTGTAAGTAAGCGAGTCGGCGGCCACCTTTCTTATTATTAGTAAGTTTGGTGGGTTTTGATTGACTGGTATGCCCGATGAGTAGCGATGTATGGAAGTGGATACAAATTCCAATGTGGAGTTTTGGGCTTTATATAAACCATTATAATTTGAGTTAAATAAGCGTTAAGCATGGCCTAGACCGTAACTCAAGGTCCGGGCGCCCGCCTTTTATTTCGTAGCACGCGAGTGTCATGAGTTCGATTCCCGGTACCGGCTACTGTAAAATTGTTCTGTAAATTTAGGTGGTAACTAAAAGACTAAAGATTCTACGTTCCTTCCGCTGCAGGAAATAAAAATGAGTTGCCGCGTGTATGAAAGATCATCACTAGCGGACGGCTCGACCGATGTGGGCGGGTCTTTTTTATTGAATCATGTGATGAAACGAGCACCTGATAGTAAGTATGAACCATAACTTACCATCAGGTGAACGTTTTGCTCGTCTCGACACTTTATCAAATAAAATAAAAAAAAAGTACAACGTCTGCCCATAGAAAATGCTGTGTGACCCAGAACATTTCGGTGTGACACCACACTACGTCCGTCACCCTGAGACAGTTCTTAAGTCCAGTGATTACACTAGCTCTCAGTGCCATTCAGACCGAAACACAGTAATGTTTGCACAATACTGCTTCACTGCGGAATAACTGGCCATGGAGTGGCACCTAGACGGATTCCTGCATAGGAATCCTGCCACCAGTAAAAAAGTAAAATAACACCCTATTAATGTCTTACTGCTGAGCACAGGCCTCCTCTCATTTCTGAGAGAGTTTTGGAGCTGGGAAGAATCCGACACGCTGCTCCGATGCGGGTTGGCGGACTTCACATGTCTTTTAAATATTTTTTATTTCTCAGATATGCAGGTTTCCTCATGGTCAGCACATGGTAAATCAGCACTTAAAATTGCAATTAACAATTTTAGTGGTGCCGGCACGGGAAATCGAACCCAGGTCACACAAACGAGCGCGCACTGGGGATACGAGATTTAAAAAGACTTTAGGGACAATTTAGTCTCTGTTAAATCGTAACAACTCAATAGTTCTGCATTCACGCGAATTTTAAGTTCTACGTAGATAAAATTGTGTGGACAACCTGTGTGGTAGCGGCTTAAGAGAATCGACCACCCCATCTCATCCCGTGGGTGTCGTAAAAGTCGACAGAGGGAAAATTAAAACAAGACGATGGGCAGCAGCATCTTCCTGGAACATCTGAATAAATAAACTGCGGTTGCCAACCCACCTGCCAAGCGTGGAAGCTATGACGAAATCCCCCCAAAAAGAGAGCTACAAACTTTTGTGGCAATCTATGGGGGAGGCCTATGTTCAGCAGTGGACTAGTGATTAGGCTGAAATGAAGATGATGAGAGCAAAATTACGAGCATAGCCAGTTTAAACTATTACAGAATTCAATTCAGCCCAATGTACAACTTTATTTAGTGCGCAATAATTTTCAATTTAATGGATTAATGAAGTGTTATGCATTAATTTGTCTATTGTTATTATTTTATTAATTAATGGTACTTATTTACAAATAAATAATTATCGTACCAATTATTGTAGAGTATTTACATTGCATTTTGCCTAATCGCTTGCTTATTATAGCAGCAAATTCATTAAAATTGCTTTATAGTTTTGCCGTGTGGTGGCGGCTCGTTAAAAGAATACTACCACTCCATCTCATCAAATGGATCTCGTAAAAAGCGAGTAAGGAATTAAACTGCACTGTGCACCCAACAGCGATGGTGGCGATGGGCTCACCACCTATCACACCAAGTGCATTATATTGTTTTGGTGAAACGTGGATTGTGGCAGTCATCTGTTTTTGCAGTGAGTGCCCAGTCTCTGACTACCCCTTATGGGATACAGTCGTGATCTTATGTATGTATGTATGTATGTATAGTTTTTCTATACTTTGCAAGCCTAGTCAGTTCAGGGGCACTCGTCTTATTTTATACTAGCTGTGCCCGACTTTAAAAAGCCGACCCCGATCGATGATATAAATATATATTTCCCTATTTGAATAGGATTATGGGGTTTTAATTTTTTTTGCGCGGAACCCTAATTATTTTTCTAGAATTAAAGTAGCCTAAGTTACCCGCTATAATATCAGCTATCTGTCAGTGAAAGTCCTGTCAAAATTGGTCCAGCCGTTTCGGAGATTAGCCGAAACAAACCGACAGACAGACAAATTGTTTTTTGAATTTATTGAAAATGAATTTATTGCCACGACTTTATTATTTATCGCAGTGGTCTGTAATGTGTTGGAATAATGATAACAAACCGATTTATATGACACACTGATGTATTTAAAGTTTCGTAAATTTTTTCATTGGCATATACCATTCGTAAGATGATGTCCTTCTGACAGATTTTCGACCACATCAACAACTTTCGAATACTGACGCAAACTATCAACTGTGCAGGGTATAATATTATTATACTGCCACTAGAATAGACGCAAACTTTAATAATGACTTATCCGCGGCCAATGTAACGCTCATGGGATTAGATCGGAGGAAACTAGAGCACAATCACAAGACCCAAAAACTAACAATTTGTGTATTTGCACAAATTTTGGTCCCCGCTGGGATTCGAATCCCGGCTCCAAGTCGGCTACTTTGAACACTAGACAACTCGGTCGTCAATCGTTATGTCTAGACTAACTGCCGAGGCCTCCCCGATGGTGAATATTTTTTTGTAATACGTGTGGTGGCGGCTTAAGAGAATCTACCGCCCCATCTCATCCCGTGGGTGTCGTAAAAGTCGACAGACGGAAAAATTAAAACCAGAAGATGGGTAACAGCATCTTACTGGAATACCTATCCAAGCGATATACGTACAAAAATATAATCAAACGAATTGATAACCTTTTATGAAGTAGGTAAAAAGGTTACTAAATATATACGCAAACATTTGTCCCCACTAATGCTAGGTTGTTTGTATACGTCACAAAATTTTGTAGTAAAATTCCTTATTCTAAAGCCACCGCAACTACCGAAGGAAATACAGATATTGCAAAAAGATTTATTTAGTACTTTAACATACGTTTAAGGAAACAGATATTCAACGCCCGAGCGCGCTTTCCATATATCTTTCCCGATACCGGAGATCCGGAGGACTTCTCTCTCGTCTGCTCTACTTCTGCACAAACTTAGATATAATAAACTGTTTGAATTATAATACTTTGTTATTAGTATTTTACAAGCTTTTATTGAACTTGTTTTTTAAGTGAAACAATTTTTTCGGATTTTATGGCGTTTAATTTTATTATTTATAACCCGACGTTTCGAGTGCTTATACGTCGGGTTATAAATAATAAAATTAAACGCGATAAAATCCGTAAAATTAGTTTCATTTAAATGTGTAGTGTTCGCGTAAATATAAGAAATCATTATTGTTTTTTAGTGTCTTTCCAGCTAAACATTTATTTATTCGTTCTTTATTGTATTAACCTTATTTAAAATAAAGGATCACAAAGGGCGGACCTTAAGCTATTTGGCATTATCTCCTAGTCAACCCGAAGCATGGAGAGATATTGTTATAAGTGCTTTTAAATGTATGAGTTCATAATTTAAAAAATCATCATTACCATTTCAGCCTATAGCTAGTCCGCTGCTGAACATAGGCCTCCCCCATAGATCACACACACAAGTTTGTAGCTCTCATATTGGGGGGATTTTGCTATAGTTGCCACGCTTGGCAGGCGGGATGGCAGCTGCGGTTTATTTATTCATATGTGCCAAGAAGATGCTGCTGCCCATCTCCTGGTTTTCTTTTTTCCACAGTGGACTTTGACGACACCCAAGGGATGAGATGGGGTGGTAGATTCTGTTAAGACTTGAAATCCACTGCTGCTCATAGGACTTTCTTAGAAAGCGTCAGCAAATTCTATCATAGAAACTACTCTTGCTCACGTCATATACAAACCGGAGCCAAAACTTGTGCAAAAATATAAACGGTTTTCGGATCTGGGTTTGTTGTGTTTGTGAGATTTATATCTCTAAAACGCGCTTACGACACAGAAAAGTGTGATCGACCATGCCCGTTCATTTAAAGAAAAGAAAAATTGGTAAGTGCAGAACCGATACCAACGCACTGGTGATGTTGCTTGCGGTCATTTAGGGTGATTTGGTTTCCGCACATTTGGATTCTGGATTTGCAGAGATCATCCAGTCAGCTAGAGCGTCGTTTGCAAGCTAGCACGGTGCGCCACGTACAGGTTTTGGAATAAAAGTAGTAGTGTTAGGGAAAATCCTCTTGCACTCCTTGAAACAAATTTTATTATTTTACTCACTGTGCCCCGCGATTTCACCCGCATAAAATGAGCCGACCATATGATTGCGCCGTACGTACCTGAGCGTTCACAGCTCGGCCGTTTTCGTTAATATGAAGAATCATAATTTACAACTATCTTCAATATACGGTCCATATAGTGCAAAACATTATTTCAAATACTTAATAAATAAATAAATTAGTATTTCTTGAGATGAGAATAATATATTTTTTTAGTTGGATTAAGTGACCTGATGGTAAGTGCAACTTCTGTCCATAACAATGGCTGTGTCACTCAGAACAATTTTGTGTGACACCACTGTGCGTCAGCGGTTGGCGCAGTGGCTAGGCCCTTGGCTTCTGCGCCGCGGGTCGCTGGTTCGATTCCCGCACGGGACAAATATCTGTATGGCCTACATATAGTTGTTCCGGGTCTGGGTGTTTGTGCATGTGGAATTTATGTCTACAAAACGCATCCACGACACAGGAGAAACACTGTGGCGTTATTCTATTACTTAACGCTGTTATTCTGTGAGAGCGAGGGCCTTCTCCAGTTGAGCCGAGTCATTTATGTTCCATATAAATGGTTCGGCTCAAGTACGTAACTGAGTCGTCGTACTACCATATAAAAAGCAACAGCCTATAAATGTCTTAAGGCCTCCTCTCATTTTTGAGAGGGCTTTCGAGTGACGAGCGCAGTGTGGGTCTACAGAAACGTTCTGGGTGAGGCAACATTTGTTATAGGGTGACATTGCACTTACCATCAGGTGAACGACTTGCTCTTAATTCTTTGGCGGATGATATTGCAAAGGAAAAGCTACCCGCCAGATCGAATGGTCTGATTTAGATGTTGTATATAGTTCGCATCACAGAAACTTTCATTGAAATAAGAAATAAGAATATAATAATAATATCTTATAAGATAGAAATAAGAAATTATTTCTTATTTCTATCTTATGTCTTATTTCTTATTTCATAGCGCGATTATGGAATGTACGATATATTTCTTGAGCATCTCATGTGGCGACATAGATGTCGCTACAATTCTATTAAATAAAAGATAAAACGCATGTACATAACTTAAAGTAGCATACAAAAGTTACAACGTTCCCGTCGCGTAACAATCTCGCTTAGATGTTCAACCGAGCGTTCTTTTTAGGTCGTTTAATCAGCGCTCGTCTGTGACGCGCTACATGAGGGCTTTACCAGGCCCTGAAAATTATTAATTTCATCTGATTTTTATAAACTGATGTGAATAAATATTTGGACTAATCTAATACTAGCTCTCACTTATCAGTTGTGGATTTTTTATACCAGTTTTTTTAATATGAAGCCCTCCTACATTAGGATTTCCTTGTATACTGCAAAGTGCATTTTACCGACATAAACTTACATACACAACACAATCAGACCCGAAAACCAACTATTTGTAGGATTTTGGCAAAAATGTTGGCTCCGGCTGGTATTTGAACCCAGGACCTGTAGCATAGAAGTCAGGTACTCTGACAACTAGGCCACGCGGTCATCAGATTTGAAATATCAGAGTAAAATCTAATTTTTAATGAAATTTTTAATATGAAGACATCGAAGGGTCCATATCGATCAAAGATGTAGTAGTCACCCTGGCGTCAAATTTCACATATCCGATGAAGCTGTAAAAGCCGAGACGGCTAACAGCAATTACATCACCGAAAATATATATCAAATTTCACAGTAATTCATATATTTTATTAAGTTTGAACGTTATTGAGGTTTAAGTAATTATTTGTTAGCGACATTTTCAAATTCTACGGCAACAATCTCTATTCTGTGTACCTGTTTGACCACAGACTATTATGGTTTAGGCAGTGCAAACGTAAACAAACGACAGACTATTACGTGATTAACATTGTCAGTACGAACGTAAATATTGAATGAGTCATTTTTTTTTAATAAAGTGACGAAACTAACAAAACTTTTACCTGATCGTAAATGCAACGTTTGCTCATAACAAATGCTATGTCACTCAGAATATTTCTGAGTGGCCCCACACTGCGCCCGTCACCCTGAGAATTCAGTTCTAAGTCTCATATGCCCAGTTGGTTTGATGGTTTTACTGGTGGTCGGATTCCTATCCAGAAATCCGTCTAGGTAGGTACCACCCCAGGGCCAGTTATTCTGCCGTAAAGCAGTAGTGTGCAAACATTACTGTTTTTCGGTCTGAAGGGCTCTGTGAACTAGCATAATCACTGGGCATATGAGACTTAGGAACTAATGTCTCAGGGTGACGGGCGCATTGTGGTGTCACACAGAAATTTTCTGGGTGACACAGTTTTTGTTATGGGCAGACGTTGCACTTCCCATCAGGTGAACGTTTTGCTCGTTTCGTTATATTATACAAAAAAAATGGAGTCCTGCATTGAAATTCTACTACCAGAGTATGGGTTAATGTGGATAGTACTGTGAGTGTCATTACTATAATCTTATTAATAAAAAATGTTTCACCGAGTGACATCACCGTGTGGTTAGCAGCTTATGGACTGGATGTTACTGGATCTAGTGCAACTTGTATAGATAATATTTTAACAGATGCTAAGTCCAGCCATCCATAATTTACAAAATAAGTTTGGACCATTCTGGGCAATTAGTTTCGTTACCTTACTCTTGCAAAAAATCAAACAATAAAAAAATTGTGTTTGTATCTGTCAATAAGTATCGCTTGGAGAAGTTTAGAAGTAACGTAGATAAAAAACTTCCACTACTTTATTTAAATAATAATAATACTGACTTTTTATATAAAGTTTTGTTAGATCTTCTAAGCAAGGAATTTGAAACCATTTTTACTTCTAAAACTCTCTCCTTGAACAGTCGCAAGGTTTTTAATGAATGGGCGACAGTAGGAATCCATAGAAGTAGGCAAATGTTGTATGAACCTTACCATGAAAAGTCATACAACCATAGCAAGACATTCGTAGAATATGTCAAAAATTATTCAAAATTATTTAAAAAATTATGCTCCGCAGCCAAGTCATTACACTTAAGCAATAAAATAAAGAAAGCGTCGGATAAAATAAAAATGACTTGGAGTATTATTAACAATGAAACGGGGAAAGCCAAGGAAAGCAACTCTAATAACAAATTAAATATTAACGACAAGCTATTGACATCTGATCATGATGTTGCCACAGCTTTTGAAAAGTTTTTTACTGAAATTCCTATTTTGACAACCAAATCATTAAATTCTTCTCCTACTGCCGCTGAGACATTACTAAAACAAAATGTAACTTCTTGTACAAAAGATTTTGAATTTCATATGATAGATTCAAATGATATTTATATAATTTTAAGACCATTGATTGTAAGAGAACCGCAGATCTATGGGGTATGTCTGTTGAAGTCATTACGTCTATTATAGATATAATTGCACCTCAATTAGCCATAATATTTAATTCTAGTATTGAACTAGGTGTATTTCCTGATTTAATGAAACATAGTAAAATCATACCTTTATTTAAATCTGGTAGTACATCGGACCCCTCTAACTTTAGACCTATTTCTGTACTACCAATATTAAGTAAAACTTTTGAGAAAATAATTCTTAATCAAATGTTAAAACGTTTTAATTTACATAAATTGTTTCACAAAAACCAATTTGGTTTTACAAGGGGTCGTTCTACAACCGATGCCGGTGTTGAACTAATTAAGTATATATTCGATGCCTGGGAGAATTCACAGGATGCCTTGGGTGTTTTCTGTGATCTTTCTAAGGCCTTCGATTGCGTTCATCATGAAACACTCATCAGGAAACTACATTATTACGGTATAAGAAATTCTGCACTTAACCTTCTAACTTCATATTTGAGCAATATAACGCAGAAAGTAGATTATTTATTAATAGTAAGAGTTCTTCCGGGTCAGCAGTATCTTCATACATAACGAATGGATGTAAATCTACTCGTAAATGAGAAAGATTTGAGCCTTGTGGATGCCACTGTCTTTCTTGGAATAACTCTAGACGCGACACTTCAATGGGGCCCCCATATATCTAAACTAGCAAGTAGACTCAGCTCTGCAGGCTTATGCTGTGAAAAGAATCAGAAACTTGACTAATGTTAAAACTGCTCGATTAGTTTATTTTAGTTATTTTCACAGCATAATGTCTTATGGTATTTTGCTGTGGGGAAATGCGACTGACGTATAGGTGATTTTTGTTTTGCAAAAGAGGGCCATAAGATCTATTTATAATCTTGGCTCTAGAGTGTCTCTTAGAGATATATTTAAAGAAATTAATATCTTAACCATGGCCTCTCAATATGTTTATGAAAACGTTATGTATGTACATAAGAATATTAATCACTTTAATAAAAAAGTGATTTTCATAATGTGAATACCAGGAACAAGCACAAATTAATTATGCCAGTTACACGACTTCACAGAGTCAGTAACTCTTTCATGGGGCAATGTATACGTTTTTACTACAAAATCCCAGAAAGTGCACAAAGTCTTTCAATAAAAAAGTTCAAACTATTTGTTAAACAAAGACTTTTTAAGAAGGGTTATTATAATATTAAGGAATACATGGATGATGATAACCCCTGGGAATGAGGTGATCGCTGCAAAGCTATTTCTACATCTTTATAAAACTGCTGTAATTGTATATTTAAAATGACTGAAAAAAAATAATCCCGCTGGGTTTCTTGCTGGTTCTTCCCAGGACAGAGGCATTTCTTTGCGAACCAGTGTAGTTTAAAAAAAATGACGTTCAATAAGTATTATGTAAATGATCTACATTGAATAAAACAAAATTCTATTCTATTCTATGAAAATAATAAGTCGACAGAAGAAAAATAAAAATCAAGAGAGAGCAGCAGCATCTTCCTGGAACATTTGATTAAATAAACTGCGGTTGCCAACCCGCCTACCGTGCGTGGCAACTATGGCAAAATCCCTTCAAAATGAGAGCTACTAACTTTTGTTGCTAACTATGGGGGCGGCCTACGTTCAGCAGTGGACTTGTGATGGGCTGAAACGACGATGACGATGAAGTGACATCAATTGCAAGTATAAATTATAATTAATAATTATACCACGGTAACGAAGGGTGCTACAAAAAGCTCGTAACGTTGGGTAATAAATAGTAAAATTTAACGCGATAATATCCGTAAAATTTATTATTAAATAAATTATAAGTACATTCGCATAAATTGAACAATACAACCAAAATATGAAGCCAGCTTGCTACCCCAGTTGCTCAACCGTTATACATACATGGCAATCATGGTTATATTTTATGAGTACATGTGTGGGTGAACTTTGTTAAGCAAAGTACTATAACATTTATTCATTAAGTCCATAATAATTAAGTTTAATTATACCTACAAGCAAAAACTGTCTTGAAATAGAAACTTAACTTTCCATTTATACTAACTGCATTCCATATCCTGTAATACCGGAGCTAGAGTAGGCACCATATATGAAATTTATTGCTACAGTGAGTGCAATGAGCAATGAATTATATAAAACATAAATTTTTAAAAGAACGTAATAAATTTATTTTATTACAGCTTACTTCAAGCGGAATTTATTACTACTGCGATTCTAGTTTTAAACAGATATTTGTTTTACTGCTATTGTGGTTAATTAAATTTTGCTAACTAAGATAACTTATGTATATGTTATTAATATATATTTGATCAAATTATTGTTTTTGTTTAAAAAAGTAAGATGTGTAATTTTAGAGCTTTGTAATTTTTATTTTTATTATTACTTTAATTCTCGTAAGTGTCGAAATTACTCACTGATTATTTTATCAAGGGTATAATGCTATTATCATTTTATAAATGCCGTGTTCTTCTATAATTGTTGAAACACTTACAATGACATTTGTACTTATTAAAATGCGTAATGTATCCAATGTTAGAGAACCTTAAATAAATAACTAAAATAACTTCACCTGAAAAAATTTTAGAAGAAATAATTTTAATTCCTTTTTTTTAAACAGAACATCACTAAATTTTTTGTGGATTATTATATGGAAAGAAAGTTAATTTGCTAAGATCGGCATCTAAAATGGTTTATATGACTTAGACTACGACGCTACCACAGGACAATACACACCACTGAAGTCGAGAACACACGTATTTAACCCACGAGACATTATCAAGTGATATGTACTCTAAGGCAGAGCCTCCGAGTCAAATATTGTAGGAATAAAAAAAATAATGCTGAATGGAATATTTAATAATATTTACTAAGAAATTAATATTTGAGAAAACAAAATGAAATAAATATCACTTTCGATGATATACATACAGTCACGCCTCTTTTCCATTGGGAAGAGACCACATCCTTATCTCACTTTTCGGCTTATTCATTCTTTTCACGCCATTTTCGCCATTTTGAAACGAGTTAAATTATTGCTCCATAAGTTCCCACGACTTTTAATACTGTCAAAATTTTAATTAATGTTTAAAATAAAAAATATTAAAAAAAGTTTGAAATTATAAAATTCTCTGTGTGCTCTCTCTCGTGTGCTGTCGCTAATAATCAAAGAAAAAGTTTTCATTGTGAGCCAAACAGGTACGAGTACGAAAAAGTTTTTACGCTGGTTCGTAGAGTTATGCTACACTCCGCAGACTGTCTGCACTATTCCATATTAAAATAGTAGTGACAATTTTATGTTTTCATATTTACAGGCATTAATTATAAAACCCTTTTGTTATTTTATTGATTTATTTAAACTTCAATGCACTGAAATTGTGCATCATCATTATCATCATCATCATTTCAGCCTACCATAATCCACAGTCCATTGTGCAACTGCCTGCATCAAGAGATGAATTTTATGCTCTGGAAATAAATGTTGGTGTTGAAAATGTATTACTACAGTCGAATCTATTTCACAAAACATTTCTACCAAGAAGACTGGTAATTGCAGAGCTTTCCTTTGAGCATATTTTTTTCATCATCATCATGATTTCAGCCTATTTTAGTCCACTGTTGAACATAGGCCTCCCCCATAGATTGCCACAAAACACGGTCCTGAGCCACCTGCATCCATCGACTTCCCGCTAAACCGTGCAGGTCGTCGTTCCATCTAGTGGGGGGTCGTGCTACACAGCGTTTGCCGGTACGAGGTCGCCACTCGAGAACTGTTCTTCCCCAACGGTTATCGGTTCTCCGAGCTATATGGCCGACCAATTGCCACTTCAGCTTGCTAATCATTAGAGCTATGTCAGTTACTCTAGTTCTGCTGCGGATAACATCGTTACGGATTTAATCTCGCAGAGAAATAAATAAATTGTGCATATGGCGGACTAAATGCCTAAAGACGTTCTCTCCCAGTCAACCACAAGGCAAGCATAGATAAACATAGCAGATTATGTGTTACTTAGAATATTTCTGTATAGAACCACACTGCGCCCGTCACCCTGAGACATAAGTTCTTATGTCTCATATGCTCAGGGATAACACTACCTCTCAGTGCCTTTCAGACCGAAACACAGTAATGTTTGCACACTACTGCTTCACGGCAGAATGAATAACTGGCCCTGGGGTGGTACCTACCTAAACGAATTCCTGCATATGAATCCTACCACCAGTATGCGAGAAGTTCTGTTCTTATCTTAAGAGCATGTGGGGCACGTGCCCAACGGCCCCGGCCTTATGAGGGATCCGAAATGTCGAATCACAGTACTACTACTAATATGACGAAAGACATTTGCCATCATTTGCCACTATGCCAAAAGCCTTTTTATCGATATTTTTAAACCCTCACACATAATGTTTTCTTTTATTTACGCGAATACATTTAAATAAAACTAATTTTTACGGATTTTATCGCGTTTAATATAAATTATTTATAACCCGACGTTTCGAGCGCTTTACATCACCAATGGTCACGGGAGGACTGAGGTGACAGATGTCCTGATGTCATAGTTAATCCGGGGTACCTTGAGCTTTTAATTAATATTTGTATAGTCCGATCTACGCAGAAAGAGCTTACTGTGTCTTGAAGCCTTACAGTGGTATGCTTGGTTTTTGATTTAATTTTATTAATTACTGGATAATATATAGTAGATTTTCTTTTGTTTCCTAAAAACCTTTATAATTTTAGGCAGACACTCTTACCGTTGAGCCCGTCGTTTAACTTCTATTAGTAAATTATATATATAACAATATATGCTGTTGTGTACATACAAAACACACATTTTTTATTAATACGCTGTAATTCCTTTCTAAATTATTTTACCCAAGAAATTATTATGTTAATATTCTGTTGCTGAGCAAAGTTTTCAGTAAATATTTACGAAGATTATTAAAAAAGTATAAGGAACGTTGTGTTTTTTAAAATTTTCTCATAATTATTGTGTCCGGCAGAGTAGAATAGCACCTACCTCTTTCCTAACGAGGTGTCGTAAGAGGCGGCTAAGTGTACGACAGCCTTCATTCGTGCAGTATAATACCGTAAAATGTAATGCTGTCACTATACTGCTAGTGGGAATACAATGGGGAGTTAGAACTATTTGACTCGTACCAAAAGGGCGACAACGTGGTTAGCCACCCTATGGCCACATATGGGTATCCTTACGCTTATATGTGAAAACACGTGACTGTATGTGTATAATTATTGTGAGAAGTTTACTTCATGGCATGGCATTTATGCCATCGAGATGTTCATTGCTTAAACAACAGTTGGTAATTATTTGCCCTTAAAATATATTTTTTTCTATATTTTTATCTGACTTAAAAAAAGGAGAAGGTTCTCAATTCGACTGAAATTATTTTTTGTGTCTATGTTACGCGATATCTTCGCAAATTGTGAAACGATTTCAATTTTTTTTTTTTTGTTGAATTGGTTATACTAGATTGACTAGAGGTTGGTAAAGTTTCCAAGATCCAAGAGAAAAACATGAAACTTAAATACGCAAAGGCATGTTACGAGCTGCTGCGTTAAAGTCGGTTTTTTGATTAAATAATATTAAATATAGCCATTTTTCTCGGAACATCGATAATAATAAAAGTATTTTTTTGATCTGATGAAAATGTGCCATGCCTGTCCATATTTGCGTTGGCACCCAGAACTAGACATCGGAAATTTTTCTATAATATCTCACTGCATATATATCGATATCGGTTCTTAAGTCTCAGATTTCCTGTAATTACACTTCAGTGACCTTAGTAACAGAATAACTGACATTGGCACACATCGTCTTGACAGCATACATACATACATAAGATCACGACTGTATCCCATATAGGGGTAGTCAGAGACTGGGCACTCACTGCAAAAACAGATGACTGCCACAATCCACGTTTCACCAAAACAATACAACGCACTTGGTGTGATAGGTGGTGAGCCCATCGCCACCATGCGCTGTTGGGCGCAGTGCAGTTTAATAATAATATAATAACTGGCAGTACGGTACCTAGGGAGATTTCTGCTTAAGAATACTACCTCTACATATGGGTTTCCTCTACCAACGAGCACCTAATAAAATAACCACAAAAATGGTACCAGGGTTAAGCCCAGGTCTCCAGGCCAAGCCGCTGAACTAAAGAGCGAAACAATGAATAAAAGAACTCCACGAACATGCGCTATTGCTGTAAACTAAATTGTTTCTTGGCATAAGGTAATTTAACAGTTACCGCGTAAAATAATATATAAGGCAAGAAATAAATGTACATCTCTAATATATTAAACGCGTTCCTAGTTTAAAAGAAAAGATAGTAAGGGGAATGGAAAAGAAGAGAATAAATTGGGTTATCCCATGGCTCCCCAGCTTAGTGTTTTTTTAAAGAACCTTATGGTAAGTGCAACATCTGCCCATAACAAATGCTGTGTCATCCAGAAAATTTCTGTGTGGCACCACACTGTCACCGTCCGTCACCCGGAGTCGTCAGTACTTTAATGTCATATGCCTACCAATTACACTAGCTTTTCAGACACAGTATTTTGCACACTACAGCTTCACGGCAGAATAAATAGCGCTGCGGTGGTACCCACCTTATTAGTAATAGTATAGCCTACACTCCTTCCACACTGGTGGTAGGATTCCTATGTAAGGATCCGTCTAGGTAGGTACCAAATGGACTTCAGGTAGGGAATGCGGAATTTGGGAAAGGAACTTATATGGTATAGGATACTCCATTCTCGGAAGGAGTAGGAGCTCAGGAGGCCGGGATCGCTTAGACTTAACGACTTAATCGCTTTTTTAAGTTTTCTAATTTATTCTAACAATTTAAATTATTCATATGAATAAACTTAACATATTAAAAATTGACACGAAACAATATTGTAGATAAGTTACAAAATATCGGAAAACCTATATCTGCTATCAGCTTTAAAGAATAATTTTCTGTAATGAATCCGCGCCTGACTGAATTATCGTGCTGTAAATCAAATTTAGATGGAGCGCTCTGAGTAGGAGGAAGGAAATGAGATCGTTAGTATTCCTGTCGCTGTTACTGCTGAGGACTAGAAATCGACTAAAAGGGGACATTGTATTTTAACCACACGGGCTATGTTAATTCCACGACCTTACATATCATACATTTTAATAAAACTAATAAATATGTATATATATTTTTAACTAATAATTTAATTAATAAACCTGATGTCTCGGGGTGATGGCCACAGTGTGATATCACACAGAAATTTTCTGGGTGACACAGCATTTGTTATGGGCAGACGTTGCACTTAGCATCGGGTGAGCGTTTTGCTCGTTTCATCACATTATACAATAAAAAAAAAACATGATTTACGGATGTTACTCGTGTAAATATAAGAATATATTTTGATATGGAAACAACCAAATATTATCACTGAGTGCGAGTTCAGCACACTGCATCAATTTTTAAATTAATTTTATATGTAGCCAGATAGTTTGATTTGCCAGCTTAAAGAACTTCACGCCAATTTTTCTGGTATGCTGAGAAAAAACCAGTGTTACTTTGTTTTTTCTGTTTCATCTGCCAACACTATTTGAAATAGTTTTTTAGTTTGCATGAATATGTTGTCACCCAGAACATTTCTGTGTGACACCACACTGCGCTCGTCGCCCTGAGACATCAGTTCTTTAGTCTCATGTGCCCGGTGATTACGCTAGCTCTCAGTGCCCTTCAAACCGAAACACAGTAATGTTTTTACACTACTGCTTCACGGCAGAATAACTGGCCCTGGGGTGGTACCTACCTAGACGGATTCCTGCATAGGAATCCTGCCACCTTTTATTCATACACTACTTACAATCTAGGCGCCTAGGGCGAGCAATGTAGTTGCGCTCCATTGTAAACTACCTACATATTAAAGAACGAAAAAAAAACAGATATAAACAGTCATAAATATTATATAACGTTTTAAATTTTCTGTTTTAGAATAAAATTAGTCCGTAAATTTTAACTTTGAATAGACTTGAACTTAAAATTGCACCTGCTTTGCCTTCTGCGACATAAAAAGGTTTATAATATTTTCGAAATTTGTTTCTTCGGTTTCTTCTCGATCTACAATGAGCAAAGCGAAGGTCACATAACATTGTTTAACCCATTGTAGCCCTCAGACACAAAAGTATCGGTATCGCTCTCAACTGTGAATATTGCAATCGTACGCATAGTCGGAATTAATTAATTTCGGAAAGACGCTCTCATCTTCGTACTGTGACCCCAGTGTACCCAGGACATTCTGTATGACACCACACTACGCTCATCACCTGTGACACATCAGTTCTTAAGTCTCATATGCCCAACTTGACATGCCAACAAGACTTAAGAACTTATGTCACAGGATGATGGGCACAGTGTGGTGTCACACAGAAATTTTCTGGGTGATACAGCATTTGTTATGGGCAGACGTTGCACTTACCATCAGGTTAAAGTTTTGCTCGTTTCAATCACTTTATACAATAAAAAAAAGCATTTGGGCGTTCGAATTAAATAGGCGCACGGACGCGTCAAAGGCTAAGTTTAATAATTTGCGTATTTTGCGCCCCTTGAGTCTCCTGATCCTCTGCGCTCTTTGAATGGCGCACAGGGCACGTGCTCTACTGGTCCAACCCTACTGAGTAAAGTAAACATGAAGTTATTTGCAATATCCACTGCCACGCGGAAAAGCAGTCAGCATACTCACTTACTACCATTGAGCTGTCGGATCTGGACTCGAATTCTTTGAAACACAAATCGCTGATTTCTAGGTACATTGTGACTGACCCCTTATCACTGAAACTGGATTAAACTTTGAGAACAGACGAGTCCTCTTTGTTTGCACTTGCACTGGCGAAATTATAATATACATACAAACATATAGTTATGCCTTTTTCTCATAAAAGGGGTAGGCAGGGGCCACTCACGGAGCCGACTATTCGCCCTCGCGGAAAATGAAACGTGTCGGGTAGCGAACCCCGGACGTTTTGGTACGAGTCAAAAAATTCTTACCCCCAATTCCCACGAGCAGTATAGTGACAGTATTGCATATTATGGTGTTATTTAGCACGAATAATTATTTTATCTTAATTTGGGATAACTAACAGGCTGACCATCAATACCTTAGTCACCTCTTACGACACCTGGGTAGCAAAGAGGTAGGTGCTATTCTATTCTGCCGAACACCTATCGGCTAATAATAACATTACAATATATTGGTTACTAGCGATGCGCCCCGGCTTCCCACGGGTAGATAGATATTAGAAAGATAAATTTGTACTTTATTTGGAGAAATAGAACAACCAGAATGCCTTACACTGACTTTTTTATAGCGTTAATGTCTATATTTGATGTCGTAGTAGCAAAATAAAACGACCGCTCCCGACCGCTGCGCAAAGGGAGTCTCGCTCCTCGATGATGACCATGATGTTGCATGAAGCCGGGCGGCGGCGCGGCGTTCGAGTGACACCGCGGCCGCTGTATTTTTTATCGAGCGTTATTATTGTGTGTTAACTATAATAGTTAGACATATACCCTCGCGGACTTTTTTGTGGGTAATGATGAGTACTATGAAAATTTAGTACATTATTTTCTTTATCATCAATAGTTTTTGCAGCGCACGCCAAATGACTTGACTTTTATCAGTAAATTTTTGATACCTTGAGTTACATCATAGCAATTTTGGTAGGGATCTCAGTTGTTTTTATTGAATTAAATACAACTCATGTTAGTCGGTGATAATGTAGCTGTCTATAGGTAAAAGAATTTTTAAAATCGGTTTAGTAGTTTTTGAGTTTGTTTATTCATTACAACCAAACATATAAAAAATCAAATTTTTCCTCTTTATAATATTAAGTTTAGATTAACAAAAAATGTCGTCCATGAGTTCTGAAACACTATACTTCTCTTCTATCCAGGTCTACTTATCTTGTAATCTGAATAATAAATTATTAATTTAAACTATTTTATAGTACGCTTTTTGTATTATTACAATAGTTTAGTATATCAAAACATAGAGGCGTGGCAGTAACTCTTCCCCTCCACTTGCATTCCTTCTGGCTACTAACACCTACGTACTATAAGACAATACAAAAAATTGATAAGCTTGAGTCCGTCCGATCCCACCGCATATCGGCCTATGAGCCTACTCAAGATTCTAGGCAACTTCTCGCTCGCTTAAGAGACTTCATGCTGTCTCGAGGGATTCTCATCCACGAGCAGTTTGGATTCAAACACTCATGTACGCAGCTGGTGCACCGCATAACGGAGCCTCGCCTCGTACTCATGATACGAGATTTTCTACGCAGTCAAATCTTCTGCTACCGCGTCGAGGGGGTGCGGTCAGAATCACATCCTATCCACGCCGGCGTACCTCAAGGCTCAGTACTAGGTCTCGTGCTTTACACCCTCTTCACGAACGACATACCGCACACCAGCTGTGTCGAACTCTCTTCTCAGGCGATACCTACCTCTATGTGTCTGGATGTAATCCAGACACTATCTCTAAACGCCTCCAATCCGCAGCCCGAACCCTAGGGAAATGGTTTCGGAAATGGATCATGTCAACCCCACCAAAAGTGCAGACATGTACTTTTCGCGGCGCATAACGCCACATCTCTCTACCATAGAGTTATTCGAACGTCCAATCCCCTGGGAAAAGACAGTCAAATACTTAGGCGTATTAGACTCGAGACTCATCTACGGTCCACACATTAACCTAGTAAGGAACCGCGCGGCGTTCTTCCTCGGCCGACTACATCCGTTGTTAAATAAAAATAGTGAAATATCCCTACGTAATAAAAATACACTATATAAAGCCAGCTTATTTGAGAAAGAATATATACGAGCACAGGCCCCATCTGGGGACATGAATGAAGGTTGCGATGAAAGAGATATTAGTATGGAAGAGATTGTGGAAGCGATGAATAGTATGAAATTGGGAAAAGCTGCAGGGTATGATAGAATTACGATTGAGATGCTGAAAGCTGGACAGGTCGTGGTAGCTAGTCAGCTGTACCGCCTTTTCAACCTTTGCTGGAGGAGCGGCAACGTACCAGTAGACTGGTGTAAGGCCGTTATCGTACCGCTTTACAAAGGAAAAGGGTCGCAGCAAGACTGCAAAAACTACCGAGGCATTAGCTTGCTCAGTATCGTCGGCAAACTGTATGCAAAGGTTTTGATTAAGAGAGTGATGAATGAAACTGAAGAGAAGATATGGGATGTACAAGCGGGATTCAGGAGAGGAATGGGATGCATGGATCAGGTCTTTTCCTTACGAAGCATAGCCGAAAAATTCTTGACTCAAAGTCAAAAGGTCTATTGCGCATTCGTGGACTTGGAAAAGGCCTATGATAGGGTAGTGAGGACTGAATTGTGGTCGACATTGCATATGTATGGGGTGAACGGCAGCTTGATACGAGCACTGAAATCACTCTATAAGGATTTCAGTGCTTGTGTCAGGGTAAACGGGGCTTACACAGACTGGTTTAACATCGAAAAAGGTGTTAGACAGGGATGTGTGGCCTCGCCGTGGCTGTTTAACCTATTCATAGACAATTGCTTAAAAGATTTGAAAGAGAGTGTGTTTGGATTAAGAATGAATGATTTGACCGTCAAATGCCTCCTATACGCCGGTGATCAGGTTATATTAGCATCATCGGAGGAGGAGTTGCAGGCGATGGTTAATATTATGCATGGTGCTCTACAAAGCAAAGGAATGAAAATTAATGTAGATAAGACGAAAGTAATGGTTTTTGAAAGAGAAGAAAGTATGTCGGATTGCAAAGTTCTGATTGAAGGAGAAAGAGTGGAACAAGTGAAAGAGTTTGTGTACCTGGGTTCTAAATTTACGAGAGACGGAAAGTATGATTGTGATATTGAGAGAAGAGTATTAGCAGGAAATCAAGTGAATGGGGCTCTGCATAACTTTATGTGTAGCCAGAACGTATCTAAAAAGGCACGACTGGCTGTACATAGGGGAGTTCTGGTCCCCACTCTTATGTATGGTAGTGAATGCTGGGTCTGGCAGAAGAAGCATGAAAGTAGGATTAACGCTGTGGAAATGAGAAGTTTGAGAAGTATAGCTGGAGTAACTCTGATTGACAAAGTGAGAAACAGCGTGATAAGGGAACGTTGCGGTGTGGTTGAAGATATAGTGAAAAAGATAGAGAAAGACATGCTTAGATGGTTTGGACTCGTAGAGAGGATGAATGAAAGGAGATTGACGAAACAGATTTATGAGGCAAGTGTGAATAGAAAAGCCGGTAAGGGTCGACCTAGGCGTACGTATCACAATCAGATCGGTGAACTTTTGAGGACAGGTCACGTTAAAAGTACCCGCAACCGACGAGCGTGTGTGAAAACGCTAATGAAAGTAAAGAGAAGCTAAAGATGTGTGTCAGGATCGTAGCAAGTGGAAAGATGTGGTCTCTGCCTACCCCTATGGGAAAGAGGCGTGACTGTATGTATGTATGTATGTATAAAGCCTGTATTCGGCTAATTATGACATACGCAAGTCCCGTATTTGCGCATGCCTACCCGTGGTAGTAGGGCTTCCTACCATATCTAAAGTTGGCCTTCTTCGACTCTGCCGCCACGCACCCCAACCTCGTTGTAAGTGCCGCCACATACAACCCCCTCGCGTTACACCAAAACCCGACTCGACCACTAGTACCCAAGCGCTCTACTCAACACGACACACACACACAACACAATCACGATCATACCGCCTCCGCCGACATCGCGACACGAATTTCACGTCGGTTTTCACCTCGTCGTTTCACCCTATCATAAGTCCCATAGATCGCCACAAAAGTTTGTAGCTCCCATTTTGGGGGGATTTTGCTATAGTTGCCACGCTTGGCAGGCGGGTTGGCCACCGCAGTTTATTTATTCAGATGTTTCAGGAAAATGCTGCTGCCCATCTCCTGGTTTTCATTTTCCCTCTGTCGACTTTTACGACACCCACGGGATGAGATGGGGTGGTAGATTCTCTTAAGCCGCTACCACACGGCAACCGTTTTCACCTAATAACAGTAATGACATGCTTAGAAGCGTCGCTGGAGTTTCTTGCGCCATTTCTTCTCCAGTGGAAACGCATTCCGAATTGGTGGTAAACTTATTTAATAATAATCTTGATAATAATAGTATAAGTAATATTGCCCTCCCCATTGAAGTAAGGCAAGGCACTTGGGCACCCTCGAGTCAGTTACTCTCGCGCACAGGATGACGTTCCCAGCCGAGGTCCCCTCCAGGGGCTCTTGCGGCAGTCATCGATAAATAAAGGTTTCGGCTAAGCGCCCTCTGCCGTCTTTCAATCCAGCGAAACTGTGAAAATCTGCGGGTTAACAGTGACCAGCTGTCCTAAAAAAAAAAATATAAGTTTGAAATGACCTAATAATATGATATTGAAAAAATATCTTCATTTCTTTGCCGGTTTTTTCCGAGAAAGTCGTATTTTTCGAAGCGGTGATTTTTTCGTTTGTAAGAGCTTTTAACAAACCTAAATTTAATAAAGAAGTTTTGGCTTTCACTTTGAATACGTGATAGAGAGATTCCCCGTAAGGTATAGGAATATTCTCTGGGATCAAGTCTAAGATACTTAAATATGTTCTCGACTTTTTCCCATATAAGAGTTATGCAGAGGCTACACATGTAGCCCACTTTTCGCACTCATGGAAAACGAGACGTGACGGCTGGCGAACCACGTCGCCGCCATTTTGAGACTATTCAAAAAAGTCCTTACTCCCCATTGCATTCCCATGAGCAGTATATTCACAGCATCGCATATTATGGTATTATTTTGCACGAATAAAGTCTGTCCGTATAATACCTTGACGCTTCGATAGGAAAGAGGAATTGCTATTCTACTCTGCCGGACACCTATTGGCGCATCTAACATACAAAAGTAACTCTAGTATACATAATCTAAGACATTT
Source organism: Luehdorfia chinensis (assembly GCA_019845155.1). NCBI lineage: Eukaryota > Metazoa > Arthropoda > Insecta > Lepidoptera > Papilionidae > Luehdorfia > Luehdorfia chinensis. The sequence continues at coordinate 2,777,735 of JAHVAK010000551.1, read as the reverse complement.
TCATCTAAAGATATTTCAAAACGTTTTGTGAAACATGCGAGCTAAGGAAAGAAATATGCCTGGCGTTTCTCTCTGAGATGGAATACATAATGTTGATATCCGCAGCAAAGATAATGTAAAAAACTAAGCCATAAATCTGAAGCTTAAGAGGCAAAGGATGGGCCTCAGCTCGTAGAACCAATAATCGTTGCGGACGAAAGGTTTTCGAGTGGCAACCTCGTACGGACAAACGAGAAGAGGAGGACAAAAGTAAGATGACCTCTTAATAGATTTAATAAAATGACCACTCCAATTTTAGCAGGAACCCGACGAATGCGTTAATTTATGGTAGAGACCTATGCCTGATAATCCATGATGGTGAAGATGATTATATTATTTATAATTTTATGTTAGACATACGAGTACACTAAAAATTAAAAGATTGCTGAGTAATATTGATCAATAGATCAACCATCGTATAATATTTAGCATTGTATTTAAAGTGCACTGTAGATCATATAAAACATAGATTTATTTTATTTATTAATCTATAAATATTAATATATCAAAATGTCGAAAGGCATACTGAAAATCTCTTAAAGGAAATTCAATCACAGTGTTTTCCCCTTACCCAGCGTCTAGACTTGGCGTCACTCTCAGTGACGAAAAGGAATTAAAATCAAGTCATAGCAAGGAAAGAGTTTATTTAGAATAAATTGAATGTTTTGTACTCGTAAATCTGGCGCGATTTATGTTCCGAAAGAAGTGCAAAAAACGTCTTTACTGAGAATACACCTTTCTACGTCATATAATTCGGCTCGACTAAGCTGTGGCTATCAGTATTTTTTGTATTGTGTAATATAGTGGCTAAGCGATTGGCTTTTGCGCTGCGGGTCGTGGGTTAGATTCCGGTACGGTGGAGATGTTTGTGTAGACGACAGATAGTTGTCACGGGTCTGGGTGTTCGTGCATGTGGAATTTATGTCTGTAAAACGCCCCAACGACACAGAAGAATTATTAGTATAGGACAACTATTTTAAAATAAAAAACAGATAAAATCAAAAATAGAAGTAAATGTTTTTAAATTATTATATAATTGTATATCTGTCTATAAGATAAGAGGTAGGCTAGGATACAGTGCATCAACAATTTGTGTTTTTATACAAATGTAGTGGTAGCGGCTTAAGAGAATCTACCAACCCATCTCATCACCTGGTTGTCGTAAAAGTCGACAGAGGGAAAATTTAAATCAGAAGATGGGCAGCAGCAATCTTCCTGTAACATTTAAATCAATAAACGGCGGGTTGCCAACCCGCCTGCCAAGCGTGGCAACTATAGCAAAATCCCCCCCAAATGAGAACTACAAACTTTTGTAGCAATCTATGGGGAAGGACCTATGTTCAAGCAGTGGACTAGTGATAGCTGAAATGACGATGATGATACAAATGTTGGCTCGGTTGGGATTCGAAACTAGAAGGGGTAGAAATCTACTCTTACCACTAAGCCACGTGGTGGTTGTCATCTTCTATAGTCATCATCATGTCATCATTATGATAACTAATTGTGTATCTGTTAAAACAGTTATTCTTGTTTTAAAACGTTGGTTTTCGTATGAAAAAAATCCTGTTTTCCTGAACTTACATTTTTGAATGAAAGCCAAGGAATTGCATTTTCAACCTATTCCCTAGACCGCAGCGGCATCGACGCCGAGCATACTAACGAACCTAACCGCATTTCACCGATAATGCGCACGATCTAGCACTGGTTTTAAGAAGAAAGTCGACCAAGAATTAGTGCTTACATTTTTTACATATAATAAAAGAAAAGAAAATATTTTTATAATAACAATAAAGCAAGACGACTTAAGATAATCTACATCATCTCATCCCGTGGGTGTCGTACAAGTCGACAGAAGGATAATAAAAACCAGGATGGGCAGCAGCATCTTCCTGGAATATCTAAATAAATAAACTGCGGTTGCCAACCCGCCTGCCAAGCATGGCAACTATGGCGAAATCCCCTCAAATTGAAAGCTACAAACTTTTATGGCAATCATTTGGGGAGGCCTATGTTACGCAGTGGACTAGTAGTATGCTGAAATGATGATAAATGATGATGAAAATACGTCTTAGAGACTCACACGCATGTTTTTAAAAACTGTGATTCATATATTTTTAAAAGCTAACTCACACTGGTGGAAGGCATTCCTATACAGGTAATCTGTCTAGGTAGATACCACCCTAGGGCCAGTTATGCTGCCGTAAAGCAGTAAAAAAAAATTAAAAAAAAAAGTTCATCCTATAAATGTTCCCACAACTTAGCACAGGCCTCCTCTCATTTCTGAGAGGGTTTTGGAGCTAGGAAGAATCCCGCCTCGCTGCTCCAATGCGGGTTGGCGGACTTCACATGTCTTCGAAATATTTTTAATTTCTCAGACATGCAGGTTTCCTCACGATGTTTTCATTCACCGCCGAGCACGTGGTAAGTCAGCACTTTAAATTGCAATTAACAATTTTAGTGGTGCCGGCACCGGGAATCGAACCCAGGTCAGTCGCGTACTATGAAATTTAAAGCGAGCGCCTAGCCCCTGAGCTACCCCTGTGCGAGATATCCACCAGCGTGTAAAGCAAAAATTACTATGATTGAATTAAAAAAAAAACTCCGACAACTGATCATTAATTATGTAGAAGGATTCCTGTACAGGAATCCTTCTACAGTAGGGCCAGTTATTCTGCCGTGAAGTTGTAGTGTGCTAACATTATTGTATTTCGGTCTGAAGGGCGCTGATGGGTAGTGTTATTACTGGGCATGTGAAGCTGAAGAGCTGATGTCTCAGGGTGGCGGGTGCGGTGTGGTGCGACACAGAACTATTAAAAAAAGACAAATCCAAAAGCTTACGTGAACAAAGTCGCGGGTACAGCCAGTCCATACTAATATTATAAATGCGAAAGTAATTCTCTCTGTCCCTCTGTCTGTTACCAAAGATAGCTTGGATAGTGACGGACAAAAGAAATTTTCTATTCCGGAAAAAGTAAGAGTTCATACGATGTTTTTAAAAAACAAAAATCCTCGCAGGCGTAATCGTGGGCTTCTGCTTGTATAATATTAAGTAATGATAATATACATACAGTAAAGTCGTTGTGCCATCCACCAAGAGCACATCAAATTTCATTACCTAGTACGTTCTTGTATATGTTTATGAAAGAGAAACTTGTGACATTAGATTATGCTATCCAGATTTATTTTCCAAGAGCTCGAGGCGAGAAAACTGCATGAATAATGAATGAGTTCGCTTACTCTCCCGCCATCAAAAGCAACATCTTCATATCGTGTTTAACAACATTTTAGCGTGTCTGTATAATATAGCATTATCTTTTAATTCTAGATTTAAAAAAAATGTTGGAGAATGCCCATAGTAGTGTTTGCACACTACGTTTGACGGCAGAATATACGAGTATCTGACCCAGCGATGGTACTTACCTACACGGATTGGTGCATATTACTAACCACTTATTAATAGCCCTGGAATAACGATGTAACGCTCATTTGATAAGATTGAAGGTAGGCTAGGATGTAGTGTCGTAGACGAGGGGAAAATTGCAACACAACTGGACCCAAAAACCAATAATTTGAGTTTTGCAAAAATTTTGGCTATGTCTGAGATTCGAAGACGACCCGCGGCGTAGTCAGGCACTGTGACTTACAATACATAGATACCTCATGTTCCCAGAAGACAACTAAATAACGCGTTCCGAACGCGGCGACATTAAACACATTTCATTAATGTTAACGTACTGTTTACCCTTGTCACTCTCGTTGTAAACGGAGTAAGGTGTAAGGTCTCCTTTCTTGCGATCGCGTAATCATGTCGACGTTTGGAAAGACGACAAATGTCGCCTTTTCTTAGCTTCACTTTCGGAACACTGATAACGTATAGATACCTCTTTTATTTTATAATATCATTGCTTAGGCCATCAAATTTAATAAACATTCTACTGAAAGCATTCTCTTTTATAATCTATGGTTGATGGACTTCATATACGAAAGTGTAACGAGATTTGTTTTGTTATTGCAACATAAACAAGGATCAACTAGTCGCTTGTAAGACAAAAGCAATTTTTGAGTTAGCAAAGTTTATTCTCTCAAAACCGAAGGAAACACAATTTACGGAACGAAGAATTCGGGATATCATGATAATGACAAAGTTTGATGGAATTTTGATACTCGCAAGCCTTCCTCTCACTTTATTTCAAAATATCCAATTCACTTGATTTACTTTATACGCATACTGAATTTGTGTCAAATCACTCGATTTTTTTATGGTAGAGGGTGACGAAACGAGAAAATCGTTCTCCCAATTGTAAGTGCAACGTCTACCCAAGACATATATTATCATTTCTTTTTGTAAAAAAGAGATAAAAATTTAAGAGAATTTACCACCCTATCTCATCCCGTGGGTGTCGTACAAGTCGACAGAGGGAAAATTAAAACCAGAAGATGAGCAGCAGCATCTTCCAGGAACATCCTAATAAATAAACTGCGGTTGCCAACCAGCCTGCCAAGCGTGACAACTATGGCAAAATCCTCCCAAAATGAGAGCTACAAACTTTTGTGACACTCTATGGGGGAGGCCTATGTTCAGCTGTGGACTAATGGCAGGCTGAAATGGTGGTGGTGGTGGATTTCTTTTTATATGATACTATCCACACTCGCGACTTTATTTACTTGAACTCTTTGATTTGTCTTTTTTTAATAGGAGACATTGACGAGACAAGCCAAACTATCGCCTGATCGTGAGTGCAATGTCTACACATAACACATGCTGTGTCATCCATATGATTTCTGCGTGGCACCATTCTTAGCTCGTCACCCTGAAACATCAGTTCTCAAATCTCATATGCCCAGTAATTACACTAGCGATCAGTGCCATTTATACCGAAACACAACAATGAAATTAAATGAAAATTCTTTATTTTTCGATGTAAGAAATATAAATTTCGTTTGTCAAACGTCATTTTTTTAACAATCTACCACCATTTCCTAATGAGATTCTCCTGGCATAGAAGAAACAGACGAAAGAAACTCCGCTGGTATCCTCTTTTTTTGTAATTATATTATTTTTATGTCATAAAACATTTTTTTTTATTTATAAAGAGTGGTATCATAGACAACCGAACATTTTCAATTCAGTTATTCAATGTACAGATGACGTTTCGCAGGTTCCAAATATTCCAGTTTCCAAATTTGTTTCGACCCGGTTTATATAATTGAATGAAAGTACGAAGAAACTAAGCTAAGCTTTACATGATTTTTTCTGTGTATTGATGATAGCTCTGGACCGTACGGGTTTTGTTAAAAAGTAAAAAGTAAAGGGACAGCCTATAAATGTCCCACTGCTGAGCACAGGCCTCCTCTCGTTTCTGAGAGGGTTTTGGAGCGGGGTAATGTTCGCCACACTGCTCCAATGCGGGTTGGGGGACTTAACATGTCCTCGAAATATTTCTATTCCTCGGACATGCAGGTTTCCCCACGATGTTTTCCTTGACCGCTGAGCACGTGGTAAATCAGCACTAAAAATTTTAGAACAATTTTAGAGGTGATGTCACCGGGGATCGAACCCAGGTTACTTGCGTATTATGAAATTAAGGTCAGCCACATCGGCCTTTGAGCTACTACGGGTTCTTCCAAAATTCCAATATTGCATTTGTTCTCACCAGGATTTATTAATGTTTTCCTTGAAATCTTTAACTGAAGCGTACCAGCAATGTGTTTTAATTTGTCTTATAATGTATGTGTTGCTTTTATCTTATCAATACTGTGAATGCCGTGTACAAGTTGCAACAGGATAATATGTAACCTACATTGGTAAATCTGAGGGAGATTTACCAATGTAGGTTACATTGGTAAATCTGATCTGATAATCTTATGATGTATTGTGTTTATCTCAATCTGTGGTCTCTTGATTTTACCTATACGAATAAAATACATTTTTGGGAGGATTTTGGAGAAGCTGTCCACCAAGCTGTTTGGTTTGTTGTCTCAAAATGTCGACATTGCAGTAATTAAACGTAAAACTCTCGTACAAAATTTTATATCATCATCATCATTTCAGTCTATCACTAGTCCACTGCTGAACATAGGCCTCCCCCATAGAATGCTCCAAAAGTTTGTAGCTCTCATTTTGGGGGAATTTTGCCTTTTGAGAAAGTTGCCTCGTTTGGCAGGCCGGTTGGCAACCGCAGTTTATTAGTCAGATGTTCCGGGAAGACGCTGCTGCCCATCTCCTGGTTTTTATGTGATTCTGTGATTTCATCTGTGTGAGTTTTCCGACACCCACGTGATGAGACGGGGTGGCAGATTCTGATTACTACTGCACCTTACTACGTCGTTTACAAGAGGAAATAAAAGAAAAACGTCGAGGAATGCTCAGAAGAAAAGTCCTGTTTCATCAAGATAACGCCCGTGTTCACACGTCAGTACAGTCAAAAAAAGTTTCAGCCTATAAATGTCCCACTGCTGAGCACAGGCCTCCTCTCATTTCTGAGAGGATTTTGGAGCTAGGAAGAATCCGCCACGCTGCTCCAATGCGGGTTGGCGGACTTCACATGTCCTCTAAATATTTCTATTCCTCGGACATGCAGGTTTCCTCACGATGTTTTCCTTCACCGCTAAGCACGTGGTAAATCAGCACTTAAAATTGTAGAACAATATTAGAGGTGCTGGCACTGGGGATCGAACCCAGGTTACTCGCTTATTATGAGTATTATATCCTAGAGTTATTAGTATATATTACACACATTTGTCACCATCAAACGCTTTATCAAATTCGTTTTGCCTACGCAAAGTAAACATCGCCTGGTTTACGTCGGCCAAACAAGAAAATAAATTATTAAGCTCTGAAAAACATTGTTTAAATAAGAGACATGACGTGGTGAAATTAGATTTCGGGTTGCGAAAACTTCGGCTTTGAAACCAGTGCTTACTCCAGATTGATCAAAAATATTACCCACCAATTAAAGTTTAAGTATATTATTCAATAACCACTTTTTTTAGAATACTAGCAATGCTATGAACATTACTAATATCCCTCTTTACAACTCCAACTATGTTTGAAAGCTTGTGGTAGGAGATGGTTCACGACATTAGTCGTTCGTCACAGACCGTTGAATGGCAGCGGCGTAGTAACGCCCCCTGTCTTGGGATAGGCGTGTCCAGCAGTTGATTATTAACAGGCTGATGCTAAGGAATTCATACCTTTGAAAAGGTATCAGTCTAAAAAGTCCCACTACTGAGCACAGACCTCCTCTGAGAGGATTTTAGAGCCGGTAAGAGTCCGCTTCGCTGATGAAATGCAGGTTGGATGTCTTCGAAATATTGTATTCCCCGGACATGCAAGTTTCCTCGCGATGTCTTCCTTCTCCGCCGAGCACGTGGTAAATCAGCATTTAAAATTGCAGAACAATTTTGGAGGTGCCAAGATAGAACTCAGGTCACTCGCGTACTATGAAATATAAGGCATGCACTGTGTGGTAGCGGCCTAAGAGAATCTACCACCCCATCTCATCCTGAGGATGTCGTAAAAGTCGACAGAGGGAAAATGAAAACCAGGAGAAGGGCAGCAGCATCTTGCTGGAACATCTGAATAAATAAACTGCGGTTGCCAACCCGTCTGCCAAGCGTAGCAACTATGGCAAAATCCCCCCAAAACGAGAGCTACAAACTTTTGTAGCAATCTATGGGGGAGACCTATGTTCAGCAGTGGACTATTGATAGACTGAAACGACGACGACGACGACGACCCGGCCCTTGTGCTACCACTTTTTCTTTCTGATTCGTTGGGGTAAACTTTAGGATTTCTTTAGGCAAATTAAAAAAAAATCTCAATGAAGGATAAATGAAAAAGTTATTAATAAATAAACGTACGCGAGTTATATCAAGAGTTCTGGTACTACACCGTAAATGGCGTTTTGTCGAATGCTATCGAAAAAATGTTCATAAGTTCAGAAGTAAACGAATTAACGACGTAAGGCGAGCTATTTTAACAACTTCATGGTAGTACTTCAAGCACTAGGTAATTGTATCAATAAAACACAGTTTTACTGCTTTTATTTTATATTACAGCAAATAAACCTTCAAGTTTATTTGCAGTCGCCGTTGTAAAACTAAAATAGCACGTTTTGATCATTTGAACTAAATACTCCCAATAAATATAATAATTTACGTTTTTTGTTAATTGTAAGGGAGTATCTAAATAACTCACCCAGCAAAAGATCATATAAACTTTAAAATGATTCCGAAAATATTGTCCATATGTGACAATCAATCGACAGTATGTTGTATGTGAAACTTGTAGTATAATGTGTAAATAACTCTTTAATATAACTAAACATCAACTTTAAAAAAAAACAGATCTTCGAAATTAAAATGCACAAATATATGACGTTCATATTATATCATTATTCGGGTAACTTGCAGGTTTTTTTTAAGAAAGCGTGAAAAAATTAGAAGATTTTTTATAAAATAAAATAATTAGAAATTAGAGAACATAGACCTTCATAACCCATTGCCACAATGGTTTGTAACTCTCATTTTGGGGTAATTTTGCCATAATGCCACGCTTGGCAGGCGGGTTTATTTGTTGGCACCCGCAGTTTATTTACTCATATTTTCCAGGAAGATGCAGCTGACTTGGCTTTTATTATCCCTCTGAGGACTTTTACTACACCCACGGGATGAGATGGGAGGGTAGATTGACTTAAGCCGCCACCACACGGAGTTTAGAGCATACACATCGAAAATAGATCAATATCGTGACGAAACGAGCGAAACGTTCACCTGATGGTCTGCCCATAACAATGCTGTATCACCCAGAATGCGCCCGTCACCCCGAGACATCAGTTCTTAAGTCTCATATGCCCAGTGAGTACGCTAGCTCTCAGTGCCACACAGCACAACACAGCAATTTTTGCACACTACTGCTTCAAGGCAGAATAACTGGCCCTAGACCATCCCAGACAGACTCCTGCATAGAAATCCTACCACCAGTGAATTTAACAATGCACTTGAAATGATTGAACTTTTGATGAAATGATTATATAAGAATTATTCATATTAATCATAAATCAAAATTAAAAAATGAAGTATTAAAGTTCATACAACAGACGTTGTTATCGTTGCGATATCTAACTTCTATTTTACTGAGCCGAGATGAAAAAAGAGCGCGGCAGTCAAAGACAAAATCGAGAGGTTCAATGCCATCGATAAAACGAATATGTCCTGGAAAGCTTGCATTAGAGTACTAGTAATGAGTTTTAGATTTAAGGTTTTAGAGTTTCACTTTTAATAAATTGATATATTTTTTATTAAAAATCAATAAAATTACTTTGATGAAAAGTCATCAATTCAATCAGAATTGGAGTATAAAAAGCATTATGCAAATCTTGCAGAACTAATCGATTATTGAAAAATACTTTCAGGGAATGAAAGAGGCTCTTACGAAACATGCAACGTTTTCTGACGGTGATTGATTTGCTCGACGGCAAATCTGAAGCTGTCTGAAAACTGATTTGTGTAATTGCGCATTTCAATGAAAGTTATTTGATATAAACCGAATCATTATTCGGACTTCAGAAGTTCTATATGTTTATTATTTTGGAGCTTCAGCGAAGTGGCAACGTTTTTTCTCTTCTGATATCAATACTGCTCCCAATTTAGTTTCTTTTCAACATTATACCACATGTCCGTAATATAATGTAATATGTTTGCCGTGTGGTGGCGGCTTAAGAGGATACCGTATTTGTCATAAACGTCGACAAGGCGAAAAATAAAAGCAGAAGGTGGGCAGCAGCATCTTCCTGGAACATCTGTATAAATAAACTACGGTTGCCAACCCGCCTGCCAAGCGTGGCAACTATGGCAAAATACCCCAAATTGTAAGCTACATACTTCTATAGCAATCTATAGAGGTGACTTATGTTCAGTAGTAGATTTCCGCCAACCCTTATTGGAGTAGCGTGGCAGACTCTTCCTATCTCGAAAGACCTCTCAAAAATTATAGGAGGCCTGTACTCATTGTAGGACATTTAGAGGTGGACATTATTGGCTTGAAAAATACTGAAATTAAATTAATTCTGCTTATTAAACTTTGCAATACATGCCACATATGCAACTGTCAAAGATTTCATTTTACAATTTAGGGGTTAGTATAAAGCTTTTTTTTATTATTTATTGTATAAAGTGACGAAACGAGCAAAACGTTCAGTTGATGGTAAGTGCAATGTCCGCCCACAACAAATGCTGTCCACCCAGAATACTTCTGTGTACAATGCGCCCGTCACCCAGAGGCATGAGTTCTTAAGTCTCAAATGCCCAGTGATTACGCTAGCTCACAGTGCCCTTCAAACCGAAACACAGCAATGCTTGCACACTACTGCCTCACTCACGGCAGAATAACTGGCCTTGGGGTGGTACCTACCTAGACGGATTCCTGCATAGAAATGTCAAAATGTCAAAATCTTAGAGATAGTTATAAAAATAAGACCTCGAATTTTGCTCTGACAAGGTCGGCAAGAAACTGGGATTATTATTCGAAGCCATATTACCAAATTACATTAATATTTTTTGATTGTAAATACAGAGCTATTTCCACACATCTTTTTCCTATATTTAATGATATATAATATAATAGACTTCATCTAAAACCGTCTTCTTGACAAGTTTTTTTTAGAAATCTATTTTATTTTTGCGTCACATTTGAAGAAATATTGTTATACATTTTTATAGAAAACACTCTCTAAGTTATGGCCAACCTTAACATAGGAACCTACTAAGTATACAAGATAGTCAACTAAGTATATAAGTTACACTTTTTTGTTAAATAAATATATATCAATCATAAGATTTTGCAAAAGAGTCATTCTAAGACGGAAAATTAAGCGCGATATGTCTGTAAAACGCATCGACGATACCAGATAAATACTAATGTGGGGCAACGTTTTAAAAATCAAGGTGATGTGAGATTCCTATGCAGAAATTCGTCTAGATAGGTACCACCGTAGTACTATTTACTCTGTCGTCAAGAAGTAGTGTGCAAACATTACTGTGCTCTGGTCTAAATGAGAGTTAGAGTAATTACTGGGCATATGAGAGTTAAGAACTGATTTCTCAGGGTGACGATCGCAGTGCAGTACACAGATATGTTCTGGGTGACACAGCTTTTGTAACGGGCAAACGTTGCTTCGTTGAAAGTCTTGCTAGTCTCGTTTCATAAAAAATGTGATTGGTTCATATGACATGTAGTTATAAGATTTTATAGACTACTATTACTGGTGGTAGAATTCCTATGCAGGAATCCGTCTAGGTAGGTACCACCCCAGGGCCAGTTATTCTGCCGCGAAGCAGTAATGTGTGCACTGTGAGCTAGCGTAATCACTTGGCATATGAGACTTAAGAACTGATATCGCAGGGTGATAGGCACAGTGAGGTGTCACACAGAAATGTTCCGGGTGACACTGCATTTGTTATGGGCAGACGTTGCACTTACCATCAGGTGAACGTTTTGCTCGTTTCATCACTTAATACAATAAAAAAAAAATATTATTCTTATATACATTTAAAGGCTATTTGATATCATCATAATAATTTTTACGTAAAAAGCAATCTCGTGATCAGCCCCTTGATTAAATCTTGGCAAAAATCAATGTGAGTGTCTCGCCCGGTCGACTCAGCGCAATGAGATTACATTCATTTAGTTTTCCCGTCACGACCACGTTGCGGTCTAGAAAATACTCCGTCATAATAAATTAAAATAACGAAGCGGTAGAAATCCACTATGATGGAATTTCCTTCTTATTGACGTATTTTAAGTGGCTTACCACGTGTTCAGCGGGAAACGAAAGCGGTAAGGAAAACATAATGGTGGAAAAGAAGTTAATTTACTAAGATCCGCATCATCATCATTATCATTTCAGCCTATCAATAGTCCACCACTGGACATAGGCCCTCCAAAGAATGCCACAAAAGCTTGTAGCTCTCATTCTGGGAGTTTCCGCGCTTGGCAAGCGGGTTGGCGACCGCAGTTTGTTTATTCAGATGTTCCAGGAAGATGCTGCTGCCCATCTTCTGGTTTTTATTTTCCCTCTGTCAACTTTTACGACAACCACTGGATGAAATGCGGTGGTAGATTCTCTTAAGCCGCTACCACACAGTCCGCATGCAAAATATAAAATGGCCGACACGGCGGCTGTCTGTCGTAGATATGACTCCTGATAATGCTTCGGTTTGGGGCGAAATACGTGTCTTGGTCCCGACTTCAGTGGTATATATTACCTAGTTTGCTTGTGCACGCTACTGAGGGAGGGCGGATGGTGCTCTTCAAAAATTTGGTAATATACACCATTTTATATTTTGCATGCGGATCTTAGCAAAATAACTTCCTTTCCTCCATTGTAATGGAAAGTAACGCTTGATTCTATTAAGAAAAATATGGTAAAGAAACCTGTATGTTTGAGGAATAGAATAATTCGAGGACATGTGAAGTCCGCCAACCCAGTGTGTACAGAGCAGTGTGTCGGACTCTTCTCGGCTCGAAAACCCTCTCAGAAATGAAAGGAGGCCTGTGCTCAGCAATTTTCTACAATTTTTGCGATGTCATTGCTGTATTATATCAAGAGATTAAAAATGTCTCAAAATTCGTTATTGGAGAAAAACAAAATTATTTATGCTTAACCTCACCACTACAGCTGGCCTTTAAAAACTGCCGGACGGCAGCGCTGTTCAAAGACAACGTGATTTTTTTAATATGTTAAAGTGACGAGACGAGCAAAACGTTCACCTTATGGTAAGTGCAACGTTTGCCCAAATGCTGTGTCACCCAGAATATTTCTGTGTGGCACTACATTGCGCTCGTCACCATGAGATATCATTCATAAGTCTCATATGCCCAATGATTACACTAGCTCTCAATGCCCTTCAGACCGAAACAAAGTAATGTTTGCACACTCCTGCTTCACGGCAGAATAAGTGGCTTGGGGTGGTACCTACCTTGTCGGATTCCTGCGTAGGAATCCTACCACCACTAAAAACTCTAATTTTATTTTGCATTCATATCTTAACAAATGCTTTTTCCTCGTTGAAGCATTCCTATGCGGAAATCCGCCTAGGTAGGTACACCTATTTTTACCGATTTGGTTAAAGGGCGCTGAAGCTAGTGTAATTAAAGGGCATATGAGAATTAAGATGTGACGTCTCGTGTTGGCGAGCGCAGTGTGAGCGCAGCGCAGTGCTTCATCCAGAAGTTTGCAATAGTCTGGGAATATCTATTTCCCAGTGCAAACTTCTGGATGACACCGCAACTGTTATGGGCAGGCACTTACCATCAGGTAAACGATTTGCCCGACGCATCTCTTACTTCCATAACTACTTCGCGAAGTAACGACGGAAAATAATGGTGCGTAAAAGTTTATTTAATTCAGTAATCAGCCTGAGTAAAACTCTGCGCATGTACGAATATATAGTAAACTAGGTGCCGCCCCTCGGCTTTCACCCGCGTAAAATAAGCCGACCACATGATTGCGTCCGTACGGCATATGCGTCTTGCTTATCTGAGCAATCGCATTCGGTCCTCCTCGGTGCATCGGTAAATGTACGGCTTGCAGCGCCCGGCACATTATTTTTCGTAGAACCCAAATTCTTTTCTAAAATAAAAGTATTCTAAGTTACTCCTTATAACACCAGCTATCTGCCAGTGAAAGTTCCCGTCATAATCGGTCCTAGCCGCTGGCCGGAGATTAGCCGGAAAATACAGACAGACATACAGACAAAAACTTAGATTCAAGTTTATATCGGACATAGTAACGCATTTCTTTTCTTTCTTTCTTTCTTTCTTAAAAAGACGATGTTCACACCCGCACACACTAAAATTCATTTGCATCCTTGGTGCGTTATGCACATAAATTGCACATAAATAAACACTAAAATACCACCCCATCTCATCCCATAGGTGCCGTAAAAGTCGACGGAGGGAAAATTAAAACCAGAAGATGAGCAGCAACATTTTCCGGGGACATCTGAATAAAGCGTGGCAACTATGGCAAAATCCCCCCAATATGAGAGCATGAAAATGTTGTGGCAATCTATGAGGAAGGCTATGTTCCGCAGTGGACTAGTGATAGGCTGATATGATAATGATGATACTATTTTCATTTCATACCACAACATTACCACCACAAAATTAAAAATGTATCAGATGCAAGCATTCCAATTTAAAATCAATCATGAAGCTAACTTTTATTGACTACAACTCGATTATTGTCCGGTGAATAAAATTTATAAAAGTTAGGGAAGCCAAAACAGCAAATGTATGCCCTATCGTCTACTCAATGGTAATTTAGCAGCTCAGAGTATTTACGGATTCACTGGCCACGTCCTGGATCTATCCACAGCCAACGTTGCGTTTCCCCGTGGCTCATGAATAATTCCTGCGGATTTGAAATTCATCAGACAACAAGAACAATGTTCCCGTTATTTTTTTTATTAAATTTCGCTTTAATAAACAGAATGGTCCGCAATCAACGCGAAGTTTCATAAAAACAAAGCAGTGAAAAACACAGAATCCTTATGAAAGGTTGTTAACTTCGGATTATATGGTAAATTATTAACTAGAGGTAGTGATACATCAAGCAGCGGATATTTTGTAAACCCATAATATAAGCAGATAGAGATATAGCAAAAGGTTGGGGAAATAGTTTCTTCGCATTTTATATGAAAACTCAAGACATTTTTTTTAAAGTTTATTTATATTTAATTACAGTATATATGTGCCATTTGTAAGGTGAAATTTTGGGACTTCTGAGCAAAAAAACGCGACAAGTAGTTTTGGCAGTCCTCTCTTGATGTTAACTTGACTCGATGTCGATGAATCGATGCCGGCGGTAAACGCTCTTAGTGAACACGGACAGATAAAATGCCGTCCGTTTTATCCGTAACGGCGACCAGCGGGGCTATTGCGTATCCAAAGTGAAGATCACTCAGGAAAGTGTTGAACTTCATACTGGTTTATGGTTAACGAAAATGACGATTATTTTTCATACGTACGTTTTTTTTAATAATCATAGCCATATATCTGACCATTATTTGAGAGATATTCGTTCAACACTTTTATAAGTGATCTTCACGCAGAGCGCGGTGCATCTTTGACATCGAAATTCCCAGATTGAAAACGCTTAACCAACTTTGTGCTACTCTTACTGACACCGCATTAGGTCCACAAACGTCACAAATTTTGTTCGCGGCTTGCGTTGCATTTTACTTTAATTGTAATAAAATTTTAAAATGTATCGAATATCTTCCTTAGATTCACTCATTTTGACAAAAAGAAAAACAAATTAAAAATAGCTGGAAACAAAATTTTACTAATTTGTTTCTTTTTTTTGAAATGAAACCTTTTTAACGTCATCAAAACCAGCCAGATACAAATAGTACAGATACGAGTACTCACTCGTTTTCACTTACCGGCACCCGATGTAAATGCTAATGCGATAAGATCGGAGGTGGGCTGGGATGCAGTGTCAGAAATACGGGGACAGTCACCACACAACCCGACCAGGACACTAACAATTTGTATTATTGCATAAACGTTGGCTCCGGCTGGAATTCTAGACCACGAAGTCGTTTGTTGAATAAAGATTAACGACATTAATTTGTTTTTGACAAAAATAAACTTATGATTTATTTCTGACACAATCTTAATAATCTTTCTGCTTATGTACGGACTGAAAATAGCTAGACTGCTGGAAGACATCATTAGACTGCTTGTCATCTATCTCTGGCCATAGGCATCTCCTAAGAAGAGAGGACAGCCATAATTGCTACGTAATTTGACTAGTGGTAGGATCTACCACCGCAGTGTTAGTTATTCTGCCTTCAATGATTAGTGTGCAAACATTACTGTTTTCGGTTTGTAGGGGAATTGGAAGCTAATGTAATTACTGGGAATATGAGACTTAAGAACGGATGTCGATGGGTGACGAGCACAGAGTGTAACACAGAGTTTTGCAATTGCATGTTCTAGGCGACACGGCAACGCAGACGTTGCATATCACCAGGTGAACCATTTACTGGTCACTCTCTTCCATTAAAAATTGAGTGTCAATAAATCAGATCGGACGACTAACAATTGAGTTATTGTTGTGTTATTTATCTCATCGGTATATAGTATATCCGTCTAGTCAGGAACCACTGCAGTGTCAATTATTTACTCTGTTTCGGCTACTTATAGATAGATAAGATAAGATATTCATTTATTGTCATAATTATGTACAATTGGTGTTACAAATGACATAAGAATTGGTGTTCACAGTCTCTTCATTTCGGACGTACAATGAGAATTAAGCTATTGTAATTAATAGACATATTAGACTTAAGAACTGGCGGGCTACTGTGTAACTCAGGTTGGTTTCGTGATCGATTGCATTGTGATCCTATTAAGCCAATGAATGAGCTTTATTTTGGCAGTACGAGGCTCATTTATTGGTCAATGGCATCAAATGAAACCGATAACGAAACCAACAGATACACAGTAGACCCCCTGATGTCTCACCGTGACGAGCGCAGTAATGTCACACAGAATGTAATCTCACACAGATGTCACAGTTCTGGGTGACACGGCATTTGTTACACTTGACATCAGGTGAACGCCTAAATCGTCTCGTCTCTTTTATACGTAAAAAATACACATTCAAAACATTAATGAAATCCACAATGATGAAAATAACAAATCGACCCGAAAATCGAAAAAAGCATACTTCGCTTAAAGTTTTATTTAAAAATGAAAGGCGTAACAAGATACAAAAGAACAAACTCGTTTACATAAAGCAAACATGATTCAACTTTGTCGCTTCGTTGGGAAAAGGAATGTTATGTTACGCAAAGTTTATTTGAGCTAAACTTCAGAGGCGACAAAGCTTTGAAAATTTATTTTTGTTTGTGAAAATAGAAAAGCATGAAAGAACCTAAGGAAAGATATTCACCTCTGGTAAATGGCGTCAAGTTCCAAAGCCGTGCTGGCAAGATAAGCTCGAGTTACTGAAAATTCCTAGTATCACGTTAAACAACGTTTAGAAGAGTTAGCTGTTGCAGAAATTATTTATTTTATCTGCATACCTAATTCAATTTATAGTAAGTAAATGACAATAACTTTTGTAGGCATTTTACAAATTAATATTGAAGATTACGAAATACAAACAATATTTTTTTTTCAAAGCACAAAGTTATTAACATTTTCAATGATTTTTTTTTAAATTTATCAGCTATATGTTCTTTTACGGGCGTTTTTGTTGGTCTTTTTGTTTACCATGTCTAAGAGAAACCACATTCACAATCTAGCTTGTATACTGCTGCATTTTGTAGAGGGATCTTACACTTGACAGATGGTAAAAACTGATTTATCTACTTCGGCGGCTTGAAAAATGTTCTTATGGAAGCCCGCTTCAAGATATAGCCAATCTGGTCTGTGACTCCTCTGACATATGGTAGGACTACAGGTACACTCTCGACTGTGGCCGGCTTCACTCGGTGACTGCGACGAAGGCGCGGAACCCGAAGCTTGTTGTCTTGCAAAACTTGCTTGACATGCTGAAGCTCGGAGACCAAGTTTTTACTGTCACAGATCCCTTGTGCTCTCTGAAACAAAGGTTTACTCACGGTAGCTAACTGTGAAGGATGGTGGTGAAATACACCTTTTAAATACCTATAAGTATGGATCTTTTTTTGTTACTTCATTTGTAGATTTGTGGAATAAACCTGTACTTAAAATTGTCATTAATCTAATTTTAGGTGCACATTGAATTTTTGAAAAATACACATACATGCCAATACACATTCACGCCTTTTTCCCATATAAGGGGTAGGCAGAGGCCACACATGTAGCCCATTTTTCGCTCCGTGGGAAACGAAAGTGACGGGTGTCTTACCACGTTGCCGGCATTTTTTAACGAGGCAAAAAAAACATATTCCCTATTGCGTTCCCACGAGCATTATAGTGACATAATTGCATACGATGGTGTTATTCTGCACGAGACTAAATCCGTACAATACGAGTACCTTTTACGACACCTCGGTAGAAAAAGGGTATCTATCGGCATATAATATACAAATGAATATTCTTGAAAATTATAACGAGACCCCGGTACTGTGAATATTCATGTTTGTGAGTTATTCATGTTTCAGAAATATAAAAACACGCAACTTATCAACGTGGGTGCCTTATTAAGATGATGTATAATGTATGCTATTCCTGTTTATGTTCTTAGCCACAAACATGACTATATTATGGAATACTAGCTGATACCCGCGACTTCGTCCCCCTGGATGTAGGTTTTTTAAATAGCGGGTGGGAACTATTTGATTTTCCGTGATAAAAAGTATCCTATGTCCGTATCCGGGATGCAATCAAAGCCAAAAAGACTAACAGCAATTACACCGAAATTATGTACCATTATCATCATCATTTCAGCCTATCACTAGTACACTGCTGAACATAGGCCTCCCCCATGGATTGACACAAAAGTTTGTAGTTCTCATTTTGAGGGATTTTGCCATAGTTGCCACGCGTGGCAGACGGGTTGGCAACCGCAGTTTATTCATTCAGATGTTAGAGGAAGATGCTGCTGCCCATCTTCTTTTTTTATTTTCCCTATGTCGACTTTTACGGCACCCACGGGATGAGATGGGTTAATAGATTCTCTTAAGCCGCTATCAGACGGCATGCAAGCTATCTCTCTGCCAAATTTCGTCAAAATCGGTTCAGCGGTTGAGCAGTGAAAAGATAAAAACCAGACAGAGGGACAGAGAGATTTACTTTCACATTTATAATATTAGTATTGATTAGCTAAATCCAGTATAAATTTAATAGCGAGATATCGAGTGTCAAAAGATTGAAACACTTTCTATCTTGACGTGAATTAAAATTAAACAATGTGGAGGCATGAAACGTTTTTTATAAAGGAACAAAAGATTTCTTTAACCCATGCAAAAAACCGCAACAATAGACAGCAAGTAATTTCGACGTCCATTTTTGAGATCATAATTTTTGCGTCGTCACTAAACGATGCGCATATATAACTTTACTGGTGTTAGGATTCCTAAGCAGGAATCCGACTAGTTATCACCGCAGTGCCAGTTATTCTGGCGTGTGCAAAAGTGTCCGTGTTTCGATCTGAAGGGCATTGATAGCTAGTGTATAATTACAGGGCATATGGGACTGGAGAACTGATATCTCAGTATGACGTATAGTGCACAGAACACAGAAATGTTCTGGTTGGCACAGTATTCGTTATGGGCAGACGTTGCACTTACCATCAGGTAAACGTTTTGGTCGTCTCGTCACCTTTTTTCCACAAAAAATATTTGTAAAATTTTAGTCATTCGACAATTTTTGTTATTTATTACAAGATGATAGTCCGTCAGTTTAGTAAGTTAACAACTTGTGTTGCTGCAGTGTTTGAAATATTTTTTAATTACACTAAAAATTGCAAAACTTGAAATTTAGACGAGCTCACGAGCACAGTGGTGCCGGCTTAAGAGAATCTGCCACCCCATCTCATCCCGTGTGTGTCGCAAAAGTCGACAGAGCGAAAATAAAAACCAGGGGATGGGCAGCAGCATCTTCCTGAAACATCTGAACAAACTGCGGTCTGCCAACCCACCTACCAAGCGTGGCAGCTATGGCAAAATCACTCCAAAATGAGAGCTACAGACTATTGTGTCAATCTATAGGGGAGGCCTATGTTCAGCGGTGGACTAGTGATAGGCTGAAATGATGATGATAATAATGACGGCCCCTGTGTTGCAACGACTCCCTTCCAAGCAGCAATCCAATGTAAACCACATTTTTAATATGGTGCTCCAAGCAATAATTTCTCCCATACGCTTTTTTCTTTAGTACAAAGTGACCAGACCGGCAAATCGTTTACCTGATGGTAAGTTCAACATTTGCCTATATTTCACCCAGAACATTTTAGGGTGGCACCATACTGCGCCCGAGAGACATCAATTTTAAGTCTCATATGCCTAGTAATTTCACTAGCTCTCAGTGCCCTTCAGACGGAAACATGGTAATGTTTGCACGCTGCTGCTTTACGGCAGAATAACTGGCAGGATTCCTGCATTGATCTAATACCAAAGCACATAAAGGGAAAAGAAGGAATAATTTCTGAGGTTTTGAAGCAGGGAAGAGTCCGTATAAAATAACCGAAAATATATTCACACTTTCATTCATGGCTTTAACGTTAGAACGTACTCGTACCAATTCAATAAATCTCTAACTTCTGCTATTAACTCACTTCAACACGCTACCGACTACATTCGCATTCATAGCACCATTAGCGTACTGACTGTGACGTGTCTGGCTATGGCGTAGCAAAACAAAAATAACTCCAAACCAATACTCTTTGTTAGTAGAGGTCGACAAAATAATAGAAGATATTAAATACAATTAATAAGAGTTTAATCAAAAAGCATAATCAATTAAAGTAATGTTTATTTATAAAATACAATAAAAATATATATATATATATATATATATATATATATATATATATATAAAGATAATTAACCAGGAGATGGGCATCAGCATCTTCCGCTTGAAAGACGTGGCAACTATGGCAAAAATGAAATGGATAGACGTACGTAACGAGTTAACAACTGCAACTAACATATATTTATTTCTTTAGTCGCTTGTCGCTAGGATATTGCGCGTTCTGTTTTTCTCTAAACCAAAGGATGCTTTTATAATTGTTAATAAAAAAAATTCATAAATATTGCGCGTTTTGTTTTTCTCGAAACCAAAGGATGCTTTTATAATTGTTAATAAAAAAAATTCATAAATATTGCGCGTTTTGTTTTTCTCGAAACCAAAGGATGCTTTTATAATTGTTAATAAAAAAAATTCATAAATATTGCGCGTTTTGTTTTTCTCGAAACCAAAGGATGCTTTTATAATTGTTAATAAAAAAAATTCATAAATATTGCGCGTTTTGTTTTTCTCGAAACCAAAGGATGCTTTTATAATTGTTAATAAAAAAAATTCATAAATATTGCGCGTTTTGTTTTTCTCGAAACCAAAGGATGCATTTATAATTTTTAATAAAAAAAATTCATAAATATTGCGCGTTTTGTTTTTCTCGAAACCAAAGGATGCTTTTATAATTGTTAATAAAAAAAATTCATAAATATTGCGCGTTTTGTTTTTCTCGAAACCAAAGGATGCATTTATAATTGTTAATAAAAAAAATTCATAAATATTGCGCGTTTTGTTTTTCTCGAAACCAAAGGATGCTTTTATAATTGTTAATAAAAAAAATTCATAAATATTGCGCGTTTTGTTTTTCTCGAAACCAAAGGATGCATTTATAATTGTTAATAAAAAAAATTCATAAATATTGCGCGTTTTGTTTTTCTCGAAACCAAAGGATGCTTTTATAATTGTTAATAAAAAAATGACGCATTCATAGTGCACTGTTTTTTTATCACGACAAAATTGATAATAATTAATGCAGATTTTAAAAATCTTATATCGTAACAGGCTTAAAACATACATACATAGTCACGCCTTTTCCCCATATAAAGGAGTAGGCAGTGGCACACGTAGCCCACTTTTCGCCCCCGTGAAAAACGAGACGTGACGGTTGGCGACGACATTTTGGTAAGAGTCAAAAACAATTCTTACTGCCCATTGCATTCACACCAGCAATATAGTGACAACATTGCATATGATGGTGCTGTTCTGAACGAACAAAGGCTGTCCGTACATTTTTTTTTATTGCATAATGTGATGAAACGAGCAAAACGTTCACCTGATGGTAAGTGCAACGTCTGCCCATAACAAATGCTGCGCCGTCCAGAAAATTTCTGTGTGACACTACACTGTGCTATCACCCTGAGACATAGGTTCTTAAGTCTCATATGCCCAGTGATTACGCTAGCCCACATTACCTTAGTCGCCTCTAACGACACCTCGTTAGTCCCTTTTATAATTTGTTTTATGGAATTATTGGCGTAATAAAAATGACCCTTTTTAATATGCTTCGTATACAACGACTAAATATTTCTTCAAAATAATGGTATTGATGTCGATTTTGTTTTCTTTTTTCAGGTAAACGGTAGCATCGTGACCAGGGTTCTCATAACTAGGGTAAATCTTTAAATGCACTTATGTCTTATGTTTGTGTGTGTGTTGGTATTCCATCGTGTACTACGTACACGTTCTATAACGCACATAAATGTCCTGCATACTTTTTTTATTGGATTAAGTGCTGAAACGAGCAAAACGTTTACCTGATGGTAAGTGCAACGTTTGCCCAAAAGAAATGCTGTGTCACCGAGAACATTTCTGTTTAACACTAGCCCACAGTGCCCTTCAAACCAAAACACAGTAATGTTTGCACGCTACTGCTTCACGGCAGAATAATTATAGTAAATATATAACTATAACAAAAACAGCTAACAATCATTGAAATACAATTGTATATACATATTATCTATCCCTCTCAATAGAGAAACACCGATAAGTGTCCGGCAGAGCAAAATAGCACCTACCTCTTTTCTACCGAAGTGTCGCAAGAGACGACTAAGGTAATTAACTAAGGACTAAGGTAAAAGACTAAAATATTGTACGGACAGCCTTCTATAATATGCAATTCACTATACTGCTCGTGGGAATGCTATGAGGAGTATGAATTTTTTGAGTCGTATCAAAATGGCGGCGATGTGGTTCGCCACCCGTCACATCTCCTTTCCCCCTGGAGAGAAAATTTGGCTACGGGTGTGGTCTCTGCCTACCCCTATGGGAAAGAGGAATGACTATAATAAAGTATGTATCTCAACTAATATTATAAAGAGGAAAGATTTCGATTTTTTGTATGTTTGGTTGTAATGATTTAACTCAAAAACTACTGCACCGATTTTAAAAATTCTTTCACCTACATACAACTACATTATCTCCGAGTAACATGAGTTGTATTTAATTTAAAAAAAAACCGATATCCTTACGAAAATCGCTATGATGTAACTCAAGGTATCAAAAATTTACTGATAAAAGTCATTATTTGGCGTGCGCTGCAGAAACTATTAATGATAAAGAAAATAATGTACTATATTTTTAATAGTACTCATCATTACTCACAAAAAAGTCCGCGAGACTAAATGTCTAACTATTATAGTTAAGTTACAATAACCGCTTTTTGTTCAAATTAGTCTATCAAAACTCGAGAAAAATCGAAAGATGATGACATCCGTATCATGATATTAATCCTTATCTTACAAAATAGTTTCATAGTCAATGTTGATTATGTACATGTAAAGTCCTCTTTAAATTATTCAAATCGGACCTATAATTTAGAAGTTACGATGCTAAAAGTAAGAAAAATGCCGCGGTGTGAGCGAACAACCCTACGCTCGCCCGCGCTACTCGCGAATATACTAAGATCTATTAATTACTTACCTACTCATATTATTTTTTATAAACTAGAAACAACTGAATAGTGGTTTGTAATTTTAATTACATATTTTCTTTTATTTAAAACTTTAAAACGCTCTTTAAAAAATACAACGGCCGCGGTATGTTTGGCTGTATTTCATAGCTTATGTTCCCATAAATAAAACATTATTTTGTTAAAATAACATAATCTTATCTGATCAGCTGCAGAGCCGCCGATGAGAATAGTCGCTACAAAAAATGATAGTGTAAGGAATTGTGGTTATTCTATTTGTCCAAATAAAGTACTAATTTAACTTTCTAATATCTATCTACCCGTGCGAAGCCGGGGCGGATCGCTAGTGTACAATAATTATAAAAAGTGGTCGCCCTGTGGTCGAAATTGAGGTTTGACTGATTATTTGTTGGCAACATTTTAAAATTATATAGCGACAATCTCTACTATGTGCGACTGTTTGACTACAGACTATTACGTGTTTGATATTATCAGTATGAACGTAAACAAGCGACAGACTATTATATGATTGAGATAGGCAGTGTGAACGTAAATAATGAATATTTTATTTAATATAATTTAATGTATTTGTAACAAATTTTAGCTTTCGCGCTTCTTCTCCATACGAACTTCAGCTATGCCAAATCTCACGCCTTAATGCTTAAAAAGGGGTGCTTTGTACCCCTTTTCATGTATTAGTATAATTATAATGTGATATAATATAAATATAATATATCTTCATACTTCACTTCGATATTTTTAAAAGCCTGCCCAAATAAATCGCGAAAGCAACGCGTTCACTATCGCAGGTACAGTACATGTATATATATACAGTCACGACTCTTTCCCATATTAGGCGTAGGCAGGGGCAACACACGCAGCTCACTTTATACAACCGAACGTTATAAATTACCTTATAAGTGATGGCTCTTTCATACAATAATATCCACATTACGTTTAATCGATTCGTGTCCCCCGACACGTCAAAAATCTACCACGATCTGTATCCGTGTCTCGCATATATTTCCCCGGGGACTATAAAGGGCAATATTTTTCCATAAAGTTAGACATTGCTTACGTGATTTTCGTATTATGTGCTCATAGGTACAGATGGTTTTATATAACATGGTGAATAATACATACAAGAAAAGAGCCTACTCCTTTCTCAAAGGCCGGCAACGATGCAGGAATCCGTCTAGGTAGGTACCACCCCAGGGCCGGTTATTCTGCCGTGAAGCAGTAGTGTGCAAACATTACCGTGTTTCGGTTTGAATCACAGGGCATATGAGACTTAAGAACTGATGTCTCAGGGTGATGGGCACAGTGAGGTGTCACACAGAAATGTTCATGGTGACACAGCATTTGTTATGGGCAGACGTTGCACTTACCATCAGTTATTCGTTTCATCACTTGATACAATAAAAAAATTCCTCTGGTATTGCGGATGTTCATGGGCGGCGGTGATCACTTACCATCCGGAGAGCCGCTTGCTCGTTTGCCCCCTACTATAAAAAAACATACATGAAAATACGCATTTTTCCCATACAAGGGGTAGGCAGAGACCACCCCGTAGCCCACCTGTCGCCCCCTCCGAAAACGAGATATGACGAGTGGCGAAAACGTGGTCATAAATTTCTTACTATGCATTGCGTTCCCACGAGCATTATACTTAATCATTTGGTCGTCGTCGTAGTCGTTGCTTCAGCCTATCACTAGTCCACCGCTCAACAAAGGCCTCCCCCATAGATTGCCACAAAAGTTAGTAGCTCTCATTTTGGGTAGATTTTGCCGTAGTTGCCGCGCTTGGCAGGCGGTTTGGCAACCGCTGTTAATTTATTCAGATGTTTCCGGAAGATGCTGCTGCCCATCTCCTGTTTTTTTCCCTCTGACGACTTTTTCGACGTCCACGGGATGAGATGGGGTGGTAGATTCTCTTAAGCCGGTACCACACGGCTATCATTTAGTATGATAAAAAAAGAAAGAAGTGTTAGGTAATCTAGACGGATTTATGCATAGGAATAACTAGTAACTACGCTGCATCACCTATCATATTACACTAAGTCAAAACAATCTTTATCCTGTTTCATTTACTTGGCATAATATTGGTCGAGAAAATGTAATTCTATATATAATCTAGGATATCAGAACTCTCCGGCTATAAGCCGAAGCACTGTTGGCGTCAGATAAGTGCTAACACAATGTCGATATAGTGACAGCCCTACTCGAAACTAGTGTTGTATTGAACGGAATAATCTCTCTACCGCCTTTGCTTACTAACACGAAATACTACCCTATACTTTTGTAAGTTTGGTATAAGCCGGACTTACCGCGTGGAAGCGACTTCAGAGAATCTACCACCCCATCTCATCCCGTGGGTGTCGTAAAATCTACAGAGAGAAAATAAAAAAACACGAGATGGCTGCGGCATCTTTTTGGAACATCTGAATAAATATACTGCGGCAGCCAACCCGCCTGGCAAGCGTGGCAACTATGGCAAAATCCCCAAAAGAAGAACTACAAGCTTTTGTGGCAATCTATGGGGGAGGCTTATGTTAAGCAGTGGACTAGTGATGGGCTGAAATGATTATGAAGAGTATACTGAAATCTGCTATATACGCCGACTTATAAATTCGACGACCGCGTGGTCTAATGGCCAGAGTACTTGACTTCCTAGATTCCTTTTTAGTTCTAGATTCGAATTTCAGCCGAAGCCAATATTTGTGCAAAAACACAAATTGTTGCTGGTTTTTGAGTTGTGCATGTGAAATGTATGTCTGTAAAACGCACCCACGATACAGGAGCGTAATAACAGAGTATGTCGTAGTGTGATGATCGAAGTGCAAAACAAAACTCAATCAATCAATCAATTTTCTAGATGTCACAGAAACTTTTATAGGCAGACTTTGCACTTACCATTAGGTAAACGATTTGCTCGTCTCGTCGTATTACTGCGATTATAGTGCCGATAGGTGTCCGGCAGAGTAGAGTAGCACCTACCTCTTTCCTACCGAAATGTCGTATGCGGCAACTAAGGTATTGTACAGACAGCCTTTATTGGTGCAATAAAATACCATAATGCAATACTGTCACTATACCGCTCATGGGAACGCAATTCGGAGTATGATTTTATTGAATCGTTCGCCACCTGCTGCGTCACACAGTGGCTACATGTGTGGTCTCTACCTACCACTTTTATGGAAAAAGGCGTGACTGTATGATATGTATAATTACCACATTGGATTTGTCTAATCCAATTATATATTATATATTCCACATCTATACTAATATTATCTGAAAGTTTGTTTGGTTGAACGCACTAATCTCAGGAACTACTAGTTTAGATTAAAAAAATCTTTTATTGTTAGATAGCCCATTTATCGAGGTAGGCTATGAGTTATATAACATCACGCTACGACCCATTTAAATTAAAGAGCGGATGAAACCGCAGGGCACAACTAGTTGAAATATATTATCTGAGTCGAACCTGTGCTTCGTGTCCGATAAATTCTGGTTAAAACTAAGTTAATATTTGCTATGCAAACTCTGAGCATGCTTAATGATTTATATTCTACACGAAGCGTTAAGACTACGTTGAGAAATTATAATGTATACAGAATAGTTTCAATGCAAAGCAGAATATTATTTAATGGAATACTGCAAAGGATTCCAAATAATTTGATTACTTTGTATCTTGCCGCAAAAAAAGTTAATTTGCATAAACTTTCATAAGCATTAAGTAAAAAGCTGTTATTTTGTTATTACAAACAGGCAATTTTGTTTATTTGTATAGATAATTCTCATGTTTACCAAAGAAATATTAAGTAGGTTATTAAAACCAAAATGGACGCCATTGTAGTCATTTATATTTGAAGTAAGATCACTATTATTTTATGCTTTTTGTTATATATTGTGTAATTGGTAGCTCAGGGTGAGCCGTAGTAGCTCAGCGGCTAGGCGATTGCTTTGAATTTCATAGTACGCGAGTGACCTGGGTTCGATTCCCGATGCCGGCACCACTAAAAATGTTAATTGCAATTTTAAGTGCTGATTTACCAAGTGCTCAGCGGTGAAGGAAAACATCGAGAGTAAACCTGCTTGTCTGAGATATAAAAATATTTCGAAGACATGTGCAGTCCGCCAACCCGCATTGGAGAAGCGTGGCGGATTCTTGCTAGCTCCAAAACCCTCTCAGAAATGAGAGGAGGCCTGTGCTCAACAGTGGGACATTTATAGGCTGTAACTTTAAAAATCTTTAATAATTGTAACTTTAGTAAATTAAATTTCTGAATAAATGTACTTTGACGGTTTGTGGCTTCAAATTTTATATTATTTTTTAAATACGTTTATTAAACATGTGAACTTTTTAACTGGTGGTAGGTATATAGTATTCCTATGCAGGAATCCGTCTAGGTAGGTACCACCCCAGGGCAAGTTATTCTGCCGTGAAGCAGTAGTGTGCAAACATTACTGTGTTTCGGTTTGAAGGGTACTGAGAGCTAGTGTAATCACTGGTCATATGAGACTTAAGTACTGATGTCTCAGGGTGACAGGCGCAGTGTGGTGCTACACAGAAATATTCTGAGTAACACAGCATCTGTTATGGGCAGACGTTGCACTTACCATCAGGTGAACGTCTTGCTCGTCTGGCCACTTTATCTATTAAAAAAACCCCAAAATTAATAATTAGCTGAAGGAAACTACGACATTAGGACGTTAACACCTCTTTCTACTCGTGACCATGGGTGCTGCAAAGCGCTCCTAACGACAGAAATTTAAATATAAATTAAATTAAAAGAGATCAAATCCGTGAATATTGTTACATACGTACATAGAGTCACGCCTCTTTCCCATTGAGGTAGGCAGATACCACATTGACACTTTTGTTTTTATTTGACAAAGTGACGAGAAGAGCAAAACGTTCACCTGATGGTAAGTGCAACGTCTGCCCATAACAAATGCTGTGTCACCCAGAACATTTCTGTGTGACACCACACTGCGCCCGTCACCCTGAGAGATCAGTTCATAAGTCTTATATGCCCAGTGATTACATTAACTCACAGTGCCCTTCAAACCGAAACACAGTATTACTTGCACACTACTGCTTCAAGGCAGAATAACTTGCTACGATCCTGACACACTTTCGCTTCTTCTACTTTCATTAGTCTTTTCATACAAATCGGGCGGTTGCATACTTTTGACGTTGCCGTTCCTTAAAACGGCTTCGATCTGATCGTGATACTTTCCGGTTAATAATATAATTAATTAATATAGTTACGAGTATGTGAAATTCGCCTCGCTGCTCCAGTGCGAAATAATGGACTTTGGGGGTCCATGGTAGCGACACCAGATATTGAACTCAGGTTTTTTTTTATTGCATAAAGTGATGAAACGAGCAAAACGTTCACCGTAAGTGCAACGTCTGCCCATAACAAATGCTGTGCCACCCAGAGGATTTCTGTGTGACACTTCACTGTGCCCATCATGCTGAGACATAGGTTCTTAAGTCTCATATGCCCAGTGATTACGCTAGCTCACAGTGCCCTTCAAACCGAAACACACTACTGCTTCACGGTAGAATAACTGGCCCTGGGGTGGTACCTACCTAGACGGACTCCTGCATAGGAATCCTACCACCGGTAACTACTAGTCAGCCGCGTACTATTTATTTAGGCACCAACAAGGTACGAGTATATGCTTAACAAGTTGTAACAAAACACATCAACTAAGAAACGAGCATAACAGTCAAGCTATATCTTAATTACAGGTTACCACGGCTAAGTAAAAAAGAAAACTAATTAGAGAAGTAGACAACTAACCTTATGAATTAATACACATTGCAATACAAAAATTACAAATCTATAGCTATGTAAAGAAACTAGAAAAAAAAACAGAATAGATAAAGTGGACCAGTTACGACTTCAAAAGAAAATAGGATTTTTATATTTTAGAGCTATACATTTTTTTTGTCTCTACATACATAATTTGGAGTATAAATAAGACCAGACTATGAAATTCTAAGCGCCCTGGCCCCTAGTACGGTTCGCCTTAGCTGCTCCGTCAACGATATTTCATTTCATTTCATTATCTTTATTAAAGTTAGCTTTTTATTAAAGTGACGTTCCTAGGTGCTTTTTTTCATATAACGCATTTTTGTAAACAGTTTTTTATGATAAACAAAATCCGGCAATAATTCTTCTTGTTTAATAAAACGCCAAAATATTCATTTCTAAACCTTCTTTAACGTACCAAAAGCGCCAGCGTAATAATAAACGTCTTTGAAAATAAAACCTGTCGCTTTCAACTCTGTGTATTCCAAAAAATATAAGCACACAGGCACGTAACGGGACGTAGCACGTAACAAGTGACATTAAGCAAACTTTTTTTATAACGATGCGATACGTCTGATTATATACAAAAAATGTCGCTCAACTTAAGGGTTTAGGGGATATGTAAATATTTGTGAAAAGGCGTTTTGAATGGGGTTCGGCGTTAAACTATTCTTCGCGAAACTTGAAACTTAAATATGATTTACAATATGCTATAAATGTAATCTCAATCATTATCATCATTTCAGCCCGTCACAAGTCCACTGCTAAACACTACCTTCCCCATCGATGAGACATCCATGCAGTCTAACCATGCGATCCACAAAGCACGCTCCTGAGCCATCTACATCCATCAACTTCATGCAAAACCGTGTAAGTCGGCGTTCCATCTAGTGAGCAGTTCCCACACGAGAAGCTTTCTTCCCTAACGATAATCGGTTCTACGACCTATATGACCAGCCCATTGCCACTTCAGCTTGCTGATCCTTAGAACTATGTCGGTTACTCCAGTTCTACTGAGGATATCATCATTATGGATTTTATCTCGCAGAGAAACTCCGGCATAGCTGTTTCCAGAGATCGTTGAGCGACTCTGAGCTTCCGCATGCGGCCTGCAATGAAGAACCGGTCTCCATATATTATCAATGACAACACGCACTGGTTGTACACTTTAGTTTTAAGGCATTAAGGTATACTCGACGGCAGGATGTAACGCAGTTTCCCGAAAGCTGTCCAGCCGAGTTAGATCCATCGATTGATCTCTTGTTCGAAGTTTGGCCTACCTAATCGGACAATCTGTTCTAGGCGCGTATTCGTCGATCCATGTTCATCCTAAGACGGGCACGTTGGGATTGGGACCCTATTGAGATCATTAAGCAATGTGCTGAGGTCCTCCAGCGATTCTGCCATAATGACTGTCGACGGCAAATTGAAGAGTAGTGATGTATTCGATATTGATGTTAAAATAATATTCTTTCCAGTCGAGTAGCTTGAAGATATCTTCCAATGCTGGGGTGAGGAGTTTCGGGAACATGACATCGCCGTGTCTTACACCTTTCTGCAATTGGATCGGTTACGTACTCTGGTTCTGTACTTGGATAGCCGTCGTAACTTTACTGTACAAACGCTACAGCACTTCGATATGACGTCAATTGACTGTCGGTATATCGAAGTCCGATACTAGAGACATCACTTCTTAAGTCTGTATGTTAATTATGCTAATTACATTAGGTAACAGTGTTCTTCAGAACGACACAGTAATGTTTCACACTACTGCCACCGAATAATCCTACCAAAAGTAAAAGTGCCTTTTGCACAAACTTTCATCGTTTTCCTTTAAATGTATCTTTATTTGTGTTGAAAAGCGAAAATCGCGTAAATCAAGTGGAAAAGTTAATATCGTTCACGAAATCCACGGGGGAAATCAACGAATATAAGTGGATTCTTAACGTGGTTCTGTTTAACAGATGTGGCGCATAATTCATATTGTCGATGGTCGTAAAACGGAATATACTTAAAATTAAACAAGTATTAGGAATATCCTGGTGGTAGGAATACAGGAATAGTGATCTAGGAATGCAATACTGTCACTATATTGCTCGTGATAACGCAATGGTTTTTTGACTGATACCAAAATGGCGGCGACATGAATCGCTATCCGTCACGTCGAGTTTCCAGCGGACCGAAAAGTGGGCTACGGATGTAATCTTTTCCTATCCTTAATTCCTTATATGGGAAAATAGCGTGACTGTATGTAAGTATGTTATGCTGAAATTCTGATAACCATCCTCCAGTGTATAATTCCACATACCACCATGGAAACTATCCATTAAATATTATTTATACTCGTAACTTAGTAAAATATGTCTTGTATGTTTTTTTTAATTAAGTAATGTAATGTTTAATTGCCATTGGGTTGCCAACCCGCCTGCCAAGCGTGGCAACTATGGCAAACGCCCCAAATGAGAGCTACAAACTTTTGTAGCAATCTTTGGGGGAGGCTTATGTTCAGCAGTGGATAAGTAATAGGCTGAATGATGAAGATGATGAAGATGATGACGAATTGTTTAATATATGCAGGAATCCGTCTAGCTAGGGCCAGTTATTCTGTCGTGAAGCAGTAGTGTGCAAGCATTACTGTGTTTTGGTTTGAAGGGCACTGTGAGATAGCGTAATCACTTACTATTAGCGTAAACACTTAGGGCATTTGAGACTTAGGGTGACGAGCGCAGTGTGGTGTCACACAGAAATATTCAGGGTGACACAGCATTTGTTGGAGGCGGATGTTGCACTTACCATCAGGTGAACGTTTTGCTCGTTTCGTCAATTTCTACAATAAAAAAAAAAAGTTTATGGTTGTTGTTAGGGAAATTATTTTTTATTACAAGCTTTCGGTTAACTTGTAATGTGTTTGAAGTTCAAATGTTGCAAGCCAAATTTGACCAACTATGATGTCCGACTGAGGAAATTTTGGCATAACTATGTAGTTTCCGTGACAATGCAATAATATGGGACAATGGAGCTGGTCTATTGATGGAGCCGGAAGTTAGTCATAGGAACTCCTCAACCAAGCAAGATAACTTCGTCATGTTTTGGCTTGTTGGATTTATTTTGACAATTACATTAGCTCAAAGCTCAAAGCAAAAAAAAGCTTATAAAACTTATATAGCAATGCAGACCATGTG
Source organism: Luehdorfia chinensis (assembly GCA_019845155.1). Classification (NCBI taxonomy): domain Eukaryota; kingdom Metazoa; phylum Arthropoda; class Insecta; order Lepidoptera; family Papilionidae; genus Luehdorfia; species Luehdorfia chinensis. The sequence goes on along the minus strand of JAHVAK010000551.1, from coordinate 2,745,260 downwards.
GTTAGTCTGCTATTGTAACAATAAGTGTAACCACGCCGAACATGTGTTCTTGTTTTATAAAAAAAAAAATTGAAGGTTATTCCGTCTTTTCTAATATGACCACCACAAGTTTATACAAAAATTATTTTTGTTGGACACAGTAAAGTAAATGCTTTAGTAAAGACAACGTTCAAGTTTCGTAATAAATGTTGCAGTTAGTATAAACAGCGAGTTATGAACTAAAGTACGCAAACAATGTCTCTAATGAAACCAGTCCGCGTGTTGCTGAATAAGTTTGGTTACTGTATGAATTCAAAGTTGCTGGCAACGTGCCGACCTTTGTTAGTTGTGGAAGTTGGAGCATTATTTAAGTTTATAACATTTTTTTTTTACACTTTCTATATCTAATGTTGTCTGATATTTATTTAGACTAGTGGCCGCCCCGTGGTAAAAATTCGGCTGTAATTCATAAAAAAATTAAGTTTGAACGTTATTGAAGTATGAGTAATTATTTGCTAATCTGTGCCACTGTTTGACCACAGACTATTATGTGTTTGACATTGTCAGTATGAACGTAAACAAACGGCAGACTATTATGTGATTGACGTTTTCAATATGAACGTAAATAATAATGTTTTATAAATTGTAGCTTCCATACAAACATTAAGTAAAAATTCCACTGTCAATTGACACCTATCGGTGTACGCCCTTTTGTTCATAAGCAGTTATTACATCAGAATATTAGTAATAATAAAAAATTCCACTGTCAATTGACACCTATCGGTGTACGCCCTTTTGTTCATAAGCAGTTATTACATCAGAATATTAGTAAGAATAAAAAATTCCACTGTCAATTGACACCTATCGGTGTACGCCCTTTTGTTCATAAGCAGTTATTACATCAGAATATTAGCAATAATAAAAAATATTTTTCTGCAAACGGATTATAAAACAGCGTAAAAATGAGTAGACTCCGCATGCAACAGGGTGCCATGTCCTCTAGCACTTAAAAACCAAAATATAATATTCGATTTCTATTTCATTAAACTGTTAATTGTTTTAAACCTTTCAGTGCGCCCAGAGGAGTGGAATTGGTAGATTCCAATTTTGGAATTACATCAAGTCAAGCCAAGCATTAGTTAGAAACGCAATAGCATTTAATGGTACATCCCTAATGCCATATGCTAGTGATTTGATATCATTGGCATTCAAAGTTTGTTATATAATAAACAGTATATAGTAAACAATATATGGTATATAATAAACAGTCAACAAAGGCGGCTTAAATTAACTTAATGTAACTCTCACACTGTCACGTGGTGTCTACACGGATATTGTCTTAAAGCTTATCTGCAACTAGCAGCTCTTCAGCTACTCTGTCCTTTAATTTAGTATTGTTTATGTCATAAAGTACTATTTCGCTCTTACTCAGAGATACCTTGTGACAAAGGATCATAGTAAATATCTATATAAATAAAATTATAGTGGTCTGCCGTTGAACGCGCATTACAAAAACTACTGGACAGATTTCGATATTATCTTTTTATCTATACTTCCTAATCGACTGATCCTTACCTAAAAAAAAAATATCACGATGTCTTCATCCATACTAATATTATAAATCCGGCAGTCTCTCTGTCCCTATGTCTGTTTGTTACCTCTTCGTGGTTCAACCGCTGAATCGATTTTGACGGAGTTTGGCAAGGAGGTAGCCTGCATCCTGGAGACGGACATAGAATACTTTTTATCCCGAAAAATATTTACTACGCTGTCACTTTGTTAAGTTCGTTAATTGCTGTAAAAGCGAGCTTTTTCTATGTATGATATTTTGTGTAGGGTGGTAGGATTCCTATGCAGGAATCCGTCTAGGTAGGTACCACTCCAGGGCCAGTTATTCTGCCGTAAAGCAGTAGTGTGCAAACATTACAGTGTTTCGGTTTGAAGGGGACTGTGAGCTAGCGTAATCACTGGACATATGAGACTTAAGAACTGATGTCTCATAGTGACATTGTGGTGTCACACTGTTCTAGGTGACACAGCATTTGTTATGGGCAGACGTTGCACTTACCATCAGGTGAACGTTTTGCTCGTTCCGTCTCCTTACATCTTTGACCGTAGCGCTGTTGACCATCAGACAGCTTTTGATCAAACATCGGCCTAATCTAGAAATTCTATATCCATTAAGAGAATCCATTACACTATCGCATATTATTGCGTTATCTGTGTCACCACAAACATCGTGAGGAAACTTGAGGAATACAAATAGTTCGAGGTCCTCATAAGTCCCGCAGACCCGGGACTTTTTTGCCATTGCTATTGCCCAGTGAAGCAGCGTGGCGGAATCTCCCTGGCTCTAAAACCCTCTCAAAAATGAGACCTGTGCTCAGCAGTGGGACATTTATAAGCTGTTACTGCACTTTTTTCTCAATTGCCAATAAAGAGAATACAATCCAAGCTTCTTTCGATATGCCTTCCCTGTCAAATAAATCGCATTATGAAATGGTGGTGAAGTGAATAAATAACGTTATGAATCCAAATTTTAATATCTTACATCGAAAAAACATATGAAAATGGCAACAAGGCATATGTGATCATTTTTATCTCTAGGATATTCTCGAATATGTATTATGCGTCGAATTGTTAAGGTTGAGATTTGTCTGCATCGTCGTGTCAATGCTCCACATTTCTTTATAGACGTGAGCTCTACTTTGGACCATTTCCTCCGATGCAGGAAATTACGCTTCAATGGAAGTTTGAACTAACTGCCGGAGCTTGCTGAGCGCCGGCTGCTAGTTTACTGCATTGTTCCGTTAAAAAAAAACAAATGTAGCTAAAACAATGTGCAATATTTTCAACTGTGAATTATTACATAATTTATCGCCGCTAAATCCGGCCGTTTCATCCTGATGTGTAACATATCGTAATAGGAATATGAAAGTGCCCTTACATTCTCGAGCAGTGATGATGATGTTCTTCTAGCCGATTTCGACCACGGCGACAACTTCCGACTACTGTCGAGAGCCATCAACTGCGCAGGAGATATTATAGTGCCACAAGTGTACGCGCAAACACAGAGGCACTCAATCGTCGCAACCTACACGCACCCGATGTAACGTTGATGCGATAAGATCGGAGGTAGGCTAGGGTGCAGGGTCAGAAACACGGGGACAAACACAACACAACCACACCCGAAAACCAACAATTTATGTTTTCGCACAAATGTTGGCTCCGGCTGGGATTCGAACCCAGGACCCGCGGCTTATAAGTCAGGTACTCTGACCACTAGGCCACGCGGTCGTCTCGAGCAGTATTGCATATATAACCACTAAATGGAGCGATGACCTGCCGGTTTTGCGGGAAGTCGGTGGATACTGGTGGCTCAGGACCGTGTTTCGTCGCAATCTATGGAGAAGACCTTTGTTTAGCAGTTGACTATTGCTAGGCTGACATGATGATGATAGTGATTGCATATTTTGTTTTTATATTTACAACACTATTCCAATGTAACTTCTCGCTGTAGCCAGAACATATCGCCAAGATAACATCAGCAATATGTAAAAATTAACCTTTTAAGCAATGCAGCTTTGCGTAATTTGCCGTGGTGAAGGTAGTTAATTTCGGAAATATTTAGGGTTTTTAATTGGATAAAGTGACGAGACAAGCAAGTTCACCTGATGGTAAATGCAATGTCCGCCCGTTACAAATATGGTGTCACCCAGAACATTCCTGTGTGATTGCCACACTGTGTCTTTCAGTCACATATGCCCAGTGATTACAATGGCTCTCAGCGCCCTTCAGACCGAAACACAATAATGTTTGCACACTACAGTTTTACGACAAAATAACCGGCCTGGTGTGGTACCTACCCAGATGGATTCCTGCATAGGAATCCTACCACCAATGTCAAAACTACCAAAATGTAAAAAACTGCAGAATGATTTCTTATAAAACTGCGAAGCACAGCTAGTAAATAATACTCGTATATTGATTATTGATACATCTTATGTAACGATATTGTAATTTTTTATTTTTTTTTATTCGAGAAAGTGATGAAATGAGCAAAACGTTCACCTGATGGTAAGTCCAACGCTTGCCCATAACAAATGCTGTGTCACCCAGAAAATTTCTGTGTGACAAAACGCTGTGCTCATCACCCTGAGACATAAGTTCTGAAGTCTCATATCACAGTGCCCTTCAAACCGAAACACGGTAATGTTTGCATACTACTGCTTCACGATAGAATAACTGACCCTGGGGTGGTACCTACCTAGACGGATTCCTGTATAGGAATCCTACCACCAGTAAACTATGCATAAATTATCACGTTTCGGTCTGAAGCGCACTGGAAATTAGTGGAATATGAGGCTTATGGACACAGTGTGGTGCCGCACAGACATGTTCTGGGTGACACAGCATTTGTTATGGGCACTCGACTCGTCACTTAATCCTTTAAAAAAAATATTCGCGGGAGAATCCCATGAAGCTTAAACATCACTCCGTGGTGGCAGTTCTGTTACCTAATAGTGGTAACTATGGCAATAAAAATATCCCTCGCATAAATGGAAGATCCTACAGGTGGAGTACAACATACTATAGCAGAAATTTAATGAAAGTTGCAATCCGGTGTCATTTAATATTCCCTTTGCAGCGATAACAGCTTCCTTTTAAATTTGTAAATTTTCTATCTAAAAGGCAGTTTGCTTGTTTTACTTTATTTCTAATGGATCTGGAACTGAAATGAAACGCTTATCTTATTGTTATGTAGTAGTTTGGCAAAGCAAAATGAAATTAACAGGGGATGTTTACGTTTAGTTATCTTGTAAATGTAATGTTTGAAATTGTCCTTATTTATATTTTTTTTTTTTTGATAACAATCTTTAAAATGATGTTTCGACACCTAAGTTGAAATATACAGATCGCCAATACAGTATTTTTTTATATTTAAGGGTTTATAGGTTTGTATTATCTAAAAAATGCTAAAGTGGCGACGTGGTTCGTCACCCATCGCCTCTCGTTTCAAGGGAGACGAAAGGTGGGTTGCAGATGTCTCTGCCTAACTTAATGAGAAAGAGACATGACTGTATGTGTGTATAACTAAAGTTGTTTTGTAAAACACCAGTGAAATGGAGTTAATAATAATAACAATCAATATCAAACGATGCACTTACCATCAGGTGATCGTTTTGCTCGTCTCGTCACTTTATCATGCAATAAAATATGTTAAAAACTTACTTAAAGGACACAACTCTCTCATGGCTCAGTTGTCTCTTTAGCTACAGTAAAAGAAAGCCTCTGTCTGCGTCTGTCTATCACAACTGTAATTTTTTTTATATATGTGAACGTGACGAAACGAGCAAAACATTTACCTGATGGGAAGTGCAACGTCTGCCCATAACAAATGCTGTGTTACCCATAACATTTCTGTGTGACACACTGTGCCCGTCACCCTGAGACATCAGTTCTTAATTCTCATATGCCCAGTGATTACGCTAGCTCTCAGTGCCATTCAAACCGAAACACAGTAATGTTTGAACACTACTGCTTCACGGCAGAACAGCTGGCCCTGGTTACATACCTAGATGTGAGGTTTTAAAAGATTTCAAGGAACAGTTTAATAAATCTTGGTGAGAATACACTGTGCTAGAGACACTACACTGTGCCCGTCAATCTGAAACATCAGTTCTTAAGTCTCATACGCCCAGTGATTACGCTAGCTCGGCTCGGCCGGGTGGTACTTACCTAGACGGATTTCTCTTATTTCCTAAAGGAACTTAAAATTCTGAATTAATAAAACGGTACTAATTATTACTTTAAGATTAATTTTGTTTTACAAAATTACTGCATAACGTTAAGATAATAAAGTTTCGTTTCAGTTGTAGATCCTTTCAAACTTTCGCTAAGCGTTACGAATAAACTTGTAGACGGAAATTTTACAAAATTTTAAAAGAAAGCTGTATTCGCTGCAAAGGGAATTTTGAATGTTACTGGCTTATAACTTTCTAAAGTAAAAGATACTGTATAGAGAAAGCTGCGCGATAAACGCGTGGCGTAATGGTCTACGACTACTGCGCCACGGAGTCTGACTTCGAATCCTAGACGGGGCCAACTTTAGTTCAAATACAAAATCTGTTTATTTTCGGGTCTGTTTGTGATGTGATTGTCATCGTGTTTTTTTTTTATTCGATAAAGTGATGAAACTAGCAAAACATTCACCTGATAGTAAGTGCAACGTCTGCCCATAACAAATGCTGCGTCACCCAGAAAACCTCTGTGTGACTCCGCGCCCATCACCCTGTTACATATACATAAGTTCTCAAGTCTCATATGCCCAATGATTACGCTACCTCTCAGTGCTATTCAAACCGAAACACAGTAATGTTTGCACACACTGCTTCACGGCAGAATAACTGGCCTTGGGATGGTACCTACCTAGACAGTTTACTGCATAGGAATCCTACCACCAGAGATATTTTATCACTGGCTCCGCTACCTTGTCGTTTATATTATCTGTACTAATATTAAAAGCGAAATTAATTCTCTCTGTCCCTTTGTCTGTTGTTACTTTTTCACGATTCAACTGCTGAACCTATCTTGACGATATTTGGCACGGAGACAGCTTGCATCCTGGAGACGGACAAAGGACTTTTTATCCCGGAAAATCAAACATTTCCTACGTTATATGTATTTAAAAAACCTATTTTCACGCGAAAGAAGTCGCGGTCAGCTGTACTGTGTGTTACAGTATTTTATCAATTTTAACAAAATTATGCATACATACATACATAAGATCACTGTATCCCATAAGGGGTAGTCAGAGACTGGGCACTCACTGCAAAAACAGGTGACACAATCCACGTTTCACCAAAACAATATAATGCACTTGGTGTGATAGGTGGTGAGCCCATCGCCACCATGCGCTGTTGGGTGCACAGTGCAGTTTTATTCCTTACTCGCCTTTTACGAGATCCATTGGATGAGATGGAGTGGTAGTATTCTCTTAACGAGCCGCCACCACACGGCTTAATTATGCACACTATGATTTTAAAATTTTTGCAATTTATGAATGTAAAATCGCTCCCATCGTGGGTTTATAAATTGCAAAAATTACACGCGCACAAACGCACTCCACCTGTAGACTATAAATATATTTATCTCGTTCGGGAATCGAACCCGCGACCCACTGCGCAGGAGCCAATCGCTTAGTCACTTCTTAAACTTATTTTTTATTTGTCCTCAAACCTCCCTCTCCGCTTCATCGTGTGTAGACGTAGTAGGGTTCCTCAGAAATGCAGGTCTCCTCACGATGTTTTCCTTCGAATCTGGGCAAGTAGCAAAGCAGCACTTAAAATTGCAGAACAAATTTAGATCGGCCGGCACCGGAGATGAAATTTAGGTCACTCGCGTACTATGACATTTAAGACGAGCGCCCGGCCACGACTCCTAAATTATATTATTGAAGTTATTAAGTCAATTTTGTTTTTTCAGGTAAATAACACCTCAACTCTACGCCTAACGTCAGGTAATTTTAAAAAAACGTTACCCCACACGGTTACTTGGGGCAGGCAGAGACCACATCTTTCCACTTGCTGCGATCCTGACACACATATTTTGCTTCTTTTACTTTCATTAGCGTTTTCATACAAACTCGTCCTTGTACCTTGTACATCTTGTGACCTTTTGTACATCATCACAGGTACACTGTTACATAAAAAAAAAATTAGTTTAGATCAGTTTTGCCGAGTGAAGATAGCATATGATTTTTTTTTATTGGAGATAGGGACAAGACGATCAAAACGTTCACCTGATGGTAAGTGCAACGTCCGCTGTAATCCGCGAGGCTCAGACAATGTCTTTCTTAAAAAAACAAATTAAAGAGCACTATCTTTCCATACTACCACAATAATTAATTATTGTAAGAATGTTTTTGTATATGTAGGCATGTTTGCGTGTGGTAGGCATGTTTATATGTAAGTAAATGTACATGAATATATATATATTTATACATAGTTTTTTTATTATTATTTATAAATAAATATGTTTATGTATATGTATGCATGAATGTACGTGTCATGTCATGTAATTTTGCTCAGTGCACACTAAGTCTTCATCTCTTTTAAACCGTCCAGTGTCAGGCCAGCTGGAAGAAATTTGTAAATGAAATAAGCTGTGCCTTTGTACTAAACTTATTCATACTTTTTCTTTGTAATCATTGTTTGTGTGTACATAAATTATTAAATAAATAAATAAAAAATTGTTAATGGAAATATAAGTGCTGATTTACCACGTGCTCCACGATGAAGGAAAACACTCTGAAATTTTGAGGACAGGTGAAGTTGCACTGGACTAGCGTGGCTGTCACTTCCTAGCTCCTAAACTAACCTAAAAATAAATTAGGCCCGTGCCCGGCAGTGGGATATGGCGAGAGTGTTACGTTTTACTTTACACCTTCATACATTAATATTTTCAGGAATAGGTAATAGCAAAATCTTCAGAAAATGTTAATAGGTCTGTTCGAAGACGTCGATTCAAGATTAATTTGTACAATCACTCATCTTTAATCGAATTCCATGTAAATCACAAGAAGCGCTTGAGGAATATATTATCTAAAAGCGTTTATCGGATTTCTTAAAGAGGAATCAAATATTTGCGCCTCTCTACTTCATTTTAAAGACATTTCTGTCTTTAATTTTCTTTTTTTTTTTTTTTTTTTATTCGGTAATGACAAACGTCTGCGTGGGCCGTAGGTGATAACTACTTGTGGCGGGATTCCTTTGCAGGACTCCGTCTCGGTAGTACAACCGCAGTGCTAATTATTCTGCCGTCTATAATAATACTTTTATTTTCTTTTTAATGGGATATTACTGTGGTGGTCGATACAGTTAGGGTCTCCTAAATCAGTCGTCATAATAGCATGCAAATATATTTGCAAAGCCACTTCAAATATGTCAAACATAAAAACATACATACATTCAGATGTTTCCTATACAAGGGGTAGACCACCCACGTAGGCCACTTTTCGTACGCGCTAGAAGTCCGCCATTTTGGTGAGAGTCAAAAAATTTTTACTCCCTACTTCGTATACTGGATACGAGCAGGACAGTGACAGAATTGCATATTATGGTGTTATTCTATCCGCACAATACCTCAGTCGACTCTTACGCCACCTCGGTAGAAAAGAGGTAGGTGCTATTCTACTCTGCCGGACACCTATTGGCTTGAAACTAAAATGCTGGACAACTATGGGCCTAAAAAACAAAATTAAATTATACAATATTATTTGAAAAAATGTCAACGTATGTCAATTTTAAGATATACAAAGGTCTTATGAGTGTTTCTGTTTGAAGGGCACAAAGCTAGTGTAATTACAGGGCATATGATAGGTTATTTTTTTTTATTAAACTAAGTGACGAAGTGAGCAAAACGAGTCACCCTGAGACATAACTTCTTAAGTCTCATATGTCCAGTGATTAACTAGCTCACAGTGCCCTTCAAATCGAAACAGTAATGTTTAGACACTACTACTTCACGGCAGAATAACTGGACCTGGGGTGGTACCTACCTAGACGGATTCCTGCAAAGGAATTCTACTACCAGTGATCCGTAGTGAGGGTTCCGGCAGAGTAGGTGCTATACCTACCTCTTTCCTATTATATACATTATTATATTCTTCATTTCAATTCAATACATCGCTATTGCCAAATCTCAGCGTTCCCCATAGATTTCTACAAAGCGCAATTCGGAGCTACCAGCATCCATTGCCTAAGAATACGTAAAGTTTCAAAATTAACTAATATTTTAAACAAAGAATGCGGAAAATTCACACAACTAAAGCCAAAGCATTTCAGACAGTTTCACGCCGTCTCTAATTTAGTTCTCTAATGAATAAATCGTCTGTCCTCACATAGCGGCCGGCAAGCTGGGCCACTTTGCAGACGTAGCGCATAAATCATACTCGTATCATACTTGGCTTGTTTTCTTTTTTATAATTATAATTATTTCTTATATTTACGCGAACACTACACATTTAAATAAATTAATTTTACGGACTTTATCGCGTTTAATTTACTATTTATAACCCGACGTTTCATGTGCTTTACAGCACCCATGGTCACGGAGGGGACTGAGGTGACAGATGCCCTGATGTCATAGTTAACCCGGAGTACCTTCAGCTTTTAATTATTATTTTTGGTCTGATCTACGCAGAAAGAGCTAACTGTGTCTTGAAGTATTGCAGTGGTATGCTTGGTATTTGATTTAATTTTGTTAATTATGGGATCCCAAGCTGGTGGTAATACCCAACCATCTTCACTATTAAAATTAGGATGTTTTTTAATTTCTATAGCCTCTCGAATCATCCTTGTTAGGAATCGGTGTTCTTTTGCGAGGATTTGTGGTTTATCAATTCTGATGTAATGGTTGAGATAATGCAGAACATGGTCACAGACTGCAGACTTCCTGGAGCGACGATGCTTGACATTCATTTAAATAATTATAATTCAAACATTCATTTAAATAATTATAATGATTGCATATTTCTGTTGTATCCGTCTGGTTGATTTCGAATACAGTAACAGCTAGGCTAGATAATGTATTGTCGATACGATTAATGCCCGGTTCCTATATTCAACGGACAGTTATTGGTGACGATTATTATTTACTTTGATACGAGTAACGAGGCATAACGCAGCGCTTCAAAACTATTTCAAGTAATCTTTGAGCTACTGACATGCGTTAGTTATATGAACGGTTCTGACTTACTATTCGTAGCTTATTTAAAGGATCGTTATAAGAAAATCTCGTTTTGTAAATATAGAAACCGGGCGTTAGTAGATCACGGTTTAGTCGATGGACTAAAGGGGCAGGAGCGGGTTTTGCGGTAATTTATGAAGGATGACCTATGTTGGGCAATAGACTTGTGATGGACCGAAATGATGATGCTGAATGTAGTATCGTTAATGTTAATTTAACGCAGTCACAGACATGCTCCTTGACAGACAGTCTAAGAGAAAATTCAGATGCAAACACGAAAGAATAATCATAAAACATACAAACTCGGTTACCGTTGGGCAAAAATTATAGTTTAAAAAAACTAAAATAATACGCTTTTATAGAAAATCCAACTAAATTACTCAATAGATGGCGCTAATATATTACCCGTTATAGAGGCCATCGTCTTAAATTAGTTTTTAACAAAATAAATAATAGTTTAACTAAATTACTCAATAGATGGCGCTAATATATTACCTGTTATAGAGGCCATCGTCTTAAATGAGTTTGTAACAAAATAAAACTATTAATTAAATTTTTTTAGTTTTTTAGTTGTTAGAATTATTGCATTATCATCGGTCTTTGACAGGTGTGCAAAATTTGAATTAAATCTGATCGTTCAAAGAAGGAGAAAATCGAGCCCTAAGGAGTTGGTTACAAACAAACATACAAGTGAAGCCATTATAAAGCGTGTACAAAAGGTTCTCGAGTGGCAACCTCGTACCGGCAAACGTAGTGTAGGTTGCCCTTCCACTAGATGGAGCGACGACCTGCATGGTTTTGAGGGAAGTCTATAGATGCAGGTGGCTCTGGACCGTGTCTTGTGGCAATCTATGGGGTAGGCCTACGTTCAACAGTGGACTGAAATAGTCTGAAATGATGATGCAAACTCTAATTAGTAAATTTGCATCATTACTTTATATTAGTATCTCTTAATACAGACTGTTTTGTATCTCCCATTTGGAGGGATTGTAGTAAGTCGATCGATAAAGGTGGGAGCATTATTTTTGATAGACACAGAAGGAGGAGTGATGGGCTTAAATGATTTTTTTTTATTGTATAAAGTGACGAAACGAGCAACTCACCTGATGGTAAGTGCAAAGTCGGCCCACAACAAATGCTGTGTACACCGTACTGCGCCCTGAGACATCAGTCCTTAAGTCTGAAATGCCCAGTGATTACGCTAGCTCACAGTGCCCTTCAAACCGAAACACAGTAATGCTTGCACACTACTGCTTCACGCCAGAATAACTGGCCCTGTGGTGGTACCTACCTAGACGGATTCTCTTGATATTTTCCTTATTTTCGTTTAGACACGGTCTATTTTATAATAGTGATAGGATTCATATGCAGGAATCCGTCTAGGTAGATACTGCTGCGTGCCAGTTATTCTGCCGTGAAACAGTAGTGTGCAAACATTATTGTGTTTAGCTAAAGGGCACTGAGAGTTAGTGTAATTACTGAGAATTAAGAATTAACGTCTCAGGATAATGGGCACAGAAATATCCTGGGTGATACAGCATTTGTTATGGGCAGACGTTGCACTTACCGTTAGGTGAACGTTTTCCTCGTCTCGTCATTCTGTCCTGTAAAAAAACGCAATAGCCACTTCTCCATTTGTGGATTGTTTAACGGCTGCGAGTGTTGATATGTATTTATTTCTCAGAAACAGTAGCAATGTGTTTGGCATGGGGCATTCACTAATTCTAACATATGTATATTGCCGATGCTCATGCGATCGACTTCGAAAGGCGACGTCGATTCGAAATACGTCATCCCCAAGCATCAACATTGATCTATTTTGTGAGCGTTCAAATCTTAAGAAGACATTTCATAAAAATAAACGCTATTGAAAAAAATAAAAAACTGACGGAGATTATCATATCATAAATTTCTAATTTGAATTGAGAAATACTTCAAGACTTCAAATAACTGTAGGGCAAAAAGGGACGATGACAAATATTTTGGATGTCGCCATTTTCTAGGTGAAAGATATTGAATCAGCAATTTCCCTTTGAATCAATAGTCCCGGACAGATGAGCCGATTTCCACTCATTTTCATCCGTCGAGCCTAAGCGCCTTTATGGATGACCCCTTTTTAATAAAAGTCCTCCCCGTAATCTAAAAGGACGTCATATTTTGTCCCTGTAGTATTATTAGTTTTCAAAATTAATCAGTAAGCTTTGGTAATGTTTTCCTTTATATAATACTAGCTGACCCGCCACAGCTTCGTAAGGAAGATAATGTTAACGTCTGTGTAGAGAAAACCAGCACCTGCTCGTTTATATTTATATTTTATCTATTATATTAGTATTATAATTGTCTAATAGGCGTTAAAGTTATGCAAAACACTGGCATCTCTAAAGCAGGCTCCGCCTAGTTTAAAAGTCGGAGGTCCTACATCTATTAGGATTACAAATTATTAGACAATATGTAAAAAAACGACTTGAGAGAATCTACCATCCCGACTGATCCAAAAATAAAACCAGAAGATGGGCAACAAGCAGCATCCTACTGGAATATTTGAATAAATAAACTACGCCTGCCAAGCGTGGCAACTATGGCAAATTCCAAAAAAAGATAAAAAAATATTCATTAATGAGTATTAAATAAAAATTAATACTGAAAATCAAATATAATAAAATAAATAAATAAAACACTTAACACTAAAATAAATAAAACACACTAAAATAGTCACTTTAAAAAATAGAATTCAAATAAAAAATAGAATCAACTCGTGGGCCAGGTCCAGATATTGTGTTTTCCTATGGGTTTTTCGGCTTTAACGAGATTGTCGTCGTATGGAACTATATGACTAAACCTAAGCCTAGGTGACCGGTTTCTGCGGATCGTCTTCAGGTCTAGGAGGGGAGACTGAAAGAATACATTTCTATCTAAAAAATCTTTCAGTCTCCCCTCATTCCTACTCAGCATCCTACCAAAGGTCTCTATTAGGTAAGTTAGAATAAAACAAAAATCCATTTCAACCTACAGTCGATCTCTTAACTATAGTTACGTACATAGTGCGTCAAGCTATCGCGATGTTGGAACAGTTTCTACGTCGAGAGGCACTCGGCTCCGAGTTATGCTTTCAGGCCGGGGGCGTGCAGCGGTGCATTTCGAGAAGGTTGTTCGAAATTTTTTTTACTTCCTTTTTTTATGCATTATTTGAACGTATCTTTTATTTGCGAGACGAGATAATCTGTGGTCAAAAGCGTCAATGTACGCTACTACTATGTACTATACTACTAACTACAATGTTAATCTGGCTAGTGATCTGGATATATATATATATGATAAAAATGTATTTTTAACCTTAAAAAAATTATGTTTCGGCTTTATCTTATTTCACGGTTAAAAGTTATTTAATACATACAGTTATTCTGATTGACGAAATAATTATGTCAATGTCGGGTCGGTTCGCTCAGTGGCTAAAGTTCGATTCCTACACGGAATGAATATTTGTAGCCTACAGACAGTGGGGTAACTGGTGGTATGCAGGAATTCGTCTAGGTAGGTACCAACCCAGGGCCAATTATTCTGCCGTGAAGCAGTGGTGTGCAAACATTACTGTGTTTCGGTTTGAAGGGCACTGTGAGCTAGCGTAATCACTGGGCATATGAGACTTAAGAACTTATGTCTCAGGGTGATGGGCACAGTGTGGTGTCACACAGAAATGTTCTGGGCGACACAGCATTTGTTATGGGCAGATGTTGCACTTACCATCAGGTGAACGTTTTGCTCGATTCATCACTTTATCCAATAAAAAAAAATTGTAGTGCAAGACAATGTTTTTTACTAAATTAAATCGAAGAAGAAAATATTAACGAAAAACTATGTTTGGCTTGAACTGTACTGGCTTGAACCGTACTTTGAAACATGTATTCAAAAGTGTTGTTTTTTTGTTACAAATGTACCGGCAAGCTGCCGTAATCCACTGCCGTAAATACTAAAAGATATCAAACAAAAATATAATTAACTGGCTGTGCACCGCGGTTTCACCCGCCATTTAATTTAAAAGAAATCTCTCTTAGGATCGAAGCATGATTTTAAGTAGCCTATAATCTATTGAATAACAATTGGGCTATCGAATGCAAAATAAATTTTCAAATCCGACTGTTAGTTCCAGGAATTAGAACGTTCAAACAAAATGACAAACAAACTCTTCAGCTTTATTATTTACTGGTGGTAGAATTCCTATGCAGGAATCCGTCTAGGTAGGTACCACCCCAGGGCCAGTTATTCTGCCGTGAAGCAGTAGTGTGCAAACGTTACTGTGTTTCGGTTTGAAGGGCACTGAGAGCTAGCGTTATCACTGAGCATATGGGACTAAAGAACTCATGTCTCAGGGGCGCAGTGTGGTGTCACACAGAAAGATTCTGGGTGACACAGCATTTGTTGTGGACGGACATTGCACTTACCAGCAGGTGAACGTTTTGTTCGTTTCGTCACTTTATACAATAAAAAAAAATTAGTACTAGTCATGCTCTAAGGGTCAGGCGTCTAAGGCGTCTAAGGCGTGATGTCATATAGCCTATAGCCTTCCTAGATAAATGGGCTATCCAACACTAAAAGAATTTTTCAATTCGAACCAGTAGTTCCTCAGTTTTTTTTTATAAAGTGACGAAACGAGCAATATGTTCATCTGATGGTGAGTGCAACGTCTACCCATAACAAATGCTGTGCCATCCAGATTACTTCTGTCACCTGTCACCACACTGCGCTCGTCACCCAGAGACATAAGTTCTGAAGTCTCATATGCCCAGTGATTACGCCAGCTCACAGTGCCCTTCGAACCGAAACACAGCAATGTTGCACACTACTGCTTCACGACAGAATAACTGGCACTGGCACACTTCTGCTTTATAATATCAGTATAGATAGATTAGAATTACCTTATCAAATAACCAACTAAAACTTCAACGCAGCAGCTCCAAAAAGCTTATGAAACATTAAGATTCATGATTTTCTCGTAGATCCCATCATCAGAACTTAACCGAATTATATATGACCACACTTATAATAATCCCCTTTCCAATATTTTGTTGTATTAAAATCGGTTCATAAACAAAGAAGTTATGCCCGAACAAACATAAAACAACGAAAAGATATACACAGACCAATTGAGAACCTCCTCCTTTTTTGAAGTCGGCTAAAAAGAAAATTTAACAACGAATTTGTCACATCGGCTAGGTAATCAATAACCGTTAATGTAATATACGTAATTAACCGTTATGGATTGTCCGCCGTCGATATATCTTTATAAGGCAGGGAACCGGAAAATACATTTTGTGCGGAGCTAATTGACTTTACCTTTTTGAAAATATAATATACGAGTATAAAGATATTCTACCGGTAGTATGATATATACCGTCGGCAGCTTAAGAGAATCTACCACCCCTACTCATCCCTTGGGTGTCGTAAAAGTGCGGTAGCCAACCCGCCGGCCGAGCGTGGCAACTATGGCAAAATCCCCCAAAAATGAAAGCAACAAACTTTTGTGGCAATCTATTGGGGAGGCCTGTGTTCAGCAGTGGACTAGTAACAGGCTGAAATGATGTTTATGAATCAAGTGATTATATAAACTCAATATACTTTGTACATACTAACAATTGTAAATGATATTATCTTGACTACATTTTCACATAACTTATTAATTATTTTCATTTAACGAAACGACATTAGGACCAACGATGTCTTTTTGCACAAATGTGGACTCAGGCTGTGGTTTAAACCAAGGTCCCGCAGCGTAGAAGTTAACGCAAGTGGTACGCTAGCCACTAAGCCACGCGGTCGTGAATAGAGTCTCAATTATTAGACCCGTGTATTCTTCACAAGCTATGTGGTTTATGTTGCATTTTCATAAATAAATTATTTAATGCAGGGCTACAGCGTGATCTAATGGTCAAGTACCTGTCTTCGGACGAAAATCGGCCAGGAGGACTTGCAAATTCCATTTTTTTTGGGACGAAAGTGAACTGACAAATCGTTCACCTGCTGGTATTCACCATTTGCATTTGCAACGTCCGCCCATAACAGATGCTGTGTCACCCAGAACACCTTTGTGCACAATACCACGTGTATCACCCTGGGACATCAATTCTTAAACCCAGTAATAACACTAGCTATCAGTGCCATTTACCGAAACACAGTAATATTTGCATACTACTGCTTGATGGCAGATTGATTGGCAGTGCAGATACATACATACACAGAATCACCCCTTTTTCTCATATTAGGGGTAGGCAGAGGCCACACACGTAACCCACTTATCGCCCCTGTGGAAAACGAAACGCGACGGGTGGCGAGCCACGTCGCCGTACATTTTGGTACGAGCCAAAAAGAATGCCGCAGTGATACCCACCTTAATATATTCTCGGCGTCGGACTTTCCATGCGTATTATGAAGTTGACATCTTGAGACTTACGCTCTGACCTCACTCTCACTCACCGTTTTTTTTTATAGTATAAAGTGACGAAACGAGCAAAACGTTCACGTGGTGGTAAGTGCAACGTCCGCCCACAACAAATGCTGTGTCACCCAGAATATTTCTGTGTGACACCACACTACGCCCGTCACCCTGAGACATCAGTTCTTAAGTCTCAAATGCCCAGTGATTACGCTAGCTCACAGTGCCCTACAGACCGAAACACAGTAATGTTTGCACACTACTGCTTCACGGCATAGAATAACTGGCCCTGGGGTGGTACCTACCTAGACGGATTCCTGCATAGGAATCCTAAGACCTAACCACCGCTTAACATCAGATAGAGTTGTGTTCAAACGTTGTCTTATGTGCTATTTATATAATTTGGTGTGTCTGCTAGTGATAGATATAGTCGATAGGTGTCCGGCAGAGGAGAATAGCATCTACCCCTTTCCTACCGAGGTGTCGTAAGAGGCGACTTACGTATTGTACAGGACAGCTGTTATTTGTGCAGAATGACACCATAATATGCAATGCTGTCTCTATACTGCTCATGGGAACGCAATGGGGAGTAGAATTTTTGACGCGTGCCAAAATGGCAGCGACGGGGTTCGCGAGCGGGGTTGCGAGACGCGACACCCGTCACGTCTCGTTTCCTCTGCCTAACCCTTATATGAGAAAAATACGTGTCATGTATGTATGTGTCTATGACAGTAGTCCTGTAACTATTAAACGATATGACCGATTGAGGTCATCATTCACACATTGAACTCGTAATTTTTTTAATTGATACGATAGTTCCTAACTATGCTAGGATCCCATAGGAGGCGTGACACGTTTAACATAAAGGGACCCGATAGTTGACGGTCGACTCCGTCACTCCGTTTAATGGATCATTAATCAACGTTTATTACATAAAATACCTAAGTTTCATCATCATCATCCCCTACAGATTGCCTAAAACAATATGATACGGCAATCTAAAGTTTCATATTTAAACTGTAATTTAGAAATCAAAAACACCGCGTCAACTATCGGAAACCGAACAACGTCTGTCGGACATCTACGTAGAATTTTTCATATCAGCCCAGAGTCGACAACACTGCAATTGTGACGGATACATCCGTATAAGTTTGTTGCGATGTTGGAGCTGTTCGCACGTCGAGTGGCACTCGGCTCCGTGTAACGCTTTCAGGCCGGGAGCGATCGAACGATGCATTTCGAGTGTTCGACAGGTAGAGCTGCGTTTTTTTTTTCCTACTCTCTTTGCACAGACAGTATATGCACTCTCTTCGCGCCTACGATTTCGAGTGGGGTCAGTTTTTGATTATTAATTATAAATCAATACATTTAGCGCCATGGTGATGGTAACGTAACCTGGCCGATTTCGAGCAAACATTACGCATAAAATCCAACAAATATTGCGGTGGCAGGCAGAGTAGAATAGACCTACCTCTAACCTACTTAGGTGCCGTAAGTGGCGTTTAAGGTATTACGGACAGCCTTTATTCGTCCAGAATAACACCACAATATGCAATGCTGTCACTATACCGCTCGTATGAATGCAATGGTGAGAAAAATTTTTTGACTCGTACCAAAATGGCGGTGACTTGGTTCGCCCACCCGTCACGTCTCCTTTTTGGCGAGGGCAAAAAGTGAGCTACTTGAGGTGGCCTCTACCTCCCTTTATATGATAAAAAAGCGTGACTGTGTGTCTAATAATAATAATAATATTTGTGTGCATAATTTTGTCCCTTATGGACCTAATGCAGTCAGTAAGAGTACCGCTAAGTTGGTTTAAGCGGTTTTTTCAAACCTATAAGTATAACATAAAGAATGATATAATTGACCGAAAAAAGAAATCCCGCTGGGTTTCTTACTGGTTCTTCCCAGGACAGAGGCATTTTTTGCGAACCAGTGTAGTTTGAAAAAGAAAAAAAAATGACTTTCAATAAATATTACGTAAATAATCCATTTTGAATAAAAATTTATTATATTCTATTGATGTTGCTATACGATAATGAACGTGTAAACAATGATGAAGCGATCAATAATATAGTATCATGTTCCATCGATATATCTTCATACAGTACATCCTGAAATGCATTTTTTGAGGATGTAATTTCCACCTTATCAACTACATTTACGGCGCTGTCATGCCGTGGAAAATGTAAATACATTTTTCATTTTATACTCAGCTAATATACTTTTCATCCGACTGAAACTGAAAATGTAGATTTCATGTAAATACAACTTAAGGTCCGTTAAAGTATATATATATAGTCATATAAAAAATTAATTCAAATTATTCACTTTTATACTATTACTTTTATGTGACGTTTTCGTGAGTCTGCGATTCAAAGTGCATTGTGGATTGTAGTTTCCATTCTAATTCATAGATAAAGAATTATAAATATTCCCTTAATTGCCGTGTGTTGGTGTCTGCCACCCTTTTTTTATTTGCATTTTTTTTTGATTTGATAAAGTGATGAAACGAGCAAACGTTCACCTGATGGTAAGTGCAACGTCTGCCAATTACAAATGCTGTGTCACCCAGAAAATTTCTGTGTGACACCACACTGTGTACATCACCCTGAGACATAAGTTCTTACGAGTAAGTGTCATATGCCCAGTGATTACGCTAGCTCACAGTGCCCTTCAAACCGAAACACAGTAATGCTTGCACATTACTGCTTCACGGCGGAATAACTGACCCTGGGGTGGTACCTACCTAGACGGATTCCTGCATGCATGAGGAAATGCCTAAAGAATATCCGCCCCCGCGGGATCTCCGTACGGAACGCAACCGACGCAACCCACCATTCTCTACTACTATCACAATGGCCACTTCGAGTCTGAAGGGCTCTGTGAGCTAGTGTAATGCCTGAGCATATAAGACTTAACAACGATGTCTCTGGGTGACGGGCGCAGTTCAGTGCCACACAGAAATGTCCTGGATGACACAGCATTTGGGTAGACGTTGCACTTAGCATCGCGTGAACGTTCTCATCTCTTCACTTTATCCAATAAAATAAATCCGTGCGGTGAACGACCTTATTCTTTCCTGTTGGTTCGGTTGGTGCAGTTACTGAGCGAAGAGCTTCTGCGCTATGGGTTGCAGAATCGATTATCGCACTGAACAAATATTTGTATGGCCTGCAAATAGTTGTACTGGTGGTAGGATTCCTATGCAGGAGTCCATCTAGGTAGGTACCACCCCAGGGCCAGTTATTCTGCCGTGAAGCAGTACATTATTGTTTCGGTTTGAATGGCACTTAGAGCTAGTGTAATCACTATGATATCACTACACATAAATGAGACTTAAAAACTGATGTCTCAGAGTGACGGGCGAAGTGTAGTCACACAGAAATTTTCTCGATGAAACAGTATTCGTTATGGGAGGTACCACCCTAGGGCCAGTTATTCTACCGTGAAGCAGTACATTATTGTTTCGGTTTGAATGGCACTTAGAGCTAGTGTAATCACTATGATATCACTACACATAAATGAGACTTAAAAACTGATGTCTCAGAGTGACGGGCGAAGTGTAGTCACACAGAAATTTTCTCGATGAAACAGTATTCGTTATGGGAGGTACCACCCTAGGACCAGTTATTCTACCGTGAAGCAGTAGTATGCAAACATTACTGTGTTTCGGTTTGAAGGGCACTGTGAGCTAGCGTAATCACTGCGCATATGAGACTTAAGAACCTATGTCTCAGGGTGATGGGCAAATTGTAGTACACAGAATTTTTCTGGGTGGCACAGCATTTGTTATGGGCAGACGTTGCACTTACCACCAGGTGAACATTTTGCTCGTTTCATCACTTTATGCAAACAAAAAACGTTGCACTTACTATTAGATGAATGTTTTGCTCGTTTCGTAACTAAATCCAATAAAAAATTACTTTAGAAACATTAAAAAACAACTATTTAAAAATTAAGCAGTTCCGTAATCGTTCGAAATCTTGGCACGTTCAAGAGCCTTTCATGAGACCGGATATTGCTTTCTAGGCTATTAGTTTCTGTTGGATGATTGTCCAAAGTCTGCAATTTGATTCCACTTTAGAGACATTTCTTTTATCTTTCATTGGCGTAATTTCATTGTCAAATAACTTTTTATCGTTTCGAAATTCGGCATCGACATTTGATCATTTCTACTACTACTACTACTACTACTACTACTACTAATCGAATAGAAAGAACGTATCGATAAAACGATGAGATAATTTAAGCTCACATTTATTAAATCACGAAGGCCCGCCCCTTCACGAATTTCTTAAAAATACAAACAGAAAAAGCTACCACGAAATTTGGACAAAAACTTAATATACATAAAACATACAAAAATGTGATATACATAAAACAATAAAGTGAATATCTATATACACTACATATAACTAAATGTTGGTGTATTTTATATCAAAAAAAAAATAGAAAATACTTCAACACTTAGTTATATTTATAATCGACATCTGTAGTCGTAAAATTTCTATTATATCTGCACTTATTCCCGGCCTTTTCTTTCGAACTGTAGTCGCCCCGACTACGTCATACCGCACCGTGCAGTTTTACAACATGTGTCACTGAGCTACAACGGCATCATATTTTTCACTTTTCAATAACTTCTTGTAATATTAATGTTTCATGTTATAAGTTAGGAAGGGGCCATATTAGAAACATGGCCCCTTCCTAACTTATAAACTAAAGAGAATAGCTTAGAGAACAAATTAAATATGAGGCAGATATGGTTTCATTTATAAAAAAAGACTGGTGTAAATAATTAAACTAAATTTTAATAGACCCTAATTTGTAATTGGCATTAAGAGTTCAAAAGTGTATATAAATTATAGAACCACACTTATAAACTACAATAGTTCAACCAAAATATTACCTAATCAAAAAAAATATTGATCTATTTTGTTACCATTAACATAAAAATTGCCTGAAGCAAACACATAAATTAAATTTTACTGCATATTTATCTACCCGTGTTCTTTGGTTGAGTAAAGCCAAATATCCATCAACAATTAAAAATACTATGTGCAGTATCTAAAAATTTAATCAAAATGCTTCACCAGCTCCATTTGAGATTCTACATGGATCAATCATCAGAACTAACAAATTTATGGGGCACTCTACCAATCCCCTTTCTAAAAACCTTCAAAACAAAGAGTCACCGGAGACCGGAACCTCTCTTTTTGAGGGTTAAAAGAATCCAGACAGCGATCATCGTGTATCTATAGATTCAAGTAAAAAAAAATTTACGAAGAAGTGGTGCAGGGCCTATAATAAGAACTCAACGGTCGGCTGGCGATAATCGCACTCGTGCGCGAACACCGCTTCAAAGCGGGTTCAGCGATTTTGCTCGCTACCCCGATTTTTTATAGGGGCCAAACGATCTACCATGAAATCACCCGCCAGGACTCTGCAATATCAGAGAAATAGCATATGTGCCGACATTTGAGACAAGAATAGGCTGTTTTGAAGTCCGTGTGTACAACAGGGCGGAGAATATGGGCTGGCGTCGCAGAAATTCGTGAAAATGTGATTTAACCTCAAGGTTTGGAATTTGATCCTTTAACAATTTGATACCCTAACACGAAGACTCGCAGTCAAAGGACCGCTCTAATAAACCCGCGGCTTAACGTCAAATAAAACTATCTAACCCAAACTATTTGATGAATTAGGATTTTATCGCGTTTTTTTTTTTTTAACGACGTTTCAATGCACCATGTCCGGGGGACTGAGGTGACGAATCCGATCCTAGTAACCTGGTAACTTCAGCTTTAAGAATCTTTGGTCCGATTCTACGCAGAAAGGCTATGTGTTGAAGTCTGCTGGTATGCGGTTTTGATTATTTTATTTATTTTGATCCCAAGCTAATAAACCCACCTCTCTCTATTGAAATTAGGATGCTTTGATTTCATGGCTAGGATCATCCTGGGTAGGAATCGGGTCTTTGCAGATCTGCGGTTTATCTATCTGAGTATGTGAGATGTCCAAAATGGTCGCAGACTGCAGACTTCCTAGAACGACGATGCTTCACGTCAGCTATGTGTTCTTTTACGCGGGTTTTTATCGGTCTTTTTGTTTAGCTTATGTAAGAGAGACCACATTTACAATCTAGCTTTTATACTGCTGCATCTTGTAGAGGGATGTTACACTTGACAGATAGTAAAAACTGACTTATCTTCTTCGGCGACTTGAAGAATGTTTTTATGGAAGCCCGCTTCAAGATATAGCCAATCTTGTCCGTGACTCCTCTGACATAAGGTAGAACAGCAGGTACACGCTCGACTGTGGTCGGTTTCACTCGGTCACTGCGACGTAGGTGCGGAACCCGAAGCTTGTTGTCGTGCAAAACTTGCTTGACATGCTGAAGCTCGGCGACCAGGTGTTTCCTGTCACAGATTCCTCGTGCTCTCTGAAACAAGGATTTACCCACAGTAGCTAACTGTGATGGATGGTGGCGAGATTCACCGTTTTAATCTGTCTGTCACCTCTGTCCTCCCGTGACCATGGGTGCTGCAAAGCGCTTGAAACGTCGGGTTATAAATAGTAAAAATTAAACGCGATAAAATCCGTAAAATTAGTTTCATTTAAATGTGTAGTGTTCGCGTAAATATAAGAAATCATTACAAAACTGAAACGTAAATGCTTACATGTACGCGGAAGCAAACGTGTAAACAGTAACACATGACATGTATACATGGTTATAGGTATTTGCTTTCTAAAACATTTGATCTATTTACATGCGTAATTAGAATATAAACATTACAATGCCCCACAGTAGGATTTCTCCTGTGTCGTGGGTGCGTTTTACATACACAAATTCCACATGCACAAACACCCAGACCCGGAACAACTGTAGGCCATACAAATATTTGTCCCGTGCGGTAATCGAACCTGCGCCAACCGAGCCGACAATCATAATAATGACAGTATGTATCAATTACATTATACCAAATAAACAATATGATAATAGCTTTGTGCGGATGCAGACAGATATATAGCTACACGGCCGACAATATTATAATTTGCTAAGTAATCTAATGGTTACACAAATTGGTTCCGTCCTAATAGATTGCAATTGATTGATGAACATCGACATCGCTTTGTTTGTCAGCTTCGTCATTGAGCAAGACATCCATACTAATCCATACTAATATTATAAACGCTAATGTAACTCTCTCTGTCCCTCTGTCTGTTTGTTACCTTTTCACGGTTCAACCGCTAATCCGATCTTGACGAAATTTGGCACAGAGATAGCTTGCATCCTGGAAATGTACATAGGATACTTTTAATCCCAGAAAATGAAATAGTTAATTGTATATTGTCGTGATATTTAAAAAAAATATATTCACGCGAACGAAGTCGCGGTCATCAGCTAGTAATAGTTATAATTGCGACAGTAACTCTCTCTGTCCCTCAGTCTGTTTGTTGAACCGATCTTGACGAAATTTGGCACAGAGATAGCCTGCATCACCGAGACGGACATAGGATACTTCTTATCCCGGAAAATCAAATGGTTCCCACGGGATATTTCAAAAACAAAAATTACAATCATCAACTAGTTGTTAATAAGCTTTGTAATATAACAGTCCGTGTTTTATATGTACCTATACGATAAAGGATTTCTGATTTGACAAAAACAACGTTTCTAATAAATGTTCGGACTGAATTCCATTATTATTCCATTTTTACTGGTGGTAGGATTCCTGTGCAGGAATCCGTCTAGGTAGGTACCACCCCAGGGCCAGTTATTTTGCCGCGAAGCAGTACTGTGCAAACATTACTGTGTTTCGGTTTGAAAGGCACTGTGAGCTAGCGTTATCACTGGGCATATGAGACTTAAGTTAACTTAACTTAACTTAACTTTTGACTCAGGGCGATGGGCACTGTGTGATGTCACACAGAAATTTTCTGGGTGACACAGCATTTTTATGGGCAGACGTTGCACTTACCATCAGGTGAACGTTTTGCTCGTTTCATCACTTTGTCCAATAAAAAAAATAAGAAATGTCAGATATTTTTTTATTATTTATAGACAGCCAACAGATGTTAGGTTACAACATCCATACCAATATTATGAATGCGAAAGTAACTTTCTCTGTCCCTATGTCTGTTTGTTACCTTTTCAATTTTTATCCCGGAAAATGAAATAGTACCCACGGGACATTTCAAAAACCTATATCCGAGGACGAAGTCGCGTCAGCCGAACCTAACACCCAATAATAGTCGTGTAACAACATTCAATGTGACTTACTATTATTAAAGTATAACAAACAAAAAAACAATTGTGAAAACAAACCCAAAAGAAATAAGGCTTAGTATGGTGGCAGCATTTTCAACATCGAGGTGCGTAAGCTATAAAAAAAATTGTCAAAACTTTCCAACTTCTCAAACTGGTTATACAGATGTCGTATTCTAGTCACCATTGCTAAGCAGCTTTTCCAAGGCACAGGCTACCCTTTATAATTTATTAGCGTTACAGAGTCTGTAAAAATGGCCACGCTGCTTTAGTGGGGGGGGGGGGGGGGGCAAACTTCAGAAATCCTGGAAATATTGTTTTATGCAAGTTAAAAGTTCTTTAGCAAAACAAGCTCGGCTTCTTAAAAGAGATTCAATATTTTCCTTTCGATTTAATGCGGAAATGTACAGACGCCTACATATTCTAAGAGTGCTGCACTGAGACACAATGGATACTTTAATAAATAAAAGCCGCAGTCGGCGCATCTGCACGCGGCAGCCAGACACTCGCTCCTTGGGGAAATTGCTTATCCATTATTCTAGTTTATAGCTAAATGTAACTTAAGATTGGAAAATCAAGACGTGTGAACCAATGACTACGTATTAAATGCAGGGAAAAAATATATTAGTTATTGTTTTATTGGAAACAAGCGATCCGCCCCGGCTTCGCACGTCAATGCGCTTAGCAAAAAAATATTAAGTATCATCATCGTCATAATTTCAGCCGACCTTAGTCCACGGCCTATCACTAGTTCACTGCTGAACATAGGCCTCTTCTTTAGATTGCCTCAAAAGTTTGTAGCTCTAATTTACGAGGGATTTTGCCATAGTTGCAATGCTTGGCAGGCGGGTTGGCGGCCGCACTTTATTTATTCAGATGTTCCAAGAAGATGCTGCTGCCCATATCTTGGTTTTTATTTTCCCACTGTCAACTTTTACGAAACCCACGGGATATGAAGTGGTGGTAGATTCTCTTAAGCCACAAGGCTCTATATTTTAATTTTTTACTGTACTTTGATCAAATGAAAAATGGACCCTAGTTGCAAGGTACAAAATATAGAAACGAGATGTGGTTCTTCACCACACAATATCAAACGATAAACTTTTTGATCGTGCACAAACATATTTAAAGTTACTATTAGTAACTTCATTTCAGCCTATCTTAGTCAACATAGGCCTCCCTCATAGATTGTTATAAAACACGGTCTTGCGCCACCTGCATTCATCGACCTCCCGCAAAAACGTGCAGGTCTACGAGATATATGACCGGTCCATTGCCACTTCAGCTTCAGGGCTATGTCGGTTACTTTAGTTCTGCTGCCAATATCATCTTAAAAGCATAGCGCTTTTCATAACTCGCTGAGCGACTCTGAGCTTCCTCATGCGGCCCGCAGTGAAAACCCACGTCTCTGTTGCGTACGTCATCCCTTAGTTACATTTTATTGCTACATGCAGACTTTTGAATTCTACCACGTGACATACCTTATATTGAATTTCTGGGTTTGAAATACAAAGTACGTAAGTGTGTTGTTTATACAACACAACGTTGCTGGTGTCGCAAAGTGATTAAGGTTTTTAAGCTAATTGAACTGAAGATAGCAATAAGCTGAAGATAGAAAGATAGAAATAAAAATTCCTACACGGGAATCCGTCTAGGTAGGTACTCGTACCATCCCAGGGCCAGTTATTCTGCCGTGAAGCAGTAGTGTGCAAACATTACTGTGTTTCGATTTGAAGGGCACTGAGAGCTAGCGTAATCACTGGGCATATTAGGCATGTTGCACCTACCATTAGGTGAACGTTTTGCTCGTTCCGTCACCTTAATCAAATTAAAAAAAGCGAGACTTACTGGTCAAAGAACGAGACTACTAAGCCGCGGATTCTAATCCCAGCCGGAGCCAACATTAGTGCTGAAACTCAATCTTGACTCAACTGGATTTTGAGTATGGTTGTTTTGTAATTGACACTGCATCCTAGCCTACCGCTAATCTTATCTCATGAGCGTTACATCGGGCGCAAGCAGGTAAGGACGAGCTGGCGCCCTATATGTTTGTGCTCGTCTTAGAATTCATAGTTCGAATCGTTTTTTTTAAAAGACAAGATATTACGGGTGACCTGGGTTTCAACCCCGGTTCCGGCACAACCACCACTTTTAGTGGTGCCAGAATTATAGAATATACATATACACATACGCATCCACATACATACATACACGCACATATATGAGATGTGGCAAAAGTATCACAAAGTATAGAGGGCCACAGCAACAATGTTGCTGCAGCGCTTATCATATGCATCTCTAAGGTATTTAGACCACACGAAGTGAAGTCCGCCGCGGCATTGTATCAGGGTGACGGACTCTTTCCGACTCCTATCCCTGAGTTGATCTGTGCTCAGCTGTGAGACATTTATTACCTGTTACTTTTAACGTGTTAGATATTTATTTTAGAAGAAAGTGCCAAGGCGTGCGAACGTTCACCTGACGATAAGTGCAACGTCTGCCCATAACAAATGATGTGTGTGTCCACCCAGAACACATTTCTGTGGCACCACACTGCGCCCGTCCCACTGAGATACCAATTCTTAATTCTCATATGCCCAGTGATTACACCAGCTCTAAGTGCCCTTCAGACCGAAACAGTAATTTTTTTAACTTTAAAACTTACCTAAACAGATTCCTGCAAAAGAATCCTACCACTAATAAATAGTATATGATAAGCGAAAAACGGAAAAATCACGCAGTCTTATTTATAGTAAGTCATCGTTTTTAGAAATAAATCTATAGGGAATCGCAAAGTATTCATCTAATAAAATGAAACATTATTTCAGTATCTGTGTCGAGTGCCCCTTCAGAACTTTCAGAACGCAGAGAGCAGCGATCCTTGCACGAATAGTTAAAATAGAAAGGAATATTCATTTACGTTTCATATTTTTTTTCCTGTCGATGTTTTATACTTTATACTCGTAATACTGAAGAGGGAAGCGAAATAAGTACGCCACCACTTTTTTATCTGTTTCCATAGTAACGATTTTTTAATCTGTATTTAAAAAATACTCGTTAAAATTATTACAAAGTGCTGCTGCTTGGTCTATGAATATTCCATCAGCCACTTGACCTGGCCCTATCTTTCTTTCACTGCAATTCATAATTTTAATTAGATATTTACCACCAAAATTTCGTACACATTACTTACTATTATTTTAAGAGTGTAAAGTTTTAATTTTTTTATGTACTTTCGTTTTATGTCATAATACTAGTAGTACTTGACTAGTATTATGTAGTATTTGGGTGTTTTATTTGTTAAACTTTTCGGGACATTTTGAAAATCGATATTCACATATATTATAGGTGTCCAGCAGAGCATAATAGCACCTACATTTTTCGTACCCAGGTGTCGTACGTACAGCCTTAACATATATATATAACATCATAATTTGCAATGCTGTCACTATGTGATGTTTTCCTAGCCGATTTCGACCACTGGCGACAATTTCCGAATACTGTCGAGAGCCATCAACTGCGCAGTAGATATTATAGTGCCACAAGTGTACGCGCAAACACAGAGGCACTCACTCGTCCCAACCTACCCGCGCCCGATGTAATGCTGATGCGATAAGATCGGAGGTAGGCTAGGATGCAGTGTAAGAAACACGGGGACAATCGCAACACAACCAGGCCCGAAAACCAACAATTTGTGTTTTAGCACAAATGTTGGCTCCGGCTGGGAATCGAACCCAGGATCCGCGGCGTAGAAGTCAGGTACTCTGACCACTAGACCACGCGGTCGTCACTGTCACCACTACTGCTCGTGGAAACGCATTGGGGACTAAGGACTTTTTGACTCGTACCAAAACGGCGACGACGTGGTTCTCCACCCGCCACGTATCTTTTCCCGCGGGGACAAAAAGTGGGCTACATGTGTGGCCCCCGACTTCTGATTCTTTGACTCTATAATATCCTGAATCTCCTAACCAGGGCGAAATGAAGAGATTTCGCCTTAGTCGAAGTTGAAGTCGTCGACACAAATATTATATAATTTCTGATATTTGATTAGTCGCGCGAAGCGGGCAGGGTGCAGCTAGGATTCCATACAGTTATTCTTCAAACGCCGT
The DNA here is from genome assembly GCA_019845155.1 of Luehdorfia chinensis. NCBI lineage: Eukaryota > Metazoa > Arthropoda > Insecta > Lepidoptera > Papilionidae > Luehdorfia > Luehdorfia chinensis. The sequence continues at coordinate 2,715,721 of JAHVAK010000551.1, read as the reverse complement.
TACTACTAAACAAGTATAACCGATATTATAAACATAGTCGTTTGGTTTAAGCAACTTGAAAAGTTTTTTTTACTTATTGATACAAAGTACCTTCTCCAATCTATCGCTTCAAATTAAAATAAGCTATGAACCGAACTCTGGATAAGCAATTTCACCTCGACCTATTGTCTAGCTGTCACCGGCAGACGCTGCGTCGGGAGTTTCGTTTATTTATCGTCGTTGAATCTCCGAGCCCTCCTAAGATTAGGTAAAAAAAATCTATTAGGTCTATCCGAAAGTTCTGTCCGATAATGACGACCCAAATTTGAAACCGAGTGAACTTTTTCCCTTTATTTCTTCTGTTTCAAAAAGAACTGAGTCGTCGCTGGACGCCTGGCAGATCTGAAACTTCGAAATTAATTTGTACAGATTATATGTATAAACAGCATATTTATCTATGTATTCATATATATCCTAGCCAGACGAGAAAACTACAGAAATATCCCTAAATAAATAGTAATAATGAGATTATGGGAGGCAGGAATCAAGTCTGTAAAATGTCACCTCAAAAGAATAGTAAATGAAAGTGATATTGACTCTACGAGTCACTTGATAATGCCTCGTTTTGACGTGAAACACGTGTCGTGTTCTCGACTTCAGTGGTGTGTATTGCCGGTGGCGGTATTGGTTTGCTTGTGCACGCTGTTGAGAGAGGGCGGGCGGTGCTCTTCAAAAAACTAGGTAATACACAATTTTCTCACATTTCACAATATATTTAGCTTTTTTTCTTAGCAAATTAATCTTTATTATAATGGATTTCTGCAAAGTAACGCCTGATTCTATTAACTATACATTCATTGACACGACGCGACAAGGTTTTGGAGAAAATAGCAGATCGAGTACTTAGCGAGATTACAACAAAGACCAGAGTGGCTGACCAAAGACAAAGATTTCAGCGTTGGAGAGTTAGTGCTTATGAAAGATCCGAGACTTCCGCCTAATAAATTGCCATTAGCACGCATTACCAAGAAGTACACAGGAGCTGATAACATAACTCGGACATGAGACTGCTTCAGGAGAGTTTACCCGGACCGTGTCCAAGTTGTGTGCCTTACCGAATTAAATATTACATAAGGACGTGTCGTCCATACTCTCCATGTTAAGAAAGATTTGACCTTTTTTCTCATAATCTGTTCCAAATTTTAAATTTTGTATTTTAAATTTTGTATTTTAAAATTTAACTGTATTAACATTTAATATTTCTTATCTATAAACTCCTTAATGCTATAAAATTATATTATAGGTAGCTCAGGGGCTAGGCGCTCGCTTTAAATTTAATAGTACGTGAGTGACCTGGGTTCGATTCCCGGTGCCGGCACCACTAAAATTGTTAATTGCAATTTTAAGTGCTGATTTACCACGTGCTCGGCGGTGAAGGAAAACATCGTGAGGAAACCTGCATGTCTGAGGAATAAAAAATATTTCGAAGACATGTGAAGTCCGCCAACCCGCATTGGAGCAGCGTGGCGGATTCTTCCTAGCTCCAAAACCCTCTCGGAAATGAGAGGAGGCCTGTGCTCAGTAGTGGGACATTTATAGGCTGAAACTTTACTTTACTTTACTTTATACTTACTTAGCCATTTATATCATTTTGTTTTGAATAATCCACTGTTTAACATTTTGAAGTCAGATGGTATTTTGTTATATAAGCGTACACACTAGTGATGTAACGAATATTTGTATTAGCATTCGCGAATATTCGCATATTGCTTGACATTCGCATCCACATTCGCAAAATCGTGTGATTATTTTATTTTTTGTATACATGTATATAAAAAATATACTTTTTTTTATTTATTGTATGACACCACTAACGGAATTATTACGAGTATTTAATTATTAGAAAACGGAATTATTAGAAAAAATATTTCATGTGCTTAATTTTATTGAACTGTTATACTTTTTTATTTGTTTCAGTTAAAATAAGAAATTTTGAATGCAGTTCTTTTGTTTCCCAAAATAATTTAAAATTTAATAGTGCATTTTTAAAGAAACAACAAAATTGGCGCTCCATGACAAAATGTACATTCGTTACATCACTAGTACACACATATTTAAGCAGCTTTTATTATATTTACCTATTCTGGGATTGTCGTCTATTATCAGCTTATATGGGTCCCGCCGACTACGAGGATTTAGGTCGTCTACTGTTTCGAATAAATCTTTATGCTTCCATAAAAACATTGCATGCTTGGTAATAAGCCAAGTTTTTCAAACACTGGTTGACACGATTCATCCGGCTTAAGCCCACATATCGCACTAATGCATTTTTTGTGCGGATAAATGCTCCATTTTGTTCAGTACTGTTGCCCTACATTATAAGTCCATAGCTAAAGTTATCCATAGGTAGTTACTCTACGTATGCATGGTAGTATTTTTGATCTTTGTGTTTTTTGCTTGTTTAAGAGCATATACGAATTTATTTATTGTAGAAGATATATTAAATATAACTTACTGGTGGTAGGATTCACATGCAAGAATCCGTCTAGGCAGGTACCACCCCAGGGCCAGTTATTCTGTCGTAAAGCAGTAGTGTGCAAACATTACTGTGTTTCGGTTTGAAGGGCACTGTGAGCTAGCGTAATCACTGGGCATATGAGACTTAAGAACTTATGTCTCAGGGTGATGGGCACAGTGTGGTGTCACACAGAAATTATCTGAGTGACACAGCATTTGTTATGGGCAGACGTTGCACTCACCATCAGGTGAACGTTTGCATGTCTCGTCACTTTTTCCTATATTTTTTTGACAGGGTTTGAAACTAGGGCTGGTAAGCCACTCTGCTACCAGTGCGCATTGACGGACTTTGAAATTAAATGTCACAGCTTGATATAGTCAGTCTTTTTGGGTTTCGCGTCAACACAAAAAATATTTTTGTTTAATACCTGTCAAATGTTTGATTGATTCGCTGGAAAGTGTCAGGCGTGGAAGTTTCTGGGCAATCGATCATTTATAAAAAGGTTTTCTCCTTTATTAAAGTAAAGAAAATCTTTTGTCCTTAGCCTATTTTACTGAGTTTATTTTATTTACCGGGAAAATTTATTACGTAATAGTTTGCTTTGAAGCAGAAAGAAGATTAATTTATTTATCTTACTGTATAAGCAACGAGGCTTGGTGCCAAAAGATATGGCGCTCTTTATAGTTAAATATCAATAGTAAAACTGAAACTATAATTGATTTTATTCGTTATTTGTATTACTCGCAAAATATAATTATTGTTTGACAGTTATGAAGACTTGATATGACTACAAAAAATATATTTTCTGTATTTAGTTTAAATACGTACTATTCAGATTAATTTATATAGAAACATTTAACGGAACGTAAAGGGGAGTACGATTTTTTTCACTCGTATCAAAATGGCGGCGACGTGGTTCGACACCCGCCACGTCTCGTTTTCCGCGTGGGCGATAAATGTGCTACGTGAGTGGCCTCCGCCTACCCCTTGTATGGGAAAAAGGCGTGACTGTATTTATGTATGTATGTAATAGTTATTTACACAGAAATAAGAAAATTCAATAATTTTGTAATGTCCAAAAGTCTATGAATGTTATCGTCATGTTAATTTATTTTTATTTTAACTAATTTCTAATATATGTTTTACTTGTGTCTCGTGTGCTAAGTTGCACGCGCATATTTTTTACTTCTCAAATTATTTTTATACGTTTTTTTTTATTTCGTAATTTACCGACAGTGACATTATTTTTCTATGCTTTTACTGTCACTGCAACAAAATCTTTGTTAAGGAATCGAAATGAAGCGTGTCGAATATTATCATCATCATATGTAGCAGCCTCCAAACAGTTCACTACTATTCATAAGTCTCTCTTGTGGTCGAAGGATATGCCGTAATCCTTCGCTTAGCAGGAGGCTTGGTGATCTCTATACCAGGACTCTCGCACCTCAGACGCTGCAGCCTGTCCCCGATGTGGGTATTTGCTATTGGACGTATACGAGATAGTTATTCTGTCATTTGTCGTTGACTATTTTCCTGACACTTTCGTCCGTCGAATTTTATGACACGAACTCGACGAAACGAGATGACATATTACGATTTCTTATATTTACGCGAATGCCACACCATGACCATGGGACCTCTCGTGGCCATATGTGCTGTACAGCGCTTGTAACGTCAGGTTAAAAATAGTAAGACTGATAGGTGATCGGCAGCACTTACCTCTTTCCTGCCTAGGTGTTGTTAGTCGGCTCGGTTGGCGCAGTGGCTAAGCCCTTGACTTCTGCGCCGCGGGTCGCGGGTTCGATTCCCGCACGGGACAAATATTTGTATGGCCTACAGATAGTTGTTCCGGGTCTGGGTGGTTTGTGCATGTGGAATTTATGTCTGTAAAACGTACCCACGACACAGGAGAAATCCTACTGTGGGGCATCGTTTATTAAAAAAAAAAAAACAAAAAAAAATCAAAAAAAATAAGACTCGTACCAAAATGGCGACGATGTGGTTCGCCACCCGTCACGTCTCATTAGCATTAGCGAAGAGTGGGGTACGCGTGTGGTTTACCTGTGTGGCCTCTGAAAAAGGCGTGACAGCATGTATTTATGTATGTAAGCTAAAAGGCAATAAAATCCATAAATCTAGTTTTATTAAATTAGCTACTGTATTCTCTGAGCCTCCAGTACAACCCAAACATATAGCGCTCAGAAATTACAGTTAAACGTCACTAAATATATGTCATTCAATCCTAAATGTCAAATACGTGATCAGAACAACATTCGCCTTAAATTTAGTTAAAGTGTAACTTAGTATTCATGTCAAACCACACTTTCGTGTCGGGTCACGTCTGTGAATACATTTACTTATGATCTAATAAATTTTCGTTTCACTTTCTTTAGTAATAATTATCCCCCGATATTGTTTCGGCCGTGTGGTACCATCGTAAGAGAATCTACAGCAGCAGCATCATCCGGGACATCTGAATAAATAAACTGCGGTTGCCAACCCGCCTGCCAAGCGTGCCGTGACATAAAATGGCGTGCAAAACTAGATGACGTGATAATCTTTCAGCCAGTGAAAATGTTTAGTATTGGTTAGTACTTATTTTTTATTAAATAAAGTGAAGAAACGAGCAAAACGTTCTCCTGGTGGTAAGTGCAACATCTGGCTAACAACCGCTGTGGCACCCACACCATTTCAGTCTGACTTTACACTGCGCCCGTTACCCTGAGACATCAGTTCTTAAGTCTCGTATGCCCAGTAATTGCACTATCAGCTATCAGTGCCCTTCAGACGGAAACACAGTGATGTTTGACACACTACTTGCTTTACGGCAGAATAACTCGCCCTGGGGTGTTCCCTACCCAGGATTCCTACATAGAAATGGCGGTGACGACCGCGTGGCCTAGTGGTCAGAGTACCTGATTTTGAGCCATTGATTCTTGAGCCGACATTTGTGCTAAAACATAAATTGTTGGTTTTCGGGTCTGGTTGTGTTGCGATTGTCCCCGTGTTTCTGACACTGCATCCTAGCCTACCTCCGATCTTATCGCATCAGCGTTACATCGGGCGCGGGATAGGTTGGGACGAGTGAGTGCCTCTGTGTTTGCGCGTACACTTGTGGCACTATAATATCTCCTGCTCAGTCGATGGCTCTCGACAGTAGTCGGCAGTTGTCGCCGTGGTCGAAATCGGCTAGGAGAACACATCATCATCATCACATAGAAATCCTACCACCAGCTCTGCAAAAAAGGGCTCACATTTATCTGTTCACCTTAAAGCATATAAATTGTATCGATAGGGTTTACACGTATTTTAAGCATTAACAATGTTTTCATAGTCATCATCCTCGTTACGGCAAATCATTAGTCACTACTCAACGTGGTCCACCCTGCAGATTGCCACAAACCACAGTCCTGAGTTAGTCCAATTTAGCTCTCCCGAATTACACCGTGTTGTAGCGGCTTAAGAGAATCTACCACCCCATCTCATCCCGTGGGTGTCGTAAAAGTCGACAGAGGGAAAAATTAAAAGCCAGGAGATGGGCAGCAGCATCTTGCTGGCAACATCTGAATAAATAAACTGCGGTTGCCAACCCGTCTGCCAAGCGTGGCAACTATGGCAAAATCCCCCCAAAACGAGAGCTACAAACTTTTGTGGCAATCTACTGGGGGAGGCCTATGTTCAGCAGTGGACTATCGGTAGGCTGAAACGACGAATTACAGCAGAAAAGTGAATTCTAGTCTTATTACATCATCATCATTTCAACCCATTACAAGTCCCCTGTTGAATATAGGCCTCCCCCATAGATTTCATCGCGTTTCAACAAAACCATGCAGACCGTATCTTCATCTAATGGAGGGTCGTTCTACATTGCGTTTGCCGCAACGAGGTTGCCACTCGAAAACCTTTTGTTCCCCTAATGTTTATCGGTTCTACGGCATCATTGCATATACATATAGATATTTTACAGAATGATACTAGGGAAGCGTAATTTTAAAAATCTTTTTAAATGTTATCTACAAATTATGTTCGGGGAGCGGACAAAGGAGAATCGATCACGCAAATAAGACGGGGACGTTGGACTGTTCAGGATATTAAAAAGAAGACAAAAGTATTCGAGTGTTCCTGCCAAAACGGATTGGAAGCCACTTGATCTACTTTCGATGAAAAAGAAAGGATAATCTGCGATCAGCGGGACAAGAGTCTGAACGAGTAAAAGTTTTCATGTTATTTATATTTCTTTTGCCTTGACTTTGATCAGGTATTAACTAGTTTGTATTTTAATACTGTTCAAAACCAAATAAAAATCATAACAAATTTTAAACAACTATTACTGCGAGTACAATAAAAAAAATTATAATAACTGCCGTCAAGCAGCAGTTTCCAAAATTGCTGTATTTCGGTTTGAAGGGCACTGTAAAGCAAAAAAAAAATTAAAGTAATAGCCTCTATAAATAGTCCCACTGCTGAGCATAGGCCACCTCTCATTTCCGAGAGGGTTTTGGAGCTAGGAAGAATCCGCAATAACGCTAGAACGTACTCGTACTAATTCAATAAATCTCTAACTTCTGATATTAACTCACTTCAACACGCTACCGACTACTTTCGCATTCATAGCACCATTAGCATATGGCGTAACGAAACAAAAATAACTCTAAACCAATACTCTTCGTTAGTAGAGGTCGACAAAATAATAGAAGATGTTAAATATAATTAATAAGAAAAAAAAAGTAAAATTTCAGCCTATAAATGCCCCTACTACTGAGCACAGGCCTCTCATTTCTGAGAGGGTTTTTGGAGCTAGGAAGAATCCGCCACGCTGCTCCAATGCGGGTTGGCGGACTTCACATGTCTTCGAAATATTTTTAATTTCTCAGACATGCAGGTTTTCTCACTATGTTTTCCTTCACCACCGAGCACGTAGTAAATCAGCACTCAAAATTGCTATTAACAATTTTAGTGGCGCGGGCACGACGAATCGAACCCAAGTCAGTCGCGTACTATAAAATTTGAAGCGAGCGCCTAGCCCCTGAGCTAGTGTAATAACAGGCAAGCGCAGTGTGGTGCCACACAGTACTTTGCAACTGAATGTTCTCAATGACACAACGTTTGTTACGGGCAATCTTTGCTCATAACAAATGTTGTTCTCATCTAATCGCCGCCCGCGCGCAGCTAGGCTAGCTAAGCTTCCCCGGGCGGAGTCCCACTTGACTAGCCAGTCCGCGCCGAGGGACCGTGAAGATAAAACATTGTATAATGCACCCCCAGTCCCGCGCGTAATTACGCACGGCGAAAAGAAGCCACTGAGAAGGGCCATCACCTCGGAGAGTTTCCCCTACGGGGCGACCCCGAGTCAGGTGTCAATATTTCAATAGTTAAATAAAAAAAAAGCTTTGTTAGTGATAACATTCATAAAAGTAGTATCACAAATTTTAATTTACTAATTAACCTCTGGGAATTTTTCGCACAGTATCGTCGTCGTCGTCGTCGTCGTTTTAGCCTAGCACTAGTCCACTGCTGAACATAGGCCTACCTCATAGATTGCCACAAAAGTTAGTAGCTCTCATTTTGGAGGGATTTAGCCATAGTTGCCACGCTTGGCAGGCACGGGTTGACAACCGCAGTTTTTTTTATTGTAGATAAGTGATGAAACGAGCAAAACGTTCACCTGATGGTAAGTGCAACGTCTGCCCATAACAAATGCTGTGTCACCCAGAACAATTCTGTGTTACACCTCATTGTGCCCATCACCCTGAGACATCAGTTCTTAAGTCTCATATGCCCTGTGATTACGCCAGCTCACAGTGCCCTTCAAACCGAAACACAGTAATGTTTGCACACTACTGCTTCACGGCAGAATAACTGGCCCTGGGGTGGTACCTACCTAGACGGATTCCTGCATAGGAATCCTACCACCATTCAGATGTTTCTGGAATATGCTGCTGCCCATTTCCTGTTTTTCGTTATCCCTCTGTCGACACCCACTGGGATGGGGTGGTAGATTCTCTTAAGCCTACTACCACACGGCGAATGCCCCAGTATCGTGATCATCAACAAATGACGTCTTTAAAGAATGTAAACAACCACAACCGACAGCTGTCGTGAATATTTGTTCAACAGATTGCCAACAGATGGCACTTTCTTCAGTTAAGTAGTTAATTAATCCAGTCTTTTTAATCAATGTTTTTAACGAAAACATGAATTTTGAGACATTTTCTTATTTTTCGTCAATAGAAGGAAAAATTATCTTCAAAATGGCTTATCAAACAATAATTTCAATACGATATTGAGGGGCACATTAGATACCGACAAGAAAACTCTTGTGAGAAGTATATATTAAGAAGATTCATAAGTCAGCGTTAGGGCAAATTTTTATATAACGTCTGTTGTTACTTAAATTAACAACTTTTTCAAATTCCGAAACGAAGCGTTGTTACAAATTCAGGGTTTAAGAAAAAGTTTCTGTTATAAAACATATATTAATTATAACTTTGACTATTACTGCGTAACTCTTTTTATCTTATTTATTTACTGAAATAATTTAAAACTTTTCGAAACAAATTCGCTAACTTAGTTATTGCTTTTTTCTCGTTTGCCTTTTTTGTTTTCTTTCTGTTGGTAAATAATATTTTTATTTTATTCACCAACAGAAAGTAAACAGGTTTTTCTATCCCTCACTCTAGGATTTCTCGAGTATCAACACCAGACCCGAAGACCAACAATTACTGTTTTTGCACAAATGTTAGGCTGGGATTCGAACCCGGGACCTGCACCGTAAAGGACAGGTACTCTGACTGCTAGACAAACAGCTGTCCGTCGCCTCTTATGACACCTCGGTCGGAAAGAGGTAGTTGCTATTCTACACTGCTGGTGTCCTGTTCTAGGTGTCCACCTATCGGCTATTAATAGTCCACTGCTGGATTTAAATATCTTCCAAGAAGGGTGGATTAGTTATAATCACCACGCTTGGCAGGCGGCTTGGTTTTCGCAGTGTTAGACGCCTCGCACCTTAGGCGCTGTTCCGGTGTGTGTATTATTTTTTAAATGGTCATCTGCCTGTCGGGTGCCCCCCCCCCCCCCCTCCTCAGCCGACTTTCGACACCCATTGGCTGAGATGGTGTGGCAGATAAAAATGTATCAAAGTTATATTTCACCAACATCAGTATTATTTATTTATTTATGGATACAGTCATAAACTATATTCCGGTGTCAAGTAATATGTCTTCAAGCAGCAAGACTTTAAAATTTCGACTGACAGTAAAATGACAGTCAGCTTTTACTGAAGATTTGCTTTACTGATAGAGAGCAAACGGAAAGTACAATTTTGGTCTAGAATTGAATTTTCCAATCACTGTACGCTTTCACGAGCACTTGCTGCATCATAAACTACATTAAAAAGAAGACATTAAAAATTCAATGAAAAGACTACCGCCTCTTATCGAGTTGGCGCCAAGAGTCCCCAAATCAATCAAAAGTAATCAAATATTACTAAGTTGAATCCCTTAATTAGCAGTGCGTTGGCGTGGTTTTAAGAAAAAAATATGTTAAAGATACAGCACGTTGCATACAATGAAGAAACCAATATTATAGAATAAGTGCGAAAACGGAGCAGTGGCAGTGAGCAGTGTGTTGGCCGCCGCCGCTCTCGGTGCACGTTTGCATGAAAATTCCGGGTCCTGTGTCGTGAAAATATACGGTTTTCACATCGATGTTAGCAATTTTAAATTCATTTAAACACGATTGAATTATATATAATTAAAAAAGATTTGTTCAACAATATTGTGTCGGCTTACAGTGAAAATTTTGTTTTTGGTTTTACAAAAGTTAATTATATGTTGTACACATTTTAGTTTGTTTATTAATTTTATTCATCGATAAAATTCATTATATATTTTGACTATTTTTATACTATCTTTTGTATGAGACTACTGTAAAGATGAATGTGTAAAACTTACATTAAAATACTTTTAATTGTTAAATATTAAACACAAAAAATCCGATTGCAATTCACATTCTTTATAAATTTGGATTGAATTCTGTGACAAATACTGCTATTTTTTCTAATTAAAACATTGTTTATTTTCCTGACTACACTTAATATATATTTGGTATTAGCATAGAAAAATCTTCCCGAGCTCTTCTACGTCAAGAGGTAAGCAACATATTTGAAGAAATTCAATTCTGTAGCTGATAACAAAAGTATCTTTGTGGATACAACTAGGACTCTATCGGTTCGATTAGCACAGTATTTAAATGAACACGGGAAATATATTTGTATGGTAAAGGTATTTGTGGATGTGTAATTTATGTGTGTAAAGCACTCCATACAGGAGAAATGTGAGGGATCGCTATTTACACGACTACGGCAAAGCCAAAAGGAAGCCTTTTGTTGTGTATGTTTGTATTTACAGATGTTCCACCTTGTTTCTTAATTTTTAGGTTATTTTTTTCTGTTCTCGGGTTGCAGTTTGTAAGCTTTTATTTAACTATAACAAATACAAAGTTTTAGTATAGCGCAACGTTTGACCGTATATAAACCCTTCATGACTACATAAGATTTTATTTATCAACATCATTTTTTATTGGATAAAGTGGCGAAACGATCCAAAAGTTCAACTGATGGTAAGTCAACGTCTGCCGATAACAAATTCTGTGTCACCCAGATTATTTCTGTGTGACACCATGCTGCGCCCGTCACCCTTAGACATCAGTTCTGAATTCTCATATGCCCAGTGTACGCTAGCTCTCAGTGCCTTTCAAACCGAAACACAGTAATGCTTCAAGTCAGAATAACTGGCCCTGGGGTGATACCCACTTTGACGGATTCCTACATAGGAACCCTGCCACCAGTTCATGATTATTATCCTTTAAATAGTTCGCTGTTAGACACAGACTTTCTTTTCTTTTTTGTTAAACGATGCCCCAACCTAGGATTTCTCCTACGTCGTGCGTTTTACAGACATAAATTTCACATAACACAACCAGACCCGAATAATTTTTGTTATTGCATAAACGTTGGTTCCTGGATTCGAACCCGGGACCAGAGGCGCAGAAGTCAGGTACTCTGACCATTAGGCCATGCGGCCGTTGAAGACTTCTAAAGAGCTGGCATGATTTGTCATAACTCCCACGCCTGGCGAACGTATTGGCTATACGCTGCTGCCCGTCTCCGGCAGGGCAGCTGTGGTACCCTGGCTGCCCTTGGCCTTCGGAAGATTGCCGCCTCCCTATTCCATGAAAAGCACGAAAAATTTAATGACGTTTAAAAATAAAAGTCAAAAACAACGAAAGTCAGAAAATTAAAAAAATATCTCAACAACTGTCTTTTTTTATTTCATAAAATTAACGGAACGAGCAAAAACGTTCACCTGATGGTAAGTGTAACGTCTGCCCATAACAAATGCTGTGTCACCCAGAAAATTACGGTGTGACACCACACTGCGCCGTTCACCCTGAGACATCAATTCTTAAGTCTCATATGCCCAGTGACTACGCTAGCTCCCAGTGCCCTTCAAACCGTAACACAGTAATGTTTGCACACTACTGCTTCACGGCAGAATAACTGGCCCTGGGGTTGAATTTAAAATTGTAAACATCCGTATGCTTACCATTATTATTTGTGAGTAACAATGAATAACAATAAAAAAATCTCACTAAGTTTTACCGCCTAGCCTGCCCCAGGCCCGGGCATACCCGACCTATAGAGAAATCCAGTCTTGTTCACCGGTTTGGTTATTTTAGGTCTGGGCATTTAGAGGTGGTAATTGTTCTGTTCACAATATTTTACTCACCTTTACCTTTTAATACAAAGGGTATTCAGTTCAGTTTTACTCTTTCGAGCTAGTCTCTTCTTTTAGAGCTAGTGTAATTACTGGGCATACTTAAGAACTTATGTTGCATGACAGCAAGAGCGTAGCTAGCCAATGAATTAATGGGGAGGGGCGATTTTGGACCACTCTAACAATTACCGAAAATTGTTGTACGCTGACTTAACATTAGGTAAACAAATCGAGTCTCTAGGGGGAAGCTCCCCCTTGCATGACAGCATTTGTTATGGGCATACGTTGCATTTATCTTCAGGTGAACGTTTTCCTCGTCCCGTCACTTAATCCAATAATAAAAATTTTCGATTCAACACAAATTAAAGAATATGTAAAAACTATTCCAAAACTTTTAGTAAGGCCGTATCTAATTACGCCGTAATCTATACTTTATAAAAACATTTAAAACGATTGTTTAAAAGATTTATTTCTTTATAAGATTTATTGTGTATGTCTGTCATGTTGGTAGATTCAGTAATTCACATTCTCTCACCACACTTGACACTGTTGCTTAATTCTTGTATTGATAAAGGTGTATTCCTAAATGTAATAAAGTAATACCGCTTTTTAAATCTGGTGGCTCTAAAGACCCATGCAATTATAGATTGATGTCCATATTACCAGTTTTAAGTAAATTATTTGAGAAGTTAATGCTTAGCCAAATGCTGTATTTCTTTAACACCAATAAGTTATTGCATTACCATCAGTCGGATTTTACCAATGGACACTCCATTACTGATGCAGGAGTAGGTTTAATTCAATACATTTACAATGCTTGGGAGGATTGCCGTATTCTGTGATTTTGTTTTTAGTTAGGGATACGTAATTACTACGTAACGTTTTTAACAAACAAAAAATTGTAAATGGTCTTGTGGAACATTATAAGTGCGCTCGGTAAATTAAAGGACAATCATCTTAGTAATGTAAATTATGCTTGGTAGACTCGAGAATGTCATGCTCGTTTTAATGTCTGCTGCTTGCGGCGGCGTCGTGTGACGGGTCGTCCACTTCCCTTTAAGTTGGTTGAGGAGGGGAGGGCTGCCGCATGCGTCTTACTTGAGAAGAAATGCCTTTGGTGGAGGCTGGTCTGCTCGAGTCTGCAATATACTTATATATTTTTTAATTATATCTTTTCTGAAATTTTATCATAGTGCATGCTTTGGTTTTCTTTGAGACTATTCTTTGTAAATTTATTTACAGTGCATTTTTGACTACGATAAAAAATTACAAAAAGAAGAGTTTCTTTTGCATGTTTCTTCTCGGTCAGAGGAACCTCATTACGAAACCGTGGCATGTTGTAATGAATTGACTTTCGACAAACGAAATTCATATTTCTTACGTCCAAAAATAAAGGATTTCAATTTTATTTCATTTCTTACGTAGACACACATACGTATAAATACGCACGGGGAAAAAGTCTTTTCGCATATATAGACTTGTAATAAATTCTCTTTTGTTGTACTATTTGTATCTGGCTGGTTATTATGAAATTAAAAAGGTTACATTTCACATTTTTGGCCCTAATGCAGTGTCAGTAAGAGTAGCACAAAGTTGGTTTAAGAAAGGGTGTGGTCTTTCATCACGACAACGCTAGACCACACACATCTTTAGCCACTCAGCAAAAATTAAGATAGAGATAGAGACCTGCAAGGTCTTTCAGATTTCCTGTTTCGGTCTCTTCAGAATTCTTTGGGTAGTGTCAGGTTAGCATCAAGAGAGGACTGCCAAAACTACTTGTCGCGTTTTTTTTGCTCAGAAAGCCCAAAATTTCTACAGGACCGGGATCATGTCACTACCTTCGAGATGGCAAAAAGTCATCGAACAAAATTGCACATATACACTGTAATTAAATATAATTAACATTAATTTTAAGGCATTTACTTATTTTTCGTCGTCAGAATGAAAAATAATTTTCTTAAAGACATATTAAACATTAATTTTGATACAGTACTAAAGGATATATTTCATACCGAAAAAAAAACACTTTTGAGAAATAGTTTATAAAGATCCTTATCCTGTAGAGCGTTTTTAGCATTTACTAATAAAAACAATCCAACACTGTTTATCAGCTTAAATATGCAGTAACCAAGTAAAACGTGCAATCAGACGTTCTCAGCTAACGTTGGTGCTTATCTTAATTCCCTCGTTTTCTTTCACTCTCATAGATAAGCTTTGGGTCCACATTGCCGTGGTTTCAGGCGAAGGAAGCACTTATGCAAAACAATTCGTAATGGAGCGCTCTGTGCAGCAGAATTACGGAGATAATTGAAATTTATTCCGACTCCATCTGGGATACGTCGAATCGTGAATATAAAATGCTCGTAAATTTAAAACGTAATATGCAAATGCACTAATGACTTGAGCCATGGTAGCTCAAGGGCTAGGATCTCGCTTTAAATTGCATAGTACGCGAGACCTGGGTTCGACTCTCGGTGCCGGCACCACTAAAATTATAATTGCAATTTTAAGTGTTGATTTATTTTAGTGCTCGGCGGTGAAGGAAACAATCGTGAGGAAACCTGTATGTCTGAAAAATTAAAAGTATTTCGAAGACGTGTGAGGTCCGCCAATCCGCATTGGAGCAGCGTGGCGGACTCTTCCCAGCTCCAAATCCATCTCCGAAATGAGAGGAGGTCTGTACTCAGCAGTGGGATGTTTATAGGCTGTTACTTTACCGACGACTTAAGAAATTAAGAGAAGGGATCTTAATACTCTCTACCATGTTTTTTTATAGAAGAGAGGACAAACGAGCAAGCGGCTTACTTTATAATATATTATTTGTAAGTGATCACCGCCGCCCATCAACCGCAACACGGGTCTTTGAGAAAGGAAATTCTTTCTCTTTTCTTGAAAATCCTTAAGTCGTATCGGTCCGGAAAAACCACAGGATTTCAGATTCCACAAGTGGTCATGCGTAGCGGAAAATTGTTAATGTCATGTTTTTTTTTAAATTATTTCATTAATTTCGGCCGAACAGCCAGTTTCTTTTTCTGGTGTGTGGTCTTTGGTATTTTTAATTGAAATGGATGTAATTTAATTATCTTTTTTTGGTTGTAACTGTAGCAGCGATAGCAACTCTTAATATTTTTCTCTATATACAGATATGAATAAATAAGTATATCGAATTTTAATTCCAAGTATAATTAGTTGCTTATCCCTCCCAAATTTTGTTGAATTAATGAAGGCTTATTTTAAAACCGCCCGCCCTTTTCCAATTTCAGCTTAAAGTAATTAAAATTCATGCTTAAAAACAACTGCCCATCAATTTTGTATCCCTTTCATTAACCGTGTCGGTGGTGTAATTGACTATATTTTAGATCTTTCATTTGCATACTGATAAGGCATCGAAATACCTACATCGGCTTCCTCCTTCAATACAGAGTTCTTCCCGGTATTACTTCTTATTATTGTTACAACAAATTATGTCATGAATATTCATCCATTAATATTTAATTTATGGGCTCATTAAGACAACAGTGTTCCTATTGAGATGATAATAATGTTAGTTTTTTTTCGTTAATCAAAATATAATATTTTTTTTATTGTATAAAGTGACGAAACGACCAAAACGATCACCTGATGGTAAGTGCAACGGCTGCCCATAACAAATGCTGTGTCACCCAGAATATTTCCGTATGACACCACACTGCGCCAGTCACCCTGAAACATCAGGTCAGTTCATAAGTCTCATATGCCCAGTGATTACGCTAGCTCGCAGTGCCCTTCAAACCGAAAGACAGTAATGTTTGCACACTACTGCTTCACTGTAGAATAACTGGCCATGGGGTAGTACCTACCTAGACGGATTCCTGCATAGGAATCCTACCACATTTTAAGTTCTCATAGAGTATAATAAGATTTTACCTTGTGGTAGCGGCGTAAGAGAAACTACCACACCATATTATTCCGTGGGTGTCGTAAAAGTCGACAGAGGGAAGATAAAAACCAGGAGATGGACAGCAGCATCTTCCTGAAACATCAAAACTAAGAAACTGCGGTTGTCAACCCGCCTGCCAAGCGTGGCAACTATGGCAAAATCCCCCAATATGAGATTATCTATGGGGGAGGCCTATCTTCAGCAGTGGATTAACGATATGCCGAAATGATGAATGATGATGATTGATGGAAGAAAGACAAGCAAATCGTTCACCAGATGGAAACTGCAACGTCTGTCCAAAACAAATGCTATGTCACACAAAACTTTTCTGTGTGCCTTTGTCACCCTGAGTAATCAGTTGTTAACTCCCAGAGGCCCAGGAATTGCATTAGCTGTCATAGTAAACGCTGGACGGCAGTATAACTGGCACTGCGGTGGGAAGCTATCAACTGCACAGAAAATACTCGTATTATAGTGCCACCAATGGACGCAGAGACACAGAAGCATTCGCTTTTCCTTACCGTAACCGGGTAGGTTATAATGATGTAATGTTCATGCGATAAGATCGTAAGGCCAGGATGCAGTGTCAGACACACAATCACAACACAACTAGACCTAAAAAATGACAATTTATGTTTTTGCACAAATGTTCGCTCTGGCTCGAATTCGAGCCCAGGACCCGGCGTAGAATTCGGGTACTCTGACCACTAAGAAATATGGTCGTCGTATATTACCAATCCAACAGATAGGTATTTTTATATATTTTCTGCAAGAGTAGGTATATAAATAGTATGACCTTGCAACTTAAGAGATGCCTACACCCTTCAGAGATAAAGAGGGAGAAGAGAAAAGAAGCCTGTTTAGAGGATGGTTGGAGACTGGTTCTTTAATTTAAAAAAATAACACATAAACAGTTTTTTTACTTCCGACGCCAAACCAAAAACTTACTACACAAGCCTGGAAGCGCATTATCTTTGGTTTCTTTATTGATTATTAATTAAAAAATGGGTTTTATACATTAATATGCTATTTTGACACGGGCCGAAAGCTTACGGCTATTAAGATTAAAACCAAAAACATTTTGTTAGTTTTCTGGAAGTCAATTCCTTAACCACTGCCCCAATTGAGACCACTGAACCATAGGGTAGACAAAAATCTTTCGTGGTTTTAAGAATATTGTAATCGGATCATTATTACGACATATTTTTAAAATATCTTTCATATTTTCCTTTTAAAAAATGAGTTAAAAGAAACTTTGCTTTAAACCATATTTAATATTTATACATAATATGACGACCGCGTGGCCTAGTGGTTAGAGTACCTGACTTCTACGCCGCGGGTCCTGGGTTCGATTCCCAGCCGGAGCCAACATTTGTGCTAAAACACAAATTGTTGGTTTTCGGGTCTGGTTATGTTGTGATTGTCCCCGTGTTTCTGACCCTGCGTCCTAGCCTACCTCCGATCTTATCGCATCAGAGTTACATCGGGCGCGGGTAGTTTGGGACGAGCGAGTGCCTCTGTGTTTGCGCGTACACTTGTGGCACTATAATATCTCCTGCGCAGTTGATGGCTCTCGACAGTATTCGGAAGTTGTCGCCGTGGTCGAAATCGGCTATGAGGAACAGAGAGAACAAAAAACAATATTTATACATATCAGCCATCGTTACAATCAGCCCTTTATAATCCATTGTTGAAGAAAGGCCTCAAACAGTTAACAGAACGAGGCGAAGCCTTGCGGTAATCTATTAGAAACAACGAAGCTAATTTGCTAAGATCCACTAGCAAACAGATTTCAACAAATTGGCTTAGTTACCCTACTGCTACTTACTGTTTATTTTGATCGATGTGTTTGTCTGTAATTGCACACATAACAAACTGAATAATACAAACATTTCACGATGTGTGTAATAGTAAATTGTCAATGTTGTAATGTAGCAAACATTTTCGGATCTTTTGGAATATTTTGCGGATCATTTTCCTATAATAGGTAAACAACCACGGCTGGCATGCTCATAACCATGTTACCAAGGGCCTTATAAATTAAAAATATATTCGTTGTTTCGTAAAATTTAACAATATCACATACTCATTACACATACATACTGTCACGCCTTTTTCCCATATAAGGAGTAGGCAGAGGCCACTCACGTAGCCCACTTTTCGGCCTCGCGGTATACGACGCGGCGGGTGGCGAACCACGTCGCCGTCATTTTAGTTCTAGTTCAATGTTAAAAATATGGTCAAAAATTCTTACTCCCACGAGGAGTATAGTGACAGCATTGCATATTCTGGTGTTGTTCTGCACGAATACAATACCTTAGTCGCCTCTTACGACACCTCGGTAGGAAAGAGGTAGGTGCTATTCTACTACCGGACATCTATCGGGTTTTTACAACAATGTCACTTTAACATTTTGATTTGTAACTACAAAGAGAAAATAATCTCTACGTTTTTGACACATTTTGGTTTGGTCGCAGGTAAAACCTGATGTAATGGTTGATGGTGAAACTACAAATCCATACAAAAGTACACCGATTCCTACCAAGGATAATTCGCGAGGATATTGAAATTAATAAACATCCTAATTTCAATAGACTTCAATAGATCTAATTCCCTCACCGGCTTGGGATCCTATAATTAATAAAATTAAATCAAAAATAAAGCATACCACTGCTTCAAGACATATTAGCTCTTTCTGCGTAGACCAAAAACAATAATTAGAAGCGGAAGGAAGCGGAATAACTATGACATCAGGGCATCTGTCACCTCAGTCCTCTATTGACCATGGGTGCTGTAAAGCGCTCGAAACGTCGGGTTATAAATAGTTTAAAATAAAACGCGATAAAATCCGTAAATATGTAACTGTTAAAGATAAATAGTATAATTAAAAACATCCTTAACAAAATGAACATCAAAGGCTGACAATATACGGTCTGTAACACCCTTGCGAGTAATTGTATTCTGCGGTAACATCACGAGAACAGTTAGCGAATAAGGATCGCTTTTGTCCACGAGTTTTGAATAAGTTAACTCCTGCAGTAATATTAAATGAAATAAGAATTATATTACTTCACTTTTTATTAATATTAAATAACGCACTTTTAGCACTTACTATATTCTGTGAGACTCAGAGAATTACACCAAGAATTTAAGAAGACGAGACTACGACCGCTCTTTTGAGAAATAGCCAAAATAGTTTTACAGGCAGTATGGTTCCTATACATAAAACCGGTATGACCGCAACACCAGCCGCCATTATTCTGCGGAATAATGTCTAATTACTGAGCATATGAGACATAAGAACCGATGTCTCAGGGGGACGGGCGCAGTATGGTGTCACACAGAAATGTTCTGGATGTCGAAGCATTTCCTCGTCTCCTTCCCCTATAAAAAAGTCACAAATAGAAACTACTCACAAAAAGAGAATAATCACTAAGTTCTTTAAGGTGAGACACATCCCATGCTGCTATAAAGGCTCAAAATTATATATACCAAATATAGAGTATAAGCAAAGAACCTTAAGTTAGGAAAATCCGTCATGGATATCAATAATTAGTGTGGAGTCATTGATATCGATATATTGGTGTTGTACCTAATCAACATCGACAAAAATGTATAGTGCGTTAAAAGATAACCTCTTTTAACTTTTCTTCTGCGGGTTTTAATATTCATGTATTTATCTATATATATATATATATATAGATATATATATATATATATATATATATATATATATATATATACATATACGGTTTGCCTGGAAGAGATGGCTGTTTAGCGATAAGGCCACCGTTTGTACATATTTAGTTTCCATAATTATGTATTTTTTTCTTTAATGTGTGTAATAAAGAGTATAAACAAAACCCCTTTTGAAGAAGATTTTATGGAATAGCCATTATCGCAATAATTTATTTTCTGGCTGTGTCCCGCGGTTTCACCTGCATAAAAAACGCTATTCGCTGACCTGATCTTTACGGTAATGTAATTGCTGTTAGCCTTCTCGGCTTTTACAGCCTCGATCGGATACTGCGCTCGCGGGCCAGGGGCATGCGAAATTCGGACTGTGTCGCGTTCGCTGCGTGCTTTCGCGATTTCGAAAATCTTAAATATTTTAAGCCGTCTAATGACCGTCCGAGGGAGGCTGCGGGCATCCATTCGGACTGTCGACTTGTGTGTCGGTAACTCTGGGCGGTGAGAGCCGCCCTGGAGCACGGGTGAATCATGTGTACGCGGTGTGATTATTGACGATTGCGCGCCGCTCTCCACGGCGGTCGCGCGTCGTGGTGCATGTTATATTAAAGCTATTGACTGTCCGCTGACCTGAGCATTAACAATTCGGCCCCTTTCGGTAAAGTTCGGTTCTCAGAGTGCGCCTCCTTAAGACCGTACCATAAAATATTATAGCCTAAAACCTTTTTTAACAAATGAGCTATCTAATGTGAAAATAAAATTTCAAATCTGATTCGTATTTCGTGAGCCAGTTATTCTGCCGTGAAGCAGTAGTGTTCAAACATTACTGTGTTTCGGTTTGAAGGGCACTGAGAGCTAGCGTAATTACTGGGCATATGAGACTTAAGAACTTACGTCTCATATATATTTTCGGTGATGTAATTGCTGTTAGCCTTCTCGGTTTTTACAGCTTTATCGGATACTTCTTACGTCTCAGGGTGACGGGCGCAGCGTGGTGTCACACAGATGTTCTGGGTGACGCAGCATTTGTTATGGGCAAACGATGCACTTACCATCAGGTGAACGTTTTGTTCGTCTCGTCACTATTTCGAATAAAAAAAAATCAATACCGCATCCAATTTTGTGCAGTAGCTTTTGCGTTATGTGCGTATAAACATACAGATAGACAGACAAAAATTGTAACGATAATTGTATTGGCTTCTGTTGCTCTTATAAAGACCACTCAATATAATTGTTCTTTATTATTTTCTAATGCAGACATCAGCCAGTTACAATTTTATTATATGTGTAGATTATTAATAACTCCGCTTCTACGCATATCAAGATGAGACTTACACTAGATTTAATAATTCAGATAGATAGATAGATAGATTAATAATTCCCCAATAATATAACCGTAGCCGTGTGGTGGCGGCTCGTTAAAAGAATACTACCACTCCATCTCATCCAATGGATCTCGTAAAAGGCGAGTAAGGAATTAAACTGCACTGTGCACCCAACAGCGCATGATGGCGATGGGCTCACCACCTATCACACCAAGTGCATTATATTGTTTTGGTGAAACGTGGATTGTGGCAGTCATCTGTTTTTGCAGTAAGTGCCCAGTCTCTGACTACCCCTTACGGGATACAGTCGTGATCTTATGTATGTATGTATGTAATATAACCGCATCCTATCTTGTGTAGTAGTTTTTGCGTAATGCGCGTAGAAACATACGGACAGGAAGACAAAAATTCTAAATATAATTGTTTTAGCTTGCATTGCTCCCTTCACATATTTTTTTCTTAAATATCCTATGTACATCGGCCAGTTACAATTATATTACATGTATAGATATGAAGGGAAACCAGAGTAAAAGAAAACGCAAGTTTTAAAGACGCAATACGTTCAAAACGATAACTAGATCTACAAAAAATTGTCATTTACTCGTAGATGGACATCGTTGCAGCGTAGCCAGCAAATTAAATTATTAAGAGTGGTAACGGACTAAGCCGGCTTACGAGAGCGCTACAGTGCTGTGTTCCCAATCGAGTTATAAACCGGATGAGTTTATAATCGGTTTGAAATTAAATTAACTGTTCTTTGTCCCAATCGAGTAAGTTAAGTTCTGAAGCTACTTCATAATGTTGTTATGTAAGGGAACAAAAATTATGAGACAGACTTTTAAATTTTGCATTTTAGCAATTTGGCTTTGCAGTGCTTCTCAAGGAAATTATAATTATAGAGTATAAATAAACATACTGGGACTAATACCAATATCCGACAATTGAAGCAAAAAACATTATATGATAAATACTGGTAGTTGATAATTTCATATAAGAGAGAAAGAAAGAAAAACTTTTTCTTTTTTTGATTCCAGCCATTTTTGCCTATGTCGACTAATAATTTAATTATAACAATCGTCATTTCAATCGAAAGTAAAATAATAGTTGACTTTTACTGAAGATTTGCTGAACTGATGGAGACAAAACGAAAAATACAATTTTGATCTTGAATTGAATTTTCCAATCACTGTACACTTTCACGGGCACTTGCTGCATAATAAACTATGAATATTAATCATCAAAACTCAAAATATACATTCAGAATTTATGTGATAGAACTAGTTTGTGGTAAGTGCAACGGCTGCCCATAACAAATGCGGTGTGTGTGATTCCTATGCAGGAATCCGTCTAGGTAGGTACCACCCCAGGGCCAGTTATTCTGCCGTGAAGCAGTAGTGTGCAAAGATTACGGTGTTTCGGTTTAAAGGGCACTGAGGGCTAGCGTAATCACTGGGCATTTGAGAACTGATGTCTCAGGGTGACGTGCGCAGTGTGGTGTTACACAGAAATATTCTGGGTGCCACAGCATTTGTTGTGGGCGGATGTTGCACTTACCATCAGGTGAAAGTTTTGCTCGTTTCGTCACTTTATACAATAAAAAAAAACCGATCACAGTAATGTTTGCATATTACTGTACTGCCTGAGGGTACAATAACTGGCACTGCGGTGGTGCCCACCTTGACGGATTACTGCATACGAATCTTACCATCACTACGTAGTGCATATTTTGTCTAAATTCTGACACTTAAGAACTGATGTCTCAGGGTGACGGGCGCAGTGTGGTGTCACAGAGTAATTTCCTGGATGACACAGCATCTGTTATGGGCAGACGTTACACTTATCATCAGGTGAGCGAATGCTTGTTCCGTCACTTTTATGAAATAAAAAAAAACGCCTTCAGGTGGTACCCACCAAGACGGATTCCTGCATAGGAATCCTACCACCTATATACTATATTTTTTTTTAAATAAATGTTCTTATTGAAATGCTAACTCATAACACACTGTTGTATGTACACAATTTTAATACCAACATAATATTCTGCGGGAGCGTGAACAAGCGCGATAACAAATTATATGAAATACTGCTAAAAATGCAAATTGTCTCTCACATTTCACACCTCTGGGGCGGTGTAATGCATATTTTACATAAAATGTAACACGACGTGTCTATAATTAAATTTACATGTATTCAAACTAATGGGGAAGGAATGCCAATTTACACTGAAACATTTCATAAATTTTCCAAGCGACGAAAACTTGCAGCAGCAAGATTGGCTGTAGAATGTTAGTCGAATGTGTAGTACGCTGTCAACTTGGATTTCACAGCTTCGTCGGAAGAGACTCGCGAGCAGGAGGCCCGCGGATAAGGAATACATGGTCACTGCTAGCGATGACTGGGCGACGCCTCCTGCGGCTCCACTGCTCACACAAATCAGAGCCCTATTAACACTGACTGCCACTCCGAAATCGCATGTTTTGCTCAGAACGCCAGTAGAGTATTTTTATTATTGAAAGCATATAATGGCAAAATAATAATAAATCGAATATATAAGACAATGTTACCTAACAGAGCGGTTTTCTTGTTGTATATAATTTCGGTGATGTAATTGCTGTTAGCCTTTTTTGGCTTTTACAGCTTCATCAGATACTGTGCTCACGGGCCAGGGGCCCACGTGCCAGGTTTGGTTTGACCCAAACATAAATAAATAAATAAACTCCTACAAAAACCTCGAAATTCGGACTGTATCGCGTTCGCTGCGTGCTTGCGCGACTTAGAATATCTCAATATGATTTTAAGTCGTCTAATGACGAGGGAGGCTGCGGGCCTCCATCCGGACTGTCGACTTGTGTGTCGGTAACTCTGGGCGGTGAGAACCGCCCTGGCACACGGGTGTATCGTGTGTACGCGGTGTGATTGTCGACTGCTGCGCGCCGCTCTCTACGGCGGTCGCGCGGCGTGGTGCGTGTTATATTAAAGCTTTTAACTATATATAATTTCAGTGATGTAATTGCTGTTAGCCTTTTTGGCTTTCACAACTTCATCGGATACTGTGCTCACGGGCCAGGGGCCCGCGTGCCAGTTTTGGTTTGACCCAAACATACATAAATAAATAAACTCCTACAAAAACCTCGAAATTCGGACTGTATCGCGTTCGCTGCATGCTTGCGCGATTTAGAATATCTCAATATGATTTTAAGTCGTCTAATGACGAGGGAGGCTGCGGGCCTCCATCCGGACTGTCGACTTGTGTGTCGGTAACTCTGGGCGGTGAGAACCGCCCTGACACACGGGTGTATCGTGTGTACGCGGTGTGATTGTCGTCTGCTGCGCGCCGCTCTCTACGGCGGTCGCGCGTCGTGGTGCGTGTTATATTAAAGCTAGTAACTGTGTGTACAGTGTAGCCTGGATCGTGACTGACCGTATCGTGGTCATGGAGTGCTGAGACGTCCGTGTCGTCTAGCACGTTTCGCGGGCGACGTTTGCGTTCGGTCGCGTTTCTATCTGGTCGGTAATTTGCTGCTTTAACCACTAGTGGGTTTGGATGAACCGCGGCTTTTTCGAAAAACCGCCGCGATAATACTCTGAAGTGTTCAAAGATTAAGGGCATTCCACAGTCGCTGCGAAGATCTACGTTGCGTTGGTACCAACCGGCTTCGGTGGCAGGTCGATTTTGAACGCTCTGTAACTTCTTTAATTGATTGCCCGTCGCGTGAGCGAAAGCGACGCAAGCATTTGCCATTACGGGTCTTATGCAAGTCTTATAGAGGCGAAGTTTGTGTCCTAAGCACATTGTTTCTTGTTGTGGCGCCCCGGTAACAGTTGAAAACGACAAATTAAAACTGGACTTTTCAGATTTCAACAAACGATTCGCATTCGTTATTTCGTCGTAAGCGAAACGTTCAGAATAACCTGTGGAAACGTATAGGAAAAAATATATTAATGTTACTTGTACAAGATAAACTATATTTGCTCACAATTATTTCTTATATTTACGCATACACATTTAAAAAATACTATTTTTTACGGATTTTATCGCGTTTAATTTTGTACTATTTATAACCCGACGTTTCGAGCGCTACACAGTACAAAATTAAAACGCGATAAAATCCGTAAAAAATAATATAATTTAAATGTATTTACTCATTTTATATATAATAATTAGGTATGTGCACACTTCTAACTTCAATTATATGATTATAAAGCAGTGCACTCGGCACTGCTATTCTACTCTGCCGGAAATAGTAATTTAAAATATAAGGTAGGTGATAACTAAAATCGATTATTTTAAAAGTAATAGACGCTTCGTCATATACATAGAATTTCATATCCATACGTGTTTAATCTATCGTAATACCATTGATTTCCCCTGAGTTCATGAGCTGGTTCATGGACCCCGTCTGCTATGTACACTACGGGAAGGGTTGGTAGTTAATTTTCTATTTTATTCGTCATAGTTCGTAAATACTTCATACTGGCTAAACGTTGTCGACAACCCTCCATTTTGCTATTATCACCAACCACTATGCCTTATTACTGTTTAAAAAAATCAGCAAAGGAATATCGAACTTTTTTAAATATAGTGTCCTTCTTGCCAATTTTGACTACTGCTGCGTTTTCCGGTGAACAACTGGGAGCTATTATGTCATCATCATCATCAAAGGCTGATCCTCTTAAGCTACTCCGACCTCAAACATCTCGCATCTTAGGGGCTGCCGCCCGTCATTGGTCTCGATAACTTAGGTGGTATATTTGGCATGGTTATTCTTTTATAATCTGCCAGCCGTAAAAGTCCACATATGGTGGTAGTAGATTCCTATGCAGGAATTAGCGTAGGTACGTACCACCGCAGGGTCAGTTATTCTGTAATGAGCAAAACATTACTGTGTTTCGGTCTGAAGGGCACTGAGAACTTGTGTAATTACTGGGCATATGAGACTTAAGAACTGATGTCTCGTGGTGACGAACGTAGTGTTTAACCACTTTGAAATGTTCTGGGTGACACAGCATTTTTATGGCTACGTTGCACTTCCCATCAGGTGAACGTTTTGCTCGTTTCGTCACCTTATACAATTAAAAAAATATATATTTTTGGCATTTCCCGTTTTCGACTTTTTTGCATTGCAGGTTTTCTTATACTTCTTACTGGGCTGGTGTATAATGTATTGTCACCAACTATACCCGCGACTTGGTCTTTTGGACAAAATTATTTAGACAGGTTATAAAAAAATCTAAGTGATGTATTAAAATACCATCATCATCGTCATTATTTTAGTCTATCACTAGTAGCTGAACATAGGCCTTCCTCATAGATTACCACAAACACATTTTAGGGGATTTCGCCATAGTTGCCACGCTGGTCAGGCGGGTTGGCAACCGCAGTTTATTTATTGAGATGTTCCAGGATGATGCTGCTGCCCATATCCATTTTTCTGGGCTTTCATTTTCCCTCGACTTTTACGACACCCATGAGATGGGGTGGTAGGTTCTCTGAAGCCGCCACCACACGGCACAATAACACATATTAAGGATTATATCAAGGGTTCTAATACTATACGGTAGATGGCGTTCTGTGAAATGTTATCAAACGAAGACGTTGTACCAAACACAATGAAAATTAACTCTAAATTGATGCTAGAGTTATATAACCTGTGTAAAATACTGGTCAATTGATTTAGTCATTCTCAATATAAATCCGGTCGTACAGATAGACATAATTTTATGTTTAAGAAAGATGCCGGATGTGTAGCGCGAACACAGAGCCACTCATCTTCACAATTACCTACCAACGGGGGCCTGATGAAGAGGTCGAATCAATGCCAATAATATCATTCAATTTTTTTCCAAAACCACAAATATAACCTTCAGTTGGGTTTCGAGGCCAGTACCAAATAATTTAATATATTTTATTACACGCAAAGATTCGATCGATTTATTGTTATTGAGTTATAATGAGACAAAATTCAGAATAATCATCAAACAAATGATTCCAAAATTCATCCCACGAAGTTTAATACAGCCCGCAATATTTAAATTTACATTCTGGGGAAAAATACCTCGGACAATTTTAAAATAACAAAGGTACTAAATCAAACGTACAATCAAATAACATTAAGCGAAAAATCTTTTTTATTCGTTTACGTCGGAACACTCGAAATATTATCAAACGAATTCACTCTTATTAAAATTCCGTTCATTTCTCGATGGCTTTCATGGATTGCATGCCTTTTTTTTAAAGAAAAAAATACAAAGCCTTTTTAGGTCCATTTCAGAATCTAATTAAATTATATTGAAATTTAAAAATAAATTAAAATACAATACAATTTAAAACTGTTTTATATTTATTAAAATAAATAAAAAGCCATGGTGGCTCTGGCGCCGCGGGCTTGCCTTAAACATAGTACGATGTTTTCCTTGCACCATTTTTTGTTTTCCAGCACATGGTCAAACAGCACTTAAAATTGTAGAACAATATTAGAGATGTTAATTCGCCCGGCCCCTGATTTACCACGGCGGTTTTATAACTTGTTTTGCTAAAAGTAAATAATTAGATAACTAAATTTGATACGACCTGTTCTATCCATGCAGGCGGCAATAGCCTAATGGTTTAGGGTACGAACTGCGAAACATGTCGTCGCAGGATCGAACCCGCCATTCGACTAATGTCGTAAACCGTCTCCTAGCACAGGCTTTTAAACTTAGTTGGGAGTGGTTAACGGGAATATTGGTATTAGCACTGCTAGTACGCTTTAAGAAAGAAAAAAAGAAAAAATATGTTCTGCTAACTAATATAACTTAATTTTTGTATCTTGGAGGTTTTTATAATAACTTTAGTTATAGAATTTTGTAATCACAATTAAACGATGTCATTATTTTCGTCGTCGGCATTTTTTTATTATTAACATAATCGATTAATATAGGTGTACCAAACTTCTAAAGTTTAATAAACATTAGTAGTTTTTTTAATTTGCACTTGTTTCAAATATTAAATATTAACTGTCGACATAAAGAATACTGAAAGGAATTGTGAATTTGCTTGATATAACTTAACAGAATACTAAAATAAGTATTGTAGGATTCGGTTCACGCAGAAAGTATCTCCCGTGTTCCTTTTTAATAGTTTTTTTTATTTGATAAAAGTGTCGGAACGAGCAAAACATTCACCTGGTGGTAAGTGGAACGTCTGCTCATAACAAATGCTGTGTCACCTAGAACATTTCTGTGTCACACCAAGCTGTGCCCGTCACTCTGAGACATCAATTCTTAAGTCTCATATGCCCAGTGATTACGCTAGCTCTCAGTGCCCTTCAAACCGAAACCCAATAATGTTTGCACACTACTGCTTCACGGCAGAATAACTGGCCCTGGGGTGGTACTTACCTAGACGAATTCAATTATCATTAAAACAACGAAAGCCAATTAAAGACGAATGTAACAATATCATTAAATTTTAATATATTTTATTAAATAAGCAATTATGAACATAATCTTAACAATTTGATGTACTTGGAACCCGGCGGGTAACAAGGTAAAACGACGTTTTCACAGGCGACTGCGCGGACGCCACTTCAATTAGCTCAGCAGACGGAAAATAAGCCCCGATGCTCTAACGCACACCTGCCGCCTCGGTACCCTGGATTACCCCTTTGAAGTATACTTAGATGTTTAGTGTAGCGTTTACTACCCTGTAGAAAGTTTTTACAATTTACACATTATTTTTTAATTTTAAGCGGGACTTGCCATTCGTTTTTTTGTTGCTGTTAATGGCAACAGCAATAAGTTTTCTGCCAGTGTCAAAGTATCGCATTCAGGTAAAAACATACATTTTATGAATATCACAAGATATATAATAATCCTAACGTCATTTAAATACTCTGAGTTCTTTTGTTGAAGGCTTATAATTCAACGTGATTGAAGTCATTTTACTTTAGGAAGCCTTATGTCTAACAAGCAGACCGTATGGAGCGGTGCCCGCGCCTTCTCAAAACTTTAGAAAACATATTAATTTAATCAAAAACCATTTGAGATATTTGAAACAAAAAAAATCATAACTAAGCCTCGACTAGTATCACCTCAATAGATAAACCTGGCATATATTTCGATGATTGTTTGCTCAGGCTCACAACGCAAGGCAGATGGATTGATAAGCATCGTTTCAAAAACCCTCGTACTTGATTTCTTGCTCCCAATCTACTAGTATGTGGAATTTGGTATTTGATTTTGCGCCATCAGTCGATCGCCAGATCCTCGTTTATTTACACGTAGTGCGCACTGCGGGCCCTGTGCCCTGCAGTTTCACCCGCGAAATTTAAGCCGACTACATGATTGCGCCGCAGGCATGGTGCCTCGCTGACCTGAGCATTCACTGTTCGCACCTTCTCGGCGTGCGGCTTAAAGCCGTATCATTAAGTTCTAACTTGCAACCCTCCTCAATAAATGGGCTGTCTAATGCAATAATATTTTTTTTAAATCGGATCAATATTTCCTAAAATTAGCGCGTTCAAACATACAAACTCTCCAGCTTCGTTACTAGATAATAACTCAGCTTCTAGGCGGCGTTGCTAGATGAAAGCGTGATGCGCGAAGAAAAATACAGACAGAAAGCAAAAATACAGACAAAAACCCCTTATATTAATTTTTCTTAAATATTTCCTGTTTTTTTTTTATTGGATAACGTGACGAAACGAGCAAAACGTTCACCTGATAATAAGTGCGTTGAACGCAGAACATTTCTGTGTGACACCACACTGCGCCCGTCAACCTGAGACATTAGTTCTTTAGTCGCAGTGATTACGCTAGCTCTCAGTGCCATTAAAACCGAAACACAGTAATGTTTGCACACTACTGCTTCACGGCAGAGTAACTGGCCCTGGGTGATGCCTACCTAGACGGATTCCAGCATAGGAATCCTACCACCAGTAAAATGTACAGACATCGACCAGTTACAATTTTATTATATGTATAGAATTCTCTTTTAACCCCAAATCTTATTACTATTATAAAGCTGGAGTTTTTATGTTTTTCATTCATCATCATAATCTCAGCCTATCACTAGTCAACTGCTGAACATATGCCTCCCACATCGATTGCCACAAAAGTGTGTAGCTCTCATTTTGGTGGGTTCTACCATAGTACCAGTTGGCAGCCGGGTTGGCGACCGCAGTTTATTTATTCAGATGTTCCAGGAAGATGCTGCTGGTTTTCATTTTCACTCTGTCGACTTTTACGACACGCACGGGATGAGATGGGGTGGTAGATTCTCTTAAACCGCTACCACACGGCATTGTATGTTTAAACGTGCCAATAAATATTGACGACCGCGTTGCATAGTGGTTACCGGGTACCTGACTACCACGAGGTTGATCCTGGGTACGAGCCAACGTTTGTGAAAAAACACAAATTGGTTTTCGGGTATGATTGTGTTGTGATTGTCCTTGTGTTTCTGACACTGCATCCTAGCTTACTTCTGATCTTATCGCATGAGTGTTACATGGGGCGCGGTAGGTTGGGACGAGTGACGCCTGTGCGCGTACACTTGAAGCACTATAATAACTCCTGCGCAGTTGATAACTTCCGACAAATAGATAATTGTACGTCTAGTCCTCAATTCTAACACTTTATTGGTATCGTAACATACATATCTAAACAGCTATAGTAATGAACATTGAGTAACAACGAATTACTTTCTAAAAGGTCAAAGGTTTCTTTCGCTACATTTCGCTTTTATCGCGGCCCCGATGTTGTGAAATCTGAGTGAGTTACAAAGAGAATCTATTCTGGTGCGCTTAACAATACGTATTTGATCTGACGCATGATGGATTGCACTCCGTCTGCGTTCTGTTTGCCTGGTACGTAATACATAATAGAGGTTTTCTGCGAAATCTCAAAACAAACAGCCTTTATGTATGAAGTTACTTAATATATTTCAGACAAAACGCTTTGATATAACAACGTCTTTGTAAATTTGATAGTAATGGATTTAGTAGATTTATTAAAGATGGTAACTATATTACGGAAATTATAAATATTATCGTACTTTTTGCCTTTGTCCCAATTATGTAGAGGTCGGCTACATCCTTTTTAATTGTTGACATCGAAACTAATCTTTACACAAAATACATGCAATTTACAATATTCATCATACTTTTTACCTGTTATTTTGCCATGAAGCAGTAGTGTGCTAACATTACTGTTTCGGTCTGAAGGGCACTGAAAGCTAGTGTAAACACTTGGCATATGAGACTTAAGAAGTGATGTCTCAGGGTAACACAGAATTTTTCTGGGTGACATATTTGTTATGGGCAGATGTTGCACTTACCATCAGGTGAATGTCTTCCTCGTTTCGTCAAAATATCAAATAAAAAAAATGTATCAGAGTGACGAGCGCAATGTGTGGCGTCACGCAGATATGTCCTTGGTGGCACAGCATTTGTTATGGGTAGACGTTGCACTTACCATCAGGTGATCGATTCGTCATGTTCCTCAATAATAAAAAAATATTTATTACCAACTGGAAAATTAAACCTGTTCAGTCATCTCTGGTTACAGACGGAAGTCGCCTTCTGTACAGAATATAAAGTAATTTTATAAAGTGTCCCAAATGCAGAGGTGAAATACTTACTCATTTTCACCTTTCCGAATTCGGTTGTAAATTTTAAGCGATACGATCGGAGGAGGGTTTTAATGCGGTATCAGATTCTCGGGAATTGACTCCTGCTGGGTTTTGAACTCAGTACTCACAATTCTGCAAGAATATACCCTGAACACTGTCGTTGTTGCCGACATTCGTTTTTCAAACGGATATTATTAAATTAAATATTATTGATTGTCAATTGTTTTGTCCGGATATTGTAAAAAAAAACTGCTTTTTTCTTTAAATATTTTTTTTAATTATTGATTATTTGTTGCAGATTAAAAATGAACGGACACGTGGCAACGTTTTTGATCCAGCTCTTGCTACTAGCAAATGCTTACGCTCAGACCGGTAAGTAGAAATATCTCATTAAATATGTAATCGGAAAGTGAATCGCATTTTCTCCAAATGTCAAACTTTCCCGCACATATTGATCCCTATTGGCTAACTAACGGGGCATTGGCCTTTATCTTGTATCTTCTTCTTCTCCATTTCTATTATATTATTATACACTAGCTGATACCTGCGACTTCGTCCGCGTGGATATAGGTTTTTTAAAGAACCCGAGGGAACTAGGTACTTGATTTTTCGGAATAAAAAGAATCATAAATATCGCGTGCGTACTATTTGATTTTCCGGGTTAAAAAATATCTTGTATCCGTCTCCAGGTTGCAAGCTATCTCTACAAATTTCGTCAAGATCGGTTCAGCGGTTGAACCGTGAAAAGTTAACAAACAGACAGAGGGACGGAGAGAGTTACTTTCGCAATATATATATTATGATGTTCTCCTAGCCGATTTCGACCACGGCGACAACTTCCGAATACTGTCGAGAGCCATTAAATGCGCAGGAGATATTATAGTGCCACAAGTGTACGCGCAAACACAAAGGCACTCACTAGTCCCAACCTACCCGCGCCCGATGTAACGCTGATGCGATAAGATCGGAGGTAGGCTAGGATGCAGTGTCAGAAACACGGGGACAATCACAACACAACCAGACCCGAAAACCAACAATTTATGTTTTAGCACAAATGTTAGCTCCGGCTGGGATTCGAACCCAGGACCCGCGGTTCAGAAGTCAGGTACTCTGACCACTGAGCCACGCGGTCGCGGTATATATTATAATATTAGTATAGATATATGTATGAATAAAAATCAATTGCCGCATGTATGAAAATCACTTGAGAACGGCACGGTCGAATTGGCTGATTTTTTTGTTGTGTTCGTAATTGTCATAACAAAGTTTGTACGTAAGTAATATTTTGGAAAATCCACCGGGAAAGTCAGAAATCTGGATGGTGTTTTTGTATCGAAATCTTAATAAAAAAGTAACGTTCAGTTTGATGGTTCTACTGTCCCATGTTTTCAGTGCTTAATTTTTTTGTTTCTGCTAAGCTTACTTGTCATTTTCCGGGGCGGGTCACTTTTTAAATATAAGAATTACACTTACAGTCGTCTCTGTGCCCTGTCCTGTGGCCTGTTTAAATGCATTTGTTATCATGATATTCATGAACTAAAATAAAATTAATCTTTATTTTTATAGAAACCGAGCCCCCAACCACTGCTACCACTAAAGCGCCAACTACCACTACCACGCCTGCCACCACAATCGTGGTGTGGGAAACGGAGACCCTGAACGAAGGTCAAGCTATACAGAAGGCGCTGCAGTACCTGCTTCAGCACCGTCAGCCAGACTGGGGATGGGGAAACGATACGCACCATGTCATGCTTACTCTACAGGTATTATACACTCGTCTTGGCAACCGCGTTTTTCAAGGAGGCCCGTAAAGTAAAAGTAAAGTAACAACCTATAAATGTCCCACTGCTGAGTACAGGCACACAGCCACTCATTTCTGAGATGGGTTTAGAGCCGTGAAGAGTCCGCCACGCTTCTCCAATGCGTGTTGGCGGACTTTAACATTTCTTCGAAATATTTATTATTTCAACCAGAACATTAATGTAAAACACTGGCTGGACTGCGCTCGTAACCCTGAGACAAGAGCTATCAACTAATATGTAGATTAATATATATATAATCATAAATGTCAAATTATGTCATATTACAGTTGGCGAACAACACCGGCAAGGAGATCGAACAGCAGGGTCTGGAAATGCAACTGTCAGCGAAGCAGATGGAGATAGAGATACTGTTGATGATGTCGAAGTGAGTGGACGTTATCTTAATCAATGCCCAAGCTGTCATTGACACAGGATATAGGATATAAGACATAAGTAGTCTCCATTTACTAGCAACAGAATTTAGACAAAATACGCACTACGTAGTGATGGTAAGATTCGTATGCAGTAATCCGTCAAGGTGGGCACCACCGCAGTGCCAGTTATTGTACTCTCAGGCAGTACAGTAATATGCAAACATTACTGTGATCGGTTTTTTTTTATTGTATAAAGTGACGAAACGAGCAAAACGTTCACCTGATGGTAAGTGCAACGTCCGCCCACAACAAATGCTGTGGCACCCAGAATATTTCTGTGTAACACCACACTGCACACGTCACCCTGAGACATCAGTTCTTAAGTCTCAAATGCCCAGTGATTACGCTAGCTCACAGTGCCCTTCAAACCGAAACACAGTAATGCTTGCACACTACTGCTTCACGGCAGAATAACTGGCCCTGGGGTGGTACCTAACTAGACGGATTCCTGAATAGGAATCCTACCACCAGTAAGTCGGTTGGAAGGTTGAAACTGAAGCTTGTGTAATTACAGGGTTAATGAAACTAAGGAACTTATTTCTCAGGATGACGTGCGCAATGCGGTGACACACAGATGTTGATCTGGGTGACACCGTGTTTTTTTTACTGATGGCAGGACTTCTATGCAGAGATTACAGTAGAACGCTTACAGCGCAATCATTACTGTGTTCCGGAGAAGCACTGTAGCGAATTATTTAAAATGACTGTGCATATAAGACTAATTTACTTTCTCGGTTGTCTGGAATCTCAAAGTTTTCGGCTGACACTGCAGCTGCTCTTTCTATTTGAAAGTTCAATGTCGAAATTCTCTTCCATTTCGCTTCGTATACTCGTAACATCGAGACTAAAGATTTTGAATTTATTTCTCACTAGCTGTGCGACGCAGTTTCAACCGCGTAAAATAAGCTGACCAAATTACTGTACCGCACGACATGGCACCTCATTAACTGAATATTCACAATACGGCCCTTTTCGGTAACGTTCTGTTCTCAGCTTGCGGCACCTTATAGGTGTAACATAAATCTAATTCAAAAATGGTTTTTCAAATCGGATTAGTATTTTCTGTGTTTAGCTTTATTGTAGAAAAGGTTAAGGTATGAAATGACATAAACCGCTTATATAGATATTAAGAGATATATTTAAGCTGCCATGAATATATATAAAATAATGACCAAAATGTAAATTAAAGCCGCGAGTTCCAGCGATTTTCAAATGTTAAGCAGGAACCTCAATTATTTTAAATTAAGAGTAGCCTATATTACTCTCTGAAAAGTCCTCTATCTGCCAATGAAAGTCCTGTAAAAATCGATTCAGCCGTTTAGAATATTAGCCAGGACAAACAAACAGACCGACAGAACCTTTTCTTAAAAACGCGTGTTTGAGTGATTGTATCCTAGAAATTACCGTGTGAGATTAACAAAAAGTCTGTATTGTGAAATCACAGACAGGCGCTACAATTTTATTTATTTGTATAGATGCAATGATAGAACGTTTAATAGAATAGGACAGTAGTATCACAGCGCTATGTGAGAGTAAGTCACTAACATTATGTGAGAAACTAAAAAAATTATGTAATATCGGTGAGTTCGTACGCTGAGGGCTAAATGAGGCAATATTTAAAGTACACGCAAGAAAGCACAGCTCACCCACGCTACTCGAATGCGCATATACTAAATGTATATGAAATAATATCTAAATTTAAATAAACGTGGTGCAAATCCCGCACTGTATATTGTCTCTCAAAATGATCCTCCTACCCGACTAAGAAAGAAAATAATTATGTTATGCTCTTAATTATGTCATGTTCTTGCTTGCGTGTTGCCAGTGATGACTTACGGAACCGAAACGTGGTCCTTCACTGCAGGCCGCATGAGGAAGCTCAGAGTCGCGCAGCGAGCTATGGAAAGGGCTATGCTCGGAGTTTCTCTGCGAGATAAAATCCGCAACGATGTTATCCGCAGCAGAACTAAAGTAATCGACGTAGCCCTAAGGATTAGCAAGCTGAAGTGGCAATGGGCCGGCCATATAGCCCGTAGAACCGACAACCGTTGGGGAAGAAAGGTTCTAGAGTGGCAACCTCGTACCGGCAAACGCAGTGTAGGGCGCCCCCCCACTAGATGGAGCGACGACCTGCACGATTTTGCGGGAAGTCGATGGATGCAGGTGGCTCAAGACCGTGTTTTGTGGCAATCTATGGGGGAGGCCTATGTTCAACAGTGGACTGTAATAGGCTGAAATGATGATATGCTCTTAAAAAAAGTTTTTTGCACCTTTTTAACTGGCTTGTCTCCGAGAAGGCTTTAATTTCCGAACCGGCTGTAGATTTTATCGTTCATAAGACTTTGCAATATTGTATTAGTTCACTACCTAATTTAATAATTTATAAGCTATGTTTATATAAAGCGAGTAACCTGCAGTCAAACTGCGTTATCAGTTTTGCGGGGCATGGTTTTAATGAAATTGTAAGTTTTTATGAATAAATATATTACATACAAAAAATATATACATACTATTCTTTAATTACAACTGCCAGAGCTCACCACACTGCGGGTTGACTAGCAGAGAATGCCGATAGGCATTAAGTTTGCCCATTGTTACCTTAGAATCAAAGGGTGTAACAATGAAGAGTAAATAAAAATAAATAAAATGAAGAATATACTAGATGTAGGTACTATAGGTATAGTTATATATAAAGCATTAATCGGTAATATAGTACTTCGATCGGAGATCGGAGATAGACACTATAAACTGCAAGCAGCTAAATAGACGAATAAGCTTTATTTTTAAATTAACTTCTTTTCGTCTCGTTCTTTTCTTTCGTCTTTCCATTTTCTACGCTTTTCTTTCGTAGCATTAAACAATTCTTGGTAAACAGTAGACTCTTCTTCCATAGACTCAACAAATGTAACTCGAATCAATACTTTCAGGAATTTCAAGTCGTGTATTTGAAATACAAAATACTTTATTTCAACCACTTACAAAACGCATTAAAAACCTTTGATTGCAATAACAAGTGCCCGAATCTAAGAACGACTTTAGCTTGCATATTTGAAAAAATCATATTTCTTACAGCCCTATATCAGAAATCTTTACAAGGTTAAAATTTTACAAAATCGACAACATTTTTATGGAAATACAAATGAAAGTACAATTGACGCGAAATGAAAGTTGAAATGAAGTACAATGCACAATGTAAATGGACAATTGGCGATAAATGAAAGTTGAGATGTAACGCTAAAATGAAATTTAAATATATTTTAAGGCCATAAGTATTTTAAATACTAATTACAAAATACCTCGGCAACAGGTTATTGCATTACCAATTACAAATTACATTTTTAGGAAGTAATTGAAATACAACAAAGTGCGTCGGAAAGTCTTATATGTCCAGTGATTAAACTAGCCCTTCAATCCGAAGCAAAGTAATGTTTGCACACTGCTGTTTGACGACAGAATATCCGGCAGTGCGGTGGTGCGCGTGCGCTTACACACACACACACACACACACACACTCACACTATTGCTGTGAAGATTTCTATGCAGGAATCCGTCTAGGTAGGTACCGCCCGAGTTAGCCAGTTATTCTGCCGTGAAGCAGTAGTGTGCAAACATTACTGTATTTCGGTTTGAAGGGCACTGAGAGCTAGCGTAGTCACAGGGCATATGAGACTTAAGAACTGATGTCTCTGGGTGATGGGCACAGTGAGGTGTCCCAGAAATGTTCTGGGTGACACAGCATTTGTTATGGGCAGACGTTGCATTTACCATCAGGTGAACGTTTTGCTAGTTTCATCACTTTATACAATGAAAAAAAAAGTTTAATTTGAAAAAAACTTTAATCAAAACTTTTAGTTAAATATTAAAATCAGAATAACATTTAAGTAGATTTTTTTATACATTTTTTTTCGTAATCAATGTTTATTTTGCGCTTGCATCCTTTTCACAAGTTGGAGGCTAATGCTGTTGCTCAAAGCTAAACGAATATCATCACTTAATTGTAATCGATTTTAAAGCAGTTAACCCTTTTTCGAGTACATACGTTTTCAAAGAATTAATTAAGGGCTTATAACTTTGTTGCGCTGACCTTAATTTAGTTCTGGCGCGTTCACCCCTGGTTCGCGAACCAGCAGTCGGGAACCTCTGTCTAAACAATACTCTTCACCCATAGGCACCACGAGTCCCCGCCCCCGCTGGGGCGCTTGGCCGCCTACACGCTGGCGCTGGGAGCGCTCTGCAAGGACCCGCGTTCGTTCCACGGCCGCGACCTGGTGGCGGCGCTGCTGCACCGAGAACCGCCCCACGACCTGGAATTCGCGTACGCGACTCTCGCCGCCTGCTCCTCCGCGGCGCACGTGCGCCGACGCCACATCCGTCGACTGTTGGACATTGCTAATGCCGCTGCCGATCATAGCCTAGGTACGAAAATATTCTGTATGTAGGGTTCATCATTATCATCATCATTTCAGCCTATCGCGTATGATAAGCAGTGGTTTAGTACCACTGCTTATCATACGCCTTCCCCATAAATTGCCACAAAAGTTTGTTGCTGTCACTTTGGATGTAATTTTGCCACAGTTTCGCAGGCGGATTGCCAACCGCAGTTGATTTATTCAAATGTTCGAGGAAGATGATGCTGCCCATCATCTGGTTTTTACTCTTCTTTACTGCCTCTGACGACTTTTACGACGACCACAGGATGAGGTGGGTGGGTAGATTCTCTTAAACCGCTACCACACGGCACATATAGGCACTAGAAATCCGAACAGACCAGCCAGTTAAGCTGGACTTTTGGGTAAAATTGGATAAAAAAAAAACTTCTTACTGAGACGAACTTATTGAGAATTTTGTATCTTTGTTATAAAATGATAAAAAATATTGTATGGGAACCCAAACTTCTTGATCGATTATCATCACATTGTCTGAACTTCTAATTAAATAACAACAAAGTTTAATGAATCGGTCTTCCTTATTATCCAATTCAAAACAAAATTAGGCACCGCGCCGACCGCGTCACTGATAAAATGTAAAAAGGCTAACAAACCCCGAACGGGCCGGACACCGTCTAATTTGGACGGACACGCGTCCTAAAAGTCTGACTATGTCCGACTTTATCCGCTATATATGATGATGTGATGTTCTCCTAGCCGATTTCGACCACGGCGAACAACTGCCGACTACTGTCGAGAGCCATCAACTGCGCAGGAGATATTATAGTGCCACAAGTGTACGCGCAAACACAGAGGCACTCACTCGTCCCAACCTACCCGCGCCCGATTTAACGCTGATGCGATAAGATCGGAGGTAGGCTAGGATGCAGTGTCAGAAACACGGGGACAGTCACAACACAACCAGACCCGAAAACCAACAATTTATGTTTTAGCACAAATGTTGGCTCCAGGCTGGGATTCGAACCCAGGACCCGCGGCTTAGAAGTCAGGTACTCTGACCACTAGGCCGCTATATATATCCTATGCATGAATCCGTCTAGGTAGGTACCACCCCAGGGCCAGTTATTCTGCCGTGAAGCAGTAGGGTGCAATCATTACTGTATTTCGGTTTGAAGGGCACTGTGAGCTAGCATAATCACTGGGCATTTGAGACTTAAGAAGTAATGTCACAGGGTGACGGGCGCGGTGTGGTGTCACACAGAAATATTCTGGGTGACACAGCATTTGTTGTGGGCGGACGTTGCACTTACCATCAGGTGAACGTTTTGCTCGTCTCGTCACTTTATATACTAAAAAAAAAAACGCTTGGCAACCCTATCTACGACACTACGAACTTTGGGCTTCTGCGCTACGAGACACGGGTTTGATTCCCGCACGGGGAAAATATTTGTATAGCCTGCAGATAGATGTTCCGGGTCTGGTTGTTTGTGCATTAAGAATTGATGTTCGTAAAACACAGGAG
The DNA here is from genome assembly GCA_019845155.1 of Luehdorfia chinensis. Taxonomy (NCBI): domain Eukaryota; kingdom Metazoa; phylum Arthropoda; class Insecta; order Lepidoptera; family Papilionidae; genus Luehdorfia; species Luehdorfia chinensis. The sequence goes on along the minus strand of JAHVAK010000551.1, from coordinate 2,675,756 downwards.
AAATCCTAGTTTGGCCCTAACAAAATCTTACAAATTCTTTCTTTACAAAAACTATGTTCAACACTAGGATTTCTCTGGTCTAATGTTGGCTCCGGCTGGAATTCTAACCCAGAACCAGCAGCGTAGAAGTCAGATACTCTGACCACTAGACCACGCGGTCCTAATCAACATTTTATTACTGCCTTCGTACAAAGGAGCGGCATGTTTTACATTTTACTTTCAAAAATAAACAATCTAGTTATTTTGTACCGAACTTCTATTTAGTTCATTCTCTGTTTAGTAGGTTTTTAGTGTAAAGAAAATTTACATGAAATTATAAAATATATTATTGCCTTGGTCTAACTAGATTGTTTGCCAATCACTACACAGCAATCTAAAAGTGGTCCTTCCATCATCATCATCATCATAATTTCAGGCCATCAAAGTCCACTGGTGAACTTAGGCCTCCCCCATAGATTGCCACAAAACACGGCCCTGAGCCACCTGCATCCAACGATTTCCCGCAAAACCATGCAGGTCGTCGCCCTATCTAGTAGGGAGCGCCCTACACTGCGTTTGCCGGTAACAGTAGGGTGGCAGGACGGGCAAATACCACAGACTCCCGAACGGAGGGGGCCTCTGGGTTATTGTTATGCAACTTAGCTATCGAACATTTGTTGTGTATGTCATTTTAATCCAACAAGCTCTTTAAATTAATAGTTACTAGATAATCAACGAAAAACGAAGCCAAAATAATTCTAATAGCGTTTGTACATACGTTTATCCGTGTGGTAGCGGCCCAAGAGAATCTACCACCCCATCTCATCCCGTGGGTGTCGTAAAAGTCGACAGAGGGAAAATTAAAACCAGAAGATGGGCAGCAGCATCTTACTGGAACATCTGAATAAATAAACTGCGATTGCCAACCCGCCTGTCAAGCGGGGCAACTATGGCAAAATCTCTCCAAAACGAGAACTACAAACTTGTGGCCATCTGTGGGGGAGACCTATATATATATGTTGCAAGTATGGCAAAACACCCCAAAATGACAGCTACAAACTTTTGTGGCAATCCATGGGGAAGGCCTATGTTCAGCAGTGGACTAGTGATAGGCTGAAATGATGATGATGATGATGACACGTACTTAAAATAGTGATTTATTAAAAAGAAACCACAACGTCGGTTGAGTGAATCCATCCTATGAACTTGCCACGGGCTTATAGTTATAGTTACGCCGTGGTAGCGACTTAAGATAATCTACCTCCCCATCTCATCCGGTGGGTATCAGGTGAAAGTTGACAGAGGGAAAATAAGAACCAAGAGATGGGCAGCAGCATCACCCTGGAACATCTGAATAAATAAACTGCGGTTAACAACCCGCCTGCCAAGCGTGGCAACTATGGCAAAATTAGAGCTACAAACTTTTGTGGCAATCTATGGGGTAGGCCTATATTTGGTAGTGGAAAGCAGAATTGATGATAATGAACGCTTGATTATAATATATAATAGGTCAACTCAACCCGTATCAATATTTTATTAAAAAAGAAGGGAAGATAGGATATGTAAATGTGGTAAATTCTGCGCGAGGGGCTTCAAACAATTTCTGCACATTAAAAACAGAAAACACCACACCCCACCTTATCTTCACTTTGTGTGTTTGACAGTCTTAAGAAAATAAACTACGCAGTATTGACATCCCATATTTTACAAAGCCTTTGTTACAGTCGACCATATAAATCAAAACAATGTACGCTCTGCCGATCTATAAAAGACTTATCGCTTGTCTAAAATCACTGCGATATGAAAGCATCTTTACGTTTTTCGGCAATATTCTCAAACGTAACACAAATATTTATAGTAAATAACTAGCTGTTGCCCGCGACTTCGTCCGCACGGATATAGGAACTATTTGATTTTCCGGGATAAAAAGTATCATATGTCCATCTCAAAGGTGCTCAATGGTGCAAGCTATCTCCGTGCCGAATTTCGTCAAGATTGGTTCAGCGGTTAAACCGTGAAAAGGTAACAAACAGACAGAGGGACAGAGAGAGTTACTTACGAATTAAAAGAGCTAACAACAACTGTAAATAGTTTAATTAATTTTAATTTAAGTTTAATAGTTTTATTTTATTGGATATCGTTATGTTATAGACACGATTTCGATGGTGATCCTGGCTCTTCGATGCGTTGTACAAGACCACCGCCACCGCAGCCTCATCCATTTCGTGCGTCGTCCCATGGCCGGACTCGCTCGTCAGCAACACCCTGACGGTAGCTTCGGGTCCCTCACCACCACCGCCCTTGCTATACAGGTTAATATATGATAAGAAATAAAAGTAATTGCTCTAAGAATTCGTAGGTCAGTTGGGCAGTGTATCTGCCTGATTCATGGTGGGTTCTTTATTCGAATCTCAGTGGAATCCAATATATGACAGACTAAGAGTTAGTCTTCTGGTCTTTTTTATGGATAAAGTGACTTAACGAGCAAAACGTTCACCTGGTGGTAAATGCAACGTTAATCTATAACAAATGCTGTTTCACCCAGAAAAGTTCTGCGTGACACCACACTGCTCCCGTCGCCCTTTGACATCAGTGCTTAAGTCTCATATGCCGAGTGTAGTACACTATCTCTCAGTGCCCTTAAGACCTAACCACAGTAATGTTTGCACGATACTGCTTCACGGCAGAACTACTAGCTCTGGGGTGGTTTCTACCTAGAAGGATTCCTGCACAGGAATCCTACCCACCAATATCTTGTGTGATTTAATTTAATTTAGCAAGAGTACAAAGATACGAACTTAATTTTTGTTAGTTTGCTTTATATATACTTGTAAATATACGTGTATAGAAGAAGAGAAGCAGCTTCTGGTTGTTATTCTCAGAGGACAACAGTCTGAATAAAACCATACAAAGTTTTATCAATTAACTATTACGGTAATTATTTCTTATTAAGTCATGCAAAAAAGTGGTACGTGGCACGTGGCTAGACGATTTCCTGCATAGGAATCCCACCGCCTGTACGAATTCAGTGAGCCAGTGATGGGCTGACGATGTCGATGCCGCAGGCGCTGGAGGACTCCGACAGTGGTGCGGGCGGGCAGCAGCACTGGAGCCTGCCGGCAGCGAGGAAGTGGCTGCTGGAGCGGCAGCGCGCGGACGGCGGGTGGGGCGACGTGGCGGGCAGCGCGGCGGCGGTGGCGGCGCTCACGCCCGCCTCGCTTGCCGCCGTGCGCCCCCCGCACTGCAGCGACAAGCTGCTCGACAGCCGCCACGAGCCCCTCGGTACGTCGCTCTGATCAAACGTACTGATACTACACCATAAATGGCGCTCTGTTGAATAATACTATAATAATATATATTTTTTTTAATTTGATAAAAGTGACGGAACGAGCAAAACTTTCACCTGATGGTAAGTGCAACGTCTGCCCATAACAAATGCTGTGTCACCCAGAACAGGGTGACACCACCCTTCACCCGGAGGCATCAGTTCTTAAGTCTCATATGTCCAGTGATTACGCTAGCTCTCAGTGCCCTTCAAATCGAAACACAGAAATGTTTGCACACTAATGCTTAGAATAACTGGCCCTGGGGTGCTTTCTGCTTACTTACTTAATTACCTATATAACATAATTACTTACTTAAGTCGGCTCGGTTGGCGCAGTAGCTAAGCCCATGGCTTCTGCGCCGCGGGTCGCGGGTCCGATTCCCGCACGGGGCAAATATTTGTATGGCCTATATATAGTTGTTTTGCATGTGGAATTTATCTGTATTAATCTGTAAAACGCACCCAAGACAGGAGAAATCCCACTGTGGGGCACCGTTTTTTGAAAGAAAAAAAATACCGTGTGGTGACGGATTAAGAGAATCTACCACCCCATCTCATCCCGTGGGTGTCGTAAAAGTCGACAGAGGGAAAATTAACACCAGGAGATGGACGGCAGCATCCTCCTGGAACATCTGAACAAATAAACTGCGATTGCCAACCCGCCAGCCAAGCGTGGCAACTATGGCAAAATCCCTGCAAAATGTGGGCTACACTACACTACCTTTACATAACTACATTACCTCTTGTGGCAATCTATGGGGAAGGCCTATGTTCAGCAGTGGACTTGTGATAGGCTGAAACGACGACGAATAATAATAAACGTTTAATTCAAGTAACGATGACTCATTTTGTTAGTAATACAATATTATTATCTATGTTAGTTTTTTTAACATTAACTAATCATTATTTAAGGTGCATCCGCTGCGCCATTTCTCTAGAAATAAGCACCGCACTGCGCCCGTCACTCTGAGGCAGTTCTTAGGTCTCATACACTCAGTAATTATACCACCTATTAGTATTTGAAGACTGCTGCTTCACCCAAAGGCGGCTTACTGCACAGGAATCCTACTAACAATAAAAGTTGAAATTACTTATACTAATACTATACTATACTAGCAGATGCCCGCGACTTCGTCCGCGTGGATATAGGTTTTGTAAATATCGCGTGTGTACTATTTGATTTTCCGAGATAAAAAAATATCTTATATCCCGTCCCAAGGATTCAACCTATCTTTATGCGAAATTTCCACAAGATCGGTTCAGCGGTTGAACCGTGAAAAGCTAACAAACAGACAGAGGGACAGAGAGAGTTACATTAGCATTTATAATATTAGTATGGATTACTTACTTGTTTTTCTCTTCTCTCTAATAAGCAGACAGCAATGGCGGCGACGGAGGTCTCAAGCTTGCGTACCAATCGGGACATAACCACAACGACTCGGACGCGCGCAACGTTTCCTTCACTTATACGCTGTGGCTCGGAACTAACGTCACAGAAAACTACACGCTGTATATGGTGGCGCCAAGGTAAGAGTGTAACAGAAAAACACTGATAATAGTATGTAAATTCTATTTTATATTATCTGTTAAACGTTTTGCTCGTCTTGTCACTATAAAAAAAAGGTATAATGTGATGATTTCAGGAACATTTCGTTCTACCACGTGATGCAAATGGCAGCGGAACAAGACCCAAAGTTCAAGTTCGAGGCGAGCGAATGGCCGAACGGGCACTACGTACACACGCTGGCCGGCCACAAGGAGGAACCGATGGGCTACCACTACTGGCTGCTGTACCGCCTGCCCGAGGTGCCCGACCCCGCCAGCCCGCCCGGCAACCAGCTCGTAGCGCCAGTCGGTTGGTATCACCGTTCACCGACATTTCACCATTTCTCGACCGCATCGCTAGGCGCACCGTAACTGGTGCACCCATTTTTTAGAACTATTATTGATTATTAATATTATATATTATTTATTTATTAATTGTACGTAGAACAAGACATTACTCTAAATAGATTTTCTTAAATAAAGTTATTATAATCATCATCACTTCAGCCCACACCGGTCCACTGCTGAACATGGCCTTCCTCGATGATTGCCACTAAACACTATTATTATTATTTATGTCTATACATTACGTTGTAAAACTAAACATATTTTTACTGATGATAAGATTTCTATGCAAGGTAGGATAGTGACTTTGCCGTGAAGCAATCGTGTGCAAACATTACTGTTTCGGTCTGAAGGGCACTGAGAGCTAGTGTAATCACTGGGCATATGGGACTTAAGAACTGATGTCTCAGGGTGACGGGCGCAGTGTGATACATCCACACAGAAATATTCTGGGTGACACAGCATTCGTTATGGGCAGACGTTTCACTTACCATCAGTTGAACGTTTTGCACGCATCGACCCTCCTTGTATTAAAAAAAAATATATGTAACTTTTGTACAAAAGTGTGGAAATGAATGCGACAATTTACCTACATACACAGCCAACAAGCTACCAACTACCATAGCATAACTACTATTCATACATACTTCTGCCCCGATAATCATAATTTATTTTAATATACATTAAACCTTTAATAAAATTTCCAGGCGTGGACGACCTGCTCGTGGAAGACGGTGAACATTACCTCTTCTGGTACAAGAAGCTGTAAATTGAAAATTTCAAACGGCTCGCAATTCAATAACCTTCCCCTTCTATGTAGTCTCAAGTACTCAATAGTGAGATTAGTTCATTAGTAGGATTCCGTTTAGATCTAAAAACATTTCTCACTAACGGTTCTGTCATTATATTATTAAGGCATCTATTGTAATTTTTATGATTTAATACTGCAGTAAACAATGATTAATTAAATTAAAAATTTTAAAGTGTCAAGTAAAGTTGTGTAATTCGTCGTCAGAATATGATAGGCAATGGAGCAGATTCACAAATACAACAAAACAATTACACTGAGTGTCCCTGTAAAACTATTTGTCTTCTAATTATTGAAACTACGCATATTCACGATAATATATCCGTTTTTAATTAATATTATCGAAAAAAAAGTTATTAGTATGTGTGGTCAATAGAGATCCCGACTCTGCCAGTGCTCCCCACAGATTATTACTTAGGCAGGATCCTTTTTGACATCGCACTACATCTTTTATTTTTTACGCAGTTTTTGTTATTTTGTTGAGTATTCGACAAATAAATATGTTTCTTTCTTGCTATCTGTAGTGTCGGACTTTTGCCTTTGTGTAATATTTCCCCACTTTCATATTATTTCTTGAAATTGTAATCTTTCATACGTCGTGCTACAGAACTATAGCTTAAGTTATATAAACTATACAATTATTGAACGCATTAATAATTACCAGTTGAAATATCTAGTATTTTTGAATGAGTAGCGGATATCAATATCAAATGTTACCTAACTAGATAATGGATTGTAAGCGCACATTTCCTTTCTCATATGCGTAACTATCAAAGTTATAGTAATAATATAGGGAAGTAACTGTTAAGTAATGGTCATAGTAGTCATAGCAGATAAAATTATTAATATTTATTAATAAATGCTTTTATAATCATGATCAGTATCTAATATTAAAAAAATTACATTTCTACATTTTAGAATATATTTCAAAACATAGCATTTTTTTAAAACACTTTGTGTATTAAGATTTATTGTAATATTTTAGAATGCTGGAAACACATAGGTGTTTCCATTTTTTAAAATAACATCGTATTGCATCTTTGAGAATTGATTTTAATTTAAGATTATTTTCTTCATCTCTCTCTCTCTCTCTCTCTCTCTCTCTATCTTTTATTTTACTTAACATTTACTTAATTTTCTATTTTGATTATTGTCGCGAAATCGTCGTGCTATATATTATTTTGTTAACCATGGTTCTTCTAAGTCTAGCTGTTCACATCTTTAAAAAATAATAAAAATAACTTTCACATCACCTTACGTGGTTTATCTTTCTATTAATCAGTTGTATTAATAAATATACCTATTTCACTAGATTAGTAATTGTAGAACGTACGATTTAATTGCGTAGGTTTATTGTAAAAATGTTATCAGGTTAAGATTTTCTATGATATTAATTCTTAAACAAAGCATAGAATTAAATTGATAATCATATTAGGAGACTGAAGCGACTCAATGTTGATGTAACAAGTACATTATAGTAACATTAATTTTTATTGTAACAATTCAATGGTTCTTAATAAAGAGTAAAAAATAACATTGATAGTTTTTCTTCACACAAAGCTACAAACTAAAATGATACATTACTCGACACAGTAGGAGTAGCCTAAAACCTCACGAACTCACCTAAATCGTGATTAAGGGATGGCCCCTTATTTGAAATCGGCTACATAAAAGGGACTAACAAAATTATTTTTCATACACAATGACATGGGCATAATTTCTCGATATTAGATATAACTTTCGAATGTTGACACGTAAGGCAAATTTCACTAAAGGTCCTGCATTGATGGACCCGAATTGCCAAACCAAATTTATATTTTCTAGTATTTTTAAACCTATCATCTAATATCTAGATCAAATTTTAAGTCTTATATCCTTAATTATTACACTAGCTATCAGTGCCCTTCAAAACAAAATAAGCAGTATTTTGTACACTACTGCTGTTGACAGAAAAACTCACACTGCGATGGTACCTACCTAGGTGGATTCCTTCATAGGAGTCATACTAGCATTAAAAAAACTTTAGCTGGTAATCGGGACATGAAAATATTTTATTTTTATGTGAAACCGAGAGCCGTGGTAGTTCAGTAGAGCCGTGGTAGCTCAGGAGAGCAGTGGTAGCACAGGAGAGCCGTGGTAGCTCAGGGGCTAGGCGCTCGCTATAAATTTCATAGTACGCGAGTGACCTGGGTTCGATTCCCGGTGCCGGCACCACTAAAATTGTTAATTTCAAGTTTAAGTGCTGATTTTACCACGTGCTCGGCGGTGAAGGAAAACATCGTGAGGAAACCTGCATGTTTGAGAAATAAAAAATATTTCGAAGACATGTGAAGTCCGCCAACCCGCATTGGAGAAGCGTGGCGGATTCTTCCTAGCTCCAAAACCCTGTCAGAAATGAGAGGAGGCCTGTGCTCAGTAGTGGGACATTTATAGGCTGAAACTTTACTTTTTTACTTTACTGACACCGTGTACGAGAGGCGTTCTATGTATTCTCGGTATCGGGGTGATTTACTTATGATGTGGGTAATTTGACTAAAGAATTAGGTGATGACATTATCTGAGGTCACTGTGAGCGTAATCATTGGGCATAAGAGACTTAAGAACTAATGTGTCAGGGTGACGGGCACAGTGTAGTGTCACTCAGAGGAGTTCTGGGTGACATAGCATTTGTTATGGGTAGACGTTGCACTTTACATCAGGTGAACGTTTTGCCCGATTCGTCGCTCTAACAAATAAAAAAAAATTAAAATAATAAAAAAATATATATTTAAATATAAAATTTCATATAATTGTAATCATTACTTCGCTAGTTATTTTTATTCAAAGCTGGTTAAAAAAAGCTTAAAAAAATATTGTTAACATGATAGTGGCTGTTTACCTAGATGTTGCACCTTCGTTATTGACTGTTCAAAAATGGTCCAGTGAGTTAAAAGGGGTAAAGACAATACTGAAGATGTCCGTCGTTCGGGCGCCACGGTTACTGCATCTACGGATGAAAACGTGAAAAACTTGTACCAAAAAGATGCCCAAATGAAGTCTAAAATGATAGCAGAGATGACTGACCTTTCCGTTGATACCATACACACCATTCTTCATGACATTTTAAATCTTAAAAACTGCAATTTGGGAGTCGCGAATGCTTACAATGTTTCAAAGACAAATAATTAGTGTAAGTCGAAAGCTATAGAGAATTTTTAGAACTCTGTGGTAAAAATCCATCAAATATCTTCAATATAATTGTTACTTTTTTTTTATTTGATAAAGTGACGAAACGAGCGAAACGTTCACCTGATGGTAAGTGCAACGTCTGCCCATAACAAATGCTGTGTCACCCAGAACCTTTCTGTATGACACCACACTGCGTCTGTCACCCTGAGACATCAGTTCTTAAGTCTCATATGCCCAGTGATTACGCTACCTCTCAGTGCCCTTCAAACCGAAACACAGTAATGTTTGCACACTACTGCGTCACGGCAGAATAACTGGCCTTGGGGTGGTACCTACCTAGACGGATTCCTGCATAGGAATCCTATAAGCAGTAATGGAGATGAGACGTGGGTTCATGGCCCTGAAAGAAAGCAGGAGTTCATGCAGTGGCAGCGGAAGGACATAGACTTCCGAAGAAATTCAGTCACTCCGTCAGCCGCAAAAGTCATGACCACGATGTTTTAGGACTCAAAGTACACAAAAAAAGGTAAAACCATAAACGCCGCACCCTACTCATCCACCATTCGTAATTTACGGCAAGAAATTAAAGAAAATATAAAATAATTAAAAAATAAATAAAAGTACGACAGCCAACTAAAAATTAAACTAAAATGAGTTAAAAAATTAAAAAAATACAATCCTGTTACTGGGAATGATGCAAGGATTCTTACGATACCTCAGACATCTAAATAGGGTCAGACATTCAGAAGTTATGGTGGAATAAGGAAACTCACCTACAAATGGGCAATCGTGTAAAATGCGGGGTATACTGACCTCTGATGTGATGCATCTTCACGATAACGCTCCGGTTAACACAACACGTTTTGGAGGCTGCTGTACGGGCATTTGGTGTCGACCTTATATTCCAAACTAGAGTTGTAACGGAACCTGCCTGCGCCTCTGCAAATGCGGAACTTCCGCAAGAAATCGCAGCTCCACTTTCACATCCGCAAGTTTTTAGCGGAGTTGTGACGAAGATTTATTTACGTTTTGTCATTCTTCATTCATTCAAATCTGTAGGACATACTGAAAGTCCGCAATTAAGACAATAAAAGAGAAAGCAGGAAATTAAAATGATAGGTATTAACAAACGAAAACTCGTGATATGCAATATAACACAAAATTTCAATTTCGCGCTTATTTGTCGCCGCCGCTAGTTTTCGTTACGGTTACTTTTAGTGGAGCCAGTTTCGGTACCAAGTGAATAACTTTTAGAGGAGCCGATTTAATTTATGAACGACGAATGAATCGCCTAGAAGGTGACAAAACCGCAAATAACAATAATGTTCATAAAATATAAATTGCCACTTTTAAATTTTGTTTAACAATCTACTACAGTGATCTACTACAGATAGGTAGATTTAACCTCTATTACTCAGTGACTCGGAAGAGGATAGCATGCTTTCATCAACGACTACTAGACCTGGCAACATACAACGCACGGACGCTGAGGACTTACGAGAGGATCCTGGAGGAGAAAGAAGAGGTAAACAAGTTACGCTAGAATATTATAGGATTATCTGAAGTCCAAAGACAGGGAGAAGACACGCTAATCCTCGGGAGGGCGATCGTCGACTAGGGTTTCGTAACTTATATTCAGAAGAACCATTCCTCCAAAACTCACTACACGATGTTGGTGGGAGACTTTAACTCGAAACAGGGCATGAAGAAAGAAGATAAGCTGGTAGTGGGGCGATTTCGAATAGGGCTACGAAACCCAAAAGGGCCAATATAGGCATAGTACACTTTATAGAGAAGGAGGGACTTTTGATGATGAACTCTTTTCAAAAGCGGCCCCAAAGAAAGTAGACCTGGATGAGCCCGCACGGCACACAAAAAATTAAATCATGGCTACCAAACGATAGCTCTTCAAAGATGTCTCTGTTATCGCTAGGGTGCAAACCGGCAGTGATCACCGAATGGCAAGAGGCACATTGACCCTGAATGTAAAGCAGGAGAGGGCACGTCTGGTGAAATCCACGCTCCCTATATCTCGTGCCTTTATCTAAAACCCCGCGAGCTTCCAGCTAGAATTGCATAATCGCTTTCAGTGCCGAGAGACTCGTGGAAACTATGTATATAGACCCGTCGAACAAAGAAGCTTCAGAAGCTCTCCAACTACACTCTCCATCTCATGGAGGCTAGGCGTGAAATGAAGCTACAGTGCTTCACTGACAAGTCACTATATCGGCAACTTAACAGACAGATCTCTCAATGTATCGCGAAGAAGCGATACCGAGAGTAACCAAGGCTCGAAGGTCTCTGCCAGGGATCTGTCCATCCAACTCACTAAATTGAGGACCGAGAGCGGCGTCATTTCCGCCGGATTTTTTTATTTAATTTTTTTTTTATTTAATAAAAGTGACGGAACGAGCAAAGCGTTCACCTGATGGTAAGTGCAACGTCTGCCCATAACAAATGCTATGTCACCCAGAACAGTGTGACATCACAATGCGCCCGTCACCCTGAGACATCAGTTCTTAAGTCTCATATGCCAAGTGATTACGCTAGCTCACAGTGCCCTTCAAACCGAAACACAGTAATGTTTGTACAATACTGCTTCACGGCAGAATAACTGGCACTGGGGTGGTACCTACCTAGACGGATTCCTGCATAGAAATCCTACCACCAGTGAATCAGATATTTTGAGTGATATCGAGAGATTTTAGGGACAAGCTGTACACATTGGCGATGGCGCCACACACTAGTGTGTATTTTTCAGACGAGGAAAGTAATTTTTCAAAGGGTATTATATTAAAAAGTTAATTTCGAGATGTAATAAATGATTAAAGTCGATAAGTGTCCGGCAGGGTAGAAAAGCACCTACTCCTTTGCCACCGAGGTGTCGTAAGAGGTGACTAAGGTAGTGTACAGGGAGCCTTAATTCGTGCAGAATAATACCAACATACATGTCACTATAATGCTCGTGAGAACGAAATGGGTTGTTCTGACACATTCTCAAAATTCAAACGATCGCTTGTCATTCACTCAAATAAAACTTCCAAAAATAATTACCAACATTTATTAAATTTTTGTACAATTTACACATAACACCGATTGCTTCAAATTATTTTTATTTTACAGTTTCAGTGCAAAAGAAGCTATTACAAAAACTTGAAATATACTGCGTCAAAAATTGATACATTATCATATAATGATAATTCAATAATATTCGCATAAAAATATTGAGTAACATTTAATATTACAAGATGAGGATAATATTAATATTATAAAACTATAATTCTAAATGATAGCTATAGATACAACCTTTGTTATAAAGTGTAATAGATTATAATAATAACAGCCATTCACAAACAATTTCAACATTATAATAACAATTCACACATCGTAAAGTTGATGAGTCTTTTAGGTGCTCTGGTGTTTTAGAATAGCTCCGTGTTCCGCAAATATTCATCGTTACCTGTATATCCTAACCTAATCAGTTTAGATTTGGCGCCAAAATCGCTTCAAATACTACGAATGCGCGCCAACATTAGCAGTTACTATATAGTTTTTTTTTCACATTTCTATCATTGATCTTTTGATCGATAACAGAGCATGAGTCAATGATATGTTATCTGGCGCGCACACAATGACATTTGCTTTTTGAAAAAAAGGCTGAAGTTGGTTCAGGATACCACCATTTGTAAGAGTGATAAGCTCCAGGAGGAAAGTTCTTAAAATAACCAATTCCATTGATTAAAAAAAGTAAAGTAACAGCATATAAATGTCCCACTGCTGAGCACAGACGTCCTCTCATTTCCGAGTGTTTTGGAGCTGGGAAGAATCCGCCACGTTGCTCAAATGCGGGTTGGCGGACTTCTCATGTCTTCGAAATATTTTTATTTATCACCTCACGATGTTTTCCTTCACCACCGACCACGTGGTAAATCAGGACTTAAAATTGGAATTAACAATTTTAGTGGTGCCGGCACCGGGAATCGAACTCAGGTCACTCTACTCAGGTACTATGAAATTTAAAGCAAGAGCCTAGCCCCTGAGCTACCACGGCTCTTTCCATTAATTATTGCCAATATTATTCGTCAATAAAAAAGTTAGTGTCGTGAAATTACAAAAATCTATAAGTAACCGATCGTTTAAAGTATTTTGTTCTTGTAAATTGTAGCAATTTAAATATTAACGTTGAGTTGCAAGTGTTCGCTTTTGAGTAAAAGTTTGTGTTGAATATTATTACTTAAGATAACGATGAATACAAAATACAGAGCCAGTCTTAAAAAATAGTCGTCTTAATTAGTCATTATCATAAAAAAATGTCTTTATTAATAATAAAAAATGTCAGTTACATATTTAAACTTATTCCACCCCTGCAAATAATTGCCATTTATAAAAAAAAGGTTTCATAAAAAAAGGGTTTATATAAAAAACGTACGATAATTTATTATTTATTCTATGGTTAAAAACCTACTAAGTAAATTGTGCAAAAGTTAAAAAAATACAAATGTATCGCCCTTGAGATGTTATTTGTAACTAGTACGGATGTACTGTAATTTACATTTTTTTTTGTAACTTTGTTAAAGAGTCGTGTGGTGGCAGCTCGTTAAAAGAATACTACCACTCCACCTCATCCAATGGATGTCGTAAAAGGAGCAGTAAGCAATTAAACTGCACTGTGCACCCAACAGCGCATGGTGGCGATGGGCCCATCACCTATCACATCAAGTGCATTATATTGTTTTGGTGAAACGTGGATTGTGGCAGTCATCTGTTTTTGCAGTGAGTGCCCAGTCTCTGACTACCCCTTATGGGATACAATCGTGCTCTTATGTATGTATGTATGTATGTTAAAGAGTAATAAATCATAATTTTAAAAACAATACCGTACTGAAAACTGATTCCAATAAACTAGGAAACTCAGTAAAATCATAACAAGAAAAGAGCCCGTGCAACAGTACACGTGACAGAAGTGAAACTTGTATATATTAGAAATTTGATTAAAATAAAAATAAAAGGAACAGGAATTAACAAAAATATTGCTCACTGCAAAATAACTGCTCAGTATATAAACAATTATTAATTAAGAATAACAGAAAAAATACACGAAAACGTGTACGAAAACGATGCACTCAAATTCAACCTTAAAATTTTACCAATTCCAATCCACCAATTACCAAAACCAATCACACCAAGTTTCACTTCGAAAATATTATATAATATGCTTGATAAATAAAATACAGATTATAAAATCTTGCACTTGAATAACTCAGTAGCAACCTCAGCAGATAGTTTGTCCTTTCTAACATTACTATTTATAGTATTTTTATACTTTAAAGGTTAGGTTTAATGATTGTTAAAATAATCGAAAAGGTCAATAATATTTTATTTTATGACATCCTAAATATATCAAAAAATAGCTACTATGGTATAAATGGCTCTTGGTGCTATATTTGTAAAAGAAGGCAGTCATTATAAGCGATTTCCCATACAGTTGTTGTGCTTACTAATATTACTATCTTACCATTTTTAATAATACACGTATCACCAGAAGAACATACTAGTTCTAGTTGAAATTCGTTACTGTATGACTAACGCCAGAGCTACCAAATTAACACCGGTTAAAAGTCACCAGCTGCTACGACTAGTTATTAAAAAAAAAGTGTCTTTGATGTATTTTAATACATTTTAGGTTTATATTTTTAGTTTACAAAATCCACATAGCAAAATAATTTTAATCGAATTCAGATACATGAATTTAAATAAAATCACATTTGAATGGTAGAATAAAAGAAACTAAAATGTTCCAATCCAATACTCCTATCATGAAAAAAAAAAGGAAGTGAATTGTCTATTGCATTCAGTTTACTTTGCATTGCTGAAACACTTAAAATATGACTCGAAAACATCATGTTCATTGAACACTGTAGTTTAGTAATTAAATACAAATTTTAAGGTATTTTTAATTCGGAAAGTAATATTAAAATAAATATATATATTTAAAAAAAATAGATTAATTATGTCTGACAGTGCAATGCGAAAATAAGAAATAAAAGTTTATTTTAAATATTTTCCTTTAGCTTAATAATAGTTAGTTTAATAACATTTTAACTACAGAATTACAGATAACTCCCCCCTCCTTATGTGCATAAAAAATAAATATTACAAATAAAATTGACCTAATATGAAGATTCTAAATCACATGCGCAGTTTTTACTTCACTGGTTCTTTTCACAGAAACACAACACAACATTTATGAATATACAAAAAATTGGTCTAATAAAGTTTCATACAAAATGTAAAATTATATATATATAATCAATAAAGTTTCGTACAAAATGTAAATTATCATATAGCAGTCACCTTAGTAAAAAAAAATATGTCAAGTACCTCGGAAATCTGTCAGAAAAGGTTAATGGACCACGCCACATGCTTTGCGTGTAATCAAACTCGTTGAGCAAGTCATTTTTAATCTGTCCATATTACTTTTTTTTACAACTGATATCTGTGATAATATATTAAATTACAGACAATTAAGCGATTCTAATAATCATTCCGTATCACATAGAGTGTAAACTCTTGAGGTAATATTGAATCCATATTAAAATTATTATTTATGAAATTTGTTTTTTTTTTAAAATAACCATGTAAGATAAATGATGGCTTTCCGTTAAGATTTTTTTTTTAATTCTCATACGTTTCATTTGTCGGAAAACAATAGTGGTAAATATTTATAACATTGATTCAGTGAATATATTGCTAAAATATTAAAACATGTAGGGATCATTTATACCGAGATGATATTTTTATTCAGGATCAGTTAAGATTTGACCCTATACCCTATACGACGATGAGGCCCATGGTAAGATGCCTGGAGAATGAAAGCCAAAGCAGCGACAACTGCAGGCCCATTCTCCGGGAGTTTAGCGTATGGAGTTTGGCACAATCCATTACGCGGCCGCAGCGGCCATCCTGTTCATGACTGTGGTGTACGCGAGCCCCAACGCCCACGACACTTCGTGACCGTTCACCTTTTTGAACAACTGAAAGATGAATAAGTTGGTTGTTTTAGCATTTATTACAAAAGAAACTACTAATAATAATGTTATGAATTCAAACAGATAAACAAAAGGAGTCTTCTGTTATGATTTACGTACATCATTAAGCATGTAAGAAAACAGTCTACTTTCAAAAAGGAGCATGACAAGTGTGTGTGTGTGTGTGTGTGTTTTGTATGTACGTTAGTGTCTGTGTGGATGTGTTCTGTGTGTACGTTAGTGTGTGTGAGTTTGTGTGTATGAGTGTGTGGGGGGGGGGGGTGTTCGGTATGTACGTTAGGGTGTGTGTGTGTGTATGTGTATGTGTTCGGTATGTATGTGAGGGTGTATGCATGTGGTGGGGGAATTTGTGTGCGTGAGGGTGATGCATGTTACGTGTGGCTGTGGGTGTTTGAGTCTTCGTGCGTATGGAGGCGTGCGAGCTGGTACTCACGGAGATTGCGTCGTGGTCGCGTATCTTGTAGGCGTCCCGCAGCAGCGCGACGACGAAGGCGAGGTCGGCGCAGGCCCAGGGCTGCTCGACGTTGGCGGCCGAGCAGGCCTGCAGCGCGGCGGCGCGGTACTGCGACACCGACACCGTGCCGCCGCGCATCACGTCTGCGCAAACACAACCTCGTCAACTTCAAGTTTCTGTATTAGCAAACGTAGTCGACATCCGCGTAGCGTCCGCGTAGCGTTGATTTCCGGGTCTGGTTGGGTTGGGCATGAGGAATTTATGTCTGCAAAACGCACCCGCGGTACAAGAGAGATTCTCATCATGTTTTTATGCATAGTTTAATGCTTTTAAAAAAACTTCAAAACTTGCTTTTTCCAAAATCGTATCTTATATCTATTTTAGGTTTTTAGCTCAATAATTAATCTATTTTGTCGCTGTTTATTGGCTGCTTCTTTAAATATCTTAAAAATTGTTTTAGTGACGCGTAGATAATAAACGTTTGATATGCAAAAATTATAACCAATCAAATTTTTTAACCTACTACATACATATAATTCGACAATTGTCGCCTTTTCTTAGCTTCACTTTCGGAACGCTGGTTACGTTATCTTAGTTAAAGTTAGCTTAGTTGACCCTGCTTCGCACGGGTAGATAGATACATACATAGATAGAGTCACGCCTCTTTCCCATAGGGGTAGGCAGAGACCACAGCTTTCCACTTGCTGACACACATTTTTAGCTTCCTCTACTTTCATTAGTGTTGACATACAAGCTCGTCGGTTGCGAGTGCTTTTGACGTGGCCTTTCCTTAAAACGATTTCGATCTGATCGTAATACGTTCGCCTACGTCGACCCTTACCGGCTTACCCATTCACAGATAGATAGTTATTAGAAAGATAAATTAGTACTTTATTTGGGAAAATAGAAAAACAACAATTACTTACACTAATATTTTTTGGCGGCGTTCGAGAGACACCGCGACCGCTGTATTTTTTATAGAGCGTTTCGAAGTTATATATTAAAAAAATATGTAATCAAAATTACAAACCACTATTCAATTGTTTCTAAATTACATTATAGCAATTTTCGTATGGATCTCAGTTTTTATTAATTAAATACAGCTCATGTTAGTCGCTTATAACGTAACTGTATATAAGTGAAAGAATTTTTAAAATCGGTTCAGTAGTTTTTGAGTTTATTCATTACGACCAACCCACATACAAAAAATCAAATCGTTTCTCTTTTTAATATTAGTTTAGATTGAAACACTTTCTTTTTTTGAACAGCAAATAGTATTTTTTTATTGCATAGAGTGAGGAAACTAGCAAAACGTTCACCTGATGTAAAGTACAACGTCTACCGATAACAAATATCCAGTTAACCCAGAACATTTCTGTGTGACACCACACTGCGCCAGTCACCATGAGACATAAGTTCTTAAGTCTCATATGCCAAGTGATTACGCCAGCTCACAGTGCCCTAACCAACCGAGACACAGTAATGTTTGGACACTACTGCTTCACAGCAATTTTTTTTTATTTTTTTATTTTATAAAGAGACGAAACGAGCAAAACGTTCACCTGATGGTAAGTGCAACGTCTACCCATAACAAATGATGTGTCATCCAGAACACTTCCGTCTGACACTACATTGCGCCCGTCACCCTGAGACATCAGTTGTTAATCTCATATGCCCAGTGATTACGCTAGCTCTCAGTGCCCTTCGAACAGAAATACAGTAATGTTTGTACACTACTACTTCACGTCAGAATAACCTACCTAGACGGATTCCTGCATAGGAATCCTACCACCAGTAAATAACTGAGCCATGGGCCAAGGCAGAGCTCGCAGGCTGGTAGAGAACCGAGTCAGCTCACCAATGATGCCGGCGTCTGCTGCCACGTCGTAGAAGTAGCTCATGGCGGCGACGCTGCCTCGCGGCGCCTCGCGCGGCTCCCAGTCCAGCGTGCGCAGCGTGTAGCGCCGCACCAGCTCGTAGCAGCGCACGTAGGCCGCCTCGCGCTTCATGCCCTCCGGTCTGCCGGCGCCGCTGCACACATGACACAACGCGCTTACAAGATACGCGACCACGACGCGATCTCCGTGAGTACCAGCTCGCACGCCTCCATACGCACGAACACTCAAACACCCACAGCCACACCTAACATGCATCACCCTCACGCACACAAATCCTCCCCCCCCCCCACGCATACACTCTCACGTACACACCGAACACATCAACACACAAACCCTTCCCCCCACGCATACACCCTCACGTACATACCGAACACATCCACACACACATCCTCACGTACATACCGAACACACACACATACACACACCCTATTATAATGACTACGAAGATCACCTGATGGTAAGTGCAACGTCATAAAATCTTCTACGAAATAGATATATTCGAGTTAAGCTCTAGAAAATTTTAGAGTTTTTGGTTTGGGGTCGAGATTGGCTGATTACTTAACTGGTTTTTTTTTATTTACTTGTTATTTTTACCACTTTGTCAGTACTTAATATTTTGTTATTAAGTACCATCTTTTTTATCATATTATACATTTATCTCTGTATTATAATGTTATATAATTGAAGGTCCTCCCAAATTTAAATAATTCAATGTAATGTCATAGCAAAGGGAGCTCAATTGATGTGGAAAACGGCGCTGGTTGTACATATATTTATATTTTGTATATAACAACTATGTAATACTTCATCTTGTGTAATTGTTTGTTTTCCCAAATAAAGAAAACAGAAAAACGTCTGCCCATAAAACGCTGTGTCACTCGGAACATTGCTGTGCAGCACCAAACTGCACCCGTCCCCAAACATCTGTTCTTCAGTCTCATACGCCCCAGTGATTACACTAGCTCTCCGTGCGCTTCAGGCCTAGACGGATTCCTGCATAGGCGCCCTACCAGCAGACGTTTTTTATAGGAGAAAATGACGAGACGAGGAAAACGTTCACCTGATGGTAAGTGCAACGTGATCCCAAAAAATGCTGTATCACCAGAATTTTGCTGTGCGGCACCAAACTGCGGCCGTCCCCAAATATTAGTTCTTAATATGCCCAGTGATCACACTGGCTCTCAGTGCCCATCAAACCGAAACACGGTAGTGTTTGCAGACTGCTGCTTCACGGTAGAAGAATTGGCCCTGCGGTGACTACCTACCTAGACCAGTATTAGGTAAAATAGGTCAGGTATTGATACATATACTGTTAGAAGCAACTGAGCAGGAGACAGTATAGTGCCACATTTGTATGTCCAAACACAATTTTGAGATTGTTCCCGTGTCTAATATTACATCCCAGCCTACTTCCGAACTTATCTCATAGTAACATCGAGCTTGGATAGGTTAGCACGAGTATTTGTCTGTAACCTTTTTACACTTTTTTTTTATGGAATAGTGGGCAAACGAGCAAGCGGCTCACCTGATGGCAAGTGATCACCGCCACCCATGAATATCTACAATACCAGAGGAATAGCAGATGCGTTGCCGGCCTTTATGATACTACAGATAGTATCTCTTGGCCAGTTGGTAGCTTCCGACATTATTCAGGAAGTCGTATTGGTTGTAAATCGGAATGGACATCACGATCGCTCTAAATAGTAACAGCCTTTAGGGGTCAAACGAGCAAGCGGCGCAAGAGGAATTCCGGCTGCGTAGCCGGCCTTTGAGAAATGAGGGACGTCTCAGAAAGACGGGCACATTGTGGTGCCACACAGAAATATTCCTTGTAAAACAGCATTGCTATGGGCCGGAAGTTCCCAGATTATTTTCTCATAGACCACTTTCAACATTTATCTGGTCCGGTGGACCCCCTATTACTAACGCATTTTTCGTCACGCCAACGTATCCCCGTCGAGTTTGCTTTGGATCCCTGGGGGTCCTCCTGGACCACTTTGGGAACTTAAGCTATGGGCGGAGGTTGCACTTACCGTCAAGTGAATGTTTGGCTCAACTAATCGCTTTCTCAATAAAAAATGGAGTAGGCTATTTTCTTGAAGGTCCCTAAGTCGTCTAATTTCTAACAAAGTCCACCACTATTTGGTAAAATGCGTACCTTACAAAATACTGTTTGTTGGCGTAGGTCCAAGGTTCCCGCTGGACTATAGGATCCACGCACACCGATGTAAACTCATTGGTAGTGTTATCACCGGCTTCCAAGCGGAAGATTCCGTAGCGAGCAGCAAGAAGACCCAGGTTTAGATAACTAAAAACAAAAAATCAATTAAAAGCAGTCCACTGCTGAACGTATGACTTTCCCCCAAAATTTCCACAAAAGGTTTGTTGCTCTCATTTTGGTCGGATGTTGCCATAGTTGCAACTTTGAAGGCGGACTGGCAACCACAGTTCATTTATTCAGATGTTCCAGGAAGATATGCTGCTGCCCAAATCCGGGTTTTTATTTTCCCACTGTCAACTTTTACGAAACCCACGGAATGAGATGTGGTGGTAGATTCTCTTAAGCCGCTACCACAGGGCTCTGCGTATCTTCTGGTTTTAACTTACCCTCTGTCAACTTTTACGACACCCACCGGATGAGATGGGGTGGTAGTTTCTCTTAAGCCGCTACCACATGGCGTAAAAAGTTATACATAACATTAAATTATAATATTATAAGTCATAAACTTTACAGTCGTGATATTCGAAATGGGCAAAATCATTTACATTGAGAAAATACGATGTAATTTACATTTTACACTCTTCGCGTAAATGCTTCTCCTTCCAACCTTCTATGCGTGCATCTCTGTCGCACTGTTTAGGTATCTATGTGTGTAGTCATCTGTGGGAAAGCACGCCCAATGACTATACTGTCATCCATTGGGATAGGCAAAGGCACAAGGACCATACAGCCGTTGCATATTACCAGCTACTGCCAAATGACAAACGGCGGTATATTGAACATGTGTGTAGTGCGTCATTTTCATCCAAATATGCGTACTATCTGCGTCTCTGTCGCACCGGACGGGTACCTGTGCTTATGCAGCGAGACGATATCCCCAGCCGGCATGTGTCAGCCAGCATGTGTCAGCCGGCGACGAGAAAATGCGCCGTATCGTTTTCGCACATCCATATGGATAGGCAAAGGCTTAAGATTCATACGGCCACTGCATATTCTTTTCTAATAGCAAATAGCAATTGCCGATCTGATTTAATTTGCTTAAAATATGGTTTTATGTGATTGTAAGTTTTCTAATACTTCTCTACATGTTTTGTCAATTAATTCATACTAGTGGTCGCGCTGTGGTCGAAATTAGACCATAATTCTTATTTTTTGTTAGTTTGAACGTTATTGAGATTTGTGTAATTATTTATTGGCAACATTTTAAAATTCTATCGCGACAATCTCTTCTCTGTGCGACTGTTTGACCATATACGCATGAGCTTAACATTGCCACTGTGAACGTAAACAAACCACAGACTAATAAGTGATTGACATTGTTAGACCATTAAAAAAAAGTGTCCATTCGACAACTGCATAGTGCGTGTCATCCCTTTCAGTGCTTTATGCGCACTATTACCGTCTCTGTCGCACCTTGCTTACCCGTGTGTATAGCGTTACGTTGTCGCCGGCAGACACCAAGTGTTGGCCGGCTCGGAGGAGCGCGACGTATCGCTGTCACACTCCTTGAGGACAGGCAAAGGTCCACGGATCATACAGCCATTTCTTTTGCAAACGAGCTACCAGCCAATAGCAAATGGCGATCTATTCAACATGTACAACATGCCTTTTCCGTCCTACTATTCACACTATAGGCATCTCTTTCGCACTATGTGTGTATAGCGTGACGATATCCCTAGCCGGCACCACGAGGCTGAAAACCATTGCAAATAGCTATCGAGTGACAAATGGCGATCAATTCGGCATCGACATTATGTGTCTCTTTCCATCTGTTGCGAGCTATCGCCGTCTCTGTCGCACCGGGTATCGACGTATAGAGCGTGACGTTGTCGCCGGCAGGCACCACGTGGCTGCGGGGAAGCTTCTGCTCAAATGACAAATCGCGTCTTTTCGACAGGTACATAATGCGTCTCTTTCTATCTACATGGGCACACTATCAACGTCTCTGTCGCAACGTACGCGTACCTGTGCGTGTAGAACGTGGCGCCATTGCATATAGCTAGCTAGAGAGTAATGAACATCTTTTCGACATCGTATGTAGTGCGTCTGTTTCCATCTCCCTTTGCGAACAATCGCCGTCTCTGTCGCACCAGGCGCGTACCTGTTTATATAGAGCGTAACGTTGTCGCCGCAGGCACCATGTAGCTGTCAGCTGCTGGAAAACCGTAGCGTATTGCTAGCTAGAAACTAATGGCATTCTATTCGACATGTACATAGTGCGTCTCTTTCCATCTCCTTGCGCACACTATCGCCGTCTCTGTCACACCGTGCGTACCTGTGCGTGTAGAGCGTGACGTTGTCGCCGGCAGGCACCACGTGGGGGCGGCTGCGGGGAAGCCTCTGCTCAAATGACAAACCGCGTGCTTTCCGACATGTACATAATCCGTCTCTTTCCATCTCCTTTTGCACACTATCGCCGTCTCTTTCGCTCCGTGCGTACCTGTGCGTGTAGAGCGTGACGTTGTCGCCGGCAGGCACCACATGGCGGTCGGCTACGGGGAAGCGTTCCGCATCGCTTTCGCTCAGCTGGTATGTTATCTGCGTGGATCCGCCGCCTAAATCCAGGGCGGCCATCGTTTCACCGTCTATTAGATCTGTAATGTGAGTTTATTTATAAATAAAAACCTCGTTGCCTCGTTGAAAACATGACGTCTACGTCGCGGGTCCTGAATTCGAACCCAGTCTATAGGTTGAGAGTTTACCTCGCTCTAGACTAGTCCTAGATTACGTGACACGTAAGTTTTGTATTCATCTAGTGACACAAGCACAATGTGGAGTGTATTTCTAATTTTTTATTTTAATACCAGATAGCTTTGCCCCGCGGTTTCACCCGCGGGCAAATAGTGAGGAAGCATGTAGGTATGGGGAATAAAAATATTCCGAAAACTTGTGAAGTCCGTTAACCCATGGCGTGCGGCGGACTCTATACGGCTCCAAAATCCTTTCAGAAATGAGAGGAGACAGCGGCAGTGAGACATTTATAGGCTGTTACTGTACTTTCGAGAGCCCTGGTAGGTCAGGGGCTAGGCGCTCGTTTTAAATTTCACAGTACGCGAGTGCCCTGGGTTCGATGGCCGGTGCTGGCACCACTCAAATTGTTAATTGCAATTTTAAGCGTCGATTTACCACGTGCTCAGCGGTGAAGGAAAACATCGTGAGGAAACCTGCATGTCTGAGGAATAATAAATATTTCGAAGACATGTGCTGTCCGCCAACCCGCATTGGAGCAGCGTAGCAGACTCTTCCCGGCTCCAAAACCCTGTCAGAAATGAGGGGAGGCCTGTGCTCAGCAGTGGGACATTTATAGCCTGTTACTTTACTTTTTTTACTGTACTTTCTTTCTTTCTTCTTTAATATTTATCACACCTATGTTGCTTCGGTGACAATGGAATAACAAGGTACCATGGAACTGCTCTGTTGGACAAAGGAACTCCTCAACTAAGCAAGATAGAACTGTCATGTTAGGATTCGATGGAATTGTTTTGAAAATTACTATAGCCCTAGCGATTTGTAGTGGATATAGGTCTCAGAAATAAAAAGTGAAAAGTTTGTAACAAAAATATGATTTTTGTTTAAAGCTTATATATTAGTTGCACGGACAGTAGAACAGACAGTTATAAAAAAATGTATATTACATTTCGGAGCGAAATTTTTCTTCACTTTTCCCGCCGCTACGAGCCAACTCGATATAGATGGCGCCACCGTATTACGGGCTCCATTTCGCTAAGCGCCCATTGGTGTAGTGAGCGAGCCATCGTCGCCATGTGCTTAAATCGGAGAAATGATCGGACTACGGAACAGTACGTCTAAGTTCAATACAAAACTACCAACGATAAACCATCTTAAGATTTGCATTCCACAACATAATACATGATACTATAACTTGTCTTTTACTGTTCAAGCGACACCCCTCTGGAACGACCTTCCTGATAAGATCAAAACAGCTCCTAATAGAAACACATTTCAGAAATTAATTCGAGAACATTACCTAAATGATCAGAAACGTTGTTCGTTCGTTTTTGTATATAATTATATATATAAATATGTATATATATATTCCTATTTGTGTATGTTATTTTTATATATGTTTAACTTATTTATTATATATCTATATTATATATTACATATAAAATTATCATAAATTTATTTTCCTCCTATTTATTTTTTATGTTTTTTATTCTTTGGTTAGCACCTGTCTTCTACTTTCCACCATAACAAGAGTTGACTGGTAGAGAATGCACTAGGCATTAATAATAATAATAATAATAATAAAAGTAATATTTATTTCTCTTTCACAAAGTTACAAAAAAATCAAATTACAGTATGTAAGGTACAATATATAAACAGTACTTTGTGAGAGACTGGTATCCATACTAGGTTGCCCTGTCTTACAGATTAAGTCCGCCCATTGTAGCCCTTAGCTTAAGGTGTCAGCAATAAAGTATAAAATAAATAAATAAATAAATACATACTCACTGTGTAACAAATTCACCGTGTACCAAATGAATATGCCTTCATCGGAGCCGTCCATAATCTCTACACTGTTGCGCCGGACATCATAACCCAGCCTGAAAGAAACGATTAAAATAATAATACTTGACAGAGACATCTGAATAAATAAACTGCGGCTGCCGACCCGTCTGCCAAGCGCGGTAACTATGGCAAAATCCCTCCAAAATGACAGCTACAAACTTTTGTAGCAATCTAGGGTGGAGGCCTGTGTTCAGCGGTGGACTTGTGATAGGCTGAAACGACGAACGAAATAAAAATAAAAGAAAAAGATATAAAAGTTATCGACAGAGAATTTTACGACACCCACGGGATGTGATGTGGTGGTAAATTATTTTAAGCCACCATAGGCGTTGACTCGTTCGAAAACGACCACTGGAATAAGTTTAGTCAACAAAAAAAATCATTATTCAACTTTTACTTTATGACGACCGTATGGCCTAATGGTTAGAGTACCTGATTTCTACGCCGCGAGTCCCGGGTTCGAAAACCAGCCGGAGCCAACATTTGTGTAAAAACACAATTTGTTGGTTTTCGGGTCTGGTTATGTTGTGCATGTGAAATGTATGTCTGTAATACGCACCTACGATACAGGAGAACTCATACTGATAAAGTGACCAAACGAGCAAAAGGTTCACCTGATGGTAAGTGTAAGGTCTGCCCATAACAAATGCTGTGTCACCAAGAACATTTATGTGTGACATCACACAGCGCCCGTCACCCTGAGCCACCAGTTCCTAAGTCTCATATGCCCAGTGATTACGCTAGGTGCCCTTCAACACAAAACACAGTAAAGCACACTACTGCTTCACGGCAGTATAACTGGTCCAGGGATGGTTACCTACCCAGACGGATTCCTACATAGGAATCCTACCTTCTACCTTCCTACTTCATTTAATAATTACTAGCGATCAATGTGGCACTCACGCGGTTATCGCCTCCGACACGTGGGAGAGGAGCTGCTGCGCTTTGTCTCTAGGCAGAAGCCGTAGGCCGGCGGTCGCTCGTATGATCAACGGCGATGACTTTCTCTTCTCTAAAGGAGTGAGGTAATCAGCCTTCTTTATTAATTGAACTATTGTTTCGGCACCCTGTAATGAACGGTTATAACTTCAGCACTTCATCATCATCATCATCATCGTCAAGTAAAGTAGCAGCCTATAAATGTCCCAATGCTGAGCACAGGCCTCCTCTCATTTCCGAGAGGGTATCGGAGCTAGGAGGAATCCGCCACGCTGCTCCAATGCGGATTGGCGGACTTCACATGTCTTTATTCTATTTTTTATTTCTCTAGCATTCAGGTTTCTCACGATGTTTTCCTTCACCGCCGAGCACGTGGTAAAACAGCACTTAAAATTGCAATTAACAATTCTAGTGGTGCCGGCACTGGAAATGGAGCCCAGGTCGCTCGCGTACTAAAAAATTTAAAGGGAGCGCCTAGCCCCTGAGCTACCACGGCTCTAGTACTACTACTGTAAGCTATTTTTCTGTCAGTCAAAGTCAAAATTTCTTTATTCAGTTTAGGCTTGTATAAAAGCTCAGAATGTCAAAATCTACACCGGTTCAAAAATAAAACCTCAGAGAAGAAACGGCAAAAAACTCTTGGGTCTTTCTTTTTTTCAATGCCATATTACATAATGTCATGTATACAAAATATTATTTAATTACAATAGCACTTATTTGGTAGCCATGGGAATTGCAAGTGCAGAATAAGAGTTATTTCCACACATCTCTGTCCTCTATGTAATATGTATTATATAATACGCTTTTTCTAATAATGTCTTCTTGACAAGTTTGTTGAATTCTATGTCAGTTTGAGTCACACTTTTAAGAATTTCGTTATAAAATTTTATAGATCTCCTAAGAAAAGATTTTCTAGTTTTGGCCAACCTAAACACAGGCACCTCTAGCGTGTCGTCTCGGCCCATTCTACAGGATACAGTCACTTTTTTATTAAATAAATTCATGTGTTTCCGTAAGTATATTATATTTTCATAAATATACAACGACGGATGTGTCAAAATATTAGTATCCTTGAATAGTTCTCGTAGCGGCTCGCGAGGACCCAAGTAATATATTGCCCGAAATGCTTGTTTTTGCGAAATTAATATTGTTCCCAGACCGGTCGCGGATCCCCACAGTAATACGCTATAGGACATAATACTATGGAAGTATGCAAAAGAAACTAATTTGATTTAGTAAGCGAAACAGGGCTGACAAAAAACTTGCACCATTACCTTTTCAGGATCGTCCGAGTACGAAGACAGTCCCGGTTTAGACTGTTCGAAAAATTCTTCCACCAAATCCAAATTTGGTTGGCCAAATACTAAAATATAAAATATTATATTTATATTAACTCACATTAATAGTTAAATATCACAAAAAAAATAGGAATATACTAAAATATATTTAACGTATATTTTGACAACATATTTGTATATACGAAAAAATACCAATTTTCTAAAACAACTCTTTATGTCAAAAACTTAAAACTAGACTTAAAACAATGTTAAAGTCCAAAAAAAATCACCTGTGAACGGCACCCTAAATTTATACGCCAATACCCTGGACCCCGAAGATCCGGCGTCGATAATTACTGCATGGTGATATACACTCTCATACCCCAGACTCTTCGCTAGACCATCGAACCACTGTGTCTGCCCCGCAAATAATCCTGGAACCAATAATATTACAAAATTAATCACATAAGAAACCAATTCATTTGGTTCCATTATTGAATTATTATTTTTCCCATAAGCGCGGGAAAATTTTAACGAAAGTTTTTTAATTGTGACTTATTAACGTGGGTGAATAGAAACAACTTGTAGGACTTTTGGCGCCAACTCGAAAATTGGCAGTAGTGTTTTTATTTATTTTTGTAATTTCTGTATATATTTGGAGTTTTGTTGTTTAATATTAATAGTTTATTATTCAGCAAGTATTATTGAATGCCAAAATACTAATTTTATGGGACAGGCAAAAATGCATTGAGAGCTCGCGACTTAATTGTACCATATTATGTACGTAACAGTCTATGCAGATAATTTTGTACCAGATTAGCTGTTTTCGAAAATATTTACAGAAGTGGAGCTGGTTCTTACGATCTCGTCAGTATGAAAATCAAATGTTCACAATAGAGAGTTACAATTGTATACTTTTGAGGTACAGAATTGTGCTTTTCCTTTTTTTTTTTTAAGGCCAGCAAATCTTCAGTCAAAGTAAACTATCATTTTACTGTCGATCAAAATTTTGAAGACTTGCTGCTTGAAGATTGTATACATACTTGGATATATTACTTGACCCTGGATTTTTTTTTTATTTCATAAAAGTGACGGAACGAGCAAAACGTTCACCTGATGGTAAGTGCAATGTCTGCCCATAACAAATGCTATGTCACCCTGAGACATCAGTTCTTAAGTCTCATATGCCCAGTTATTACGCTAGCTCACAGTGCCCTTCAAACCGAAACACAGTAATGTTTGCACACTACTGCTTCACGGCAGAATAACTGGCCCTGGGGTGGTACCTACCTAGACGGATTCCTGCATAGACAAGTAAGGGGTGTAGTTGCATTGCGGTAGTGTTTGTATTTCTAAATAATATACGAGGGTGGATTGAAAAGTACTCGGCCTAACACAGATCCATTCAATTCTAAAAATCAAATCTACCCACATTATTTAGTTCAGTTCAGACTAGTTCATTGTGTGAAGTTCGAAACGTGTGCGATAATTAGTTGTGATTTTATAAATTTATTAACAAAGTAATCGGTCATAATTTCCGCGAATGGAGCAAATCGAGCAGCGTGCCGTCATTAAGTACCTCCATAAGAAGGGGCTATCATCAAAAGCCATCCATGATGACATGGTCAGTACATTAGGCGATTGTGCTCTGTCATATTCATCCGTCAAAAAATGGATAGCAGAATTTAAGCGTGGTAGAGAGTGTGAAAGATGAACCCCGCTCTGGAAGGCCTTCGACGTCAACTACTGACGAAAATATTAAAAAAGTACTTGATTTAATGATGGGAGACCGCAGATTAAAAATTAGAGAGATAGCCGAGATTATAGGCATCTCTTATGAACGAACTCAAAACATCATTGTCAACGAGTTGGGTTTCCACAAGGTGTCTGCGAGGTGGGTTCCGCGACTGCTTTCAGTTGAACAAAAAAGGACGCGATTGACTATTTCACGCGACTGTTTGGAGTTATTTGAAGCCGATGCAGATGATTTTTTGAATCGTTTTGTTACTATGGACGAAACATGGGTTCATTACTGTACACCGGAAACAAAACAACAATCAAAACAGTGGAGAAGACCTGGTTCACCACCCCCTAAAAAGGCTAAGTCGATTTTGTCGGCAAATAAGGTGATGGCTTCAGTATTCTGGGACTCGAAAGGTGTGATTATGATTGATTATCTTGAAAGGGGTCAGACTATAAACTCTGATTACTACTGCACCTTACTACGTCGTTTACGAGAGGAAATAAAAGAAAAACGTCGAGGAATGCTCAGAAGAAAAGTCCTGTTTCATCAAGATAACGCCCGTGTTCACACGTCAGTACAGTCAATGGCTGGAATTCACAACTGTGGCTTTTAACTGTTACCGCATCCGCCATATTCACCTGATCTGGCACCATCAGACTTCTTTCTGTTCCCTAACCTAAAAAACTCTTGGGAGATCAAAGATTTTCGACAAACGACGAGGTCAAAGCAGCTGTAGACGCATATTTTGACTCTAAGGAAGAATCATTTTTTTTTAACGGTCTAAATGCTTGGAAGGGGAGGTGGCAAAAGTGTATTGAACTTGATGGTGATTATATAGAAAAATAAAAATATAACTGATTTAGTATGTGTTTATTTTCTTGGTTAGGCAGAGTACTTTTCAATCCACCCTCGTATATTTAAAGATAATAAGATAAATTTCTAGATAATGTTTGTTTATCTCATTTATTATTTAAACATATATTAACATTATGACTCTTATTTAAATTTTACTGGCTTAATGCATTATGTTAAATGTTACAAATTATGAATGTTAAAACATCAGTGATATCATTGTACGGGTAAAATCCAGATTTATGCGTCGAGTGTGAATGAGCAAGCTGGTTGGGGTCGACGTAGGCGAACGTATCACGGTCAGAATCGAAGACGTTTTAAGAAGACCACGTCAAAAGTCCCCACAACCGGCGCGCTTGTATGAAAACGCTAATAAAAGTAGAAGCGAAAGATGTGTGTCAAGCAAGTGGAAAGATGTGGTGTCTGCCTACCCCAATGGGAAAGAGAATTGACTCGTAAATTGTTAATTGTAAATACGTATGTAACATACATACGTATTTACAGTCACGTCTCTTCTGTTATGACGGTTCTGAGAATGTGTTTATAAATGATATTCTTTTTTATAACCCTTTTTTATGACTCTACTTTACAACAATTCAATTATCCGCTCACAAAAATCGTGGTTTTAAATAATTATTGCCTTCAATGGTATGCAGACAATGAACAGATTACTATTGGGTATTAGTAGGTTCTATAGAGTCTTCTAAATTAAGTATAGTTAACTAGGTTTAGATTTATTATAAATTATAATAATATTTAATAGTGATGCTTTTTACCTTTGTTAAGACATCACACTTTCTTCTTTATCTATCTATATATTAATACGTGAAGAGAAACTTTTTAACACTTTTAAAAATTTGACATAGTTAAAGTTTGCGTGGAGATGAAGCTAGGAAGCTAAAATTTATATTATAATACGTGTTACAAATACATATTAAATTGAATAAAATAAAAGTTTCATTATTTACGTTCATACCGACAATGTCAATCACATAATAGTCTGTCGTTTGTTTACGTTCCTACTGCCAATGCTATTTTAGTTTTAAATTTACTAAATAAGATTTAAGCTTAAAAAAATTATGAATTACGGTCGATTTTTATACGTATATATTACTATTATATATAAGGGAAGATTGTCGAATACCAATATACTGTCAGCTTATCACAGATAGAGACTACTATTTTCATTAGTTTGTATTGATCATATTCCTCCGGCATACAGCACTCACACCGCGGAACTTGGCGGCGTGTTCCCCCTGACATCGAGAGACGAGTTGGCCGCTAAAAGATCGGCCATATCCTTTACGGCACGGGCCAGCGAGTCATCCTCCCTGTCCAGAGATGGAAAGAATAGCTGACAGAAATTCCCAAGGACATCCTTGGCGAGAGACCACAATGCACGAGCTCCCGAAGGAAGGTTTGGAAAAAGCAAGGCCGGCTTCGCCGTCTTTAGGTGGTAGTGGACGGCGCGAAGATTGGAGTGAAGTCCCCTGATATTGCCGAAATCCACGGCGAGCGTGGTAAGCGGTGCCATAGTCTTGTTCCTTCGTTTGCCCCGAGCAGAGCGCGAATCGAGTTGAGTTTTACTCTGAATAAGTATGTTGTATACACTAAAAGATTACTGTTTAAACTTTTTTTAACAAAACCGTGATGCTGCGGTACAATTACATTACGAAGAGTAGAGTAAACATAATTATGCATATAGTATATATATACCTTTAAATGTAATGGTATTTTAATACATGAACAAAAAAAATACAAAAATAATAATATGGTAATATTCACCTTTAATTATAATTGAGCCTTATAACCCTGTAGTATTAAATATATTTAAATGTATTATTGAAATTAATCTGGTGAGTCTATATATAGGGTTTTCGTTCCGAATAGATAGAATAGAATAGAAGCCCGTGGCATGTTTATTTTACTCATTTTTAAGATTTATTTATTGCGGCAGGGTAATATGTCCAGGTTTATGTGGTTTGTTGGATGTACGGGACTCTAGTAAAGCCAAAAATAGTCAATTAAAAATACCGTGCATAGTTTTTATTCCACCCACCTATCACACCCTAACTTTTCTGAGAAGGAGAGCACAATGACACTGTATATATAAACAAAATCAAAAAATATATAAATAACAACGAGTTTACCCAGCCGTATGGTATAACAACACCATGAAAATTCGTAAAACAATTCAAACACAAAATCACCTGCGAATAAAACGGGTAACGTACGAAACGAGATCGTGTCGTTGGACATTTTTCACTTAAAGAAAACTTATCGTTTCAAAGTTACACGCAGAAAATAAATTTAAAACTATCTAGGTAGTTATTTAGACGATGCTTGTAAGGGCTGTTTGCACTAGTGAATACAAGCATGAACATAATTCTAAGATATGTACACGAAGCAAATGTTTACTAAACGTCTGTAGACAATAAAGTATCATACGCACGACGTATGTGACTTGTGATTCATGAAACGTTAATGTAATCTCAGAATTCATAATCAAAACACACATAAAACATACAGCAACTAACTGAAACGACTTCAGATTATTTGATTGGTAATTTGATGTCTTCGTTCCCGCCAAAAAAAAAGTATTATTACGTTTTAAAGTTTAAACATCGATAGGTGTCCGGCGGAGTAGAATAGCACTTACCTCTTTCCTACCTCACATAATATGCAATGCTGTCACAATACTGTTTGCTTCTCGCGGGGGCGAAATGTGGGCTACGGGTATGGTCTCTGCCCACCAATCATATGGAAAAAAAGACGTGACTGTATGTATGTTTTAAACCAATTTCGGCGCTTGCTAGAAACCTTCGACTTCGGCCAAAACTTCTGCCCATTTTATCCGAAGGCGAAAGTTTGGGCAAAGATGATCGAAGCCGAATCCGATGATTCGGTCGGACACTAGTGGTGATAAATTCATAGACCGCTACTTTAGTTTTTTTAAGAAGGAATTTTGTACCAAAAAATGTAAATTTAAGAACCCGCGACGCAGAAGTCAGGTACTCTCTTCAGCAAGCCACACGCTAATGTCCATGAAAGAAAACATTGGGAAACTGTGAAATAAAGAGTCCTAATAATGAAATATTTAAAAAACATGTCATCGTCATCGTTTCAGCCTATCACATGTCAACTGCTGAACATAGACCTGCCCCATAGATAGCCACAAAAGTTTGTAGCTCCCATATTGGAGGGATTTGCCAAATCATCAAAAAACATGTGAAGTCCGCTAACTTGCACTAAAGGTCCACTGACTGACTGACAACATCACGGCTCAGTTACACTCTCAACGAAATGCGTGTACCCAGCGGTAAGACATTTATGAGCTGCTGCTTTACTTTTAGCAGCATCTTCCTGGAACAGCAGCATCTTCCTGGAACATCATAATAAATAAACTGCGGTTGCCAACCCGCCTGCCAAGCGCGGCAACTATGGCAAAATCCCCCCAAAATGAGAGATACATACTTTTGTGGCACTCTATGGGGGAGGCCTACGAGGGGTGATCCAAAAGTAATGATAATCAGTTATTTCTAGTGCACACAAAAATACAAAAAAATTTCAGTCACTTACTCAGTTAACCACTAGTTCAGGGAAAAAAAATCATATAAATAGGCCACGATTCCCGGGAGCTACATTCATTTGAATACGGACTGTCAAGGAGTGAACATCAAAATGGAAAAACACGAAATCAGAGCTGTCATTAAATACCTCTGCTTGAAAAAAATGTCTACCAAAGACATACACAGCGACTTGGTGGAAACATTAGGGGACTCTTCTCCTCCATATTCCACAGTTGCACGCTGGGCTAAGGAGTTTAAGTTGGGAAGAACATCGACGGAAGACGAACACCGCGAAGGACGCCCATCGACGTCCCTCACTGAAGAAAATGTGAAAAAAGTTGAAGAAGTTGTATTGGAAGATCGAAGAGTGACTATCAGGCATGTAGCTGAGGTCACAGGGATCTCATATGGCAGCATTCAAAGAATCCTTGCGAACGAATTGCATATGAGAAAGGTCTCCGCGCGTTGGGTACCGAAAATGTTAAACGACGAGCAAAAGAAGAAACGAGTCGACATGTCAAGAGCAAATCTCGAAAAGTTCCAGGCAGACAAGGATAATTTTTTGTCACGTTTTGTGACCATGGACGAGACCTGGATCCACCATTTTGATCCTGAAACAAAACAACAATCGATGACATGGAAACGATCCGATGAACCGACGCCGAAGAAATTCAAAGTGTCAAGCTCAGCAGGGAAGGTTATGGCGTCTGTTTTTTGGGACGCTGAAGGAATAATCATGGTGGACTACTTGGAAAAGGGGGCCACTATTACAGGCTCCTACTATGCAGAACAAATAAGAAGATTGCGGGAGGCTATTAAGGAGAAAAGGCGAGGCAAACTGCGGGCTGGAGTGCTGTTCCATCAAGACAACGCACCGGTTCACAAAGCTGCAATTGCCATGGCTGCCATTCAGGAAGCGGGCTTTGAGCTGGTGGAACACCCCCCCTATTCACCAGATCTAGCCCCCAGCGACTTCTATCTCTTTCCACGACTCAAGGAACACCTCCGAGGCAAGAAATTTGACGATGATAGCGACGTGATGGCCGCGGTTGAGGACTTTTTTGAGAGTCAAGATAAAGATTTTTTTTCTAAGGGAATTTTAGGATTAGAAAAGAGATGGACTAAATGTATAGACTTGCTAGGAGACTATGTTGAGAAATAAATTTATTTATTTATTTTATTCATTGTGTTTATTATTGATTATCATTACTTTTGGATCACCCCTCGTATGTTCAGCAGTGGACTAATGGTAGGCTGAAATGGTGGTGGTGGTAGTGGCTTTACTTTTGGTAGGTGGTGACGATCACGACCGGAGCCTGCCACATGTTAGAGTGCAGATCGTTCAACATAGATTTTTTATAGGAGAAAGTGACGGGACGAGCAAAACGTTGACATGACGGTAAGCGCAAAAGTCTGCCCATAACAAATGCTGTGTCACCCAGAACATTTCTGCGTGGCACCACACTGCGCCCATCCCCCTAAGACGTCAGTTCACAAGTCTCATGTGCGCAATAAATACCTGTGCCCTTCAGACCGAAACAGGGTAATGTTCGCGTACTGCTTCACGGCAGATAACCAGCCCAACCAATTAAACGCTATCGGAAAGTGACGGAACAAGGTTTTTTTTCTCTAATGAGATGATAATACTGATAACTAACTGCTAATGATGTCATCGAAAACGCGGACATGATATTCACTTTAATTGCATGAAATAAAGTTGGATATAGCATTTCTCATTGAAACAATTATTCAAATGTCAATATTGAAACAAAAACCGCTTGCTGAATAGAATAGAATAATTTTTATTCAATATATATTATTTATATACAATGAGCATTAACGAATACCGAACGTATTTTTTTTTAATTACAATGATTCGCACCAAATGCCTCTGTCGTGGGAAGAATTCCTTGAGACCGAATACTGCCAAATACAAATATTTTAATGTCTGGTTTTCGGCCCTGTTGTTTTTAGGGATGAGACGTATTTACGATACTTGGTTTTAATATCAGGGCTGCGATTCAAAGTAGGGCGCCCTGGTACGGCCAAGAAATACTTGCAAGTGCGTGCGAGATATCATAGTTCCAACAGTGTCACTAATCCTAACTTACCGGCGCCCTATGTAAAACGCTCATGCGATAATATCAGAGGAGAACACTAGAAGCTGTGTCAGAGACACGATGACAATCACAACAAAGTCAGATCCGACAACCAACAATTTGTGTTTTTACACAAATGTTGACTCCGTCTGAGATTCAAACCGTGGACCAAGCCTAGGAGTCGGATAACACTAGACTACGCGGTCGATGTAGGAAGGCGCGTCCCTAGTTCCGGCGCGCCTTCTAAGAGGGAGAGTGGGAAGGTATATCTGTGCGTAAGGCTCCCCGGGGCCCTACAAATGGGGTTTAATCGGTGCAAGTCCGGCATAAACCTTCCTCGCCCCCGCGAGGGCGGGTATGCGTTAGGCATTTCCCAATGTAATATAACTTTTTTAACTTCTAGATTGTTATGAATAGATAAGCGGAGGTAATTTTTCATGTAACGTTGACAAATGAACACACAGACACGAATAATGCGCAAGAGATGTGCCGCCTTCATGCTTGTACGAGTGCATGTTAATATTAAAATAGACATGCCCCGATCCCATTTTAATATTAATATGTAATATATATTGTACATATATATCCCTATTAAGTATATACATGTAGCAATTTTTCGATCGAGCAGCCTCTTTCTATAGCTCGATGAACGACTACGAGTTTTCTCATGCGACCTACTGTGAAAGACCACGACCACATCTCGCCGCCTGTACCACTATGATGTTGTAAAATAAATTTAGTCAACAGTATGTGGTCTGTGAAACCATAGAGTAGATTTTTTTTATTGTGAATAGGCCAACGTTTGACTAGGATCCCGCCAGGTGTAATTTAGCAATAAGGTCTAGGGTGTGTCTAAAAACTATGCAGCTTTGCTTAACAATGAAGCCACCCATAAGTCAAATGGCACATCTTCCCACCGAGTCCAAGGTGACAATCAGTAGCCCCAGCTCAAATCTAACCTAAATCTGCTTATTTCCAATCTACATAAAAAAACCAAACGAAAAAAAATGTCACCGTAACTACAATACATTTTTTAGGCAGAAACTAGTAGTATCGATTTCCTACAAATCTATATTAATGGAACCTCTTATAAATACACACAGATAAGAATATTTGTAATATCATTTCAATTACAAGGCCAACTTTAATCTAGTTACATCAATAACGTTTTAACATAATTGAATTCAATACATTGTAATTTTAATACTACAAATGTAACATATAAAAGAAATTATTTCTACAAGATAAATATAATAATTACCGCATGGTAATTTCTTCCAAGTGGTAGCGCAGGAACAGGCGTTTTCTTTAATTTCATTGTACGTGAGTGTCCCTGGGTTTGATTCCTGGTACCAGTACCCACTTAAATTCTTAATCGCGGTTTATAATTTTTATTTGTAATTTTAATTTGATACTGGTAGTAGGATTCCTATGCAGGAATCTTTCTAGGTAGATACTAATTCAGGGTGACTAATCTTGCACTTACCGTCAGGTGAACGATTTGCTGGTCTTTCTTCCATAAAAAAATTAAGCGCTGATTTACCACATGTCCCAGTAAGGAAACCTGCTTGTCTGAGAATTACAATATATGCCAACGACATCTGATGACTGCCAACCCGAATTGGAGCAGCGTGGCAGACTCTACCCGACAAATAACTGACAAAAATAAGTGGCGGCATATCCTGTCAAACATCTATAAAGTAACGGACTATATCTATAGTCCATTACTTTTTTGACCTCATTACAGAAACTCTACTAGCAACTGCAAGATGTTATCACCTTAGCAATAACTTCAGTGTAGTAACCTACTATGCACAATGCGCATATTCTTCATGATAAAACTATCTCGTAAATTACTAGACCATAAATACATAGGCCTGTAAAGTCTGGCACTAGACGTGGCAAAAATGTGTCTTTAGTAAGGTTGGATCTGGAACAGTGTTAAGTTGCAATTCAGTGATATGTTTCATTTGGAACACCATGTCAGAGAAAATAAGGGGTCCTCCTTTAACTCCACAAGGTTTAAACTCACTTTAATTGCTCTTACATCTTTATTGAAAACTAGTAGAAATTATGACCAAATTTGTTTTCGGAAATATTTATGGTTCCTAAGATTTCTATGTTAGAAAAATTCCTTTTATTACTCTCGATTACTCATGAAAAGTCCCCTACCTGCCAATGCCAGTTTATCTTATTCAGAATATAAGAAATCAATCATCAATATAAAATATGGAAAATTCTCTACAAAATGTTTTAGCACATCCTAGTAACAGATAAAGTAAAATAGCACCTTGGCCACAATAACAGAGGCCATTTGCAAAAAACCATACAACCTAAAATTATGTTAATAACTAAGGTCAATTGAATTACCAGAATATACTTAACAAGAATCTGTAATAGCAGTGAAATAATCATTTAGTAATTATACTTGCACATGAAAGGAAATACGCACAATTTTTTACTTCATTTTTTAACATGAAATACTCATTTAAATGCCATTATTATCAAATCTGATCATAACTGCATATTTTAAGATTTCCTTCTCAAATAAATTAATTAAATACAAAATACAAGGGCATCCCCAGGGGGGCAGAGAGCTCCTCCCTGCTCCTCTCTTGAGGCTCGATTTGTTTACCTAATGCCAAGCCAACTCCCAACAGTATTCGGTAATTATTTGGCACATATAATTGCAAATGACAATATCGGCAATGCTGGCACCAGGGATTGGACCCAAGCCACTCGAACTATGAATACAGAAAGGCACTACATCCCTAGATCTTCCACAGCCATGTCACTTGAGACTAAACAAGTATTGTATAAAGAGGTAAAAATAAAAAATAAAAAATTCAATATTTATGGAAGTATTTTATGACTTTTTCGTATCATCTGCCTACATACATACATACATTTTAGTGGGAAATGTGATGTGATAGGTCACGTCGCCGTCATTCCATCTGCCTACACTATTATGAATAAGAAGATTGATGATAGGGAAACAGAAAATATGACTTACCCATAAAGTATGTTGCACATAATGCTACTACAATGAGTAGAATAAATACTTTCTTCAACCTCCTGGGCTGTTTTAACGATATACTTCTTGTGCTGATATGTGGTATTGATGTATTATCTTTTAACTGAAACCAAATAATACACGTTAGTACACATACATACATACAATCAAGGCTTTTTCCCATATAATGGGTAGGCAGAAACCACACACATAACACTTTTCGACACGTGACGGGCGGCGAACCACATCGCTACCATTTTGGTACGAGTCAAAAAGCTGCATGTATGAAAGTGATGAGACAATAAAATCATTCACTTAATGGTAAGTACAACATCATACCATAAAAAAGTCACACATTTCTCTAAGGAATTATAATGTGCTTGTCACCTTGAGACATCAATTCTTAAACCTCATATGTACATAATTACACTAGCTATTGTTGCCCTTCAGACGGAAACACAGTAATGTTCCCACACTACCACTTCATGGCAGAATAAGTGGCACTGCGGTGGTCTCAATCTAGAGAAATTCTTGCATACCAATTCTACCACCAGCAGAATGCCGCAATGCATAAGATCACTATAATTTGTGTTTGAGATGTGAGAGTCAAGATTCAACAGAAATACTATAGCAATATCAAGACCAAATTTTGCATGTACATAAGAAATAATTGTTGAAAGAAAAACCACTGTCTTAGGAATAAAAATTTCACAAATTAAATAATATAATAATACTATAAATTTGTGTGACAGTGGGGGCCACTGTCACTCACTGTCACGCCATCTAATCCTATAGGCAGTACTGCAAATCTAAATTAAATCTAATCAATCTAAATCTAAAAGCAAAAAACTGTAAATCTAGTTTTAACTGTAGATTTACAGTTTTTACTGTTGTCTTAATTTTTAACTTATTTCCAAATTTACTGTTTTATTCCTTAGAAAAGACTATCATCATCCATTACATACTTAACTTCTATGCTGAGTGCATTGCTATTTATTCTTTAATTTTGAAAATAAGTGCATAGTCAAGATGGAAGGTGTGCAAACATGTGCACTGCTGGCCTCTGGATCTACTTGGTCGACTGAGACATGTGTGAGAGATCTAGAATTTACTGAGTTGTCAACCTCGGTTAGCAGGGTTGCCAGTGTCTTGTCATTGGGATAGACTTGAGGGTGACGCGTAGGGCTTATTTTACCGAACGAACCATTCGCTTCCATGCGCCTCCCATGAACGGCCCTGATGGATGTATGTACTTCCATACAACGTGTCGGCATGTGGTCTCGAGTGCCGCTTCGGCCAGCTTTTTATCTGCTGCCTTGAAGCATGTAGCGTTGTCACTCCATATCTCTTTCGGGCATCCTCTTCTGCTCGTAAATCGCCTAAGCACTGATACGGCAGAGTCGGCGCTTAACGAGTGGGCTACTTCGATGTGCACGGCTCTTGACGTCATGCATGTAAACAGTGCGCCATAGCGCTTTTCATGATTCTTTTCTGTCTTGTTCATGATGATGAACGGACGTGCGTGATGAGCGAGGCGTGCGGACTGTAGGTTTCCCGTAGACGGTGATGAAGGTTTAGCTTTTCTCATGCGACACAGCAGGCAGCTTTTGATGACAGTCTTTACTATTGAATGTATTTTTCTTATGTATAGTCTCTGTTCGAAACTGACTCCACACCTCCATGATGTAGCTTCTCGTGTAAGTGTGCTATGTACAAACAAGTGTATGTATGCTTCCCGTCTAGTATGGGAGGGTCATACGCATCCTCCTCTACCTTTGATGCTGCTTTAATTCAACCTCTGAGGCGTAGGGTCTCTTCTTCATTGATGTACATGCTCAGGTGGCTTAATTTGTCATCACCCCACAGAACATTTCCGCTGGCTATACTCTTGAGCTCCTTTGTGAAGCTATCCTGCTGACCGGCTTTTATTTCTTTAAAAACACTAATGCCTTTTGTTATCATCATCCATCCATTACATACTTAACTTATATGGTCATACATATTTTTATGGTCATATACAATTTGACTTCGGGGCGGATCCACTATTGTGGGCCTGCCCACCATGCCACAATAGTGGATGCGTGACAAACAGCAGCATCTAAGGCAGCTACACTCAACCTGTGGGCCGCAGGGCATGTGTGGCCCTCCTAGCTTTAAAGAGTGACCCACCTGGCACAGTAGTTGCAAAAGATAATTGAATTAGTATGTAGTTTAAAAAAATTGTTGACTAATAAGATAAGATTATCAGAAATTTTATTGTCTCATAACATTATAACTTCACAAGGCTTATAACTTAATTTCATTCAGCCAAATTAATTGTAAACACTTTCATTTTGTATTAAATAATTAAACCATTAAAATTAAAAAACGTCTTTGTGGTCCCCATTATAAAAAGGTTGAGTATTGCTGATCTAAGGGATTAAATATCCACCAATCTACTTGCCAAGCATGATGATTATGGCAAATCCTCCTTAGGAAAGAATTTTTTAGCAATGAACTACTAACATGCTGGTGATAAACAATAATTGTATAACAGCAATTGTAGCCTGCAGCATCAATCTTCAGCTGTTATTTTTCTAGGGTTTGCTACATATACAAAAAATATTTTGTAAAATAGGATTTAAAATTTTCACTTTATGTACTTATATGTCGATATTCTCTCTGATCTATTTGATTTAATTTCAAATAACTAGTTCATCAAATATATCCTCCTGCCCATAATTTTTACTGCCACTAAAATAAATGCTAGTCGAACCTAGCACAACGCGAGAACCAAGATAGACAAAAAATCTCATTACGTTTTACTTACCTCTAAATATCTGTAAGTACTGAACTTTCCCATATCGGAATAAAAATAACATCACAATCCAAGACAAATTAAATATTTAATTTATCACTTAAAACAATATTATACTGCTGAAATCCGGCTTATTTGGTTAATTTAAAGAGAATTTATATTTATAACTACCGATACAATTTATGGTAAAGAACAGTCCTTAATATGTGTGTAGTATGTGTGTTAGAGAAATTATTTTTATTTATTTACAATGCTTATTATGCATTGTTAAATTGACGAAAGGCCGATTACAGATCTATATAAAGTTAATGCATGTAATCAGACTATGACTGACAGCCACGACCATAGATAATATAGGTACGACTACGATTTAATGAAAACATAAATAATACAGTCCAAACCTGACCGCTAAATCTAATAATCCGAACTAATAGTATAAATTCGAAAGTAACTCTCTCTCTGTCCCTCTGTCTAATTAATACATTTTCAGGCTTCAACTGCTAAACCGATCATGACGAAACGATCAGAGATAGCTTGCACTCTGAAGGCGGAAATAGGATATTTTTTATCGCGGAAAAACGAATAATTCCTGCAGGATATTTAAAAAACCTAAATCCATGCGGAAGAAGTCGCGGGCATCAGCTAGTAATATTATAAAAGCGAAAGTAACTCTCTCTGTCTCTCTGTCTGTTTGTTGCCTTTTCACGGCTCAATCGTTGAACCGATCTTGACGAAATTTGGCACAGACAGATTTGTTCATGTCCAGAGGCTTGCATCTACAGATGAACAAAGGATACTTTTTGTTACAGAAAATCATACAGTTTCCACGGTATTTTAAAAAAAAACCCAAATCCACGTGGACATAGTCGCGGACTTCAGCTAGTTGAATACAAAAGTTTATATTTTGCCAAAGTCTGTACCTGTTCAAAAACTAGAAAGGTCTCATGTGGATTCAATTTTCAGGACAGTGCCCTGCAGCTGCAGATCGGCCTTTGAGTATGCGATTTATGCCATATTAAGTTGTCAATAGAATGTAAATAGATGTTTCATTTCAAAGTAGTAAACCATCTAAAATACTTATAACGTCAACTCGAAAAGTGACGGTAGTGTTTTATTTGAATTTTGTAATATCTGTGTATATTTTGAGTAGTTGTGTTTAATATTGATAGTTTATTATGCAGCAAGTGCTTGTGAAAGTGTACATGTGATTGGAAAATACAATTTAAGATCAGAATTGTAATTTTCGTTAAGTCTCCATTAGTCCAGCAAATCTCTAGTTAAAGTCACCTATCATTTTACTGTTGATAGAAATTTTGAATTAATCTATTGTTGACTTGACATTGGCAGATTTTTTTTTTTCGTAAAGTGACGAGACGAGCAAAACGTTCACCTGATGGTAAGTGCAACGTCTGCCCATTACAGATGCTGTGTTACTCAGAATATTTCTGCGTAGCACCACACTGCGCCCGTCACCCTGAGACATAAGTTCTTATGTCTCATATGCCTAGTGATTACGCCAGCTCTCAGTGCCCTTCAGACCGAAACACAGTAATGTTTGTACACTACTGCTTCACGGCAGAACAACTGGCCCTAGGGTGGTACCAACATAGACGGATTCCTGCAAAGGAATCCTACCACCAGAAAAAAATTCTATTGAGAGAGGCGAGAATTAAAAGAACAAGAA
Source organism: Luehdorfia chinensis (assembly GCA_019845155.1). Taxonomy (NCBI): domain Eukaryota; kingdom Metazoa; phylum Arthropoda; class Insecta; order Lepidoptera; family Papilionidae; genus Luehdorfia; species Luehdorfia chinensis. The sequence goes on along the minus strand of JAHVAK010000551.1, from coordinate 2,632,457 downwards.
CTGAACATCTAAAAATAACTGTTAGTCGTCGAATTATGGAGTTGAAATTTATTTATTAAGCTTAATCTTATTGCCTTGTTTGTCCTTTCAGTTAGCCCTCAATTACACATGATCGAAAAACATGATAGTAACTAATTATTTCAGTGCAAATAATAAAACTTACAAGTAATTAATACAAGTACTTAGAATACAATTCCACCGCGTAAGTGGCGAAATGTAATACTTGTTTCGTTTAAACGAAATACAAAAGTCATGTTTTTATGAATTAATGAATCTTTTTTTAAAGCGATTAAATGATTAATCACACCAGTATTTCAAAGTATCTCCTCATTCGAAAAAAATATGCAATACGAACAATATAATCACGCATTAATTTTGACTAGGTTTTAATGTAATAACGAGCTTAAATTTCATGAATACCCATCTAAATACTCTAAAATACAAAAAAGGTCCAAAATATATAATAAATTAGCCGTTAGGGGGAAAGAGTGAGTGAGGTGTGTAACCAGAGCGGTGTAAAAGAGTGAGGTGTGTAGCGTGAGCAATTTGAGATTACCCGAGAAACGGAGAAAACAGTCATAAGAATCTCCTAGGTATTGAAATCTAGATTTCAAATACTCAGGAGCACATGGATCGTTTATTATTGTGAAAAGGGTGCAGAGTATTCTAACATACCTGCGTTGACGAATAAGCAGCCAGTTGAGCTGATTACGAAAAGAATATACATGATCAAACTTACGTAGACCATGAATGTATCTAATACAGTTATTGAGGAGACGATCCAATGTGTTAAAGAATGTTGTTGACCACGATGTTGTTGAGGCACATCAGGGCAACACACGCCAGCATAGTCGATAATCGGCAGAACAACAGATTGGACAAGCAAAACCTTGGTTGTGGTCGGAAGAAATTTTTTCCAACGATAAAGAGATCGTACGGTTGCAGTAGTTTTGCGAATTACCTCCTGAATCGAGATTTTTTACATGTGGATGAAATGGGATAGCGTTGTTGTTTAACATAACCGATGGCAATGTGGAGTAATCAAGTTTTTATTTTATACATCTAAAGTTACCTATGAGTATGGGTTTGCATTTAGAGGGTTTCACATTAATACAACGGACCAATTACTGATACACTGCAGATCTTAGTTCAATAATGATATTGCATTAATGATTTCAGATGGTCCCGCTTGCGTATATATTAAATATTGTATTGTAATATATATTGTAAATCATCAGCTTACAGATACAAAATCTTAACAAATTAAATTATTCGCATTACTCTTGTTTTATAGTCTAACTTCAATGGTCGCCCTTTCTGAATGACGTATTTTAAAGTGTGGTTTGGATATAGTCGATCGCCATTGGTAGCGTTCCCTTTGGTTCACAGTAATATGGTGAACTGTGAGTTCGCTCCTTCTGTTCGCTTATTCTTTAATTAAAAATGTTTTAGTACCACTAAATATTCAATCATTTTGGAAAAGAATAAAACTAAACATTAATATTTTCAATTAAATAAACATGTTTAACAGTTCAATAAAATTAACTATATAAAATATTTATTTCTAATATTAATTAAAAAAACGCAGTGTAGGGCGACCCCCCAAAAGATGGAGCGACGACCTACACGGTTTTGCAGGAAGTCGATGGATGCAGGTGGCTCAGGACGGAGTTTTGTGGCAATCTATGGGGGAGGCCTATGTTCAACAGTGGACTATGATAGGCTGAAATGATGATGATGATGAATTAATTTAACAATGTCAAAGTCGAGAACACTACATGTGTTGCACATCAAAACGAGGCATTGTCTATTGATATTGACTCTACCGAGCTCGGCGGCTGAGTGTCGTATACACACACCATTTTAAATTTTGCATGCGGATCTTAGCAAATTAACTTTCTTTCCTTTAATATATTATGACAGTCAAAGAGTAATTTCTTTATTTTATGAATATTTTCAATGTTTTTGTAAATAGTTGCAATTTTTACATTTTTTGGGGTGAATTGGGACGGAACATGTGCAAATAGAAACAACTGTGGGGGAAACAGGAACGACATCAAATTAATTAGTGACGAAAATATAAGTGTATCAGGAAGGCAAAGCGTATTAGCGACAGGGTGCCACAAATAATTTTTAGAGTTAAAGAAAGTATTAGATTCTGTTCAGTAAATTTAAGTTGTAACATAATGATAACGAAATTCATAACGTAGTCATTAGTAGTCATTTGGAGTACGTTTCACAAGTGTGGAATTAAAATTATAAAACTTACATTGATAGGATTGAACGAGTACAAATGCGTTTCTTACGTTTTCTACAATTCAAGTGGAGACTGTACATTAACGGTTAACACGGTGGAAAAAAAATCATTTACTGCCGTTGTATGAACGGAGGCGCATTGCGGATATGATATATCTTTTTAAATTAGCAAATGCCACCAGTTGACAGTCCGGAGCTGCTGAGTCAGCTAGGAGTTATAACAAGAACTAAACATAACCTGGCTTACTTCATGTGCCGTTAGCCCGGACTACATATAGACAAAACTCTTTTTTGATACGTGCGTGTAGAACTTACAATGAAATATCTGGTATAATAGACTTGGACCTTTTCAATACCAGTGTTTCTCAGCTCAAAGTTATTTTGGTGAAACAATTCTTTTGCTGAGTATGTTGTTACTTTTGTTCTTGTTTGAGTGTGTTTTGTTAGTTATTTCCTCATATACCTGTTGTCTAATCTACCGACTAATGATTTCTTTTACGGTTTAATGTTTAGCGGTGAAAACTTTTAAATGGCCTTCTTATTTCTACTTGATTTTAATATTATGTAATGCTAGCTGTAAGTTTTCCAAATAAATAAATAAATAAGTCTAACGAATAGACATCATTACGTTTTGGTTTCAGATATGTTTTGAACGTAACCTTTATTTTTTTAAATATGTTAAAGAATTCATATCAGCTGCACTTAGAGAGTACGAAACCTCTAACGCTTCTTTTGCCTGCATTGTAAAACAATATAATATTTCAAAATCTGTGCTACATCGACACGTCAGACGTCAGAGTGCACCAGAGTATTGAAGAAACAGTTTTGAAACAATATGTATTAGAATATTTAAATACTTTCTCCACGTGGGGCTATCCGCTTGATATCGTTTAAGAGTTCTGATAAAAGATTACATAAAAATTATAGAAAGAACATGAATAGAAGTAAAATTTACTGTATAAAGAATGAAGAATTAGTTTCTGAGATGTTACTTTAAACAATTTTTCTGTTTCGTCGTTCTGTTTTGTCTGTTTCTGTTGTTTAAAACCAAAGGTATTAAAATCAAAATAAAAAAAATCTTTGCTAATAGCCCTGACATTTTTTTCTGTAGTCCTTACCCGTCTTCAGTGACACCGTATTCAATATAAATAGGGACATCTTATGTTTAAGCTGTTGATTGGTAATCTCAGATTATGCATACTCTTTTGATGTCAACTCTGACCTGTTTGGTTTATGTATTATGTTTGAATTGCTTTGGTTTTAGAATGATGTTTGAATTAGTTTAAATTTGGAATGTCAATTTGTTTGTTCAGATTGAATTCGTCATATTTTATTTAATTCCGTGAAAATCACTAGAAGAAGTAACATATGTATTTTCTATAAATTTTATAATGATTAGGTTTCATCAAAAGTTAATTCAAAAATGTTTCAGTTAAAATAAATAGTTTTCTTATCAGTCCATAAGTGTCTTTTTGGTTTTAAAGTGACCCCATTAGCCACATCTACCATTCAAGATAAGCAAAATAATTATAACTACCAAAAGTTTTTATAATTTTTAGAATTGCTTTAAAATGTATATAGTAACGAGATGACATTTGCACCTTTATTATTTATATTTTCTATCGCAACCTTGTTAATTTATTGCATAAATTTCTATTTCGTCCCAATTCACCCCGCTTTGCGATAGGCGGTAAGTGTAGAGGATGTAACCCTTCGGTTATGTGAAAAGAAAATAACTAAACAAATAGCTTTTGTTATTGTCTAAAATATATAGGTAAAGACTTGTCTTCAATATTTAAATTAGTGACAATGAAATACTAATACAAAATAGTAATGAAGAAGATATCTACTATACTTTCAAATAGATAATAGATAACCGTAATGTGACAATCGAAAAAGTGTTCTAATACAGTAACTTATGTGAAAATAAAATAGCTAAAATTAGTATTTTTTCTTAAATTCGTAAATATTCATTATATTTTACAATAATGTGTATTCGAATAAATGTCTTAGGTTATCACTCAAGACTATTTTTTCTTACCTTTCTTTGACGTAAATCACTCATTTCTTTAAGGTTTATTATTGACGGCAATTGACGGTTAAATACTAAAACCAATATTTACTGTCAACCACAAAGTACCAAGACACGGATCACTTTAGTGAGTATATATCACGATTTCATAAGATTTTGTCACTAATACATAACCAAGTTTACTACACAATATTACTATGATAGTATTAATACATTTTACGTAACACAGTTAATATTGCTATCCATAGACTAAAATAAATAAACTGCTCAATACAAATGTAATACAAATGCTCGATTAACAAACTCAACTACAAGCATATCTTTATGTAATTTAAAAAAAACGCTCATTATAGTGATGTTTGTCAACTTGTTATACGAGCAAGACATTTAGTTTTAGATAGTATGTATATAATACCTTAGTCTTATACGTAAGCAATCTTTTAATTAAAACTTTTTTCACTTACTCTTAGAAGAAGGTGGTCAAAAAGTTAGGATTTTTATAAAAAATATATCTTATACTAGGCCTATGCATTTATTTGTATATTTTATTAAACTAATATTATAAATCATATCGTGTAGATAAAAATAAAGCCCATCATGCCAATTATTAACAATATGATAATATTTCCGACAACAAAGACCTCTCGAAGTTGGGATGGTTTCCTGTAATCATCATACTTATCCAGCGGATTGACGATGGCAGTACCTACCAGACTTCGCATTTTAGACGCCGCTGTCCGTCACCGCCCTGCATTATATAGTTCTATCAAATTTGAGATGGTTATTCCACCATGAGCCACCACCCTTTTCATTAGGTTCAGGACGGATTCCTAGTGTAAAAGGGTGGTAGGTACCTCACCTCAGGGGCCAGTTATTCTGCTGTGAAGCAGTAGTGTGCAAACATTACTGTTGCGGTTGGAAAGGTACAGAGCTAGTGTAATTACTGGGCATATGAGACTTAGAAACCGATGTCTCAGGATGATGGGCGCAGTGTGGTGTGACACAGCATTTGTTATGAGCAGACGTTGCACTTATCACCAGGTTAATGAAGGTTCTGCTCGTTTCCTCACTTTATACAATAAAAAGTCGACGTTTTACGTACACCTACGAGATTAGAGTTCTCTTTGATTGGGTGGACAAGTGGTGCTTATCAAAAACGACATAATACACACAATTTTAATTTAATTTAGCATGTGAATCTTGATAAATCCATAGTAAGTAGTATCCATAGTAATATTATAAATGCGAAAGTACCTGTCCCTCTGTTGTTGCGTTTTCACAGTTCAACCGCTTAACCGATCTTAACGAAATTTGGGACGGAGACAGCTTGAAGATAGATAGACAGACCTAGAATACTTTCTATCCCGAAGAATAGAAAATAGTTCCAACCGGATATTTAAAAAACCTTTTTGCACGCGGACAAAGTCGCGGGCATCAACTAGAATTATATAAATTTCTCTCAACGTACGCTTGATTCTTTAAAACTTTTTTAAGTTATACAAAAGTGAACGTTTGTCAAATATATATTCTTCGAAATGTTACATACTATAAATTTCCGCTGCTTTTTCGCAAGAACATCACTATAATTCTGACCTTGGTATGTGGTTGATAATATAATGTAAGCATGACTTTACAGAATTGTTATAACTCCGTGTAGATAAGGAGGAAGAACTTCTTATATTATGCAACAGTCTTTAAGACGTTCAGAAGTGAACATATAATGACGTATAGACTTAGGTATATAATTATTATATTCATACAATTTAAACCACTTATATGTAATTAATAATAATAAATATACACATGCCAATAATCTCTTGGGTACAGGTCTCCAATCGTTTTTTTAAATCCGATCCGATCCAATAGTTTTTTCACGTAACGCTATTTTTTCTCATTTCTTAAATGCATGGGTTTTCTAATGTTGCTTTCGTAGTAAATCTCCACTTAAAATTACGATAGACTGATAATTTAGTAATGACAACCGGGAATTGAAGTCCTTTTACGACACCCACGGGATTAGATGGGGTGTTAGATACTCTTAAGCCGCTAGCACACGGCAACCGCTACCACACACTATTATGTAAGTTAGCGAAATCATTGCAATTTTAAGTGTAATAATTAAATAATTTCGAGAAATGATTAAATAGTTTAATTCCAGTTCTGTTCCTGATGGTAAGTGCCACGTCTACATAACTAATGCTTTGTCACCCCGATATATCAGTTCTTTTATCTCGTATGATGAGATTACTCTCGCTCTCAGTGCCCTCCAGACCGAAACAGTAATGTTTGCACAGTAGCAGTAGGCTTCACGCCAGAATAACGCCCTGCGGTGTTATGTACAATATTTATTACAAAGACGGGATTTATTACAAACTAATTTCAGTGATGTAGAAACTTATCTCCAAAATATGACAAGAAGATGAATATAATAGTCAGTGTTGTTAGATAAAGAAACACATTTTTAGTATATATATACGTGTCCTTACAATTAATGCTCTATCCGCCGTGTGGTAGCGGCTTAAGAGAATCTTCCACCTCATCTCATCCTGTGGGTGTCGTAAAAGTCGACAGAGGGAAAATTAAAACCAGAAGATGGGCATCAGCATTTTCCTGGAACATCTGAATAAATAAACTGCGGATGTCAATCCGCCTGCCAAGCGAGGCAACTGTGTCGAAATTCCGCCAAAATGAAAGTCACAAACTTTGGTGGCAATCTACGGGGGAGGCCTATGTTAAGCAGTTACCTAGTGATAGGCTGAAATTGTGAAAAAACGTTTGTTTTTACATTTTCTACATGTATAGCCGTATTGGGCCATCGTAGCTCTAGGGCCGGACGTTCATATCATAGTACGCGAGTGACCGTAGTTCGATCCCCGGCGCCGGCACCTCTATGATTGTTCTGCCATTTCAAGTGCTGATTTACCACGTGCTCAGCGGTAAAAGAAAACGTCTTGAAGAAACCTGCATATCTGAGGAAGTCCGCCAACCCGCATTAAAGCAACGGACCAAATCTTCTCAGAAACAAGTGTAGGCCTTTGCCCAGCAGTGGGACATTCACAGGATGTTACTTTTTACATGTATAAGTTTTGTGTTAATGTATATTGCGGATTTACAATTTTATTATTTTATTATTCTTATAATAACATTCTAAGCACTCCTTCGGGGCAGAACTTAAATAATTGCATTATATTTTAACAGATGCAGTACTGACTCAAAACGATGGAGTCAAATCAATTAATAGTAAAGAAATTGAGAGCATATGGCGTCGGACATCGGAAACTTCACGACGACCTGTTCGTTGGGGACAAGCCGCCTCCTAGGCTAGGGGTGTACGATGTCGATGAAGAAGACCTGTGCCATGATGTGTATGTTTTTTTTTTTCATATTAATTAGTGGGAATTTGTTATTCAGTCTTATTACGTTTGTGTGTTTGACGAAAACCTATACTAATATTATCAATGCGAAAGTAACTCTGTGTCCCTCTGTTTTTTTTATTGTATAAAGTGATGAAGCGAGTAAAACGTTCACCTGATGGTAAGTACGAGTACAACGTCTGCCCATAACAAATGCTGTGTCACCCAGAAAATTTCTGTGCGACACCACACTGTGCCCATCACCCTGAGACAAGTTAGTTAGTTAGATACAGACACAAACACGCGGACGAAGTCGCAGGTATCAGCTAGTAATTAATAAAGAAAAGAATTTACTCGGTTGTGGTTACTTGGTTGAAGTGGCTAACCGATAGGATTCTGTGCTGACTGTTAACGCAACTGTGTCTATATATAATTTCGGTGATGTAATTGCTGTTAGCCTGTTTGGCTTTTACAGCTTCATCGGATACTGTGCTCACGGGCCAGGGGCTCGCGTGCCAGGGGCTCGCGTGCCAGGTTTGGTTTGACCCAAACATAAATACTTAAATAAACTACTACAATAACCTCGAAATTCGGACTGTCGCGTTCGCTGCGTGCTTTCGCGATTTAGAATATCTCAAACGATTTTCGTCTAATGACCGTCCGAGGGAGGCTGCGGGCCTCCATTCGACTGTCGACTTGTGTGTCGGTAACTCTGGGCGGTGACAACCGCCCTGGAACACGGGTGTATCGTGTGTACGCGTTGTGATCGTCGACTGCTGCGCGCCGCTCTCTACGGCGGTCATGCGTCGTGGTGCGTGTTATATTAAAGCTATTAACTGTGTGTACAGTGTAGCCTGGATCGTGACCCATATTTTTGAGATAAGCTTCTACATCACTGAAATTAATTTGTAATAAATCCCGTCTTTTTAATAAATATTGTACATATCACCGCAGAGCCAGTTATTCTGGTGTGAAGCAGTAGTGCAAACATTACTGTTTCGGTCTGGAGGGCACTGAGAGCTAGTGTAATCTGAGTATACGAGATTAAATCAAAATGATTTTAAGACGTCTAATGACCGTCCGAGGAAGGCTGCGGGCCTCCATTCGGACTGTCGACTTGTGTGTCGGTAACTCTGGGCGGCGAGAACCGCCGTGGCGTGTGTCTGTCTGGAAGCAAGTTAGATTCCCAAAGGGGACAAATATTTTTATCATCTACGGATAGTTGTTCGTACGGTCTGGGTGTTTGTGCGTAACGAAATGGACGACGACTACCTTCTGCTAGAGCGCACTGCCAGTAATTTAATTTCCCTATCATAGATATTAATTGAGATAAAAAATTAAAGCCACATCCTATAATTGTCCTAATGCTAACCACAGCCCACCTCACCTTTTTTAAAGTTTTGGTTCGTGGAACAATCAACCACACTGCTTCAGTTGCAGTATTAAGTTCGCAGACTTTGCCTAACGTCGAAATATTTTCCATTTCTCCGATATGCAGGTTTCGTCGACACACGACGTCATTTTCCATCATCACCAAGTGTGTGAAACTCAGCAAATTAAATTGCTATTAACAATTATGGTGGTTCCACCACTAAAATTGTTAATAGCAATTTGGATGCAACGGGGACCAAACCGTGGTGACTGGCATATTGTGAATTGCATCTGCAGTGATCAAGTAAAACAATAAAATAATGTTCTTTTTTCTCACGTGCACGTTTCACTGGTGGTAGGATTCCTATGCAGGAATCCGTCTAGGTAGGTACCACCCCAGGGCCAGTTATTCTGCCGTGAAGCAGTAGTGTGCAAACATTACTGTGTTTCGGTTTAAAGGGCACTGAGAGCTAGCGTAATCACTGGGCATATGAGACTTAAGAAGTGATGTCTCAGGGCGACGGGCGCAGTGTGGTGTCACACAAAAATTTTCTGGGTGACACAGCATTTGTTATGGGCAGATGTTACACTTACCATCAGGTGAACGTTTTGCTCGTTCCGTCACTTTTATGTGTTGTATTTTTAAAAAAAAATAGATAACTCTGCACTATATATTTTAGTGATACAAGCAACCGGAGATATAACCCGTGTTGCTGACGTAGTGGAAAATCTAACGCTTACTATGAAAAAAAAATGTATCAGTCGCTTCCTTATTTTTTAGGATTCCGACATCATGCAACGTCGCCGGTTGTTCGTTCAAGTCAAATTCACTTCTAGAATACGAGAACCACTACAACGCATCCCACAGATATGCTTGCAGTCAATGCAAAAAGATGCTGCCTTCACCCCATCTCCTTGATCTGCATCTGCAGGAGAAGCATGACTCCTTCTTTGCTGTTATGGCTACTAAGAAGCCTTCTGTAAGTATTTTTACCTACAAACAACCATTCCTTGTGAATCGGTCAAAGGAACTGGGCACAAGGAAGGGAAAGTATTCTTACCTACAAAACAACTATTCCTTGTGAATTGGGTCAAAGGCACAAGGACTAGCGAGCTGAAATGGGCCATATCTATACATATAAATGAAATTGAAATGCTGTTTGTAACAACAAAATAACATCTTTTTACTCAATGCTTATGAAAGTATATACGGTACTTATATAAGAAAATAATTTTTAAAATTTTTGTTTGTCTGTTTGTTCCGGCTAATCTCCGAAACGTCTTGACCGATTTTGACGAAACTTTCACTTACAAATATTACAGCGCATAACTTAGGCTACTTTATTTTTAGAAATATAATTAGGGTTCCGCGCAAAAATATTAAAACCCCAAATTTCGATTCAAATAGGGAATGGGGAATGGTATATATCATCGATCGGGGTCGACTTTTTTTTCCGGGGAAAACCGCGGGGCACATCTAGTAGCTCATAGAACCGATAACCGTTGGGAAAGAAATGTTGTCGAGTGTCAAACTCATACTGACACTTATTACTCATTTCATACAAATTGAGTGTTGCAGTTGTCAAAATTATATGTATTAATTAACATAGAACTCGTCTTTACTAATGTGACAATTCTGATGTAAGATCATAAGCAATAAATGCAGTGTATGAGGTAATTTGAGAGAAAGTCGGCTCGTTTGGCGCATTGGCTTAACTCCTGGCTTATGCGCCACTGGTCACGGGTTCGACTCCCGCACGGGACAATTATTTGTATGGCCTACAGACAGTTGTTTGTGTATGTGGAATTTGTCTGTAAAACGCACCCACGACACAGGAGAAGTCCTACTGTATGGCATCGTTTTTTAAAAGGAAAGAAAGAATTATGATACATACACAAAAACAATAATCTTAATAAGCATTACAGAAATATTTTAATTTCGTCTATAATTTGAACCAAAGGACACGCAACTTAGTAGTCATGTATGCTGTGGTCAGCATACATGACTACTAAGTTGCGTGTTAAACCACGCAGTCGCTCCCCTTACCGACGGTAATCCAAGTCGAGGTTTCGACCTCCTTCAGAGTTAGTGCAGTAACCATATTCACTAAAAGGGTCGGAGTGCAGCGGGATTGCGGGCGACGACGGTAGTGTCGTTTGCGCTTTCTGTTCGCGAGTCGCTATCGACGAAGCTGTAAAAGCCTCCTGGCTAGACAGCACACTTTACATTCGAAAAAAAAAAACCCAGTCGCGAAACTATCTCTGATACTAGTATTTTTATTCCACAGTATTGCTGTTATATAGAAGAATGCAAGGAAAAATTCATGAACCCTGAAGAGCGGCTGCATCATTGTGTGAAAATTCATAAACTACCTAAAGATTTTAGATTTGATCAGAAACCAAAGACTACAAAGTGTAAAAAGAAGAATAAAACTGAAATGTCTATGGAATTGGACTCTGTGAACAGTAAACCATTACAGCAAAAGAAGTTTTTATTTAGTAATAGTAAGCAGAAGGCATTTGTTAAGTATACTGGAAAAAAGTTTACAACAGATAACAATGATGCAAAAAGTGCAATGAATATAGATGATGTAATGTCAGATTTAAAAGAAAGTTTACCACCATAGGTCCCACAAACAACAACAACACGAAAAAAAATGTTACTTACAGTTTACAACACGAAATTGTTTTTTTATCAAAAATTAAAGTTAAAGAAAACCTACATTATGTTTTATTGCAATCAGTCGCTTCGCCAAATATTAAGTAAATTCCCCTTGTAAAAATGATACAGGACTTTTACACTGCAATATTTTTGCATGGAACTTTATATTGCTCTAATGGTTTTAATAGTAACTATAAATCTAAAGTTACCTGCAATTTTCTTTACTTTTCTTTGTTTGAGACAATGAATACACATTTATATTACTATATACAATATAAATGTGTATTCTAATGTAATGAAATAAGTAAAAGTAATGTAAAAATGTGTTTTCCAAAGGGACAAGACGGAACTTTCACCCGATGGTAAATGCAATGTCTGCTTACAACAAATTATGTGCCACCGAGAACACCTTGTGGCACCACACTGCAGTCATCACTCTGAAACATCAGTTCTTATTTCGCATATGCCTAGTAATTACTAGCTCACAGAGATCTTCAGACCTAAACATACTACTGCTTCACTGCAAAATAACTGGCCCTACCTAAGTGTAGAAACAAGCAAAATGTTCACCTGACATGCAAGTGCAACGTCTGCCCATAACAAATGCTGTGTCGCCCAGAAAATTTCTGTGTGACACTACATTGTGTCTATCACCCTGAGACATAAGTTCTTAAGTCTCACATGCCCAGTGATTACGCTAGCTCTCAGTGCCCTTCAAACCGAAACACAGTAATGTTTGCACACTACTGCTTAACGGCAGAATAACTAGACCTGGGGTGGTACCTACCCAGATCCTGCATAGGAATCCTACCACCAGTAAAAATATAAAAATAAAACCAGCAAATAGTTACAATATTTTATTTTCATTCCACAAGCATGCATTTTATATAAAGATCTAACATTAATAAAGTTTTAATGCATTTTGGCATATATCCAAATTGATTCTATTTTAAATTCAAATGTTTTTTACTAACAGGACTAGCATAATATGCCACACACACACACTTGTTTCATATTTTAACATTGTTAACTACACCACTTATTTTAAATTTTAACATTGTTAACTATTGTTAACTTTTTGCCAATGTTGATGAAATAAAGCAAGATATATATATTTCAACAATAAATAGTAGCCTATTATACATTTTTTCTCACTAATTGTCTTACATCCATAATTTACTTAGCTTTACCTTGGGCGGCAACGGCAGCCATAGCCTTCTTAACTGTCTCTTCATCACCCAAAAATACCATAGAGTCAACAGGTTTCATGTTCTCGTCCAACTCATACACAAATGGAATACCAGTAGGTAAGTTGAGTTCCATGATGGCGGCATCACTGAGGTCTGTAATTGAAGTTAAAAGTAAGAATTATGACATCATTAGCCCGTAAGTTAGTGCTGGACTGCAGTGCTTTTTACTGATGGTAGTATTTCTATGCAGGAATCCACCTAGGTAGATTGATTCCTGCGTAGAAATACAGCGAAGGGCCAGTTATTCTACTGTAAAACAGTAATGTGAAAACATTACTATGTTTAGTCAGAAGGGCACTCAGAGCTAGTGTTATTACTGGATATATGAGACTTAAGAAGTGGATGACGGATGGAAATATAAAAGAATATACTTATATAGTTAAACAATTGAAAAATGGATCAAAATGCAGTTTGTGGATAGCAGATTACCAAAAAAACATCTAATTTGCATATTATATATATCGAAAATCAATGTATATTATACTTACTATCTAAATGCTTGACAATACCACGTAGGCTGTTGCCATGAGCAGCAATAATAATTTTTTTTCCTTCCTTAATCTGAAAAGAATGGAATCATCATTTATAAATTTTGTTCTATTGGATGCTGTATTAGTAAAACTTTTTAAAAATCTACACAGTGTTGCAGCGGAGGTTACACATTTAGAAGTATGTAAGTATTCTCAAGCCGTGTGGTAGCAGTTTAAGAGAATCTACCACCCCATCTCATCCCGTGGGTGTTGTAAAAGTCGACAGAGGGAAAATTAAAACCAGAAGATGGGCAGCAGTATCTTCCTGGAACAACAGAATAAATAAACTGCAGTTGCCAACCTGCCTGCCCAGTGTGGCAACTATGGCAAAATCCCCCCAAAGAGCTACAAACTGTGGCAATCATTAGGGGAGGTCTAGGTTCTGCAGTGGACTACTGGCTGAAATGATGATGATGAAGGTACCCAACCCCAGAGTTTTACTGTAGATTTTCAGTTTTTACAAGTCATCCCAGTTTTCAGTCCCCCAAGTCTACTTTTCTTTTGACACATACTCCAATTATCTTTCTTCTTTAATTTTGAATATAGGTTCAATTTAAAGAGGGAAAATGCGCAAGCATATACACAATCTTGTCAAAATGGACTGTTTTTCATATTAAGATATTAATTCTTTTTGCAGGACTATACATGCCAATTTAAAACTTATGAAATAAACCAACACTAGGTTGTAATATTCATGTTTCCTGATATTTTTATTATTATTAATAAGAGTACTGTTTATTTCAATTTGTTTATATTAAACAGTAGGATTTCTCCTGTATTGTGGGTATGTTTTACAGACATCAATTTCACATACACAACACAAACAGACCTGAAAACCAACTGTTTGTGTTTTTAACCAAATGTTAGCTCCGGCTTGGATTCAAACCCAGGACAAGCGGCAAGAAGTCAGTTATTCTGACTTAGTGGTCAAGCCTTCGTCAAAAATAATTAATTATTACACTTAAAACCTGAACTACTATCCTAGAATATAATTTGTGAATATAAAAGATTAATTGATATCCTACCTGAGGAACAATGACATTGTTCCAATATGGAAGAGTCCTCTCAATTGTAAGCTTCAAGCTCTCAAACATTGGAAATTCATCAGGTTTTGGGTCTCCAGCATATCGGGGATCATTCACAATGGTGTCATAGTAACAGTGATCTTTCTCCATTGGAGGTGGAGGTATATCAAAGCTTCGTCGCCAAATTTGAACCTGTTGCAACAGTTGTAATTAATAAATATACTAGGTATTGATAGTTCTACAATCTTATCAAAATAAAAAAATACCTGTGCTTCTCCATACTTAGCTGCAGTCTCAGCTTTATTTAAACCAGTGAGACCACCATAGTGCCTCTCATTTAAGCGCCAGGTCTTATTTACTGGTAGATCAGTTTGGTCGATTTCTTTAAGAATTGTGTTTAAAGTAATTTGAGCTCTTTTTAAGACGGATGTATGAGCAACATCGAATTGGTAACCCTCTGCTTTGAGAGCCTTTCCAGCCGCTACTGCTTCCTCACGACCTTATAACAGTAATAGAAAACAAAAGTTAATAAAAATGTACACTAGTCACTAAATAAAAATAAAAGGTAGAACTATTTTTACCTTTGTCGCTTAGATCAGCATCATACCAGCCGCAAAAGAGGTTTTTTTGATTCCATTCGCTTTCGCCATGACGGATCATAACGATCTTATATTTTGCAGCCATCTTATTAGCGCGTTTTTAAAATGTAAGAAACCGGCAAAAAAGAAACTATGAAGTAGAGGAGAGCTTTTTGGAGTCGTAAATTAACATAAATAACCTTTTTGACCTTAATAGAAGTCATAGAAGTTAAACAGACTAAGATAAAAATACAGATAGCAAAACCTAGTCAGTATTATTTGATCCCCTGAAAATATTTGTCTGTTTAAATTACGTACCTTTAACAGTCAGACTTAAAATATATTAACGTATACTCTAAATCTATGCTACAACGTAATTTTGTTATAACCTGTTACTGAAAAAAATATTTAATATATATTTATTGTTCATATTTTATTATTATGGGTATTAAATAAAAATAGTAAAAAGTAGTAAAAAATAAATATTAATAAAATATCCGTGGTTTATCCGTGGTAACGCATAAAAATTGGTTGGCATCAGAATCATAATATATACAGAGTATGAGAGTTCTATATATAGTACTAGCGATCCGCCCCGGCTTCGCACGGGTAGATAGATTAGAAAGATAAATTAGTACTTTATTTGGACCAACAGAACAACAACAATCCCTTCACTAACATTTTTGTAGCGACTATGCTCATAGGCGAATATGCAGCTGGTCAAGTAAGATTAGGTTACAATAATAATGTTTTATTCAATTGTTTCTAGTTTACAAAAAATAAAATGAGTAGGCAGGTAATCAATAGAACTTAGTCTAATCGCGAGTCGTGCGGGCGAGCGTATGGATGTTCGCTCACACGGCAGCAAACGATACGTCCGATTCGAATAATTTAAAAAGGAATTTACATGTACGTAATCAACTTTGACTATAAAACCTTTTAGTAGGATAAGGATTAATATCATGATACCGATGTCATCATCTTTCGATTCTACCCGTGTCTGTACTGTGTGGTGTCATGTATGATTGACTAATTCGAACAAAAAGTGGTTATTGTGACTTAACTATAATAGTTAGACATATCGCCTCGCGGACTTTTTTGTGTGTACTGGTGAGTACTATGAAAATGTAGTACAATATTATATCAATAGTTTTTACAGCGCACGCCAAATAATGGCTTATATTAGTACATTTTTGATAACTCAAGTTACATCATAGCAATTTTCGAAGGAATCTCGTTTTTTTAATCAAATACAACTCATGTTAGTCGGTGATAATGTAGTTGTATAAAAGTGAAAGAATTTTTAAAATCGGTTCAGTAGTTTTTGAGTTAAATCATTACAACCAAACATACAAAAAATCAAATCTCTATAATATTAGTTTAGATATCTGAAATCACATTAACTCTTTTGTTGTTTAACGACGAGAGTAGCACTGTTATAGACTGGATTTATAAACCGTTATCTGACAATAAAAAAGTGGCCACAGTCAACCTACGATACAGCGCTATACCCTAAATTTAAATCGTTCATTATCCGATAGTTACCGATTTTCTTTAAAATCTGAAAGTTACTAATATATTTTTATATGCAATTCGATTGCCCCGATTTTATCACAAAGGTAGATTAAAGTATTTGTAGCCCAAACCGATTTTTTTAAAAAAAATTCAAATCTTTGAGAGAATAATTCAAAATTTTGTCACAAAAGCTTATTGCTGTCTGTGATTTGCACAGAGTACGCAATAGATGTGCGATATGCGTTTATTATTAAATTTTAGGTGATAAAACAAACGTAAACTTATTTTGTCACTCCAAAAATGTTGCTCAAGGAAGCAAATTATTTAAGTTTTAAAGTGTTTGTAAAGTAAATTAAGATTGCTATTGTTTTACGATTACCGGAATAGGCAATAGTTATTTCCACGGCATCTAAAAGCCTTCCAATCTTTGTTATTCATATGCGGGTAAAACGAAATTCATTTGACGAATGTACCTTAAACAATAAATACAGTCACATAATTTCAATTTTGAAATAATTTATTAGGTATATTTTGTATCTCTGACGATGGCTCCAAGAAAACGCACAGAGAAATCAATTAAAAATGCAGAGGAACAGGTGGCGAAAAGAGGCCACAAAAAGAAGATTAATAATTTGAAGAGTCCAACTTTAATCACAATAGAAATACCAGCGAGTAAGTGGACTTCTTCGTCTTCTTTAATAGCTTGTAAAAGTGCACTTCTGGATATAGACCGCCTGTCAGTTTGTTTTCAGCCTTACCTATTAACTAATTTGAAAATTGGTAAATCAGCATTAAGTTAAAATTTATTTAATGGTTTTTTATTACATTATCATTAATGCAGTATGTTTATTGAAATGGTATAAGGGTCTGTTACATTAATAGTATTTTTTAAATTTTATAATGTTCGTGAATTCAAAAGATATATTTTTTTTCTGGCTAATTCATACCATTTTGATATCTAACAGTTGAAACCAGTAACTTTCATTTCCACATGATGGAGACCCATTTACTGGTCCTCAGTGTCTTGTAACTGATTGTAGGATTAGTGTCACAATACATCCATACCGATATGAAATTTGTCAATTTGTGTAATTTAATTTATGTAAAGAGCATACTCCTTTGCAATGCCTCTGGTATTATAGATGTTCATGGGCAGCGGTGAACACTTACCATCAGATGAGCCATTTGCTTGTTTGCCCCCTCTTTAAAACATTGACATTAGATGGGGCTTAAACTAAGGGCTAATCTGAGCATTGAAAAATAAGAGAATCTGCCAACCCATTGAATCCCATGGTCATTGTAAAAGTTGACTAAGCAAATTGCTAAATATATAATCTCATCACATCTAAATCATGTCTGACCTCAGTTATCCTGACTGTTGATGGGCAGTTTATAAGGTACAAAGTGTCTTGTAACTAAATCACATGAGATATGCAAGTTACTTGCATAGACATAGAGTTACAGACACCAGGCTTTTTCTTTTTTTATTTGATGAAGTGACAAAACACGCGAAACTTTCACCTGACAGTAAGTGCACCACCAGTTCTTAAGTCTCATTTGCCCATAAGTACCCTAACTCTCAGTGCCCTTCAAACCAAAACACAGTAACGGTTCACCTGATTGTAATTGTAATGTCATAACAGATACTGTGTAACCCAGAATGTTTCTGTGTGTGAACACTGTGCTCGTCACCCTGAGATGTCTGGTCTTAAGTCTCATATGGCCAGTAATTACACTAGCTCTTAGTGCCCTTCAGACCGAAACCCAGTGATACCATCACACTACTGCTTCAGTGGTAGAATAATTGGCCCTGGGTTGTTACCTACCTAGATGGACTGCATAGGGTTCCTGCCACCAGTAGAATCCATTAATTCTGCCAAGAATGTCAATTCCACCAGATCCTCCCAATTTAGAGATGCATATTTCCAACAGTGAGTGTACTGTAAGGAGACTGATGGTGACAACAAATACTACTGGGAATGCTGGCTGCATTTTCTCTGAATTGCACTTGCCGTTGAGAATGTAATAGTATTCTTGTACCAATTTGCAGAGACTCATTTTAAAGCATGTTTGAGTAAAATGACATTCTGGTTATTTTTCCAACATTGTTTCCTCAGATGTTTATAGATTGATAAGCCAATCCTACTGTTGCTGAGAGCCATGGCAGCATGAGACCCAGTTGCTCAATTAAAATTGACAATGTCCCGAATTCTATTCCCAGTGCCGGCACTTCTTATATTGTTTTGCAGTTTCAGTTAGTGAAACAGTGTAGGAAAACATTGTGAAGAAATCTGCATGTCTCAATTAAAACATTTCTAGGACATGTGAAGTCTGCCAACTTACATTGGATCAGTGAGACGGACACTTCCTGTCCCCTACAGAAATGAATTGAGGAGATATAAGCTAATTACTTTAAGTCTTCTGTTATATGTTAACCAAGAATTTTTCTGCTCACATTTTCCTCATTTGACATAATAGATTTTTCATCTAGTGTCATTCTCCTCAATCATTTTATATGATTGTTTTTCATACATTTATAGCAACAAATAACATTCAAAGGCTGGCCTCAACAGCCTGTGCTCATATCATTGTAAAATTATAATCATTCCTCGCTTTATTTCTTTTAATATAAAATTTGTTTATCCATGAAATCTAGTGTTATTATGTTAATCATCCATTTATTATTAAGATAATCTTGACTGGTTTTGTTGCAGCGACTGCTTCTAAAACTGGCACCAGAAATTCGAAAGCTAGGGTAGTCACTGCAAAAAATTTAAGTAAGGAAAATATAATAATATTTATTTTAGATGTTCCACTTTCTTACCTTGTATAGTACATACATTTTAAAGCTTGTTTAGACAACTTCCAATTCTTTTTTTTATGATAATTAAGATTTAAAAAATAGCAGTTTGGTAATTTATCACTATGACCTATAGATAGCTACTATAGAAATACTATGAATACTGCTTTTAAACTACACATATTTAATAAATAATGAAAATTAAGTACAGGTGAATTTTTCTTTGAAAAAAAGGGTTTTGGCAGGGTTTCAGTTCTGATCTTATCTGCCTTCAGTTAGTGTCGAAAAAGTCTTCTGAATCAACCATTATTATTAAGAAGTTTTGGGAATTACACTAATTTAAAGGGAAATTGCAGCGAACACAATCTTTACAGCAAAGTAGTTCCTTGACATATAATTGATAATAATAAGATTAAATAATACTAGCTCACAAAAAGTTTTTTCTCATGTAGTTGTTATATTTGTCCATAACACTATTGTTTAAGCTTTCTAGAAATATAAAGCTTTGATGTTATGTGCTGTTTAATGTTGGTAGTAATTTATTATTATTGATTACACATACTGTGTATTTAATAATGATATTTGTTGTTTCAGTATTTTTAAGTTAAGATTCACACTTATTAAGGATTCTCATTTTGTTAAAGAGCTATGCATTTCATGCTTGAATTATAAAAAGTCATCACCATCATCATCATCATTCACTGTGGCAGTCAACTGCTGGACATTGTCCTAAGAAGCATGCAACTAGTTGCTCTCAATCTTCAACCGCACAGGAAACATAGTCCCACAAGACAATTGCATCACAAACAGACCTGAAAACCAGCAATATGTGGTTTTATGAAAAATTATGGCTGATAGGATTTGAACCCACAATGCACATAATCTACATATTTATATGGCTTGCAGATAGTAATAAGACTCTAGGTATTAATGTATGTAAAATTTTGGTCTGAACAGACACCCACAATACAGGACATATCCTAGTGGGGGCAACATTTTCTTTTTAAAGTTCACCAGTTACATATTTCTCGTTCACCTGTTAAGTAATAAACCATTTTTTTTCAGTATACAATTTTATTCTGTAAATTATCAAGTGACAATTAAGATAATCTTTTTCTGTTCCAGAAACAGCTCCAGGATCTGACACAAAAAAATCAAAAGCCAGGGTAGTAACTGCACAAACTTTGAGCAAGAATGACATAAAAATTATGCTGGCTAATGAAGGTATATAATTGTTTGATAATCACACATACTACATTAAAAAAAATATATTTTAAATGTATGATTTTCTTGGCAGCATTCAGAAAATCAAAAACTATTTAATAATCTAAACAAATAAATAAAATTGAATCATTGTTTGTAATAAGAAAATAACAATCTGCTTTTTTGTGTTTTTTTACTCAATGCTTATGGAAGTATATACGGTACTTATAAGAAAAAAAACAATTATTAAAGTTTTAAATAATTAGGGTTTCGCGCAAAAATATTAAAACCCCAAAATCCGATTCAAATTGGGAAGAATATTTGAATATCATCGATCGGGGTCGGCTTTTTTACGCGGGTGAAACATATGCTGTTATTACAAAACTGTTGTAACTCAAAAAGTTATTTTTTCCAGAACGAATGAAAAATTTATTCACATATATCTGTTCACGGATTCTAACTCGGTAAAAAATGTCTCTAGACGCCATGTATTGACTGCTTTTTTACATTCTTTGAAAACTGTTATGTGACTTGTAGATACAATACATGTTTACGCAAGAAAGATAACATCAAATTTTATGTTTATTTTGAGTTACTACAGTTTTAGTATTTGTTTTTATCCTGATCTATCTCTGCTCTATGTTTCATCATCTAGTTTCCCATACTATATATTTGTTTTTTAATATCTATTGCAGTTGTTCAAGCTCACTTTTCTAAGCAACCAATAATTACCGAAGTAGAACCAACAGTGAAACGAAAACCCGGTCCTAAGAGACTACTCAACAAATGCAAGGATAGCTCTATTCCTAATAATACGAAACCAGTAGCGATATCAAACGTTGATTCAGATGGTTTGTATAATTGTATAAATATCTTTTATCCATTATTATTACAGTTCATAGAATCAGGCTTTAGCTCTCATTTTGAGGGGATTTCGCCATAGTTACCACGCTTGGCAGGCGGGTTGGCAACCGCAGTTTATTTATTTAGATGTTCCAGGAAGATGCTGCTGCCCATCTTCTGATTTAAATTTTCCCTCCGTCGACTTTTACGACACCCACGGGATGAGGTGGGGTAGTAGATTCTCAGCAAAAGTTCATAGTGTGATTTGAAAATGTAAAATATGTTAATACTATTGCAAGAGCTAATTTGAATTCTTAACCATGAGGCCTTAAATTTTAACTAACCTAACAATAAAAATAACTATGTATAACTATAAAACTACTTATAGTTGTGAATATTCGTACAATATTTTGCTTCATTTTACTCTTTACTCATTAGTTTTTGAACATATATTCCTTTACATTCCTTTCCCTTTAAATTAACAGAATTAATTCTCAAATAAAACATTTATACGTACATATGTATACATTTACATGTATGGCTTAGTGGTCAGAGTACCTGACTACTACGCCGCAGGTTCTGGGTTCGAATCCAAGCCAGAGCCAACATTTGTGCTAAAACAGAAATTGTTGGCTGAGAAAGAGTCTGGTTGTGTTGTGATTGCCATCTTGTTTCTGACACTACATCCTAGCCTACCTCCGATCTTATCGCATCAGCGTTTCATCGAGCGAGGTAGGTTGGGAAGAGTGAAAGTTAGTTCCTCTGTGTTGCGCGTACACTTGTGGCACTATAATATCTCCTGCGCAGTTGATAGCTTTCGAAAATAATGGGAATTTGTCGCTGTGGTCGAAATCGGCCAGGAAAACATATACATTACATACATACATACATACTTACAGTCACGCTTTTTTCCCATTGGGGTAGGCCGAGACCATATCTTTTCACTAGATGCTAGTCATTTCACTAGATCCTGACACGCATCTTTCATATTTTCATGAGGGTTTTCATATAAGATTGTCGGTTTTTTCGTCCCAAAATAAAGTCAACACAAAAGAAAATGTATTAAAAATGTGAAATTGAAAACAATGTTCTTGTCAAAAATTCACATGTGCACAATATTAATCATTTTTTTAAGCTAGTATAAATTCCTATAGTACCGACTTAACATTTGGTCACAGCCATATAAGCGAATATCGCCATTTCTAGTAAATCGAAGCTAAGCCACCATGATAGTGAACTAGAGTAAAAGAGACAAATATATGTTTCATCATGTCAGCCTATCACTAGTCCACTGCTGAACTGAGTTTGTAGCTCTCATTTTGAGGGGATCTTGCCATAGTTTACCTCTTATATGTTTACCTCAAAATATTTACTGGTTTCAATTCTAAATCGTAGCGATAATACTGGTTACGCTTTCTTGACGCGTCAGTATGTGCTGTGCATCTCTATTTGTTTAACACAGTGGCCAGTACTACCTATTTTCGAATAGGCGCTCTGTGCATCAAAAGCATAACTAAGATGCTTAGGAAAATATTCCTCTTAATTTTCTTTAATAACCAATATGACAGAACCCAAGGAATTTCTTTCTCTTGTTTCTTTCCCGATCACAGATCATGATATATTTTTGGCTTTCATCAAAGAATAAATTATATTCATTTTAATGTTTAAAAACAAATGCTTTCCGAAATTTTGCTTGCATTTAATGAATGATGGTGTTTTTTCAGTCACTATATATAACTTTTTAATTGTTTGATTAATTTCACACAAAAATATATTTCTGTTAATTATGCATTTGTATATTGTGAAGAACAGATTCTCTAATAATTGTGTTTGTATAAATTATTATATATAAATGCGTGACAAATCCGTAACGACGATATCCGCAGCAGAACTAAAGTAACCATAGCCCTAAGGATTAGCAAGCGGAAGTGGCGATGGGCCGGCCATGTACCTCGTAGAACGGCAACATTGTACCGGCATATCTAAATGTTTTGTAGCTGTTGTAAACCAGTGTCTATTTCTAATGCGATTACTAAATGGTCCTACGCTACTTGCAAAAATAGTTTACTAAAAATTTATAATTGAGAAGCGGAAGAGTAAAAAATAAGAGCGCCTGTTTTGTCTGTCTGTATGAACGAATTTATCACGAGAACTACCAATGCTATTTACATGAATTTTACACATTTTATACATTATAATTCTGGGACTAACTTGGACCATATTTCATGGTATTTGTTTCAACTGTTCCAAAGTTGAATATTTTTCAATAATATTTCACAGAACGCCATAAGCGTATAATAGTAAAACCAATGTCCACGCGAAGTTGTGGGCTGTAAAAAAATAAAGTTTCAGCCTATAAATGTCCCACTGCTGTGCACAGGCCTCCCCTCATTTCTGAGAGGGTTTTGGAGCTAGGAAGAATCCGCCACGCTGCTCTAATGCGGGTTGGCGGACGTGGACGTTAGTAATTAAATTATGCATGTGTGTTAACAGGCTCAGCTTTTGAAGAAACTCCCGAACAAAAACCGAAAAAACGGGGACCTAAGGGGTTGCTAAGGAAGAAAGTTGAATGTCACAACCTTCCTGTAATAGGTAAATAAGTTTTTCAGATATTTTTTTACACATTCAATATTCAAATCTTTTCATCTGAACAATATGAAGTTGGTCTTAATTAATCTCAATGATACATTTTACAGATACCAATAAAAGTACAGATGACACAGCGAAACGAAGTTACGTAACTAAAAAGGGCTTAAATAAAGAGAATACTAAATCGAACAAGAGACCTGCTCAAAATTGTGGACTAGATGCACCAGCGGTATCTAAACCGCGGAAGAGAATGGCGATTAAAAAAGGTAAGGTTACTGAAGCTTCGAAGATTGAAAATCTACCAACAGTCCTGGACAAGATTAATGAGGTAAAATGTAACACAAAAAATAAACAATTCTCTGATTTGGAAGCTGTTGATGGTATACTTCCAGCACCCATAGGACCTAGAAAAACATCTGCTGCCTCTGAATGTATGTCATGGACAAAAGACATATCGAGTTCTAGTACCACCACTTGCGTTACAGTGTGCTCGAATGATTTTGTACGTTTCGATAATAAATTGCCAATAGTCAAGCTCACTAATATTAATAATAAATTGAAAACAGGAAACTGCAACAACAATAAAGGTGAATCTTTAACAGATGACGAAAGCACCGATGAGAAATGCAAGAAGTGTCCCGTTAATGAAGGAAACGTTTCCCCCGCTGCTATATCAGTGACCCGATCTTTATCTCTAAGTTCCTCATCTTCATCTTCATCTTCATCAAGCTCAGAGTCGGACGGTGACAGTAGAGTTTTAGAAGATAATATTGACAAAATTGGTAAAGCACTAGATAAACTAACGTCAAAATTGAAAAAATTCGATTTGGAGATTATGAATTGGATCGGCTATGAAAATGAAAATATTAGCCCAGTTACACGAAATTTTCATGACAGAATATATAAAGTGTTAAAAGAAGAGAGTGAAGTTATTGGTGAGTGTCAGAACATTAAAAGGGTGTTGTTAGGTGAAGATACTCATCTCGTTTCTGATAACGTTGATGGGAACAAAGATAATTCTGATAAAGTTGTGGAAGATGACAATTTTATTAAGCCTGACAGTATAACTAAAACGTGTAAAATGTATCCTAAAAGTAAGGAAAGTGATCCTGAAACTAACGTAGTTGACGATAACAAAGAAAACGGAGATCTGAATGAAACAAAAGAAAATAATGTTTTTGGCGATGTTTCATTTGATGATAGGTGTAATGATGACGATGATGCATTATCATTGTTTGCTGAGAGCATAACCGGCTTTGAGTCTTCTAGAAAAAATAATTCGGAAGCATCTGTGTCGAATTTTAACCGCAAAGATCCAAACGAATACGTACCGCAACCACTAAAGAAGAATTTAAATAAACCTACTGAAAAAGTGACTTATTTTCCTACAAAAATTTCTAAACAAACTGATGAGGAAATGAATGCACAGAACCAAAAAGCTAAAACGGTTTGTGAAAAACAAAACGCCGATTCTACCTCTATATATAGAGAATCTCAGAACAATAACAAAACCATAATGTACAATGATTCAGGGGATACTAGCAATTTGCAGGTCGCTGCTGAAGTGCATGAAAAATCTCCGACACATTTAAACACTATTCCAAAATCAACTAAGCAGTGTTTAAGTTTAATGACTTCCAACTATAAACCAATGCTTGGTGTTAAAAGCGCAGTGTTTGGGGGTGTATGTTTCTTCAATCTTATTTTCAGTTGTAAAAAACATAATTGTGGATACTTGCATGCTTATGTTGATGTTAATCAGGTAAAATTCAGGCTAACGAAACTGAATGAACAAATGTTCATCCAAGAATATATGTTGATTCGAAATTGGTTTATGCTGCGAAGGAAATATGGCTTACTTTTCGTTATGGAAGGTATCAGAAGAGAACTGACAAGAATTGTCGTTGAAATGGCTATAGACTTCATAAAAGTTAATCCAAATTGTAGAGAGGACACAAACTTAAAAGTGGAAGTTGTTGAAGTAGTCCTGTTACATTTGAACACAGTTGACATTTCTACTTTAGCAGATTTGCTTACATTTAAAATTAATAATAGGGAATTTCTATGCGATATTTTCATGAAAACGCTGGCAGAGACTCAAAACTTTTCAAGATTCAAAATAATTTTTATTAATTTAACTAACTTTATATATAAAATTTCTAGGCGTTTTACTTTGAATGTAGCTACACTACTATTAGAAAGAGTATGCATATTACCATACGAAAAACCTTTAATAGTGGCCTTATTAAACATTATAAAAAGAACATCTTCAGATATATTACTAAATTCAATGATCCATCACTTAGAGGATCAACTATTATCTGCAAACAAGGAGCTATACGATGAATTACAAAGAATTAAAGATCAAATAGCGGATAAACAGCCGGCTATAAACCAGAGTTTAGCATCACCTCTTATTAACTACGATTTCGATCCAAACAAAACGAATTCCTTGTTAAATGTGGAAATAGAAAAAAGATGTTCACCAGACACAACTAATTTGGACAACTTGGTAAGTATTTATACTGTATAATTTTTGACGTTCAGTCTAAATAGCGGGTATTCTCGTATGACTTCAACAACGTGGGACCACCTACCACATCTTTTTATTAGTTAAAAGTATATGTTATTTTTTGTTTAGTGAGGGTGACATATAAATTCACAGTGATGGTCACTGTGGCACATAAGCACATTTTTATCCATCTATATATATATATGAAAAAGCGTATTACCACTGACTTATCACGAAACTATTCTCACTAAGAACGGATTTTAAAAACATTTACATTTAAATGGGAAAACAGGATTTTGCAGTTTTTCTCTCTAAAGATTAAAATAACGATAAGGGCGAGTCAGCAATAATATATATAAGCTATTTACCTCTGGTTGATTCATCTCAACATCTCGGAAACTACAAGACCTATTAACTTGAAGTTTAGCATACTTAGACACAATGTAGACACAAACCACAAACGATTTGTAAATATTTAAACAGGCTAGTGCTGTTTTTCTCAATACAGACTTTAGCATAACTTAAGGATGAAGAAAATGGTTAACATCTTTGCGAAACCGGTTCAGGGCAGATATACCCCTATCATACGTACGGTGGATGATGTTATCTACGACTTTACGCTGGTATTCCTTGAGAGCAAGGTTCTGTGGGTGAATTAACCCATTTATATGCCATAGCCAATATCTGCTGCTGCCTATAGCGTCACTTTACCACATACAGAATTCCATGTCCCTGACGCTTCATCTGACCCTCCCTTTGATTTTATCGTTTTATGCTTAAATCGGATTTGCGTTACGTTGCCTTTGTACACTGCTTGGTAGCGTAATTACATGTGAGACTTAAGAAATGAGAGTGACGAGCGCAGTGTGGTGCCGCATAAAACTTTCCAATTTAATATTCTGAGTGACACCACAATTGTTATTGGCATACTTTGCACTTAACGCCTGTTCACCACTGTGCTCATCACTATGTTCCATTCATCATCATCATCATCATGATCATCATTTCAACCTATCAATAGTCCACTGCTGAACATAGGCCTCTTCCATGGATTGAAACAAATGTTGATAGCTCTCATTTTGGGGGGTTTTGCCATAGTTGTTACGATTGCAGGCGGGTTGGCAACCGCAGTTTGTTTATTCAGATGTTCCAGGAAGATGCTGCTGCTCAACTCCTGGTTTTGATTTTCTCTCAGTTGACTTTTACGACACCCACGGGATGAGACGGGGAGGTAGATTCTCTAAAGCCGCCACCACACTTTCATTAACACATATCAAATCCAGGTAGAGTGATGCTTATCATGTTTTTGGGAAGATCTAATTTTAAACGTCGCTTGGACCAACATGGCGTACTTACGGAAACAGCTCTACTGTACTATGTAATATATTTACTTTAAAATGTGAAAGGTCGCCGATTATGTCAAAATTTATGGTTTCTTTTACTCATTAGTTCATTGGTTCCAAGGAAATAATTGTATTCAATATACTACCTACAATTTTGAATTTGACGACGGCGATTATGTTTCAACAATAATTTATAAAATGTAAATTTTTTCGACAGAGTAAAACATACAAGGAGCCTGTAATTAAACGTACGATAGATACGAGTCGGATTTGGTTGTCTGACCAAAATAAGGGGTCAGCTCTAGACTCGTCAATTTCCTCATTATCGACAAACAGTAATGGAGATGGACCCAGCAGAGAATATTGTAAAAAATGGAATGAAAGGACAGTAGTTGAAAAAACGTTTACGTTTTCTAAGCCAAATCGGGGGACAGCGATGATGAGATTTCAGGGAAGACCAAACTTTAAACGGCGCTTGGACCAACATCGCGTACCTAACAGAAACAGCCCTACTGTATGTAATATTTTTAATTTAAAGGGAGAAACGTTGCGGACCATATAAGTATATAAAATGTTTGGTTTCTTTAACTAATTCGGGATCGATACAACTTCCACAAACATTTTTGTTCCCAAGTCCTTTTTATTTTTCACCGAATATATATGCCTATCTAAAAAAAGTCTTGAAGGGAAGGGTTGTTCTTCTAATATTAATATTTTATTCAGTTATTTTTAGGTTATTGTTTTGGATTAAATGTCCCACCTTTTTTACTTAATTAGGTTGTAAATGAGTTTTGGTCGTGTTTAAGGTAAAACATACGGGTAGTTGAATGTCATAATAATGGCAAATACTATAAAAAATCTATGATAACTATAATGAGCAAAACAATATTCTTCGTCCCTAATCTAGTCTATTTCAATGGTATATTATTAAACAGATATTTTAGCCGACAAGTCTCCTAGGTAGTACTTATTTGAATCATTTTTGAAATTATGTTGGTGTTTTACTCAAACCAAACGGTAACAGTGTAAACTTTCTTATTTATAATGTGTGATCATTTTGTGTTAATCTTCTGTTTTGGTTCACTATCTTAAAATTTGACATCGACGGACGCGTGAAGTTTTTGAATAAACTTGTTGGTTGTATTATTGTTGGTCACTTTGTTGAAACATATCTTTTTCTATTGCACGTTTTCATGGCGAAGCGGCGTGAGACAGTGCTTTATACCCGAAATGTCAAGGTCAAGCGATTCGGCGGTCTTCAAATGCCTCTATCACAATTATATTGCACTTTTAGGCTAATTTGAATAGACTCGTGTCAAGAAAACACTTTAATTAATTCATTGAAATTATTTTGAAAACTCATCTAATATTGCTACTTTGAAAAAAAACAGTTTAAAAAAAATTGACATGGACGTCCTGATTTTTTTAGGAAAATTGACGTATCGAGACCGGGTTTTTTTATCGTATCCAGTACTTTTTGTACTGGTTTTCTATTTCAAAAGTCTCAATCATATCAAAAGGTTAGCACTTGTAGTTATTAAGAAAAATATTTTTTTCTTATTGTTTTCGTCTGAAATGGAAATGACTCGAAATATTTGAACCTCAATACTATTTTTTTTCCTAAGAGTGTCGTAATGAGCGTCGTGTGAACTTCACTTTTGTATTTTCCAAACTTTGGTTACTTAATTGTTCTGTCTGGTTACGTAATTGTGTTTGTCTGCTTGTTTTTTTATTGATATCAAAGATGATATTTTAAGATATATTAAGATGATATGAATATTTTTTTTTGATAATATAGGTTTTACTTTTTGTAATAGTTTTAATCAAAACTAAGGCGTCTACAAGTCTCGTATATTGATTCTGCTAGCTACTAAAGGGGAAAATAGTTTTATATTTTAGGATTAGGTTTAGGTTACAAAAAATTATTGAAATGGTATAATTTAAGACTTATTGTTATTAATTGATGTTTGCGAAATTACGATAGTGCATTTATCGATCATATTTGATCTGATATGGGTTTTAGTCCCCATCATTTTGCATCATTTTGAAGTAATGGGATCGGGTAAAGATGTGTATAAGACTAAGTATCCATTTTGTATCTCAAATGTTTTATAATGGATTACAGAAATTGCTATTTGTTTCAGAAATATCAACGAAGATCTGGACCCGACTTCTTCTAGCAGGTTATAATGTGGTATGATTTGACGTTTAATGCATAAAAGTTTTACCATTACAATGCCATAACATTGCGATGCGGTGTTATGTTTTAAAATATAAGAAACTAAATGTCTCAGTGGTATAACTGCAATACTGGTTTTCAGTGTACTACAAATAAACTCTATTGTTTTTAATTCAGACAATTTAAGTTTACAACTTGTCTCAAAAGCTGATCGTCTATTTTGTAACAAGTGAAATTCTGAAATGTATACTTTTAACCTTGCTGTTAGAATACTGGAACAAAGTATTATGTTTTAGTTCAGTCTCATTCGAATTAGGTTACAATTTTATATCGCAACAAAAAAAATCTCTCCTTGTGGACAGTTAATAGATATACTCTTATCGTGTCATGAAAACATTTTTTTTAAAGATGTTAATATGTTCAAGCACATTGGTAAATTTTTTTAAATCAATTGACAATTTAATGGCAGTTGCAAATTTGAAGCCATGTTGAAAAATAAGAACATGGTTGACATTATGCATCTTAGCATGACAGTATTGTGAGTTCCCTATAATTACTAGCGAACACACTCTTTAAACGTATTTGCTTAAACTAGCATTCAGAGTGACCTATTAAGTTTTTTACTTTTTCTACTATAAAACCAATTTTATTACTATGACCAAAGTACACATAAATTTTAACAATATCAACATCTTTTGTAAATTTGTACCTCCATTGAAACGTAGGGTTAGTACCGCATGTGAGTTTAAAGCTAAAAAGTTTAGCTAAGTTGTTAGGTATACACCTAACCGCTAAGTTGTGATTGCTACATTCGAATTCACGTCGAAGCCAACATTTCTCTCTGGATGTAATGTGGTTGTCCCATATCTGTGACATATCATCTAATCCTTTGTCTGAGCATAACACATAGAATCGGGTTCATAAAGGTAAGGATGGGTCGCCTGTGTTTGCGCTTACTAACACGGCACATTATGTATGGCAGCTTTTGGTTACGAACCTGAAGATGTCGCTGGAGTAGAAGTCGGCCATGATTTGATGTTACAAAGTAACGTAGAAATTGTTAAATATATTGTATAGTTTTACACTTTTGACAAGTTGTGAAACGTTCGTTTGATTAGATGCCATAACAGTGACATTATATTAAAGGCTGCTTTTAAAATTGATGTGAAAAAGTACTAGAATAGTTAGTAGAATAGAATTGTTAATTGTGAACAGATTACATAGCATATTTTCATAATGACTGTACAAATGTAAATAAATACTACAAATTATTATTGTTAAGGAAAAATATTCTATGAAAGTGGAAGATATGTTGATTAATGTTATGTTTATTTTTAGTATTATAAGTCTACAGCTTGTGATTTTTTACCAATGCTTAGGTTCTAAAACCTCGTGTAGGGTGAATGGAAACTCCTTTAATTTACCAAAAATCTGAAGAATTGTCGTTCGTTGGTGCATTAGCCTTTTTAAATTCATTCGGCAATCTGATTAAGTTGAATGTTTTTTTCCATTACAAATTTAATATTATTTTGTAATCGCATTTTGAGTTTTTTGATGAACATATTTGATGTTGATTGTTTGAGACGAAGTCCACTTATTATGTCTCAGTTTGCCCAAAATGTCTGCCCTGACGGTTGTCTTCCTTACGATTAACCATATTTTAGGTTTACGTCGAGATTGATCTGCCATTACTTTTTAATATAGAGGACATTTCATTACTTTGAGACTTTCTCTAAAGGACATTATTTATTACGCGCGTTTTTCTAACTTTTTTATGGCTTACGAGGGGTGATCCAAAAGTAATGATAATCAATAATAAACACAATGAATAAAATAAATAAATAAATTTATTTCTCAACATAGTCTCCTAGCAAGTCTATACATTTAGTCCATCTCTTTTCTAATCCTAAAATTCCCTTAGAAAAAAAATCTTTATCTTGACTCTCAAAAAAGTCCTCAACCGCGGCCATCACGTCGCTATCATCGTCAAATTTCTTGCCTCGGAGGTGTTCCTTGAGTCGTGGAAAGAGATAGAAGTCGCTGGGGGCTAGATCTGGTGAATAGGGGGGGTGTTCCACCAGCTCAAAGCCCGCTTCCTGATTGGCAGCCATGGCAATTGCAGCTTTGTGAACCGGTGCGTTGTCTTGATGGAACAGCACTCCAGCCCGCAGTTTGCCTCGCCTTTTCTCCTTAATAGCCTCCCGCAATCTTCTTATTTGTTCTGCATAGTAGGAGCCTGTAATAGTGGCCCCCTTTTCCAAGTAGTCCACCATGATTATTCCTTCAGCGTCCCAAAAAACAGACGCCATAACCTTCCCTGCTGAGCTTGACACTTTGAATTTCTTCGGCGTCGGTTCATCGGATCGTTTCCATGTCATCGATTGTTGTTTTGTTTCAGGATCAAAATGGTGGATCCAGGTCTCGTCCATGGTCACAAAACGTGACAAAAAATTATCCTTGTCTGCCTGGAACTTTTCGAGATTTGCTCTTGACATGTCGACTCGTTTCTTCTTTTGCTCGTCGTTTAACATTTTCGGTACCCAACGCGCGGAGACCTTTCTCATATGCAATTCGTTCGCAAGGATTCTTTGAATGCTGCCATATGAGATCCCTGTGACCTCAGCTACATGCCTGATAGTCACTCTTCGATCTTCCAATACAACTTCTTCAACTTTTTTCACATTTTCTTCAGTGAGGGACGTCGATGGGCGTCCTTCGCGGTGTTCGTCTTCCGTCGATGTTCTTCCCAACTTAAACTCCTTAGCCCAGCGTGCAACTGTGGAATATGGAGGAGAAGAGTCCCCTAATGTTTCCACCAAGTCGCTGTGTATGTCTTTGGTAGACATTTTTTTCAAGCAGAGGTATTTAATGACAGCTCTGATTTCGTGTTTTTCCATTTTGATGTTCACTCCTTGACAGTCCGTATTCAAATGAATGTAGCTCCCGGGAATCGTGGCCTATTTATATGATTTTTTTTCCCTGAACTAGTGGTTAACTGAGTAAGTGACTGAAATTTTTTTGTATTTTTGTGTGCACTAGAAATAACTGATTATCATTACTTTTGGATCACCCCTCGTATATTCCTGTGAA
This sequence comes from Luehdorfia chinensis, assembly GCA_019845155.1. NCBI lineage: Eukaryota > Metazoa > Arthropoda > Insecta > Lepidoptera > Papilionidae > Luehdorfia > Luehdorfia chinensis. Next base: position 2,599,326 of record JAHVAK010000551.1, on the reverse strand, counting down.
AGTCGTGACGAAAGCGGTGCGCTGATTGATCACCTAGGTCGTTTCTCTTCTATTACACGTCTCATTGCGAAGCGGCGTTAGATAGTGCTTTATACCCGACATGTCAAGGTCAAGCAATTCGGCGGTCTTCAAATGCCTATATAACAATTATATTGCACTTATATGCTAATTTGTATAGACTCACATCAAGAAAACACTTTAATTAATTCATTAAAATTATTTTGAAAAATCATCTAATATTGCTACTTTGATAAAACGTGGACGTCCGGATTTTTTTAGGGATGTGGTGACGGTAACTCTCAAAAAAATTGACGTATTGAGACCGGGTTTTTTTTATCGTGCCCAGAATTTTATCTACTGGTTTCCTATTTCATATCAAAAGTAATTTTTACTTATTGTTTTCATCTGAAATGGAAATGACTTAAAATATTTGAACCTAAATACGATTTTGTTTCTTAAGAGTTAAATGAGCGTCATGAGACGTCCACTTTTGGATTCATCAAACTATTTTCGAAATATCATTCACTCTCTGCCAACAGTCCCTTTAGATTTTAATAATTCCGGGTTTTCTTACCGATAATGTCGCTGTGTGCGAATATATTGGGCAAACGTGGCTGACATACATGAAAGGTCCGGCCAAACTCATCATGCTGGGCATCATACTGTAATAGATTCCGCGTCATCAGTCGGTCGCCAGAACCCCATTTGTCGACCAAGTGGTTGCTTCACTCCCAGTGAGTTTGAATTTTGAAGAAAAGCCAGTATAATCCAACATACACCCGTAATATTATTTTAAAATAGTGATTTATTTTGTTTTTTCTGTTGATAATTTGTAACTACTAGTACGGGCTCTACTCATCGGTTGCATCTTACGCCACAGAGATAAGAATCATATTTGTTCGTGTTTTGCGGTTGACTGTCCTGTTGCATGATTCATGGTTAAATCCTTTTTGTGTTTATTGGTTACATTCTCATTAAGTCATAAGAAGATTAAAAACCTCATTTCAAATGTTATCGCAAATAATACCGTTACTAATTTCAGTGATTTGAATTTATTTGCTTTAATGATCAGTTTTGATTTTGTTTTGTTTAAATAAACTTAAGATCAGTGCTTTGATAATGAAACTAAAGCAATATCGATTTTTTATGTTGTTAAGAGATTACAAGTCTTCTACATAGCTCGTAGATAGCGTTTCCTCTTTCATAATATACACCATGTGATTGATCTTTTGGCGCCACATTACTAAAACTTCAAAAAGCAGTTGCAAATTAAAATTGTATAAACTGGACTGTGACTAAGAATCATAATAGTGTAACTATGTAATCAATAATCAATAATTTTTCAAATTTACAATTGTCCTATAAGAATCATTAGTGTCCTCTACAAAATATGTTGTTACTCATTATTTTTCACACGACATAAAATTTATAATTATATTATTATTGAAACCGCAGAATATATTTGAATACCTATGCCTTTTAAAATAGACAAAATTTGTGCGTATTATTGGCCTGTTTTTTTTTTAATTAATACTTTTTTATTGTCTCCAAATAGAAATCCTTGTTTCAAATTATCACACAGTGTAACAGGGAACAGCCACATACGAGCAATATACTTGTGGACTACTTCCAGTTGTGACGAATGTAAACTCAAAGTTCCAAGACCTAGTACATATGTATAGGTAGTATTTGGTTGGAATATTGATTTAGTTACAATAAGTGTAATCATTTGTTTTTATTTTTTTGTACGAAAGGTAAATCTACGGATGTAATAAATATAAGAAAAAATTGATATATTTTTTTATCATTATACAAATCACTTGGGCCTTTTTAGATATTATTGTTTTTATGATCATCACAGCGTTAGTCAAGGCTCGCTTTGACATAATTATAGGTCTGGCATACTCATTTATTTTTTTCACCATCAGCCAGGGTTGGAGAATGCATGATAATATAAGGCAAATTAAGTCCTCCCATTGGTACATAAAAGGGTTAAACAATAAAGTATTAAAAAATGGTTCAGCCGTCTGTCGGCGATTATGAGGTTTGGTAGCATTTTCCTTAGTTAACATTTACTACAGCACGCGAAATAACATTTTCTTCTGCCACTACCTCCGTATACTTTTGCACATGGCGATAAACATCTGTTGATTTTTTTTATTGCATAAGGGGACGAAACGAACAAAACGTTCACCTGATGGGAAAAGCAACTTCTGCCCATAGCAAATACTGTGTCACCCAGAAAATTTCTGTGTGACGACACCGCAACGCGCCTGTCACCCTAAGACATCGGTTTTTAAGACTCACATGCTCAGTCATTACGCTAGCTCTCAGTGCCGGTCAAACCGAAAGATAGTAATGTTTGCACACTACTGCTTCACGGCACAATAACTGGCCCTGGGATGGTACCTACCTAGACGGATTCCTTCATAGTAATCCTTCCACCAGTAAAATATAGATTATATAACATAACAGTAAAACTTATTTTTTTTATAGAAGAGACGTGCAACGTCTCCCCATTAGGGCACTTTGCATTTATATGATGTGACGCAGAACATTTCTGTTTGGCATAACACTGCGTTCGTCGTCCAGAGACTTCAGGACGGACCAGACGATCAGGTCAGATTTCAGGCCTCACGCCCGGTCACCACCACTGTCAGTGCCCTTCAGGCCGAAAAAGTAATGCTTGAACACTACTGCTTGTCGGCAGAATAACTCGGCACTGCGGTGGTACCTACCCAGACGGATTCCTGCATATTAATCCTACCTACCAGGTCGTGTATTAGGTTATATGTAAGTACCAGCGCAGTGAGAACTGATGTCTCAGGGTGACAGGCGCATTGTGGTGTCACACAGAAATTTTGTGGGTGACACATTTGTTATGGGCAGACGTTGCACTTACCATCAGGTGAATATCTTGCTAGTTTCGTCTCCATATCAAATTGAAAAAAAATATCTGGTGATTTTATAGGAAATGTTAGAGTAATAATGAGGTTACTTTTTAATATGGGCAGACGAATTGCGTCCGTCGATAATACAACGACATAATCTTTCTTAAATAATTTGCTTTATGGTACTTAATCTTGTTAAGGGTTATTAATTATATAAGTCTTTATGTTTTACCACCATATCCACATAGGTCAATCCCAATTTGTAAAACTTTATAGTGGTTACACAACACATCTAGTTTATGATCTTAATCATTTCTTTATGTATCTTCCAATGGGTAACACCTACTCAGATCTTCGGAAGATGGATTATCTTAGGCCGATTAGGCTAGGGAAGTATTGATTCATATATAAGATCAATTTTATTAACTTCCTCATTGCTTGAAGACTGCTTTTTTCACTTAATCATAAAATTGATCGAGGTTCCGTTCGGTTATAATTTATTTCGTTTACAAAAGAAAACAACCGAGTCCGTACAAAAGATTTATTCATAAATTATATAGTGTAGCTTCCAAGACTTTATATAGCAAGAGATTCAGAATCTATGAAAAATGCAAAATAATGGTATATTTCACACGAGCCCTGTGATGCATAACAGATCATTTGCTAACCTTTGCGCTAGCTTAAATTGGAATAATATAAAACGATGGCCATTGACAGTTTTGAAGATTTCAAATGTTCTTTTAACGAAATAAGTTCCCAATCTACAAAGCTTCACAGCCGTTCCACTTTTAGAGAAAACCCGATCAAGTTTTTCAGTCTGGACCACAGCAACGCCGTAACAGCCCGTTACGAGGCATTTCGACTGTCGCTGATGTACAGTTGTCGTTTTTTTTTCTTATTTGTCACATTTTGTACTTTACGTATGATTTGAATTGTTAACGATTACCTGAATTGTCTTTAAATAACTAAACAACAATCCCTAACAACAAATTGATTAGTAGCTCTTAGTAACATTCACAACGTCTTCAAACGAAGCTCGTATACAAATTGATTTTAAAATATTAGAAGAAGTTATTTTAATTCATTATTTTAAACCGAGCAGTTAAACATTCAAGCTGTAGATATTTAACAGTACTGTTTTGTTCTTTGTGAATATTAAACATTCTTCATCGGGGTGACTTTCCACTCCAATGTCACAGGACTCATCCTACGTGAAAAATACAGTAAGTTTATTTTAATTTGACATTTTATTAGCGATAAGTACTTAATTATGCCGCCAAGAAACACAATATGGACTACATTAGAAAAGATCCGCATCTCCCTGGCCGGATTAAATTTAATAAAAAAAGCAGCACATCCTGACAGCTTAGAAATCCTTATGATGTGTAATGGTATCTTCTTGTATTATTTTCGAGACATTTCTTTGACCTCAGACATACGAGGCTAGTGATACAGTGATATCTAACATAACAATAATACATTAATTTCGTGCGCAGTTAACAGATAATACCAATTATAGTGAAATAAAAAAACTTTTTGATGTAGTACCTGATTCAAGGGAGCATAGTGCGTTATAAGTGCGACAAAGAAAAACGTTCAAATTAGTACATAAAAATAAATTTCAAATAAAATTATGGTGTGAAAAAACCTATAAATGTGTTGCCCCGTTTTTTCATTATTAACACAAAATCAAAAAAATATTGAAAAAACACAGCCTCAATAAATATCTAATACACAATGAAATAAATGCGCTAAGTATACCAAATTGGTAAAATATTACGATCAGTCTTGTAAAATCGCGAATAGAATTACATTAAAATAATGATTACATTCAGTCGCTGTTGAGATGCCGTAATGAAAAAATATATATATATTTGGTGAGGACCGTGAATCTTTATCTCGCAAACCATGTACATTATATCGAGACATAAATAGAAAAATTACAAAAACGTCTGTCCGTACTCGCAAAAAACTTGTTAATTTCTTCATGTTGTATAGTACAATTTTCACAAGTGGCTGATTGATTTTAGAGATGTGTGCATGAAGGTTCATTTTAGAAAGAAAACTATAAGTTCAATCAAGTAGCGCTCCCAGTTCTTTCCTCACTCTGTGTACACATAATTTTACAAGGTTTTATTTAACTTGCAATGTTTGTACGTGTTTAGGTCATAATTTGCAACTGAATTTCGAACCAGTTCTCATAGCCCGAATTGGCTGAAATTTTGTATTCATGCATAAACCTGACGACAATGCCATATTATGGTGAGGACCTAATGGTGCTACCAGGGCCTCCTGCAGACCAAACAACTCCTCAACAGCTTATAGCAGCCATGTCGTGTTTAGGCTCATTAGAATTTGTATTGAAAAGTACTGGACATAGATAAAATCTTGTAAAAAAAATATAATTTTGTTTTATTGTTTATTGCTTATTCAATTGGACATAACACAAATCAACCAAACAATATAAATTAGTGCTACTTTCGCCGGTCTGGTAAAAATAGTACCAGATATTCAGCCGTCAAGTAGTGTCCAAATATTACTGTTTCGGTTCGAAGTGCACTGTTAGCTTGTGTAATTATGGTACACGTGAGCTTTAAGAACTGATATTTCTGGTTGACTTTCTTCCATAAAAAATACAATTAATTGTACTTACACACTATACACGTTCAAAAAGTATAAAAAGGCAATTCTAAAGTCTATTTTGAACTCACAGGACGTCATGTTGTGTTGCAACATATTAGATTGTCTTAAAGTCCCTTAAATATATATAATATTTGAATAATAAGTAACCAGTCTTAGCCTACACATAAATTATTAGCGGACTACAATATTGTCACAGAAAAGCGTAATGTAAAAAAACTACATTATTTTTTTTAATATATCAATAGTTAAGCGATTATAATTTTGGCTTATTTAATACTGGATATGCGAAAATACTTTTTGAATTCGAAGTAAGGGATTTTCTTCGTAATTATAAAACACATTGCATAATACAGATAATGTAAACAATGTGATCGGAAGTATATAAACGAACTATTTAATACAGCAGTAACATTGTTTTGCAGCTTGTAGCCCACAAGTATTTTAACGAAATGTAAAATTACAAGTTGTTTAATTTTTTTATATATTAACATACAGATTGTATGAAAAAACCTACAAAAAATTTGAACATTGTTACTCTTTAGAATTAAGGTGAATTTTATGAGCATACTTTTGCCATCGCCATGTTGATAAGAATTCCAACATCTTTGTAATCTCTCACAATAATAAAGTGTTTCTTCCAGTGTGTATCATAAAAGACGAGGGTATCTGAATATCTGAAGATTTCCCCCTTCCTACCACCCCATGATTTATTGGGGCGGCCTAAAATAAACTGCAAACCTTAAAAAGGTTGTTACTAGTCTCCTCCAAGAAACTTAATAAATTAACCCTCAACGAATATCAAACAATATCAGTACAATACATAGTACTGAGTAAAGAAAAGTCGTAGTGTTGCCAATATTCAAAACATACAATCGTATTCCGTCTCCTGCACATAGCACCAATCGCGTTCAAATCAATACTATCATTGTATACAAAGCTAACCTTATATTAAGCGGTGGGATACATTATATTTGTGCGTAGGATTATTATCAATTGTAATCATTATTTTAGTGGAAAAGTGCGCGCGGTTTCTTCTTAGCTAATAGATGCCAGGAATGAGTGATGCCCTTACGCCTCTTCGGTGAAAGGCTGAAATTAGAAAAGTAGTATTTAACTTTTTTTTTCTTTTTTATTTCATCAAAGTGACGGAACGAGCAAAACATTCACCTGATGGTAAGTGCAACGTCTGCCCATAACAAATGCTGTGTCACCCAGAAAATAACTGTGTGACACCACACTGCGCCCGTCGCCCTGAGACAGTTCTTAAGTCTCATATGCCCAGTGATTACGCTAGCTCTCAGTGCCCTTCAAACCGAAACACAGTAATGTTTGCACACTACTGCTTCACGGCAGAATAACTGGCCCTGGGGTGGTACCTACCTAGACGGATTCCTGTATAGGAATCCTACCACCAGTTATAAAGATGGTTAATCTTTTTTTTTTAAAAAACGAAGCCCCACACTAGGATTTTCTCCTGTATCGTGGGTGCGTTTTACAAACATATATTTCACATGCACAACACAACCATACCCGAAAAGCAACAATTTGTGTTTTTGCATAAATGTTACCTCCGGCTGGGAATCGAACCCAGGACCGGTGGAGCAGAAGTCAGGTATTTTGTTAAGATGCAACTTACAGAGTTAAAATGATGTTTATTACCACATTTATGAAAATCACATTCCACTGCAAAGACATACGAAATTTGTTTGTTATGAGAATGGTTTTCTATGCAGGACTTCGTTTAGGTACCACCTGTTATTCTGCCGTGAAACAGTAGTGTGCAAATATTATGACACAGAGCTAGTGTTATTACTGCGCATGATTCTGAAGAACTCCGAACTTAAGCAGAATAAGTGTAAATAGGCATATTCTGAGTTAAAGTGCTAACCATCAAAGCCTTATACCAAGACCTTATCACTGCTTAACATCAAGTGGGAAGGTGATCAAATGTTGGCTTGGAATCTTATAAAAACATTTACTGGTGGTAGGATTCCTATGCACAAAACCAACAACGTAGGTACCACCTCAGGGCCCGTTATTCTGACGTGAAGCAATAGCGAACAAACAGTAATGTTTGTTCGCTATTGCTATTTTTTGCATAAAGTGACGAAACGAGCAAAACGTTCACCTGATGGTAAGCGTCCGCCCACAACAAATGCTGTGTCACCCAGAATATTTCTGTGTGACACCACACTGCGCCCGTCACCTTGAGACATCAGTTCTCAAGTCTCAAATGCCCAGTGATTGTGCTATCTCAGAGTGCCCTTCAAACCGAAACACAGTAACGTTTGCACACTACTGCTTCACGGCAGAATAACTGGCCCTGTGGTGGTACCTACCTAGACGGATTCCTGCATAGGAATCCTACCACCAGTAAAAAAAGTAAGTTCGGTGTGAAGGGCACTGAGAGCTGGTGTATGTGTACTTGGCATATGAGACTTAAGAATCATTATCTATGGGGGACAGGCGCAGTGTGTGCCACACAGAAATGTTCTGAGTGACACAGCATTTGTTATGGGTTGCATCTACCATCACGTGATCGTTTTGTTCGTCTCGTCGCTTCCTCGTATAAAAAAATCAAGCAAAATACATATTTTGGGTTTTGGCATCTGGTTGTGTTGTGATTGTCCCAGTCAAAGCACTGCATCATAATCTACTTCCGGTCTCATCGCATGAGCGTTACAGCGATCAGTAAGAACGAGTGAGTGCCTATGTTTGCGCGTGCACTTCATCATCATCATCATCATTTCAGCCTACCATAGTCCACTGTTGAACATAGGCCTCCCCCATAGATTGCCACAAAACACGGTCCTGAGCCACCTGCATCCATCGACTTCCTGCAAAACCGTGTAGGTCGTCGCTCCATCTGGTGGGGAGTCGCCCTTCACTGCGTTTGCCGGTACGAGGTTGCCACTCGAGAACCTTTCTTCCCCAACGGTTATCGGTTCTCCGAGCTATATGGCCGGCCCATTGCCACTTTAGCTTGCTAATCCTTAGTGCGTGCACTTATGGCATAATAATCCGTGGTCAGAAATCAATCAAGAGGAATCGCATATATCTATACAAATAAATAAAATTGAAGTGTCCGTGTGTGATTTCGCAATAAAGATTTTTTCTTGTACTCATATGGTTATTTGACTGGTTAACAAAAACGTTCACTGTTTGTTTGTCTGGGCTAATCTCCGAATCGACTAAATCGATTTTGACGGGACTTTCATTGGCAAGTAGAGGACTCTTTAGACAGTAATCTAAGCTAGTTTTTGTTTCGGTGATTTTAGGATTCCGGCAAAAATCTGAAAAACTGAAATTAGATGCGCTATCTGGATGAAAGTTTCATACAGGTAAACCGTGGGGCATAGCTGGTAAAATATAACTATTTTTCTTACCCGTCCGGAGTATCAGGCATGTACGGCGACATTCTAAAGTCTCGACTATGCGGCGTCTCAATACCGAACGGGCTGTACAGTTTGGTAGGGCTTCTGCCAAGTATCTGGAAATGAAAAAGTACAATAAGGAATGAATATTGGGGTTAGATGTGACTAGAGCCGTGGCAGCTCAGGGGCTAGGCGCTCGCTTTAAATGTCATAGTACGCGAATGACCTGGGTTCGATTCCCGATGCCGGCACCACTAAAATTGTTAATTGCAATTTTAAGTGCTGATTTACCACGTGCTCGGCGGTGAAGGAAAACATCGTGAGGAAACCCGCACGTCTAAGAAATAAAAAATATTTCGAAGACATGTGCAGTCCGCCAACCCGCATTGGAGCAGCGTGGCGGATTCTTCCTAGCTCTAAAAACCCTCTCAGAAATGAGAGGAGGCCTGTGCTCAGCAGTGGGACATTTATAGGCTGAAACTTTACTTTACTTTACTTTTATTGATGATGATGGGTAGTTGATATTAATATTAGTAGATATTTTTGCGAAATAAATAAACCGATCAAGTACGTGTCGGGCCACGTGCAGTGTAGGGTTTAGTTTCTAATAAGGAGGCTTTTTGTTTGATACTCTGAACGTATTAATAACATTGAGTTCATGGTTTAAACGAAAAGCGGGCCCACATGTAATGGTAATTGAAGAAAGAGTTATAATATCCAACTTCACAACTTTGCATATATTGAAAAAAAAAGGAATTTTTAACTAATTTTAATTGGCACCTCGCGAGTCGCTACGAGAGCTATTCAAGGAGACTAATATTTTAACACTTCCGTCGTTGTTTATTTTTGAAAATATTATGTACGTACGGAAAAACATTAATTTATTTAACAGAAAATTTACTGTATCTTGTAGAGTTGGTCGGGGCGACACGCTAGAGGTTCTTGTGTTTAGGTTGGCTGAAACTAGAAAGTCTTTTCATATTAGATGAATAAAATCTTATAATAAGATTCCTAAAAGTGTAACATAAAAATCGGACAATTTTAAAAAACTTGTCAAAGACATCTAGAGTCAGAGAAGACATCTAAACTAATATTATAAAGAGGAAAGATTTGATTTTTTGTATGTTTGGTTGTAATGATTTAACTCAAAAACTACTGAACCGATTTTAAAAATTCTTTCACCTATATACAACTACACTGTCACTGACTAACATGAGTTGTATTTAAATTTAAAAAAAACCAAGTTTCCTACGAAAATTGCTATGATGTAACTACAGGTATCAAAATTTTTCTGATAAAAGTCATAATTTGGCGTGCGCTGCAAAAACTATTAATGATAAAGAAAATAATGTACTACATTTTCATAGTACTCATCATTACTTACAAAAAAGTCCGCGAGGCTATATGTCTAACTTTTATAGTTAAGTCACAATAACCGAGATGATGACATTCGTATCATGATATTAATCCTTAGTCCACAAAATAGTTTCATAGTCAAGGTTGATTATGTACATGTAAAGTCGTCTTTAAATTATTCGAATCGGACCTATTGTTTAGAAGTTACGATAGGTATAAAAATGCTAAAAGTAAGAAAAATGCCAAAAAATGAAGGCAGTGACGAGGCGAGCAAGTTGTTTACTAATGGCAAACGCAACGTCTACCGATCACGGTTTTACCCAGAACATAGCTTTGGAAAATTCAGTGTATCACCCCACTTCGCTCGTCACAATGAGACATCGGTTTTAAGTCCCATGTTCTCTGTAACTACACTGTAGTGTCTTTTAAACCGGAACACATTTACACACCACTGCTTGACAGCATATCAACTGAGTATGGTGGCTACCCAGGCAGAATCTTGTATAGGCATCCTACCACCAGAAAAACAAAACGAAATTTTCTTTTATATACTTATATAGTACTGTATCTGTTAATACCACGACGAAGTCGTGGCCTAGTAGTCTATGTCAGTTGTCCACTAAGCTGCTGGGGTCCTGGGTTTGAATAAGCCAACATATGCCAGCAAAACATTAAGTACGGTTTATGAGTTCGATTGTTTTGTTAATTTATTTTGTCTCTGACAGCATTCTTATCTATCTCAGATCTTATCGCATGAGGATAACATCTGGCTTGGATAAGTTAGGAAGAGTGGAGTGCCTTTCGTCCTTGCGAGTTTACTTGCGGCGCTATAATAGTTCCTGCCCAGTGCAGATAGCTTCCAAAAGTATTTGGAAGTGGGTGCCGAGGTTAAAAACCGTCCAATAGGAGATTATTATGTGTGATAACACATACCCCTTTCTTCTTGGTAACTGGTGTGGAGGGAGTCCTGCATGGAGAACCAGCCTCTGCAAGCCTGTGTCTGCGCCTACCACCCAGTCTGAAATGCTGATGATTTAAAAGTTAAATAAAGATGATTCTGTTAGTGTTAGATGAAATACAGTAATATGCAAAATAGAAGTACGGGCACAGTGTGGTGTCACACAGAAATGTTCTGGGTAACATAGTATTTGTTATGTGCTTATGTTGCACTTACCATCAGATGAATGTTTTGCTCATCTCGTTACTTTCTCCCATAAAAATATTGAACACCATCTGACTCTTCTTCCAACCTTACTGCTGATATTACATGCCTCGATTTGTTATGCTACATTTCAGAGATAACTGAATCTGTTATGCTTTCTAATGATATCCCATTTGTACCATATGACCAGTTCATCACAAAAATAAGAAAGGTATTTTTTTTCAAAAATAAATTAGCTATAAATGGCTTTTTGCTGGTGGTAGCAATCTTATGAAATAATCCCTCTAGGTACCAGGCCAGTGACAGTTATTCCGTCGTGAAATATTATGTGCAAATATTACTGTGTATCAGTCTGGTGGGCACTTAGAATTAAGAACTGACTGTGAGGACTGTGAGCTTGTTAAAAGCAGACAATACACATAGCATCAGGTGATCATTTTCCTTGTCCCGTTACTTATACACATTAAAAATGAAACTTACAAAATAATGTTTTAATATTAATCACCATTTCAGTTATTATGACATCAAGCAGTGGTGTTCAAACACCACTAAGCTTTGGTTTATAGGGTACTGACGCTAGTGTAATTTCAGGTCATATGAATTACAGGCAGGCATTGCAATTACCATTAGGTGATTAACTATAAAAAACAGCTTTTAAAAAAAAAAATTTTCCTTAACACTACTTTTAACTGTGGTTAAAACTTTGACTTTTAGCTCTGAGGCCGCTTGCCTTAATTTTCAATTTTTTTTAAATAGAAGAAGGGGCTAATGAACAGGTGGCACACACGGTGGTAAGTGATAACCCTGCCCATGAACATCTACAATACCAGAGGAATAGCACATGCATTGCTGGTCTTTAAGAAAGGAATAGGCTCTTTTCTCGAAGGTCTCTAAGTCACAGTGGCCCACTAAATGGAAAAACCACTGCAGGTAGCAGTTAATTCCATAAAGTGGTACATATAAACACAAGTGACCCGCGTTACATCCCCAGTGCCAGCACCTCTAGAATTGTTCGGCAATTTTAATAATTCAAAGAAATTTGTCATGACAGCTGGCTCCAAAACCCTCTCAGAAATAAGAGGGGGCCTGTGCTTAGCAGTGAGACATTAAAAGGCCACTGTTACTTTACTTCTTTGAACATTCAGTATTTCTTCTAAGTATTTACAACTAGTCTATTTCGCTAACATTAAATATTTGATTATCATCATAATAAAAATATTATTTTCAGAAAAACAAGCCATTGGGTCTTCCAAAAGATGATTTTCCTATTTCAGGTCAGTGTCCGGCCAAGTATAATAGCACCTGGCTCTTTCCTACCAAGGTGTCGTAAGAGGCGACTAAGTGGCTGTCACTATAGAATATAGAATTTGGGCTACATAAATGTCCTCTGCCTACCCCTTATATGGGAAAAAGTCACGCCTTTATGTATGTATAAAATTGATGATAGTATTTTAGTTGCAAAATAAATCTTTACTTGTTAACTAAACCATGTCAACAATTTCAAAATGTGCAATTAGTCATGCTAAATACATATTAAATAATTATTGCATAGTGCTAGGAATTTTAGAAATTTTAAATGCAGAATTTTTTTTTGCTACATGGACTAATATACCTAATTTCACATTGATAAACTTATACAAAAAACACATAAAACAAAAGTCTTTAATTGAGAACTTGCATCGTCATCGTCACTATTTAGCCTATCAATAGTCCGCTGCTGAACATAGGCCTCCCCAAACTACAGTTTGTAGCTCTCATTTTGGGGGGATTTTGCCATAATTGCCACGCTTGGCAAACGGGTTGGCAACCGCTGTTTATTTATTCCGATGTTCCAGGAACACGCTGCTGCCCATCTTCTGGTGTTCATTTTTCCTCTGTTGACTTTTACGACACCCACGGGATGATAGGGGTGGTAGATTCTCTGGCCGCTACCACACGGAATTGAGAACTTTCATAGAAAATTTGTCTCACCTGCGATAAGTTTCCAAAGGTGTTCCTAACGCTTTTGAACGTTTTCGAAATTTTCTCTGCACTGGATTGCAATGCTCGACGAGAATTCAAGAAAGACTTAGTCTTAAAAATATTTCTATTATAACAACCGTCTATGATTTTCATATTTTCGCGTGACGGCGAATCAATACCAGAGTCGTTCACAAAAGGATCTTTCATTTTACTAGATTTGTATGGTATGCTTTTGCTTACCACAAACACTGTCCCTTTAAAAATCCCTCTGATTATAAATATAGAGAAAGGTTTAATTAATACATCCTGCTTAAAATATAAAAATTAATCAATGAGAGCTAAACGTTCTAATTTCACCGTTTTCGCAAGTCGTTACTTTTGTTTTCTTTTTTAACGGATATGACTGTGTTGCCATTCTAACTTATTATTCCGAGCACAGACTACTATGAGGATATTTCTAGTAAAAATCAGTGTTTTATTTCCAGATCTCTATTTCAGCATTTGGGACGTCCTATGTTTTTTGTACTTGGATGGTTTCTTCAGAAAGAACGTTATTATTTATATTAAGTAGTGATTTCTATTATTTTATGACATAGATATGTCAGCGCACGTGCAATAGAAGTCATTCGACGATCACGTCAGCGATGTGACGTCAGTACTCGCTCCCCACCGCTCTAAAAGTTTACACGGTTTAAAAGGCCTCGCTCGGCGGCCGACGGGGGCTCTCACTCGCGGGCCTTCTGCTCGCGAGTCGCTTCCTATGACGCAGTAAAAGCCATAAGGCTAATTGCATACACACACACAAAAAAAAAAAAAAAAAAAAAACCGACGGGGGCATTCGTCGTGTGACTCTCGAAACTTATAAATGTCGGACTTTATTTATTTTCTTGCGTAAATTAATTGATTTAGTGTAGCGTGTTATTTTGATTATTTGATTATAATAAGGATAATGAGTAATGCTGGTGGTTTTACGAGTCCTGTTCCGCCTCCTCTTACAGATATACATATTAATAGTTTTTTGACTTATTTTAAATCGTTCCATTTTTAATTAATCTATTACAATTAAAATTTACTGATATTATTATTATTATAAAAAAAGAATTGTAAGTCCATTAATATACAGGGTTTTTTGTATATCAATACATCATTCAATGTATATGTTTTTATTGGATAAAATACCAGAAAATATTGGATAAACTTTAATAAATTAGCTACCAATTCGAGCTATTTTTGCCAATGTTGAGACAAGGACTTCGTTTCGACTGATGATAGTTGACTTTTACTGAAGATTGTTTGACTGAAGACAAAATGAAAAGTAAAATTTTGGTCTTGTATTGAATTTTCCAATGACTTATTTTCTCGATGAAAGTTCTAATTTGATAGTTGTAGTATTGTAACCAAATAAGTAATGATATCGATCGCTATGATTATCATCGCTACGATTCATCAGATTTTGATTAAAATAAATAAATAAAGATTACCCGTAGTTATAATTATTTCGTTTCATTGTCGAGTACCTACCTATACCTACTTATTTTACAACAACTTCGAAAATTTTAAAGAAGTTGGCATTATCAATCAAGAATTAATACGTGTAACATCTTGTAATGAAATATAATATTAGTTAATAAATTTGTACAAAAGTATCCGGCAGTAGTTTAGTTTATTACATTATGTAAAAAAATTTCGGATCTGTTATCGTGTTACGTTTATCGATATAGCTCCATCCCTATCAGTTTCTCCGACTCTGGTATAACTTTGTTCGTGTGTAAACGTTATATTTTTATAAATTCCTTCATAAGATCACGACTGTATCCCATAAGGGGTAGTCAGAGACTGGGCACTCACTTCAAAAACAGATGACTGCCACAATCTATGTTTCACCAAAACAATATAATGCACTTGGTGTGATAGGTGGTGAGCCCATCGCCATCATGCGCTGTTGGGTGCACAGTGCAGTTTAATTCCTTACTCGCCTTTTACGATATCCATTGGATGAGATGGAGTGGTAGTATTTTTTTATCAAGCCGCCACCACACGGCAGTTTTATAAAATAATGCATACATAATGTAAAGAAGACGCTAGTTCAAGTTTTCACAGGAGCTGTCATCGAGAAAATAAAGAAATGGAAATAGTTTTTCAATATTAAACATCAAACTCAAAATATACACCACCCACTTTTAGAGTTGGCGCCAAGTCTTAATACAGTTTACTAACCCAACGAAATGAAACCATTGATATACATACATGGTATACAGGTACAATACACATAAATTAGAAATGAATAAAACACTTAAAAATAGACAGAGATAAAATGGTCGGCTAGCGACAGAAATGACATAAAGCTTAGAACATATTTTGTTGGAAATAAAAAAAAAACAGAAGAGAAGAGAACAAAAACTTTTCATTTAAATCAAATTAAAAATTACTCACAGTAGTTGCGTTAGGAGTACTGTCTGTGTGGTTTTTATCCGTAAACATCTTTTGAACTACTAATTAGAAAATAATACTTGTTATCTCTGGTCTTGTATCATCAATTTTTGAATAGTATGTTAATTTTGTATTTTTTTTATAGACTTAGGACTGAAGGTCACTGTTAGTCCGAAGGCTTCACAGAATTTAAAGGTGGCCGAGCGCTGAGAGCGCTTAGCATAAAACTTTATTTATAGATGAACAGAGTAAGCCGAGCCGAGGCCGGCCCTCTCTGGGACCGCCCAGAGGGGGCCGGCCTCGGCTCAGCTTACTCACTTAATCTATAAATAAAGTTTTACCGTAATAAAGGGTCACCTCACTACGTGAACGAATTAATTGAGACTTAAATTTTATGTCTGCTCATAACAAATACTCTGTCACCCGGAACATTTCTGTGTGACACTACACTGCGCCCGTCACCGTGAGACATCAGTTCTTAAGTCTCATATGTCCATTGATTAGCTAAGGCACTGAAGCCCTTCAAACCGAATTATAGTAATGTTTGCACAGTACAGTTCACGGCAGAATAACTGGCCCTGGGGTAGTACCTACCTAGACGGATTCCTGGAGGATTCATAGGAATTCTGACACCAGACAAATTGTTCCAGTTGTTCAGCAGCTATAGTGTATTTTTGTACATTGAATGTACAGAAATGACTTCTGTACACTTTTATAATGATGTATAAATTCTGTCTACTCTCTTGGTTCTATTATTGATATAGGTACATATGATTTCTGAACATTAAGTTAACTGAAAGAACTGCGCAAAATGTTACGGCGCATGTGGTAGACTTATTTTATAGGGGGGGGGGGGGGAGGTGAGCTGCCAACCCTGCTCCTCTTCCGAACAAATGTTGACAGCGGCCGGTATTCGATCCCAGGTCCCGTGTCGTAAAAGTAAGGTACTCTGACCACTTGGCCATGTAGTCGTATTGGGTAATTAGTCATAAATTACACCCACAATAAAAAAAAATAAAAGAAATACGAGAAGTATATTTATTTATTTTTATTATATAACACACATGCTCCAGTCCCAAACTAAGATATCCTAATTTGTAGAACATACTTAGAAAACAATTTATTTATGACTCATTCTCATAGATGCATTACCTACTAGGCTATATCCATTAAATTATTTATATTATTATGTAAGTACAGTATTAACTAACTAATTATTACTGGTGGTAGGATTCCTATGCAGGAATCCGTCTAGGTAGGTACCACCCCAGGGCCAGTTATTCTACCGTGAAGCAGTAGTGTGCAAACATTGCTGTTTCGGTTTGAAGGGCACTGAGAGCTAGAGTAATCACTGGGCATATGAGACTTAAGAACTGATGTCTCAGGGTGAAGGGCGCAGTGTGGTGTAACACAGTAATTTTCTGGGTCACACTGCATTTGTTATGGGCAGACGTTGCACTTATCATCAGGTGAACGTTTTGCTCGTTCCGTCACTTATATGAAATAATTAAAAAAAAAAAAAAATTAAGTTTGCAAATCCTGGCAGCACTTTATTGTAACCAACCATAATCACCAAAACTTGCTTTACCAAAAACAAACACATTTTATTGGTGGTAGGATTAATCTGGGAAGGTACCACCGAAGTGCAAGTTATTCTGAATTCGTGAAATAGTGATGTACAAATAATACTATTTCGGTCTTAAGGGTGCTGAGCTGATATGATTACTGTGCATAGGAGACTTAACAACAGATGTCTCAGAAGGACGAGAACAGCGTGTTGCCAAACAGAAATGTACTGGGTGACACAGCATTTGTTACGGGCAGATGTTGCACCCGCAATTAGGTAAATGTTTTGCTTGTTGAAAAATACAGGTTTTCATAGTACATACTATATGGGTTCTCTTTATGCCAATCAAGATTAACAACAGACAATCAAGATGTCATATCATGTTAATTCTGCATGTTGATACTTTTAGTGCTAACACATAATAGTTTCTTTAAAAAAAAAAGTAATAATTTAGTGTTCTACTCATATAATAACTATGTTTTAATATTTGTAACCATAAACATTTATAAAATTACAACCATATTTAAGACCCTCGTTGATGCATATAATAATCAATTACTGTTGAAAAAGCTGCAAACCCGGCCGCGCCAAATAACCCCGCTTTAAGTCCACCTGAAAATTTTTGTTTTAAATTAAATTTTTTTGTGTGAACAAATAGCTGATGCCCGCGACTTCGTCCGCGTGAACATCGTCATCATCTTTTCAGCCTATCACAAGTCCCCTGCTGAAAATAGGCTTCCCCCATAGATAGCCACAAAAGTTTGTAGCTCCTACTTTTGAGGGACTTCGCCATAGTTGCCACGCTTGGCAGTCGGGTTGGCAACTGCAGTTTTTTTGAATGCTCGCACTAGGAGTTCTCCTGTATCATGAATTTATTTTAGAGAGAAATTTCAAGTGCACAACCACTAAACCAACATTCTGTTTATGCACATATGTTGGCTTCAGGTGGGATGAGAACTCTAACCACTTGGCTATGCGGTTGTCAAAAATTATCCAGCAATTCCCAAACCAACCTCTCAGTCCAATAAGTCCTCCAGTAACACCACCTGCATATGTCCCATTTTTCCAATCAGATTTGCCTCTTGCACTTTCTATACAGCATTCAACACCTGAGAATACAGCACCAAGAATGGCAAAGTTCTTTGCATAACTCAGCATGGCTCCCTTCATTTCTCTCAATATTTCTCTGGCCGTTTGATTTTGTGGTGCTGTTGTGTCTGTTACATTTGGCATGAGGGAAGATGTGAACAACCCAACCGCTGCACCCAGTCCATATCCTGAAAAAATAATTAACATTGTAACCATACAAATTTGCCCTGGTTTATTTTGTTCATTTACACCCAAAAATGGAACACATTTTCTGAGATATACATAATTCGGGTAGACAACAAAAAGACAGAGCCATGAGTATACTAAAAACTAGTTTCACAAATCCCAAATTTAGCAGCATAAGAAAATCTGCTGCGCATCTCATCTCATGCGTGTTGTAAATGACAACAAAGAGATGCTTGCGAGTGTTGTAGCTTCCGGAAGACACCATGTAATTTAATAAAACTACTTTTACGGATTTTATCACATTTAATTTTTAAACTATTTATAACCCGACATTTCGAGTACTTTCAGCACCCATGGTCACGGGGGGACTGAGGTGACAGATGTCCCGATGTCATCTTTAATGTAGGGTAGCTTCAGCTTTTAATTATTATTTTTGGTCCGATCTATTCAAAATGAGCTTACAGTATCTTGATGTCTTGCATTGGTATGCTTGGTTTTAATTTAATTTTGGTTATTGTAGGATCCCAAGCCGGTGGTAATACCCAACCATCTTCTCTATTGAAATTAGGATGTTTTTTAATTTCGCGAATCATCCTTGGTAGGAATCGGAGACCATGGGTGCTCCCATGACCACGGGTGCTGTAAAGTACTTGAAACGTCGGGTTAGAAATAGTTTAAAAATTAAATGCGATAAAATCCGTAAAAGTAGTGTGTAATATTCGCGAAAATATAAGAAATCATTACACTATGTAATTATCTTGAAAATTCCAAAAATAAAATAAACACACCAAAAACAGTCAGCAATATCTTAGGCAAGAGGAGTCAAGTACTACAATAACACAAGATAATCAGAAATTATTCTTTCTTGGATAAAGTCTAATTGCAGCAGTGCCTTGTTAACAGGCTGAAGAAAATAGTGTGTTGGAAATTAAAAGTAAACAATGTTTAAATTATGTTTCTGTATCATGTTATGCTTTTACAAAACAGTGTTATATAGGCGTACAGTTACATACATATTAATATGTAGACTGTAATGGATCAGTTTCTACCACTCCACATCTTTGCATGAATTTTGCTTTGAAATATGTACACTTCATTCATAACAATTGGTATCAATTGATAAAATATTCAAAATTTAAATATGTAACCTTTAATATAATGATAATTTTTACTACTCCTATAAAAAATTATTACCTTAATGGTTATTTTCATTGAAGATTTTGTAATACACTCACATGTCCCTATACACCTGTGCTGTATAACCCTAACCCTATTTCATTAGTATAACCCTAATTCAGTAAGGAGGTAAGTTATGATGCAGTGTCATGGGGACAGTCAGTTTTAACCATTATTCTATTCAGGTTGAAAATGGCAAATATATATTTTATTTAAATAGATAGATAGATACTTTATTCATTGCATGACAGCAAAAAGTTACAATCAAACAATAAAAAAATTATTACAACTAGAAAAACAAGAATAAATCAAATTATACAAAAAAAATAAAGAAAAGAATTTAAGTAAAAAAGCCTGATTATTATCCTAAGCCGGTAGTGCCTCCTATACTACAGGTTTATTATATATTTATACAAAATGTCCGTAAAATTATTGTTAAATTAGTCTAAGCGAATAATAATAATAAAAGTGTAGTTACACAACAATTAGCTTAGAGTAACATGCCGAGAGGAGAACAAAGGAAAGAAGTTGTAGCAAAGTGATTCTCATTTCAGTTAAGGTAAATAAATATGTTAAGGTATAAGAAGAATTTTACATCTTCACAGAAAACTTTTTTTGATGTACTGTTAACTTTTTTTGTCAGTGGCGTAAAATTTACTTTTCTACTTAAAATACATTAGTAAACAATATTTTACTTACCAATTATACAACTGGTTAATGACTTAAATGGACAACTCTCAACTGTTGATTCAATCATTTTTTCTTCATTCGTCTTTATAATCACTGGGCCCAATATCCGGGGAATTATTATATTTTCACGGTAGCGGTAGTTGTTACCAACCAAGTATTTAGCTAGGGAATCGTAGTCATTTTTCTCGGTGAATCTAACTAGATCAGGATCCACTGGCGGTTTTACGTATTCTGTCATTGCGACTGTTAATGCTTTGCCATGTAATTGCCTCTTCTGAATAAATTAATACTTATTCTTTACAATTTAGAAACAATTAAGGTTATAACTTGGTTCTAACCTCTTCAACTGAAACTGATTGACTAATTGTCTATGCTGTGTTTACAATTTTGTTATAATGTCATTTTGTTACTTTTTGGACTAATATAATCTGTATTACCAGCTGTTTACTGACAGTCCATAGTTAGGGCTGTCTATAAACGTAAATTTAATAATAGTAATTATAGAATATTTTATAGATAATGATTAGCTATTGTACCTTTTGATTTTTTTTCAACAATGAGTAAAAATTAGCCTAAAAGTTAACATTATTTTAAAACAGCTGCAAACATTTCGTTTGTCCGTCGCACCTTGCTAATTATTCGACAATAATTAGTATTTCTTCGTTTTTGTTTTTTTCTAAATAATTATTAAAATGTTAACACCTCAATAGGCAATAGCAATGTCAACTTTTTTCTTTTTCTAATATAACCGTGGTTAATCTCGCGTTGCTCCTCACGGAGCATGGAGAGACAGTTTCGGGGCTCTGGGCCCCCTGACTGTAGTTTTCAACGCCGTTTGCAACTACAAACGGGTCTCTGGAGTCCGGTTTTTAAGGCCGGAGTGGTATTTCGGCCATTTGGGTGGCCGGGTAGTGTGGTTTCTTCTTTTTTCTTTCTTGAGGCTTCGCTTTTTCGCGCCGCCCTCTGCGCGGTACTAGCCAGCCGGGTGGGACCCCTTGCGGGGAGGCCCAGCGAACAGGCGGCGACATAGGCTTCACTGTTGTATTAGGAGGTCCCTAGGGACCCCTAAGGCGTCTGGAGGGCGCGCATGAAGGGGCGCTATGCCCTTTATGTGCGGTAGTTCTGACTCGTCGGCTCGCTGGAACATGTTTCTGGCGAGTCGACCGATGAAGTCCTCGAGACTCTCGACTTCGAGGTCTCGATGGATGGTGGAGTTCCTCACGTAATGCCGACTATTGTTCGTAGACACAGGTTTTTCAGGTTCAGTGCGTACCACGCCGGCGCGGCGTATGTGAGGCGGGATCGGAGGTAGATCTAGTAGATGCCGATCTTCACTCGTAGCGGGAGGGATGACCGAAGCACTGGCTGCAGCTGGGCTCTGGCGGTGCGTGTTCCTGTAACAATAACTTTTTATGTGAGGTTTCATAGTCAAAGCGCGGTCGATAGTGACCCCTAGGTATTTAACCGTGGGGGACCACGCTATGGGAGTGCCGTTCATGTTTAGGTTGACAGGTGGTTGCACTCTGCCAAAGATGATCGCTTGGGTCTTCCCGACATTGACTGAAAGCCTCCATTTGGAGAGCCAAGCGGGAAGGGCGTCGAGAGCTCGCTGCATTTTTACTGCAGCGAAATCCTTTTTAAAGGATGAAGTGATTAATGCCGTGTCGTCGGCATAGAGAGCTAAGAGGGCACCGCCCTCTACGGGAATGTTATCTGTAAAGCGGGAATAACAGGCGGGCGACAGGCAGCTTCCTTGCGGGACGCCGGCTGCGGCTCTGTGCTCTGCTCAGAGGGAGTTTTCGACGGCTACTCGGAAGCGACGGTCCTGTAAAAAGGAGTGAATCACTTTGACTATTCGTCGCGGGATCGTCGGCGAAGTTGATAGCTTGTATATCAAGCCATCGTGCCAGACGCGGTCGAACACCTTCTCCATATCCATGAATACCGCTACCGCGTGCTCCCTCTTGTTACGGAGGGTCGCGACGTGGTGCAGCACTCTGGATAGTTGCAGCGTTGTAGAATGCGCCGCTCTGAAACCGAATTGTTCGGGTCGCGGGCAGATGTGCGGCGTGAGATGGCGCAGCAGCAGCTTCTCGAACACCTTGGAAATGCCGGAGAGCAACGTTATAGGACGATAGCTCTCCGGTTTTAGAGTGTTTTTACCGGGTTTAGGCAGCATTATCACTCGTCCGACTTTCCACTCGGATGGATAGTGGCCGGTGCGGAGGATACCGTTGTATAGGCGCGTTAGCGCCGCAACTGCTCTCGGTGGCAGGTTGCGCAGGGTGGCATTGGTTATGCCATCTGCGCCAGGGGCCTTTCGGGTGTTTGCGTAGCGGAGCAACCGCTGCACTTGACCCGGTGTGACGACGATTGCCTCTTCGTCCGCCGCTATTGGCGAGGCGAAGTAGGTTCTTAGATGTTCCTCGACTACTGCGGTGTGGCTAGCATCTGAAACAGGGTTAGGTGTGAATTGGCGTTCTAAGTGTTGCGCAAATATATCGGCGCGGTCTTGCGCTCGATATCGGACTGTGCCGTTTTCGGCGAGAAGGGGTCTGACAGGGGCTCGGCGGTTGCCGAGCTGTCGACATAAGCGATGTATGTTCGGCCAGCTATCGCTTGTCGACTCTATGTGTCGTTCCCATTTATCGGTTGCGTCCTCGCATAAGCTCTTCTTGATTCTGGCCGTAATCCGGTTGAGCTTATTTTTGAGGTGTGGGCAGCGGGTTCGTTGCCACTGCTTGAGAAGCTGCCTCTTTTCAGCGATCATTGCCCGGATGTCCGCCCTTAGGGGAGGAAGAGACCCTTGGGTCGCCTGGCGTGATGATTGCTCGAGAGCGCTTTGGATTGAGGCGGTTATCCTTCGGCTGAGTTTGTCGACGTCCTCAGCGTTGTGGATGGGGCCGGACGAAATTTCCGATTGGAGGAGGCTGAAAGGCTAAAAGTCCGCCAATCGGTGATTCGGCGCGGTGCGGGAGGCTTCATCTTCGTTATTTGCCCTGGCAGGATTGCCAGGACTGGGAGATGATCAGATCCCAGGTCATCTGGGAGGACTTCTTGTGTGAGCGGTGCCGGGAGGCCTCGATGGATGATTACATCAATCACGTCGGGGACTCGTATTGCCCGGGTAATGGGTCGGCATTTCGGGGCCGCTGACAGCATAACTGCTGTCCTCGGCGTCGTCGAATATGCGCGTTCCATTAGGGCAGTTTCTGCAAGAGTTCCAGCCCTCGTGTTTGCTGTTGAGATCACCTGTAATCAGAATTAGTACTAAGAAGCAAATGAATTTCATTATAAGTCAGACAAAAATGAATTACACAGCTAAGAAATCAAGTATGTTTGTATAGAAATATACACACCTAATCTACCTTAAAAAAAGAAATTTCGTTTTAAAAGAATACATGAGTCAATAAACAAATGTTAAAAAGTAAAAACAGTATAAATACTTTACAGAATTGGAGATATATAACACATACAGTAAATAACATACGATAATATATTAAATAATTTACGAAAACCACTCAATATCATAAATTATTTAAAAAAATATCAACCCTCGATTTCTAGATTGCAATATCCAACTACCGATATGTCGTTCCAAAATATATCATTCATAAATATCGATATTTTATCAACACTTATCAATAGATATAGGAACGACTGGGAAACATTACAGACCAGACAAAAATAAATTAAAAGAAGAAAACAACAGTAAACTGTTTCAATTCTTAACCAAAACGGATCTTTTGTAGAAATTAAAAGAGTATATCAAAATGAGCGATTCTTCCGAAGAAGAAGATTTATCACGATTTCAAGAGGCTGTGGATTCATCGTTCATTAAGTTCATAAATGCGGATCCTGATAATAATTTGCCATCGTTGTCTGAAAACACCAGTAGGATATGTTATTGTCTATTTTATTTTACTTTTTCACTTTATATAGTGTAGTTGATACATATACCCTTTGTGATAATTATTTTTATTATGTTAGATCAGAAACCACGATCGCAGAGGTATTTGGAGGAGGCCTTCCACTACAATGATGTTAAAGTATCCGAAGAGCTACAGAAGAGGATAGGTGCAAAGGTATCTGATATAATAAAGAGAAATGTAAAATTTGTTAATATGGAAGACAATGTTACAAAGTAAGATTTGGTTTTGGCAATAGTTTTGGAAGAAGAATACTTGTAATAACCTAAAATGATTTGAAATTTTTAGAAAGCAAAACATTGAAGGTGGAGTGAAACTGTTCAAGGATTCTGAAGGCTTTCTTACATGTGAAGATGTTAAAGATACATTTACCGAATATCATAACAGTATGTCAAGAAAAATTAAAAATAGGAGACGGCAGATAGATAGAGATATTGAGCCAATAGATGAAAATGGTAAGGTCTCTAGTTTACTGCCTGAATAATGTTTAAAAAGCTAATAAAAAAAATAAGTAATGCACATGCAGTAAGGTGGAGTTGCATGCTCTGAGGAAACAACATGGGCAAAAAAATTAATATAAATTAATGGTTGCCCCTATTTGCACTGGATGCTTCTGAATACCAGATTGTATATATGTCATGTTTCTGAACATAAATGACATATTTGATTAATAACTTAATAAAACACTTAACTGAGTATTGTCTGAACTTTTTTGTATCAGACATTTACCTCTCCCTCATTGATGGTGTAGTTCGAAAGCGCTATAGTTTAATTTTGCACCTCCGGCACTTTTTCTGTTTTAAATTAATATAGAATGTTAGTAAACAAAAATTATTTAATTTATTTATTTGAAAATTTACAGAGTTACTTGAAACTATATATAAAAAAAATATTATTGGAATAATAACTTTTTTCATATATATCACCACCATATATGGCACCATAAATTTCATAAGTTGAGTTCGATCCTTGGTGCAGACACCTCTAAAATGTTGCTGCATTAAAATGCTGATTCATTATTCATATATGCTGAGGACATGTTCAAGTTCAAATCACATCTCCAAAACCCTCTCAGAAAAGAGAGTGGGCCTGTGCTCTATTAAGAAACATTTATAGTCTGTTACTTTACTTTACTACTTTTTGGATATATGTTACTAGCTGATAACTTTGTATGTGTTTATATAGGTTTTTATATATACCATGGTAACTAATTCATTTTCCGAGAAATGAAAGGGATCCTATGTCTGTCTCCAGGATGCAAGCTATCCTTGTGCCAAAATTTCGTAGAGATTGTTACCTTTTCACAGTTTAACTGCTGAACCAAACAGACAGAGGGACTGAGAGAGTTGCTTTTGCATTTGTAATTAGTAAGGATTTTTTTTTTTTGGATAAAGTGACAAGCAAAATGTTTACCTGATGGTATGTGTAACATATACAACCCATAACAAATGCTGTGTCACCCAGAATATTTCTGTGTGGCACAAGATGCAATTGTCACCCTGAGATATCAGTCCTTTAGTCTCATATGCCCAGTGATTAGGCTCACTTAGTGCCTTTTAAACTGAAACACATTGATTTTTGCACACTACTGCTTCACATCAGAATAACTAGCCCTGTAGTGGTACCAACGTAGATGGATTCTTGCTTATGAATACAACCACCAGTATGTCATATCTATATGCAATTTGGTGATTGCTTTACAATAGAGTTAGTCAATAGGGTTAGCATTCAAGAATAACAAGTACAGTGAGTGATGTACAACAACTTGTCTTGGTAGTGACTGTTAACACAACTGTACAAGTGCACAAAGCAATGTTCCTCCAAGAGGGTAGAGGGTGTTTTATTTATTTATCAAGAAGTTTAGAAAATATTACAAAATATCTGCAACTCAAACCAGACAATTTCAAGGTTTAGTATATTTTTGGTTTAATATTATAAATCTTAATATGCACATGGTAAAGGTTGGAGGATGGATGAAGAAACCAGTGTGTATTTCTATTTTATTTAGTTTAGATATTTAATATTGATAGTGTATTATTATGTAACTTGTAAATGTGTACATTGATTGGAAAAGTTAAGCCAAGCAATTTTGTTTCCATCAGACCAACAAACCTATAACTCTACTATTGAACTTTTTTTGCTGTCATGTCCCCCAGGTCACTAGGCCACGGAATTGTCATAACTACATTTTTTTTATTTAATGAAGCCTGAATATGTTATTTATTTATTTATTTATTAATGGAAACAGTCATAAACTATATTCCAGTGTCAAGTTACATATCCAAGTACATAATCTTCAAGCAGCTAGACTTCAAAATTTTGATCGAAAGTAAATTGACAGTTGACTATATATCTTTATAGATGGAGACAAAACAAAAAGAACAATTTTGGTCATGAATTGAATTTTCCATTGACTGTACACTTTCAGGAGCTCTTGCTGCATAACTAACTATCAATATTAAACATCAAAACTCCAAATATACACAGAAATTACAAAATTAAATAAAAACGCTACTGCCATTTTTCGAGTTGGCGCCAAAAGTCGAATATGTTACTTTTTCACATGGTGTCTGCGAGGTGGGTTCCGCGACTGCTTTCAGTTGAACAAAAAGGGACGCGATTGACTATTTCACGCGACTGTTTGGAGTTATTTGAAGCCGATGCAGATGATTTTTTGAATCGTTTTGTTACTATGGACGAAACATGGGTTCATTACTGTACACCGGAAACAAAACAACAATCAAAACAGTGGAGAAGACCTGGTTCACCACCCCCTAAAAAGGCTAAGTCGATTTTGTCGGCAAATAAGGTGATGGCTTCAGTATTCTGGGACTCGAAAGGTGTGATTATGATTGATTATCTTGAAAGGGGTCAGACTATAAACTCTGATTACTACTGCACCTTACTACGTCGTTTACGAGAGGAAATAAAAGAAAAACGTCGAGGAATGCTCAGAAGAAAAGTCCTGTTTCATCAAGATAACGCCCGTGTTCACACGTCAGTACAGTCAATGGCTGGAATTCACAACTGTGGCTTTGAACTGTTACCGCATCCGCCGTATTCACCTGATCTGGCACCATCAGACTTCTTTCTGTTCCCTAACCTAAAAAAGCACTTGGGAGGTCAAAGATTTTCGACAAACGACGAGGTCAAAGCAGCTGTAGACGCATATTTTGACTCTAAGGAAGAATCATTTTTTTTAACGGTCTAAATGCTTGGAAGGGGAGGTGGCAAAAGTGTATTGAACTTGATGGTGATTATGTAGAAAAATAAAAATATAACTGATTTAGTATGTGTTTATTTTCTTGGTTAGGCCGAGTACTTTTCAATCCACCCTCGTATCTAGGTTATTCTGTTTTAGGAATGTGCATACATTACTGTGTTTCAGTCTGAAGGGCACTAATAGCTAGTTTAAGTACACAGTATATGATCCAGTAAGAAGTAATAATGTCAAGTGTAGTGTGGTGCCAGTGTCAAACGTAATAGTTTTGGGTGGCCATGCATTTGTTGTGGTCAGGCGTTTCTCGTCACTTCCATAAAAAGAACATTATACACAAGTTAAGGATTGTAAGTGCAAGGTCTGCCATGTTGCACTTACCATCAGTTGAAGGATTTGCTTGTATTGTTGTCAAAGTAAAGACTAGTAGAAAGGCATGAAAAAAAATCTCTTTAGATACTAGACTATCTTATCACACTGCTAAAGACTAGCATAATGTAAATCTGCCTAATGAGACAGAAAATTTCATATTTTTTATATTTGTTTCGTATAAATAATAATTCGCATAAATTTTGCATAATACACACGTTGCTATAGCTGAACCTGACATCCGTTATGCACTTAGGTTCCAGATGAAAATCAGTGTCAGGTTTTAGTCTGTCATTAAGCTGATCTGGAGACCTATTGGTTCAGTCATGGGACACGCACATTCCATATTTATGCTCTTTTTTATGCATTTTTTTCTGGTGCTTTAATTTTTTTTATGTTTATATTTTCTTTTGTTACTGTCTGTTTATATCTGTCTGTGTGCTGTCTTTTTGTACTGTGGCGATAAATGTTTTTACTTTCTTCTTTAAAATAGATAAAAGTGTAGTTACAAAAATAACGTCGTGGTAACCAAGCTTAAAACTTACTAAGTACATAATAGCTCAATGTCTTATGCCCGGTTCCTATATTAAACGAACAGTTATTGGTAACAGTTACTGTTCGTTTCTTCGCTACGAGTAACGAAACGTTAAGCAGCGTTTCACAACTTTTTCAAGTTATTTATGAGCTACTGACATCCATTAGTTATAGGAACGGTTGACTATTAGTAGCTTTTTTAACGAAGCGTAAGTAAAACGTCTCGTTTTGTGAATATAGAAACCGCCGCGTTATGCAATAAAAATACCGTTTCATTAGTGTATATTGTGTTTTTCGAGGATAAGGAGGCCTAATATAGAAATACATTAATTTGTTGAATGTTCATTTGTTAATTTAAAGATACAGCGTAAACACAATAAGTGCTATTTTCATTGCTGTAAATATTTTTTTTTTCAGCAAAAATCAATTCGGTGGCAGTAAGTGGAGATTATGTCCTATCAAAAAAAGAAACTCTCTGTTGGAAATCAAGGAGAAAGGAGAAAATTTTTAAATACAGAAAAAACGGTAGAAATAATGTCTTAACTGCTTTGGAATAAATGGATTCATTATTATTTATATTTGAAAAAATGGTATTTATTTTTGTCTTATGAGTTAAACAACAGTTATTTTAAATACTAGTTTTGTGCCTAATCTATGCATGGCTAATCGATTTTTGCCATATAAGGGGTAGGCAGAGACCATACGTAGCCAACTTTCCGCCCCCGCTGAAAATGTGACGTGAAGGTATGCGAATCATCCAATCATCGAAAAATCATCAATCATCGAAAAGCCATCTCATCCAATGGATCTCGTAAAATGCGAGTAAGGAATTAAACTGCACTGTGCAACCAACAGCGCATGATGGCGATGGGCTCACCACCTATCACACCAAGTGCATTATATTGTTTTTGGTGAAACGTGGATTTTGGCAGTCATCAGTTTTTGCAGTGAGTGCTCAGTCTCTGACTACCCCTTATGGGATACAGTCGTGATCTTATGTATGTAGGTATGAAGTATTGAATTATCCTAAGTGAGTGGTCGTGAAGTTCCCGCGAATGACATGCGCACTAACAAAAATAAGGTGTGCGTGCGTGGGTGAGGGAAGAAGTGGGAGCGCGGGTGGAAGCTTTTTGACGTACACAATTCATTGTTAGAGGTTGAGCAGCACAACTCACTCAGCCGTATATTATAATTGTATTTTACCAAAAACAGATTTTTCTATCTTTGTTTCTGTATATGTTATGAAAAGTAGAGCAATCTTCGCTTATAAAACCCACACTCTTAATTACTATTTGGATTTTAGAATATGTAAAAATAAATATAATATTGTCAGTACTCATCTGTAATGAAAATGAGAAAAGCTTTCATTTACTATTACAGCGAAATAAAATGTTTCTCCATTTCCACAATTTGCCCTTAGCATCATCATCATTTCACTTGTCCACTGCTGAACATAGGCCTCCCCCATAGATTGCCACAAAGGTTTGTAGCTCTCATTTTGGGGGATATTGCCATAGTTGCCAAGCTTGGTAGGCGGGTTGGCAACAGTAGTTTATTTACTGAGATATGTCAGGAAGATGCTTCTCTCCTGGTTTTCATTTTCCCTCTGTTGACTTTTACGACACCCATACGATTACGTGGCAGATTCTCGTACGCCGCAACCACACCTGCAAGCTTGACTAAATAAAAATCAGTAACTGTTACTACCCTACTAAGACCCGATTTCACCGATCGCTTTGGAAACCAAGTTTAATAAAACCACGTTTTAATTAACTGAATTGAAATGTATCATTTGATCTCGGTTTTCGTCTAACCGATTTCACCGACTCCATTTTGATCGCGTTTAGAAAACAAGTTCACATGAAATATCGTCACAATCTAAAACAAAAACTCGATGTATTTCGTATTTTGCGACATCAAACAGCCTGCTTTTATGCATAGGTTACATAGGTATGCAAACAATAAACAATAAGAATTAAAAATTATTTTTTTGTTTACATAGTTGTGCAATTGACAATGACAGCTCTCTAAACGGGTTTGAAAAGTAGAACGTCGAACATTGGGCGTTTTAAATATTAATCGTGTTTAGCTTTAACTGCGTTCGTTTGATGTTGATGAAATGCAAACTGAAGCATTGAACTCAGTTAAACGCTTAAACTTCGCTTATCATGAACTGATCGAGTTTATTTTCAACGGTGAAATCCTCCCTAACTCTTGAATACCGCTGTTTGTGACGACCAACGATAAAAGCTGGTACAGCCACTGCATTATTTTAGGACGATTACGCCTAAGTAATTAGCTTACGCCGCAGTGATAGTTGTTGTGTCAATAAGTAATGGTGAAGCTTGTATAATTACAGCGTATATGAGATTTAAGTAGAAGAACAAAGCATGTGTGTCAGGATTGTCGCAAGTGGAAAGATGTAGACTCTGCTTACCCCAATGGGAAAGATGCGTTGAAATTATCATGTAGATGATACGCACGTAGTGTATGTATCACCATCATGATCATTACAACCTATCACTAGTCCACTGCTGAACGTAGGCCTCCATAGATTGCCACTATAGTTTGTAACCCTCATTTTGGTGGGATTTTGCCATAGTTGCCACGCTTGGCAGGCGATGACTTTATAATCGATGGCACATGATGTCGAGCACAATTCGGCACACTGCACGGTGACAGCGCGTCTGTTATGAGCAGGCGTGCCAATTACGAGTGATCACCGCCGCCCATGAACATCCGCAATACCTATAGGGGAACTGCGAATACGTTGCCGGCCTTTGAGGAAGGAAGTGAACCACTTGCACATCTCACTTCGTTAAAAAAATCGAGGTAATCGTTTCTCCTGTAAGAAACCTTTTTACGCCGCTATTATCACATCCTCCTAGCCGATTACGACCACGGCGACAACTTCCCAATATTGTCGCGAGCTATCAACTGCGCAGGAGATATTATAGTGCCACAAGTGTGCGCGCAAACAGAGAAACTCATTCGTCCAGGTAGGGACCCACGCCCCATTTAACGCTGATGCGATAAGATCGGAGGTAGATTAGGATGCAGTGTTAGAAACACGGGGACAATCACAACACAACCAGACCCGACCAACAATTTGAGTTTTAGTATAAATATTGGATCCAGCGGGGATTCAAACCCAGGACCCGAGCCATAGAATTCAGGTACTCTGACCACTGGGCCACGCGGTCGTCACACCGCGTTATATGGTGTACGAGGGCAGTACAGGCTTAAAATTATGAATATTTACATCCCAAAATATTTGTAAGACACATAATTGTACTGATTGCCGTCTCCATTACCGCTTTTTATTTTTTTTATTTGGTACCGTGACGAAACGAGCAAAACGTTCACCTGATGCTAAGTGCAACGTCTGTCCATAACAAATGCTGTGTCACCCAGAACATTTCTGTGTGACACCACACTATGCCCGTCACCCTGAGACATCAGTTCTTAAGTCTCATATGCGTAGTGCTTGCGCCAGCTCTCAGTGCCTAGGCACGGGCATCGCAGTCGTAAGTCTAATTCCATCACTGATCATTATTCAACGTTGATTATTTATATAACACTTGATTGTCCATGACTGCGCAGGAGATATTATAGTGCCACAAGTGAACGCTACCACAGAGGAAATACTTAATGCTGAAACGCTTTTATCAGCTTGACCTGTCTGAATTTAATGGAATCTTCATATTCAATGTCCACTTAAATCCGGATATCATAATCATTTTAAATTTTGCACACGTATTAAGAAGATGACAGTACAAGAATTTCATGACTATGACCTGGTATTATCACCAGGATCATCAGCTTATTGTGTGTGCAGGGACCCGTCTAGGTATGTACCACCCCAGGGCCAGTTACTCCGCCGTGAACCAGTAGTGATAATAATAATAATAGTTTATTGTAAGAATGAGTTTGAAATGAATTGTAAGAATGAGTGTGCAAACATTACGTTGTTTCGGTTCGAAGGGCACTGAGAGCTAGCGTAGTCACTGGGCATATGAGACTTAAGAACTCATGTCTCAGGGTGACGGGCCGAGTGTGGTATCACACATAAATGTTCTGGGTGACACAGCATTGTTATGGGCAGACGTTGCACTTACCATCAGGAAAACGTTTTACTTTTTTCGAAACTTTATCAAAAAAAATATATATATAAATACTTTGTTTAAACTCTAATCTGTCAATATTAGACAGTTTGCAGCTCTTAATTACAATGTCCTTCATCGACAGGTGGTACGAATATTATAGAAGGCAATGAAACGACATTTTTACGCAAAATACTTTTATTGTTACAATATGTGCGATTTATAAATGTAACAAATAATAATGGCTTTATTTGTTACATTTATACAAAGAAATAAAGTTGATATAAGATAAAAAGTACACAATACGAAGTAACATGATTTTACTGAATTAAATACGAGTATATTGAAAAGTATATATGAAAGACTAAACAAAATCATCTCTAGTAAAAGTGTAGTGAAGCTTGCTATGTTATTATTGATTAATCAGACTTAATTCTATCATTTAATACAACAAACTTAGAGCCTCTACAAAAAAAGTTAAAGAAACTTATCTCTACTCTCAAAATGAAATAATTAAAAATATAACTTTTCCGATTGATTCGGCGGGTTTGTTTTCCGGTTAGTATGTTTTTGCGTGTGTGTTCGATAA
The DNA here is from genome assembly GCA_019845155.1 of Luehdorfia chinensis. Classification (NCBI taxonomy): domain Eukaryota; kingdom Metazoa; phylum Arthropoda; class Insecta; order Lepidoptera; family Papilionidae; genus Luehdorfia; species Luehdorfia chinensis. Next base: position 2,566,059 of record JAHVAK010000551.1, on the reverse strand, counting down.
TTATATTTTTTTATAGTCTTTGAGAATACAATTTAAAAAAAGTTAACTAACGTGTTTTTAACATTTTTTTAATGAAATCATCTCATAAGGCTTCAAAGGAGGAGGCCTCAACAGTACTTATAAAACAATTTTAACAATTACACAAAGCAGTCAAGTACCCAGTAGTTGGATAATAGCTAATAAAAAATTGAAATGATCAAGAGTATTTGGTCTAATCTTTGAATTATTATACTAAATTACTTAATTTCATTATACAAATCAATAATACTACTGAGAAAAGAAAGAACAGTTGCAGCGCCCTTTAGTTTTTCCTCTAGAAATTTTGAGCCGTTACCTTGGAAATTTTGTACGATACAATAAAGAATCTTGTAGACTAATGTGGCATTATAGGTTTTGCTGTAAACTGTCGGTGCGAATGGGGAACCGCACAGCGTGTTTAAAAAATTAATATGTCTAAGGCAATGCTGAAATTCAACAAGAGGATGAAGAATCTTTCGATCGAGAATATGCGTGAGTTCTTCCTCTGAAATTTTAAAGTACTCATCCATCAGATTTCTCGCGAGTTTGCAGTCAGAGGCGGTAGGAGCATTTTTATATGTCGTCGACTCACGGTTTGTTATATTCGACACCACTCCTAGCATTATAAAGGACAACAGTATTGCATACGCTTCATTACGGACTTCGGTATTTTTCCGAGAGGAGAAGTAAACCAGTGAAATAAGTAGCAGTCTGGCATCGCTAGGAGCCTTTTCCAAACGGTCTAAATCGGACATATTTAAAGTTTCTGAGAGAAAATGTTCAAATAATCGATACGAACGTATGTTGTCCCATCCGTTTTCAAACACATTGCCAGATCCATAATCAGGCTTTCGAACCGGACGTTGTATTCTCAAAACCGTGTCAGTGTTAGCAGGTTCATTTTCTGATTCTGCCATTTGTTGTGTTCGCTTTTTGCCTTTGTATAATAATTCCTCATTTTGAAAGTTTGTCAGCAAATCAAATGCATATTTAATTATTGGTGCTGAGAGAAGTAGAGAGTCTTCCGCGTCTTTGTCTTCTATACACCATGAACCTTCGACGATTTTCCATTTCCAGATATTAATATAAGGAATAGGTATTAATTTCCTAATCACGCCCTTGGCAAACCAATCCGGGTCAGACTTATTTATGTGACATATATTCCTGTTAATTAAGTATTGTGTGGGCAGGCCCCCAGATTCCTGAATATTAATCATTTTTTTACCTTTTCTTTCAATTTCTGATTGCATTTTGAGATATTCAGGCCTAGTCACAAATTTCGTTATTATTTTTAGAGAATCTTTGTTATGTTTTTGCAGCCACATAAGAAAGACGGAATGTCTCTTTGAATCTTTATACGATAACGGTAAACGCAATTTACTCAATAAGTCATCTAGGAAGGACTTCGGAAACGTTTTTTCATCAAATAGTGTGGTGAAAATAGCAATTTGTTTGTCATCAAGTTGAAACATCTGTTTTAGCATGTCTAGATTGTATAACTTGCACTGAAGAATGTTATCACATGAATCATAATTGAGAGACGTAAAGGGTATGTAGTTTACACCGAAAAAGAAATACTCAGCGTCAAGAGCCAGAACTGGACAGCTCAACTTTTGTGCCAGTGCGACACATTCTCTTTTACACACACTCTCGCATATTGCATAATCAAAATCCATCTCATCTAATACTTGCTTGTATACTTCTCTGTCGAAAAGAGGTTCATAGTATTTGTCTTTTAAAGTAACTTCAGTTTCTTCCAATGGGTCTAGGTTTAGTAGCTTATGGTTGTATTCGTTGGCGCCTTTAAATACGAAATAGCATTTTACATTAGCTTTTTGAAATTTTTTTAATTTTTGCGTAAGGAAATACGCAAAGCGGTCACATTCGCAGCCGAATATATATGGGAGATTTGCTTCATTATACTTATGATACAAAAAGTTATGCCCATCAATAACCAAGGAAGAATCATATAAATTGAAGTCGCTATCTAAAGCAATTCTATCTAAAAATGTAGTAAAATTTCTAATTCTCATTCTTGATATCTGTAATAAAAAAGAAGTTTGTAAGTTTTCTTCAAAATTTGTGAAATGTTTATTTATATTGACATACATAAAAAGTCAAAGTACACATATAAATCCTAAAGTGTGTTTGTTGGTTTGAGTTGCACCCGACGCTCGACGCCAGACGGTCGCATAGCGCCCCGCTACGACCCGCTCCGGTAATCCGATCGAAGCGTGCAGCTACCTGCGCCCAACCCTTCCGGGAATTAGTCAAGGCGACTTTCGTTGTATTGTACTAATTTCCCAGAATTGTTTCCACGTCATTTGCGAATCCACCTGTTGTGGTTACACTAGCGGATACCTAACGGTGACAACGAAACTAGTGTAGGCTAGCCCCGTACGCCCGCGGTTCCCCATCTGGGAAACGCGCAATCGGAAGAAACCCACAGAAATTGGCCTTGGGTAGTGCCCTAGTCAATGTGGGTTTACTCGACCGACTCAAAAGTCCACGCGTAGTTGTAATTAGTTGTAAGCACACACCCGAGTGTGCAAAATAAGATCCACACGAGGACGCACTAGGGCTACACACCTAGGCATTCATCCTCCCTGCCTATACCCGGCAGGGAGGGAAGTTAGGCCACACACCCCGGCATCCCACCGGCGGCCACTTCCCCGTAGGAAAAAAGAGAAGGACAAGTATGTCGGAGGCGTTAGCTAACGCACTCTTAGCGGCCCAGGCGGAGCAACCGGAATTACTCCGGTCGCTACTAACCGCTCTGCCGTCAGTAGCCTCAGCTTTTGAGGCGCTATCTAGGCCCCCCTCTAGGGCCTCGTCTTCGGGCTCCGAAATGGAGTTCGATTCTCCCTCGGCACCCGAGGACCCCCGCGACACCGGCCGCGACACCGGCGACGACATTGGTTTTCTGCAAGTGCAGAAATCAAAAAAGAAGCGCAAGAAGCGCGCCTCACCGACGCCCGATAGCCACGCCAAGGCTGCCAAAGCCAGTGATAGCACGCCTATCCCGCAACCGCAGGTCGCCCCTGTAGCCTCCCAAGAGACCCCCGCTGCTTCACAGCAGGCCCCCGCTGCTTCACAGCAGGCCCCCGCTGCTTCACAGCAGGCCCCCGCTGCTTCACAGCAGGCCCCCGCTGCTTTACAGCAGACCCCCGCTGCTTCACAGCAGGCCCCCGCTGCCCCGCGCAATCCTTCGCAGTTCGCTGCACACTCTCGGCGGCCACCGCCTATCTTCATTCGGGCTCTGGACAGATGGCAAGAGCTCACATTGGCCATGTCCAGGTTAAAATATACTGCCGTTTCTACCTCAAACGGCATTAAATTACAGGTGGAGACCACTGAGGTCTACCGCCAGGTAACACGTTACCTGTCGGAAAAAGGTGTATACTTCCACACATACACTCCAGCCGATGAGCGGCAACTAAGGGTGGTTCTCAAGAACCTACCCAAGGAAATCAGCGCGGAAGAGGTCAAAAAAGACCTCATCGCGCAAAACCTCCCCGTCGTCGCTGTACACCGCATGTACAGCGGACGCACTAAGGTGCCCTATAACATGGTGCTAGTCGCACTTGACCGCTCCCCGGCAGGGAAGCAGATATTTAATCTGCGGACCTGCTGCAACCTTTCGGGGCTCTCAGTTGAGGCCCCACACAAAAACGGCCCTCCCGGCCAATGCCATAAGTGCCAATTGTACGGCCACTCAGCAAGAAATTGCTACGCCCGCCCCAGGTGCGTCAAGTGCCTAGGCGATCACGCCACAGCAGACTGTCCTCGTCCAAAGGACAAAGCTCTGTTAGCCTCCTTCGGCCCGCCTGCCTGCGTACTATGTAACGCAGAAGGTCACACGGCGTCCTTCCTCGGCTGCCCGAAGGCCCCAAAACTTAAAAGGCCTGCGGCTAAACAGGCCCAAACACAAATGTACATAGTACCTCCCCCACCACCCTCTGTATGGAGGCCACTTCCGACCCGCGCAACTTCAAACGCGCCTCCTCCGGTCGCGATCACGCGGAACATACCGGCACCTTCACAGGTCGCACCAGTCGCACCCGTCGCAAGCCGACCGGTCGCAGAGAGCGATCTAGACCTCGTCTGTCGCTTCGCCACCGCTTTCAACGGTGCCGACATTACAGCCCTCGTCACGACTCTCCGAAACACCAACAATAATCCTAATGAGAGGATCGCCGCGGCGGTGCGGTACCAAAGCGTCATAAACGCTATAGTCAATTTTAGGGCATAAAAATGACTCACAACGGCAGAGAGAAACCGCGCTCCCTAAACGTAGCGTTTTTTAACGCTAACGGCTTAAAAAACCAGCGCGACGAAATCTTCAATTTCGTTCGCGATCACCAAGTCGACGTACTACTCGTGCAAGAGACTTTTTTGAAACCACACACTCGCGATCCCAAAATCGCAAATTACAACATCATTCGGAACGATAGAGTTACCGCTGCGAAAGGCGGCACTCTTATCTACTACAAAAAGTCCGTGCACTGCGTACCAGTCGTCACACCGCCACTCAGCCATCTTGAAGCATCGGTCTGTCAGCTAGCCATGACCGGCCACTCCCCCATTACTATCGCGTCTGTCTACTTACCATGTAGAAATGACGCCAAAATCACACGCAGCGACATCGAAGCACTTCTCTCCCTCGGGAGCTCAACTATCCTTGCCGGTGACTTTAATAGCAAGCACACCCGGTGGAACTCAAAAACAACCAACCCGCGTGGGGTGGCCCTAGACTCGCTAGTCGACCTCCTCGACTTCGACGTCCTGGCGCCTACAATACCGACCCACTTCCCGCATACACTGGGACACACGCCGGATGTGCTTGACATAGCCATCCTTAGCAACATAAATCTCGCCATCCGCGATATAGAGGTGATCCACGAACTAACATCTGATCACCGCCCCGTTCTACTTCGGCTAGGACCTTCCGTCCAAGCCTCACCACCCAAAAAAACAGTAGTCGACTGGCAAAAGCTAGCCGAAGAACTTAAGCAAACTTCTCCGCACCTTGATGCGATTCCATCCACCATCAATTCAGTCAGTGACACGAACCTTGCGGCTCATGCACTCACTAGGCACATCCAAACTGTCGTCGAGGATTCCTCGAGACAGGTCCCAGTGGCGGACGACCACCGCTGGATCCTGCCTAACGACATTAGAGACCTAATGAGGCGCAAGAACGCAGCCACTCGCGCTCACGACTTATATCCTACCGTCAGCAATAGAACAACACTACGCACCCTGCAACGTGAGGTCCGAATACGTATGCAGGAGCTCAGAAACGATCGGTGGGATAACAGTCTCGTGTAGTAACAGTTGTTCGTGGTACGCGGAATAAAGGCGTATGTCTTGTACGATATTAAGGAACCATTAGCGATAAATTGGACAAGAGATCCGAACGGTCAATATTGCCAGACCATAATACATGTAGTAACATCATATCGTGATGAAGTCGCCTTAACTGTATAGTATCTAAGCGATAGTATTTGCAGGCATCACTGTATGTAGCAAAAGTTTTATGATCCATTGATGACAAGAATGTGATAAACAATTTCAGGATTGCTTCAATTGTTAGTTTATGTTTGACTATGTCAGTGTGTATATATAAATACATATATATATATTTAGTGATTTTATAATTGTTTTTTTTCTCTGTTTTATCGAAAGTGCACATCGAGTCTGCTTCTCTTTAAGGATATCCTGTAACAGGCCTGCTGGAAGAACTTTCATCATGAAATAAGCAGTGCCTTTGTACTAATTGTCTATCTATGTAATTTCTACTGTTATTTAACCTGAGTAAATAAATAAATAAATAATTGGGAAACCAAATAGTGTTAGCGTATTCAAGAGTAGTCCGTACATATGCAAAGTAGAGATACATAATACAATCAATATTGCTAAAGGAGTTACAAACGCGTCTGATGAATCCAATTTGCTTGTAGGTTTTGTCCACTATACTTTCTATGCGCTCTCCAAAAGTTAGTTGGGAGTCCATACAATTCAATTCGTTCATAATTAAAATAGCAATTTTTTTTATTGCTTATAGTGATGAAACGGGCAAAACGTTCACCCGATGGTAGGTGCAACGTCAGCCCATAAAAAATGCTGTGTAACCCAGAAAACTTCTGTGTGACACCAAACTGTGCCCATCACCCTGAGACACAAGTTCTCATATTTGATTGTGACCCAGTGATAACGCTAGCTGACAGTGCCTTTCAAACCGCAACACACTACTGCTTCACGGCAGAATAACTGGCCCTGGGGTACGGTACGGTACCTACCTAGACGGATTCATGCATAGGAATGTATCTGTTATCCTCGTTTTGACATTCAATAGACCGTTTTCACCGTTTTAACATTACGCTAGAAAGGATTTAACAAAACAATGCCTCGTGTATATAGATTAACCCATGGAATAGACATACAATTTCCATGCAATGGTTTAAAATTATCAGTAATATTTGCATTATACTCTTATAATACGAGGGTGGATTGAAAAGTACTCGGCCTAACACAGATCCATTCAATTCTAAAAATCAAATCTACCCACATTATTTAGTTCAGTTCAGACTAGTTCATTGTGTGAAGTTCGAAACGTGTGCGATAATTAGTTGTGATTTTATAAATTTATTAACAAAGTAATCGGTCATAATTTCCGCGAATGGAGCAAATCGAGCAGCGTGCCGTCATTAAGTACCTCCATAAGAAGGGGCTATCATCAAAAGCCATCCATGATGACATGGTCAGTACATTAGGCGATTGTGCTATGTCATATTCATCCGTCAAAAAATGGATAGCAGAATTTAAACGTGGTAGAGAGAGTGTGAAAGATGAACCCCGCTCTGGAAGGCCTTCGACGTCAACTACTGACGAAAATATTAAAAAACCTTGCGGCTCACGCACTCACTAGGCACATCCAAACTGTCGTCGAGGATTCCTCGAGACAGGTCCCAGTGGCGGACGACCACCGCTGGATCCTGCCTAACGACATTAGAGACCTAATGAGGCGCAAGAACGCAGCCACTCGCGCTCACGACTTATATCCTACCGTCAGCAATAGAACAACACTACGCACCCTGCAACGTGAGGTCCGAATACGTATGCAGGAGCTCAGAAACGATCGGTGGGATAACAGTCTCAGTAACATCGAACCGTCTCACCTCGCCTTCTGGCGACTTCCAAAATCACTAAAAGGAGGCACATCCCGTTCAATGCCCCCTTTAGTACGACCCAACCAACCGCCTGCCTTCCTAGACGAAGAAAAGGCAGAATGTCTAGCTGACAGCCTAAAATCTCAATGCTCCCCAAGCACCTTACCGGTCGACTCCGCCCACGTCGCGTTAGTCGACAGCGAGGTCGATCGGAAGGCTTCTCAACCGCTCCGCGATTCCATACCGCCGGTTAACAGCACCGAAGTAGAGTCTATTATTAAAAACCTCCGTCCGAGGAAATCTCCCGGTCCCGATGGTATCACTAACAAAGTAGTTAAGCTCCTGCCTACTACCATCATTCAGCTATTGGTATTAATCTACAACGCAGCTCTGGCCAACGCAATCTTTCCGAACACCTGGAAAGAAGCAGAGGTCGTAGGGATTCTAAAGCCCTCTAAACACCCGTCCGATCCCACCGCATATCGGCCTATAAGCCTCCTCAAGGCCTTAGGCAAGATATACGAACGCCTACTTCTCGCCCGCTTAAGAGACTTCATGCAGTCTCGAGGGATCCCCATCCACGAGCAGTTTGGATTCCGTGCCAAACACTCATGTACCCAGCAGGTGCACCGCATAATGGAGCACATTCAATCCCGCTTCATACGCGGGCTTCATACCGGAGCGCTCTTCTTCGACGTGGCGAAAGCGTTCGACAAGGTCTGGCACAGCGGGCTCATATACAAGTTATATGGACTCGGTGTGCCAGATCGCCTCGTACTCATCATACGAGATTTCTTACGCAGTCGAACCTTCCGCTACCGCGTCGAAGGGGTGCGATCCGAATCACATCCCATCCTAGCCGGCGTACCACAAGGCTCAGTCCTAGGTCCCGTGCTCTACACCCTTTTCACGAACGACATACCGCACACCAGCGGCCTCGAACTCGCCCTCTTCGCAGATGATACCTGCCTATATGTGTCTGGACGTAATCCAGACACTATCTCTAAACGCCTCCAATCCGCAGCCCGAACCCTTAGGGAACTGGTTTCGGAAATGGAGGATCGAGGTCAACCCAATCAAAAGTGCAGTCATGTACTTCTCGCGGCGCATAACGCAGCATCTCCCCACCATAGAGTTATTCGATCGTCCAATCCCCTGGGAAAAGACAGTCAAATACTTAGGCGTCCTATTAGACTCGAGACTCAGCTTCGGTCCACATATTAACCGAGTAAGGAACCGAGCGGCGTTCGTCCTCGGTCGATTACATCCGTTACTAAATAAAAATAGCAAAATGTCCCTACGTAATAAAATTACACTTTACAAAGCCTGTATTCGGCCAATTATGACATACGCAAGCCCCGTATTTGCGCATGCCTCCCCGCGTCAAATTCACCGACTTCAGGTAATACAAAATCGATTCATGCGTAAAGCCACGGGAGCACCGTGGTTCGTGCGTAATGCTAACCTTCATATCGATTTAGGGCTTCCAACCATAGCCCAATATCTAAAGTTGGCCTCTCGCCGATACTTCGACTCTGCCGCCACGCACCCCAACCCACTGGTTGTCAGTGCCGCCACTTACAACCCCCTCGCGATACACCAAAACTCGACCCGCGGAAAAAGGAGACCGAGGCACGTCCTCGAGGACCCTGACGACGCGACCACTATTGCCCAAGCGCTCTACTCAACACTACACAAACACCCATTATCACCATCATACCGCCCCCGCCGTCGGCGTGGGCGTATCAGACAAAGTTATTCGCGATACCGCCGCATCTCAGGCCGGTTCTCCCCTAGCAGTAGTGTCATAAACAGAAGCGTCGCTGGAGTTTCTTGCGCCATTTCTTCTCCAGCGGAAACGCATTCCGAATTGGTGGTAAACTTATCTAATAATAATCATGGTATTAATAATTATAGTAGTAGTAATATTGCCCTCCCGATTGCAGTAACTGACCGAGCCGAGACCGGCCCCCTTGGGCACACTCGAGTCTGTTACTCTCGCGAACAGGATGACGGTCCAAGCCGAGGTCCCCTCTCGGGGGCCCTTGCGCCAGTCATCCATAAATAAAGGTTTCGGCTAAGCGCCCTCAGCGCTATGCCACCTTTCAATCCGGCGAAGCTGTAAAAGCCTTCGGGCTAACAGTGACCATCAGTCCTAAAAAAAAAAAAAAAAGTTTGTTGGTTTATTGATTTGTTTGTTTGTTTGTCCGTCTTTCACGCTTTAACGGGGTAACCGATCGACCTAATTCTTGGTCTGCAGATGGTTTAGAGGCCCGAGCACAACATAGGCATAGTGTTTAAACGTGTGAATAATTAAAAGGCGATGAAGACTAAGACTAATAAAAGAGAAGGAATTAAGACTATTTCGGCAAAGGGTGCACTTACAACGGGGCGACATAGATAATGTATTTTGTATATCAAATTGCATGTCGCTTATCAGTTAGTCATTCCGTCGATACATCTCTACATAATTTTATTTTATTTATTTAGGTAATCATCAGCGTTGTACGTACCTACAATACTTGATACTGTATGTACCTACAATACATGATATTTAACATACATACATACATAAGATCACGTCTGTATCCCATAAGGGGTAGTCAGAGACTGGGCACTCACTGCAAAAACAGATGACTGTCACAATCCACGTTTCACCAAAACAATATAATGCACTTGGTGTGATAGGTGGTGAGCCCATCGCCATCATGCGCTGTTGGGTGCACAGTGCAGTTTAATTCCTTACTCGCCTTTTACGAAATCCATTGGATGAGATGGAGTGGTAGTATTCTTTTATCGAGCCGCCACCACAGGGCTTTTTAACGGATATTTAACAGTAAGGCCAATAGAGATTACACGATTTATCAAACCATTTGTAAACAAAGTTAACAGGATGCGCCTGCGTGTGTGCGTGACATAAACAGTGTGTGACTGTGTTGCATGTATGTGACTGCATGTATGCGTGGGTGGGTGCGTGCCAATGGATGAATAGGTTATGCCATGTTTATATTTGTAACTTCATGTTTCAATCAGTTCTTAGTTAGTTTAAAGATATCCAAATCAGCATAGTATTTATTATAGTCTTGAACTATGCGACATAAAGTGGAATTTTTTGCATAATTTGTTTTTGTTCGTGGTACGCGGAATAAAGGCGTATGTCTTGTACGATATTAAGGAACCATTAGCGATAAATTGGACAAGAGATCCGAACGGTCAATATTGCCAGACCATAATACATGTAGTAACATCATATCGTGATGAAGTCGCCTTAACTGTATAGTATCTAAGCGATAGTATTTGCAGGCATCACTGTATGTAGCAAAAGTTTTATGATCCATTGATGACAAGAATGTGATAAACAATTTCAGGATTGCTTCAATTGTTAGTTTATGTTTGACTATGTCAGTGTGTATATATAAATACATATATATATATTTAGTGATTTTATAATTGTTTTTTTTCTCTGTTTTATCGAAAGTGCACATCGAGTCTGCTTCTCTTTAAGGATATCCTGTAACAGGCCTGCTGGAAGAACTTTCATCATGAAATAAGCAGTGCCTTTGTACTAATTGTCTATCTATGTAATTTCTACTGTTATTTAACCTGAGTAAATAAATAAATAAATAATTGGGAAACCAAATAGTGTTAGCGTATTCAAGAGTAGTCCGTACATATGCAAAGTAGAGATACATAATACAATCAATATTGCTAAAGGAGTTACAAACGCGTCTGATGAATCCAATTTGCTTGTAGGTTTTGTCCACTATACTTTCTATGCGCTCTCCAAAAGTTAGTTGGGAGTCCATACAATTCAATTCGTTCATAATTAAAATAGCAATTTTTTTTTATTGCTTATAGTGATGAAACGGGCAAAACGTTCACCCGATGGTAGGTGCAACGTCAGCCCATAAAAAATGCTGTGTAACCCAGAAAACTTCTGTGTGACACCAAACTGTGCCCATCACCCTGAGACACAAGTTCTCATATTTGATTGTGACCCAGTGATAACGCTAGCTGACAGTGCCTTTCAAACCGAAACACACTACTGCTTCACGGCAGAATAACTGGCCCTGGGGTACGGTACGGTACCTACCTAGACGGATTCATGCATAGGAATGTATCTGTTATCCTCGTTTTGACATTCAATAGACCGTTTTCACCGTTTTAACATTACGCTAGAAAGGATTTAACAAAACCATGCCTCGTGTATATAGATTAACCCATGGAATAGACATACAATTTCCATGCAATGGTTTAAAATTATCAGTAATATTTGCATTATACTCTTATAATACGAGGGTGGATTGAAAAGTACTCGGCCTAACCCAGATCCATTCAATTCTAAAAATCAAATCTACCCACATTATTTAGTTCAGTTCAGACTAGTTCATTGTGTGAAGTTCGAAACGTGTGCGATAATTAGTTGTGATTTTATAAATTTATTAACAAAGTAATCGGTCATAATTTCCGCGAATGGAGCAAATCGAGCAGCGTGCCGTCATTAAGTACCTCCATAAGAAGGGGCTATCATCAAAAGCCATCCATGATGACATGGTCAGTACATTAGGCGATTGTGCTATGTCATATTCATCCGTCAAAAAATGGATAGCAGAATTTAAACGTGGTAGAGAGAGTGTGAAAGATGAACCCCGCTCTGGAAGGCCTTCGACGTCAACTACTGACGAAAATATTAAAAAAGTACTTGATTTAATAATGGGAGACCGCAGATTAAAAATTAGAGAGATAGCCGAGATTATAGGCATCTCTTATGAACGAACTCAAAACATCATTGTCAACGAGTTGGGTTTCCAGTTGGTTGGGTTTGGGCTAAGTCGATTTTGTCGGCAAATAAGGTGATGGCTTCAGTATTCTGGGACTCGAAAGGTGTGCTTATGATTGATTATCTAGAAAGGGGTCAGACTATATAGTCAGAGTTATAGCAGTAGTCTGCACCTTACTACGTCGTTTACGAAAGGAAATAAAAGAAAAACGTCGAGGAATGCTCAGAAGAAAAGTCCTGTTTCATCAAGATAACGCCCGTGTTCACATGTCAGTACAGTCAATGGCTGGAATTCACAACTGAGGCTTTGAACTGTTACCGCATCCGCCGTATTCACCTGATCTGGCACCATCAGACTTCTTTCTGTTCCCTAACCTAAAAAAGCACTTGGGAGGTCAAAGATTTTCGACAAACGACGAGGTCAAAGCAGCTGTAGACGCATATTTTGACTCTAAGGAAGAATCATTTTTTTTAACGGTCTAAATGCTTGGAAGGGGAGGTGGCAAAAGTGTATTGAACTTGATGGTGATTATGTAGAAAAATAAAAATATAACTGATTTAGTATGTGTTTATTTTCTTGGTTAGGCTGAGTACTTTTCAATCCACCCTCGTATAACTGTAAATTAACTGTGACCGCCAATCGACAGAGGACTATTTAAAGTAGAGATGGTACGCGGTTTTCAATACCGTATTGTTTTGGTTTGTAATATCGGTTATTGCAATTATTTATTTTAATAACTAGTTTTTGGCTTCGGGTATCGCAACTGCGTTTTCGGTTCCAATGAAAATCATATTTATGCGAATAAATAATTTTGCCGACAACTATGTATTAACGTGACGTAGTATTGGGTGTTCGATAGTAACCAGTATTATTTGGATAGATGTAAAATTAAATTTTCTTCATACTATGTCCAGGCTTAGGACTGGCTGCCTATACAGGTGGCAGGCGTATTTAAAAGTTCATTTGTTTTCATGTACATTAATATTATGTACATATCTACAACCGTCCGTTCCACGCACTATATAGTTTCTGAAGAAGTCAATACATATTTTTCGGTGTTACTGTTAATAAATAGTTTCGATAACTATTTACGGTTACCAATACTAATTATGGTTTAAATAAACACTACAATAATTATGCAGTGGGTGATCACTGGAGTCGAACCTAGTATCTTATAATCTAATCATAATTTTCGAATTTTTATATAAATTCATTAATTAGATACTTAAATAATTTGACGCGGTCAGTGTAATCGCATTTAACATATTCTGAATACTAGGTTGTAAATACTTACATAAGAATACTACGTAAATCAAAGTTGTAAAATTAATGCATTTTAAATTTTTACTTAGATTTTTTTCAAATTGAATATTTATGATTGTAATAATACTACTCACTTATAGTTGCTGCACGTTGGATATTGTTTTTTCTCTTGCAGGAAAAGCTTATTACTATATAATTTACTTTTACGAGGTAATCGTTCGCTAACAGTAGCAGAAAGCAAATAAATGTATGCCTAACAAGATAATATGGTTTTTAGTTTAATAAAAATTCTTCATTGATTATGTTCTATAAATAGAAATGATTCACATTCACACCATAGCCAAAGAGTATATAAGTAAGAGTCGGCACTTAGTACATTGAAACGTGTCTCACTCACACATACTCATTTCGAATTCCCTATACATTCTCATGCCAACCTAATAAGGATTGTATGTGTACCAACCTTTTAGATAAACTTTATTTTGACAGATAGTGAGGTGAATGTTCGATGGAACCCATATCGATAGACTAGTGTTGTACAAATATCGATATTTTTATCGAGATTAGGTATATGAATATGGTTAATATTTTCAATAATTTTTTTTGTATAATGGAAAAACATTTTATTTTCTTTAAAATACCTTTATTTAACACCAATAAATATATAATATTACATCATATTGTTATTTACAAACTTTCCTCGCTTTATCAAAGCAAATACCTATTATAAAAAAATTAAAATAAAATAAAAATGTTATTTAAGTACTTGTTTAAATAATGAGGCACATGATATATAGACGTGTATTATTGTTTAAAACTCTTATAAACGTGAAAAACTACATCAGTTCACAAAAACAACTTTCTCAGGCAAGAAACTCTGGGTATATTCTTTTCTTTTTTATAACTCTATTTCACAATGTTATTTACATTTTACAATAGAATCAATATATGTCACATGTTAAAAAGTTATTTTATCAAACATGCTAAGCATTATAATATCTGAAATATTAAAGATGATGTCTTGGAATAGTGAAAGAGCAAAAGAAAACTTTTATAAAACCTATGTCAATTAAGAAATTGACAAACTTATTGATATCATTAATGGACCAGCATTAGCAAAAGATATAAAAAGGGTATTCGGGAATATATATATTTTGTATAAAAAGTAAATTATTTATCTTTGTTTTTCTGCTACACCTATTTACTTTTGTCAGCAGTATCAATTTCAAAGTGAGCAAAATCAGCATTTATAATTTTACAGGATTTTCTTATAAATAATTTACTTATTATACAAAACATATATTCCGCCCATCTTTAGAATATACCATACATTTAAACCATTGCATACTGCATTGGGTACTTAGCTGTAAGCAACACCACCTACAACTATTGAGCTCATGTAAATGTTGAACAATGGTGGCTGTTAACAATATCTTATCTTGCCACCATTCTCTTATTCACATATATGTATACATAGGATCTTTAGAATCAGGACTATCTTCTTTTAAATAACATTGGCGCATGTTACAATTAAGTTTTTTACATAACTTAGCAGCTAAAAACCCACTGAAATACAAAATAAGTTGTTCCTCAAAATTATAAAATTCATCATCGACAATGTCGATCTCTTCTTCTTCTGGCAGGGATAGCACAGGATAAAAGATTCAATATGAAATAAATAATTTTCTGGCTCTGAATTGTCAAGTGATCTGTTGTCTCTAATTTCCTGGAAGAAAACAAATAATTTATTATCATACAAGTCAAAAAAATAAATAATATGAATGGTATAAGCGTATTTATATATGTACATACATATACCCGTACCCTATACTACACTAATAGCCTATAGATACTGTCCATTGCAGGAAATAGGCCTCTTCTAAATAGTTTCCGTAAATGCTGTCCTAAACAAGTTGATTGGTAATTGCAGTACCAGAAATATCTCACCTTAGACACTTTCAAGGCCTTATCCTTCTTTCAGGTTTGCTTTGTTGTTGAGAAACCACTGATTTATAAATGTCTGGGACATTATCACCAGGGATTATAACTGGTTCACCTGGAAATGATTAAAACATTCGCTCTATAATTTATTCTATTTAGAAATTTATATTTTGCACAGATAGTACCAGTGGCTTAAGTCAATCAATTTAGTATTCGAAACTTACTATATTTTCTTTCATATGTTTCATGAAATGAAGCCTTTGATGTAGATGCAATTGGTATGTATTCAATGATCTCAGTTATTGTCTCCTTATTACCAACAGTTCCTGATTCACCTGCAATATAATAATAAATTGGTTAGCTACATACAATATATTAATTTTTCTTTTACTATAAAAACAGATGTAGATTATTATACAAAGTTATTTAATTTGATATATATATAACTGACATCCACATGGCTTAGTGTTTAACATATAAAAGCTAGTCTGATCAGAATTGTATGAGATCAATATTCAATACAATGTATAATACATATAATAAATTTTAAATTGATGTACATACCGGGGTTAAAATTTTAAAAGCAAGAAACTCTGGGTATATTCTTTTCTTTGTTAATAACTCTGTTTTACAATGTTATTTACATTTTACAATAGAATCAATATGTCACATGTTAAAAAGTTATTTTATCAAACATGCTAAACATTATAATATCTGAAATATTAAAGATGCTGTATTGGAATAGTGAAAGAGCAAAAGAAAACTTTTATAAAGCCTATGTCATTTAAGAAATTGACATACTTATTGATATCACTAATGCACCAGCATTAGCAAAAGATATAAAAAGGGTGTTCGGGAATATATATATTTTGTATAAAAAGTAAATTATTTATCTTTGTTTTTCTGCTACACCTATTTTCTTTTGTCAGCAGTATCAATTTCTAAGTGTGCAAAATCAGCATTAATAATTTTACAGGATTTTCTTATAAATAATTTACTTATTATACAAAACATATATTCCGCCACATCTTTAGAATAGACCAAACATTTAAACCATTGCATACTGCATTGGGTACTTAGTTGTAAGCAACCAATATTGAGCTCATGTAAATGTTGAACAATGGTGGCTTTTAACAATATCTTATCTTGCCACCATTCTCTTAATGACATATATATACATAGGATCTTTAGAATCAGGACTATCTTATTTTAAATAACATAGGCACATGTTACAATTAAGTTTTTTACATAACTTAGCAGCTAAAAACCCACTGACATACATAATTGGTTGTTCCTCAAAATTATAAAATAAATCATCTACAATGTCGATCTCTTTTTCTGGCAGTGATAGCACAGGATAAGATTCAATATGAAATAAATAATTTTCTTCAGTTTCAGGCTCTGAATTGTCAAGTGGTCTCTTGTCTCTAATTTCCTGGAAGGAAACAAATAATTTATTATCATACAAGTCAAAAAAACAAATAATATGAATGGTATAAGGGTATTTATATATGTACATACATATATACCCTATACTACACTAATAGCCTATGGGTACTGTCCATTGCAGGAAATAGGCCTCTTTTAAAAAGTTTCCATAAATGCTGTCCTAAACAAGTCGATTGGTAATTGCAGTACCAGAAATATCTCACCTTAGACACTTTCAAGGCCTTTTCCTTCTTTCAGGTTTACAATAATAAATTATAAAATTATTAAAAACTTACCAATTTTGTTTTGTTGTTGAGAAACCACAGATTTATAAATGTCTGGGACATCATCACCAGGGATTATAACTGGTTCACCTGGAAATGATTAAAACATTCGCTCTATAATTTATTCTATTTAGAAATTTATATTTTGTATACTATCTATACAAATACCACATAATATATACAAATACCATAAGTCAATCAATTTAGTATTCAAAACTTACTGTATTTTCTTTCATATGTTTCATGAAATGAAGCCTTTGATGTAGATGCAATTGATATGTATTCAATGATGTCAGTTATTGTCTCCTTATTACCAACAGTCTCTGATTCACCTGCAATATAATAATAAATTAGGTTAGCTAGATACAATATATTAATTTTTCTTTTACTATAAAAACAGCTTTAGATTATTATACAAAGTCATTTAATTTGATATATATATAACTGACATCCACATGGCTTAGTGTTTAACATATAAAAGCTACTCCGATCAGAATTGTATGAGATCAATATTCAATACAATATATAATATATATAATAAATTTTAAATTGATGTACATACCGGGGTTAACATTTTGCTTTGAGTAATACAATTCCAAATATAATGGAAACTCGGCAAAAATAAGATCTGGTAAAGGTGGATTTGGTAAATTTAATGATGAGACTGCTGATTTCAGCAAGCGATTTTCCTTATCATTAAAACATTCCTGAGAAAAGTGAGAGCCACAGATGTATTTTAGCTCATGCAGCTTTTCTACTGGTAGGTGAATAAAATCTTCACTCCCTGAAGCTTTTATCCACAATCTGCATCTAAAATTAATAAAAATAGAAATGTCTTTACTATAATACATAAAGAATGAGAATATGATTGTAGTAAGCAGTGGTATTATACTAGTTTAACTTACCGGTATGGATCAAGGGGAAAACTAGACAGAAAAACTTTAGACTTGGGCAACCTGCGAATAGCACAAATCGAACACTTCTGATAACGCACACTTTTCATTTTAATATATTTAAGTTATCAAAATTTTCACACACGAAAACTGAAATCTAAAATTTACTTAAATTTCAAACTAATACGGCACCACTCGACGTGATTAGCTGAAATATGAGTAATATAGAAATGTGAGTAATTAGTAATATTGTTTAGGGTAATAATTTATGCAGAATTTAACTAAAAGCGAAAAAAATAGATTACGATGAAAGTGAACACTTCTCTTCGAAAAAATTCAAACATATCAAAAAAAACGTCAAACAATGTCAAAAAAAGATAGAATCTGGAATTACCAACATAACCGCGGTCCAAATTTTTATTTTATTTGGTTGGCTATGCAACGTATAGGGAATTTACGTTTGTCTATTCAAACAAAAATAAACCTTATGACCGAATCCTAAGGATTGAATTATCTTGAAAGATCATGTATACGGATTTTTGTATCGAAGTGTCGACCCACTGACCATAGCCACTGAATATCAAATTTACTACGTACTCATAGCCAAGGCTGCAAACTTTTTCATATATTGTCTGGGTCCGGGGCAGTCCCGTAAGATATGTAAGCCAGTTGTGAAAATAATTAAGATTTTGAATAGTTTTATTTAAAATGTGTGATACAATAATTGTTTTATTTTTTTATTACAGTGATTTATTATATAACACATTAGATGGCCCAAAATTTATGGAGCATCGGTGTAGTGTTTTTACGAAGCATAACAATTTTTTATTGTTCAAATCACAATTTCATCTTTATTTTATTTGGACATAAATATTTTATATATAACAACTGGAACACCTAACATTATTTTTAATGGTGGCATGCGCGTTATTTTGAGTTTTTCTGTCAAGTCCATTCACATATGTCATAATACCGTTTTTTTTAAATAATGTGCGATTTAATTACAGTGAAATACAAAATTATTTTATTTTTGATATAATCTAACGATTTTTCGGCTTTTTTGAAATACTGCGCAATAGTAATTCTATAATGGACCATCTCCTTTATTAATAATTAGGAATATTCATAGACTTTAAAGTTTTTTAAAAGGTGATATGTTATTGGTTTTTTTGGTAATAAAAAATCCGATTTTTGTAAACCTTGAAAAACAAACATAATTTAATTATGTACATACACTCTCGAGTCAGTTACATTCGCGCATAGGATGACGGTCCAAGCAGAGGTCTCCTCTCGAGGCTAAAGGTTCGACTAAGCTACCTCAGCGCTCGGCTACCTTTCAATCCGGCGAAGCTGTGAAAGCCTTCGGGCTAACAGTGGCCATCAGTCATAAAAAAAACCTCGTGGAAACGTAGCTTTAAAATGAAACACTATTTAGTGTAACAGTCACACAAAGGCCGTTATTTGCTTTTGTTACTTTTTAAATAAAAAACCGCGTGCAACTCGGTACACACTATCCGTGTAGGTAGGTACCACCCCAGGGCCAGTTGTTCTGCCGTGAAGCAGTAGTGTGCAATATTAGTGTGTTGACTGGCTTAAGAACTGACGTCCCATGGTGACGGGCGCACTGTTGTGCCACACAGAAATATTTTGGGTAATACAGCATTGCTATGAGCGGACGCTGCACCTACCAACAGGTGAACGTTTTGCTCGACTCGTCAGTTTCTCTAATAAAAAAAAAGATTACTGACTGCTATAGTAATAACTGCTCAGTATATAAACAATTACTAATAATGAATAAATATTAGTCAAGAACAAAAAAGAGCTTTTCCGTTTTTTTTTGCGTCAGCAACGTTTCATTTTGTTACGTTACATAACGAAACGTTGCACTTTAATTTAAAATGTCATGAATACAACGCTAAAATGAGAAATAATTGCGATAAATTCTAGAATTACCAAACCAAATATTTGTTTATAACAATTTCCCACAATGTTCGTGTCAGTCATCTCAGTTGGCGTGTGGCTATACAAGATGATTATTCGCCCAATGGTTACTTACGGTGCAGTAGTTTGGTGGCCAAGAACCAGATTAACTACTACTATCAACAACCTCCAAAGATGTCAGAGGCTAGCGTGTCTGGCCACGACGGGTTTTATGAGCCACTCCTACAGTGGTCCTAGAAGCCATGCTGGACCTGCCACTGCTGCACCTGTACATACAACAGGAAGCAGCCTTGGCGGTCATAACACTGAAAACATTGAATCTTTGGAGTGACAATAAGATCCCACACACCAATATACTTACACTGTTTGCAGAAATGCCCTTCCATAGGCTGTGTATGACAGGATCCCAAAACAATTTAAACAATTTGTAATTGACAAAAAGTATAAAATACAATTACACTAGGACCATCGTACTGAAGGACTAAACCCAAGGGAACCCAGAATCTTTATTCTTTATGTACACATTATTAATATTAAATATAATTATAAGTGATTCATGTACAAAGGCGAGCTTAACACTAAAATAGTTTTCTTCCAGCAAACCTTGGCCTTACTGGATGGTTCCAAAACAGAATCAGATACAGACTCAAGGAACCGTTCCAGAGAACCTAAATATACAAATATGCACACCACTTGGAGCCTACAACACAGTGTTTCAGGCAGAGTGCATGGGCATTATCCAAGCAGCATCAGCCATAGCGGCAAGGAAGGTAAAAGACCATTCCATCCGAATACTCTCCGGCAGCATGGCGGTACTGGCCCTCAATAGTAATGTCATGAACTCTGGGCCCATATACGAATGCTAGCAGAGATTAAATGAGGTATATCAGTTCAATGAAATAACCCTACAATGAATTAAGGGACATAGCGGGTCTAGGGGGCAAAGACGCGGCGGACGAACTTGCTCGGGGAGGCTCAAACCAGTGAGCCACCACTGCCACTTCCCCTCAGGTACGTTCGCTCGCTAGTCTGTAACCGGACTAGGAACAAAGATGCACAAATCTGGACGAATCACCAGGAGTGCAAACAGGCAAAGGCAGCTTTGCCCGTCATCAAAAGTCACACACCAAATTGGAACGATTAGTAGCTCCATAACTGGACATGAAATCATTTAACAAACATCTGTTTACTTTTGGTGTTACAGACAGCCATTAGAGTGTGTATGGAGACGGACGAGGCGGTCCCATGTCCTTCTGGACTGCCCTACGGTTGCCATATACCGGGCCAAGAATCTCGGCTCACCGAGATCACTCCCTGAGGTCAGCAGGGAACATCAAGGGTCTGCCGCGATTCCTGGAGGAGCTTGGTTAGCTCGAGTAGACTAATATTCATGCCTGTGTAGGCGTGTGCAAAATACGCGGTAGATGTGGAGTTGCGGAAACCTGGCCCGTTGCAATCTACAATCTACATGTTTTAAGCATTAAAGAGAAGTTTTGGAAGAGCAGAAGAAAATTTTTATATAGCCTATGTCATTTAAGAAATTGACAAACTTATTGATACCACGAATGGACCAATTTTACTAAAATATATAAAAATAGGGGATCCCGGAAAACATATATTTTGTTTAATAAGTAAATTATTTACCTTTGTTTTGCTGTTGCATATTTTTTCTTTTGGCAGCGGTATTTAGAATTTTACAGGATTTTCTTATAAATAATTTAAAAAATATATATTCCGCCACATCTTTAGAATGGGCCAAACATTTAAACCATTGCATACTGGATTGGGTACTTAGCTATAAGCAACACCATCTACCATTATTGAGCTCATGTAAATGTGGAACAACAGTCGCTTCGTAAATTTTTATTGCATTACTGACCATTGTGTATAATTCTTTTTTTGGATAGGTTAACAATTTCTAATAGAGCCACCATTCCCTTAATGAAATATATTTATGCATGGGATCTTTAGTATCAGGAGTATCTTCTTTTAAATAACATTGGCACATGTTACATTTCAGTTATTTTATATAACTTAGCAGCTAAGTACCCACTGACATACATAATTGGTTGTTTTTCAAAATTATAGAACAAATTCTCTAACAATGTACATTTCTTCTTTTTTTTCTAACAGGGATAGCACAGGATAACACACAGATTCATTATCGAATAAATAATGTACTTTAGTTTCAGGTTCTGAAATGTCGAGTGACTCTGTGGTATCTAATTTCCTTGGAAGGAAACAAATATTATATCATCATATTATTCACAGTTTGATCCTGCGACTATGTGTTCCTGTCGAACCTGAAATTATAGTAGATTTCAAAGCAGCGATAAAATTAGCACATGTCGGATTTGTATTTG
This sequence comes from Luehdorfia chinensis, assembly GCA_019845155.1. NCBI lineage: Eukaryota > Metazoa > Arthropoda > Insecta > Lepidoptera > Papilionidae > Luehdorfia > Luehdorfia chinensis. The sequence goes on along the minus strand of JAHVAK010000551.1, from coordinate 2,543,975 downwards.
TGACTCTGTGCTGCCTTATAATACCAAATAAATTTTATGAAAGAATCTTGATTTAGTTGACGTTAATTTAAATATAAAAACTCATACTCGTTATGCAATAGATTCCAAATATCTTTTAAAGATTTTAAAGATATTTGGTAACCTTTAATACAGTGGACATTTTTTAATTGAATTTTAGAATCAGACTTTAAAAATTTAACAGTATTCAAATGTTTTAAATAAAAGTTCCATGAATCTATATGCATTGTATTTTCTGAGACATTCTCGCGAATCCTCTTTTTTATATCTTTTGGTGATGCTGTGCCATTAGTGACATCAAAAAGTTTGTCCATTTCTTGTATAACATAAGCTGTATTTAATATTTCTTCTACTTTTTCATTATTATCTTTTTATATTAGATTAAAGACATCATCTTTATTATGTAGACATTGTATTGCTTAAAGCATGTGCAGCATACTTCACGCGCAATTTAATTTTATATGTAGGATTTACCACAGTTTGTGTATTTTTCTGGAAATTTAGAAAATTTCTGTTTCTCTCATTTGCTTCATTTAAATGACACCATTTCGCTGTTTTACCATTAAATTGTAGCATACCTGCTTGATAGAAGTTATTTCTTATTGATTTAAATAGGTGTGGTATATCATACATTATAAAAACTTTTTTATCATCAATAAAAAAAATAGTTATCTTCTATCTCTTCAGAGGAAAGACCTTTTTTATTAATAGGTTCAAAGCACCTGTGTTGGTAGGTCTCTGATTACAAACTGTGGAAAACACTTTATATCCAGCTTCAGAAATAGCTTTGACAATTATTTTTATGTACAGACAACTTTTTACTTTCTATTGCACCCTCAACAAAGTAATGAGCAATTGGCTGCTTAAATTTTTTTTAAGACCTTGCACCATGAACACTAAGGCATGTCCTGCAATCTTATTTCTCCTGCCGAAGCTTTCTCCGATTCCAAGATCCACATATCCTTCAACTTGATCGAATGATTCATTCATGTAAATCAATCTTTTTTTCAGTGCTATCTCATCAGATATTAATGTACACAATTTTAAACTTTCCTCCATATCTAAGCTATTGTTTTTTAATATTTTAATAATTTGAGAATGTATCCCTGCTTCTAATTGAATTTCTTTCAAAGTGCTTTGAAGTGTTGTTGTACTAGGCAAAGGTATTGTTGTAATAGACTCTGCATGTATCGGAATGCCTTAGGAGATCGCTTGAATATTGCCAAGGAGGACATTTTGCTCTTTAAATTCAAGCATTTTGTTTGAGGTTTTCTTTGTGTATTTTTTACAGCATTCTCAATGATAGCTTTTAGAACTTTCGAATCAAGTTTATCTAAATCAAGTGAGTTTTCCTCTAGTTTTTTCAATGTGATCTTTGACTTTTTCAGTTTCTGTAGAACATATTTCTCTTCTCGTCAAAGATCTTGCACCTAAAATTTTAAATTTTAAATTACCCTTAATATAGAAATAGAATAATCTAGAATAAAAAAAAAATACTGTGAACTATTACTCATTCAGAACATTGTTGACTATCATACAGGTCAAATGAACAAAAAATATGAGTGTTGGGAGGTAATTTATTTATCTACATAGATATATACCCTATCCTACACTAATGGTCTGTAGGTACTGTCCACGGCAGGAAATCATCATCATTTCAGCCTGACTAGTCCACTGCTCATACATAGCATAGGCCTCTCCATAGATTGCAACAAAAGTTTGTAGCTCTCATTTAGGGGAGATTTTGGCACAGTTGCCATGCTTCACAGGCAACTGCAATTTATTCAGTTGTTCCAGGAAGATGCTGCTTCCCATTTCCTAGTTTTCAATGTCCCTCTGTCGACTTTTACGAAACTCATGGGAGGAGATGGGGTGGTAGATTCTCTTAAGCTGCTACCACACGGCCTCTCCCAAAAGATTTCCATAAATGCTGTGCTAATCAAGTGGATTGGTAATTGTTGTACAAGACATCTTACCTGAAACACTTTCAAGGTTTTCCCCTTTTCCTTCTTTCAGGTTTACAAAAAGAAATTATAAAATGATTAAAAACTTATCGATTTTGCTTTTTTGTTGAGAAGCCACTGATTTACAAATGACTGGGACATTATCACCAGGGATTATTACTGGTTCCCCTAGAAATTATTAAAACATTCCTTCTATGTAATTTATTTTATGTAGAAATTTAAATTATACACACTCAATCAATCAATTTAGTATTTAAACTTACTATATTTTCTTTTATAGGTTTCATAAAATGATGCCTTTGATGAAGATGCAATTTGTATGTATTCAATGGCATCAGTTCTTTTCTCATTTTTACCAACAGTCTCTGGATTCACCTGCAATATAATAATAAATTAGGTAAGTTAGATACATTATATTATTTTTCATTTACTATAAAAACAGCTGTAGATTATAATACATTTATTTAATTTGATATATATATAACTAGCAATCCGCCCCGGCTTTGCACGGATAGATAGACATTAGAAAGATAAATTAGTACTTTATTTGGACAAACAGAACAACCACAATTCCTCACAATAACATTTTTTGTAGCAACTATTCTCATCGGCGGCTCTGCAGCTGGTCAGATAATATTATGTTATTTTAACAAAGTAATGTTTTATTTATGGGAACATAAGCCATGAAATACAGAGACACCTCAGCCGCTGTATTTTTTATAGAGCATTTTAAAGTTTTAATTAACAGTTAATATAGGTAGGGCTGTTCACTCACACCGCAGCATTTTTCTTACTTTTAACATTTTTATACCCGTCGGTAACTTCTAAACGATAGGTCGATTTGAATAATTTAAAGAGAGCCCTCTTTACATGTACATAATCAACTTTGACTTTGAAACAATTTTGTAGGATAAGGATTAATATCATGAAACGGATGACATCATCTTTCGATTTTTCCCGTGTTTTTATTGACTAATTTGAACAAAAGCGGTTATTGTGACTTAACTATAATAGTATTGCCTACCTTTAAGAAAGGAATTGGGTTGGAAAACCAATGGGAAAAAAGGGTAATATTATTAATATGCGGATACCACACAGCATATAGATTACTTACTTCATTCTTTTATAGCATCTTAAGTTAAGTGGACTACTTAAGATGCTATCTGGACTATTAACTGTATTCTTACCCTTCAACACTGCAATACTTTCTTTTTCATTTTCTCTGCAAGTTATCTGTGTAATTGATATTTCTTTTCCTAAGTGAAAATTTATTGAGTCTTTTAATATATTGTTAGCTGTAAATTGAATTATCAACTAAAACAATCTAAATATATTTTTTTATATGGGCATTTATATTTTTGGACATCAGAACTTTATGACATCTATAGTCAATGTTATATATATATATAATTAATTTTGAATTAATTTACATACCTGGGTTAACATGTTGCTTTGTGTAATACGATTTCATATGTAAGAGAAACTCGGGAAAAAGATCATCTGGTAATGGTGGATTCGGCAAATTTAGTGATGGAACTGCTGATTTTAGCAAGCAATTTTCTTTTTCATTGAAACATTACTGAGAAAAGTGAGAGCCACAGATGTATTTATGCTCATGCAGCTTTTCTATTGGTAAGTCAATAAAATCTCTGATTCCAGAAACTTTTATCCACAATCGGCATCTAAAATTAGTAAAAATAGAAATGTCTTTATTGTAGGAGTGACATCCAAACTAGTATTATAAATGCGAAAATAACTCTCTCTGTCCCTCTTATCTGTTTGATACCTTTTCCTGGTCCAACCACTGAACCAATCTTGACGAAATTATAAATTATATATTCGATAGCTTGCATCCTGGTGACGGACATAGGATACTTTTTATCGCAGGAAATCAAAAATTTCTCACCTGATATTTACAAAACCTATATCCAGGCGAACGAAGTCGCGGGCAACAGCTAGTATCATATAACGAAAAACGCTCTGTTAATGTAATTTTTTTTTGATTACGTGTATTAAGACAAATAAAGAATGAATATGATTGTAATATGTAGTGGTATTACACCACTATGTATTATACTAGTTTCTCTTACCGGTGTGGATCGAGGGGAAAACTGGACAGAAAAAGATTGGACTTGGGCAATCTGCGCATACCACAAATCGAACACTTTTGATAACGGACGGTTTTCATTTTAATTTAGTACAATTTAGAGTCAATGTCTGAATTTTCACACACTAACACAGAAACTGGACAAAACGAAAAGGACAATTTTGGTGTTGAATTGAATTTTCCAATCACTGTACACCTTCAGCACTTGCTGCTTAATAAACTATCAATATTACACATCAAAACTCCAAATATACGGAAATTAAAAAAAAAAAAACACTACTGGTACTTTTCGAGTTAGCGCCAAAAGGCAAAAGGCTATCCCTAGCCAAGCCCTAGCCAAAGGCTAGCTAACTAGCTATAGCTATAAAATATTAGTACAACCATTCAGTGTTGCCAGATGGATTGGATTATAATAGGTTGCACAGTCAGTCAAAATTATCAGAAATACGGCGTTAAATAGTAGAATTAATTAGGTGTTACATTTGCCTATTGTAGTGAAAATACCATAAAAACAACATATATGTTACTTTCATTTATTCAGTTTTTCTATAGCAGAGGGGGATAGATTATAGGTTCTAATCAATTAGAAGAATCAATGAGACTTAACCACTCGTTGCGAAATTTTTGTTTGTAGTCTCTTTTTTGTACAGCCTTCTTTTTTGCTTTTATAATTAAACTCTATTTGCACAAAAGTGTACAAAAAGGCGGACTTAATGCTTAGAGGCATTCTCTATAGGTACACCAGTATTTTGTGATTATCTTCTTGAAATTCATTGTTTTTGAAAAAATCGAAAAAGCCACTTCGATCTCAAGCGAGAAATATTGTTTTCACTGTTTATCGTAAAATAAAGGTGGAAATCGAACTCAATCTTTGATTTTAAGGCGCGTGGTAGAGTTGACCGGTAAGCTGGACTGAGTAGTTTTGATACTTTTAGTTTATTTCATATTTTATTCTTAATCGGGACTTCTTTAAAGGGGTTTCCAGTACTCCTATACGGCGAATCGTAGCTGAGGGCACATCGAATGATGGTGTATTTTCTACGCCTGCTAAAAAAGGGAAGGGGGAAAGTAGAAAATCAACTTGGATAGTTTCGATTTACAGTTGATTGGGAATAAAGTAAAGGAATTCTATACAGTTGACTGATGATGATGATGATGAATGACTAAGCAATTGTTTGATTGACCTTATAAATGTTATTATTTATACGGGAGATTGGTTTTGAATATGTTAAATGCCAATCAAAAAGGACCATTTTGATGGAAAGAGATGACATAAAACTACAAAGAAAAACCGCGAAGCTGAAGAGCATAATAAATTGGATGTAATTTATTTAGATGAGACTTACATTCACGGTTCATATACTGTGAACAAATGCTGGCAAAACAAAGATATAGCATGTTCATCTTAAAATATTTCACTTGGTGCGAGGTGGATCATTGTAAACGCTGGCGGAGAAAATGTCTTTGTACTAAATTGTTTTCTGGTGTACAAGTCAACATGTGTATCTGCTGACCACCACCACGATATGAATAAGGACATTTTTTTTAAATGGGTGACCGAGAAGCTTCTTCCAAATCTGACAAGACCTTCACTAATTTTTTTTATATTATTTATTTGGAATAACAAACAGTTACACAATATTGTAATGTTAAACAGAGCTTAAAAATATATTTTTACTAATTGTGTAACCCACACCGTTATCCACAAGTTAATTGATGGAGTTGTGTTACTCAAATCTAGCATTAGCTTATCTATAACTTAGATTAACTGAGATTTAAAAAGGGACTTACATATCAAATGGTTTTTAATACATAGATTTTACATAAAAAAATATTAAATTAACTTAATTTCAGCTATCTGTTTGAATCAATAAATGTATAACAAGATTTCTAAATTCAGTGGCAAAAGAAGCAAATATATCGAGCCCTGATAACTTTTCGTTAAATAATTGAGTTAATCGAGGCAGAGGTGCGCGCACCCCGGCATTGGTTCGGCACGGTGCTGTGTAGAACAGAAGGCACGCACGTACCTCACACCGATATACACTGCGTGGAACTATGTAGTTTAATTTTTTAGTTAAATCTATACAGTCAAACCTATTATTACAAATACTGTATATCGTCATGGCACTCAGCAATATTCTCCTATTTTCTAAACTTAATAGATTATATTTGATAAGTGATTGCGAATATGATAGATGTACATGTACAATTTAAAGTTAATTGTACGTAAAATTTTTCGTTGGATTAATTCTATTGAATCTTTGTACTTGTTCCAAATTGAGACAGCATATTCTACTTGTTATCGAATCAGGGATTTGTAAAGAAATAAGTGTGTTGATATAAGTTTAAAATTGAGGGAGTTCCTACTTACGAAATCATACATTCTAAGAGCCTTATCGCTAATGGAACTAATATGACAATCTAGATGTAGTTTTGAGTCCAATACCACACCAAGATCACGTATCGAGTCAACTTTAATTAAAGGAGCATTATTAAGCTTATAGTTATATTTAAACATATTTTTATTTTTTATAATGGTTATGGATTTACATTTTGAAAGGCTAAATTGTTATGGATAATGCTAGTTATCATTCTGTACGTATGGACAAACCACCAACACAAGCCAATCGTATCGCTGATATAAAAAAATGGCTACATGCAAATGATTTACATTATGATGATCTTTGGCGTAAATGTCAACTACTTGAAGTAGTAAAACAAAACATGTCTGCGCCCTTATATGAGATATATGAAATATTAAAATGGCACGGACACGAAGTTTTAAGGCTTCCACCTTATCATTGCACATTGAATCCCATAGAAATGATTTGGGGTATAATGAAGCAAAAAGTTGCTGATAAAAATGTAAATAGTCCTGCAAGTGACATAAAAGTATTAACAGAACATGCTTTTTCAGAAATTGGTGCAGAGGATTGGCGATCATGTTGTGAACATGTAAAGGAGATTGAAAACAATTTTATCAATCAAGATATATAAAGTTGGTTCTGAATGAGGTGATAACTTATTTGTATCATTAATTATATATAATAAATTAGTACATAAATTAATTTACGATTGATTTATTTTTCATGACACATTTTCCTATGTAAGAACCGGGTGTATAACAACATTCTTCATACACATAACTAATATACTTCATGTTCATAAAACTAGACATAAATTAAAATTAAACATTATCAAGATCGTTTAATCCAATTTTCCCATTATTGCACACCACAAAATTTTATTTCCCCATTTTCCATGAGATACTGGTTTACCTCTAGCAGTCTACCTTTGGGTTGAGCAGAGAACATATTAAGGGTGCTAAGGTTTAAATTAATTTAAGAAAAAAAATAAACAAATTAGTGAAAGGAAACAAGATAACAGTCAGATTTCAAATTGCACAGCAACTAAATGCATACATATCCATACACATACACCCACATAAATATATATTTATACATACATACACACATAAATATTGACCGGTTCTGAACTGAAACTATGTATAAGTATCATATATAAAAGAAGTAATATAAAATGAAATGGAAGAAGTGGTACGCAAAAATATTAGAAATTACTAATTAATTGTTAAGTAATGCTCCCAGAATAAGCGTTTGAAACAAGCCTTTGATTTAGCTAACCGTATGTTGGTTGGTAACTGATTCCACAGTATTACAGCGTGTGAAGCAAAATAATTATAAAGAAAGCCGGTACGGCAGAAAGGGACGTGAAGAAATTTACATTTCAGATATGCATGATATGATACATATCAAAAATATCGTGCAGGATGGAAAACAAGGTACAAAGTGTTCTGAAGGACCTACGAGAAGTGATAGGAAGCCATTTAAGCTGAGAAAGAAAAGAGGAAATATAGTCGTATTTACGTAAGCCAAAGATGAATCGTATACAGTTGTTGAGGAGACGTTCCATTTTGTTTTGAAGTTCTTGAGAGGCGTCAAAACCAGGGTTTGAACTAGCATAACCCAGGTTTCTATCGGCAGAAAGTTTTTGAAACGATACAAGCAGCACAGAGAATTGACAACTTTTTGGCTAACCTCAGCAACTTGCGGGCGCCAACTGTATGTGTTATCAATAGTTAATCCAAGATCTTTGACTGTTGAGTAGGGGACAACGTTTTTGAAATTTATTGAGGGCGATGAGATTGAATCCAATTTGTTCAACTGATAGACACTTCCAGCTATTATAACTTGACACTTAGATGGATTAATGGCAATACCGAATTTGTCAGACCAATCGGAGATGCAAATCAGATCGTTATTCAGCTCATTAATCGCATTATCGATAGTTGCCGCTCCTGTCTGAGCAGAATTTTGTAGGTCGTCAGCATACCGGTGATACGAGCAGCGAATTGGAGAGGAGAGAGAATACCGCCCTGAGGAACGCCAGCAGCCAAAGTGCACCAGTCAGAAAAAGACTAACCTGTACGAATAGCCTGCTGACGCCCACGAAGATAAGATGAGAACCATTGCCGCGCTAATGAGGCAAAGCCTAAGTGACAAAGTATTGTATTGTAAGGAGGATGTCGTGATCCACAGCATTAAAAGCGTTAGAGAATTCTATTAAAACTAACACAGTCTATCACGATTCCTCCATACCAATACGCAAGTATTCCGTTACTTTAAGAAGAGCTGTGGTCGTGCTATGCCCAGGCCTGAAACCTGATTGAAATGCAGTTAAAAGTGGTGTTATGAGATTTTGGCAGAGAAAGTAAAACAGAAATTGTACTAGAATTAATGGAAGCCTGCAGCTGAGGAGCAGAAGAAAAATGTATATTCAGCTAATTACTAGAGACAATTGTGGGATTAATGCCAGAAGAAGGTTTCGCTAAGGAGTCTGCCATTGAAGAGTTCGAGATATTTTTATGAATTTGGCGGCGTTTAGCAGCTAGCACCATCTGGTTACACTTCTTCCTAGCGACTTTAAATTGAGTCCAGTTCAGTCACATCGATTTGTGTTTGAGATAAATAATCACTATTATTATTATTATTCATGATACTAATAGTAATTGTGACATGACACTATTCATGTTAATTAGCTATCACTTCGAAACAATGAAATTAGTAAAAAAATCTACGAACACATACTCTAAACATGAACAATTTGTCTGGGCAAACCAAATTCTGATTATGTTAAGTTCATCATCATCGTTTCAACTTATCACTAGTTCACTGCTGAAGATAGGCCTCCCCGATAGATTTCCACAAAAGCTTGTAGCTCTCATTTTGGGGAGTTTTTGCCATAGTTGCAACGTCTTAACCAATGACAACCATCCAAATGACATAAAAATGATTTTCTAATTCGTTACATGAAAATTTTAATTATTCATGTATGGTGGATCAAAATAACAATAAAATGTTTTACGTAATTTTTTTTATCAACTTTAGATCTTGTTAAAAAATACTCAACTTTCTGACTTAAACATACACAAATATGGCTCATAACCAGCAAGATTGTTTTGGTAGCAAAGCACTGTAGCCTGTATTAAGTGTAGACTTGTTAATCCATCGATATTTCAGGTCAATTTTCGGTGTTATATTGGCAGTATTGAATACCATAGATTGGAGACTGATCGGCGTAGTCACGACAATGGTCTGATTCTGAGTTTTTGGACTGGGTACCAGTTTCGGTTTAGTTTAAAAAAATACGGTTACTTTCATACACCGTAATTTATAACTACTGTAGGTGGCTGATATAAAAAACAAAAATTAAAAATACAGCAAATCTACCGTATTTACGGTGCATACGGCAACGCTGTAACCGTTCAACCTAAAGCGCCCACTGTACTATCGTTCGAAGTTCCTCGTCGCAGTACTCGGTACTCGGCGAGTACAAGGAGCGTCACCACACATTCGCTCAACTTCGCGAGGAGCTCAGCACAGAGTAAATTATATATACGGATATCAGCAGTCGCCTCGTACCTATCGATTTTTCGGTATTTCCACCGATATGGGCTCTGTCCTACCGAAATACCGAAATGCTACGATTTTTCCACGATTTCAGATAATTTTGTGGATATCGATGCCATATACTATGGTGCTGCTGCGTCTAATACACTTCTTAGTAAATCAGCAGATCTAAGCCCAGATCAAGTAAATTTGTTTAAATACAGATGCCTAGATTTTGATATCGAAGCTTGTAAGCAAATAACTACGCGGTTTTCATTGAAAAACAATCCAATAAAAGGTTTAAACAGTATTGATGCAACAAATGTTAAAAGTGGTTCGGTAGTTCCTTTTAGTAGACTTTTCCTAATATTGTTCAAAGCAATGATTTGGAGGAAATTGATACAGAGTGGCGCATTTTAAGAAATTGTCAACAAATTAAAAAAAATCCTGATGATGTAGAACTGTTTTGGGATGAAGTAAGTTAACTAAAAAGTGGCAATGACGCTCAAATGTTTCCTTTGTCTTCCTTCTTTATATTTAATATTTTACCACTGCCCCAACGTTGAACGCATATTTTCACATATTAATCTCATAAAAACAAAACAGCGAAATAGGCTGTCTACTGAGACAATCACTGGTCTATTACATGCAAAACTACTCTTAAATGACGTTAATTGTTATGACTTAATGTTTTCTTTTATTTACGCGAATATTAAACATTTAAATAAAACTACTTTTTTACGGATTTTATCGCGTTTAATTTTGAACTATTTTTACCCGACGTTTCGGACGCTTTACAGCACCCATGGTCACGGGGGGACTGAGGTGACAGTTGTCCCGATGTCATAGTTAACCCGGAGTACCTTCAGCTTTTAATTATTATTTTTAGTCCGATCTACGCAGAAAGAGCTTACTGTGTCTTGAAGCCTTGCAGTGGTATGCTTGGTTTTTGATTTAATTTTATCAATAATAGGATCCCAAGCCGGTGGTAATACCCAACCATCTTCCCTATTGAAATTAGGATGTTTTTTAATTTCAATAGCCTCGCGAATCATCCTTGGTAGGTTCCTGAAAAGAACACCGATTGGTGTTCTTTTCAGGAAGTCTGCAGTCTGTGACTATGTTCTGGATCATCCCAACCATTACATCAGATTTGATAGACCACAAATCCTTGCAAAAGAACACCGATTCCTACCAAGGATGATTCGCGAGGCTATTGAAATTAAAAAACATCCTAATTTCAATAGGGAAGATGGTTGGGTATTACCACCGGCTTGGGATCCTATTATTAATAAAATTAAATCAAAAACCAAGCATACCACTGCAAGGCTTCAAGACACAGTAAGCTCTTTCTGCGTAGATCGGACTAAAAATAATAATTAAAAGCTGAAGGTACTCCGGGTTAACTAAGACATCGGGACAACTGTCACCTCAGTCCCCCCGTGACCATGGGTGCTGTAAAGCGTCCGAAACGTCGGATAAAAATAGTTCAAAATTAAACGCGATAAAATCCGTAAAAAAGTAGTTTTGTTATGACTTGGAAATTAATTCAAAGATGAACACAGCTATGGCCAAATAGCATTAGTATGATCCTAAAGAACGTAAGAAATAATTATGTTTAAGTGTGCTATATGTGAATTAGACTGTTAGTTTATTTTTTGATAAATAAACGAATTTGATTGAATATTGAATTGTTTTTTGTCATATATCGCACGCTTTAAATTTCATAGAACGCGAATGACCTGGGTTCAGTTCTCGGTGCCGGCACCACTAAAATCGTTAATTGCAATTTAAAGTGCTTATTTACCACGTGCTCAGTGGTGAAGGAAAAAATCGTGAAAAAACCTGTATGTCTGAGAAATAAAAATATTTCGACGACATGTGAAGTCCGCCAAATAGCATTGGAGCAGAGTGCCGGACTCTTCCCGACTCTAAAACCCTCTCAGAAATGAGAGGCGGCCTGAGCTCAGCAGTGACACATTTATGAGCTGTTACTTTACTTTTTACCTTTATATTACTGAAGCCCGCGACTACGTCCGCGTGGATTCATATTTTTTTTTAAAATACCGTAAAAATTCTTTAATTTTTCGGAATAAAAAAGCAATCTCGCCATCTCTGTGCCGAATTTTGTCAAGATCGATTGAACGGTTGAGCCGTGAAAAGGTTACAAACATACAGAGGGACAGAGAGAGTTACTTCCGCTTTAATAATGTTAGTATTGAAGTATTGATGGACCACAGTCGATTACAGTACATGTAATTTGCCCTGCTCTTCTTCGTAAATAAATAATTTATAAACGCAATTTTTCTAATTAGACGAAATAAATGTATAATGTGTAGGAAAGGTATACTTATATTGAACATAATGTTGAAGCCCGATCAGTGGAATAATTTTTTACGTGTCTTGGCGCCAACTCGAAAATGTTGGTTTTAAATTTTTAGTTTTAATTAATATTGATACCCTATTATGCAGCGAGTGCTTTTGAAAGTGTATACTGATCCAGTTCAGTCTCCCTCTTCTCGCGTTATCCCAGCCTGTTCACTTCCTGAAACGATGCACTCTGTTTAAGATAATGATACGAGTAACATACCTATGTTAAACTAAGTCGTGAATTTTGTACGTAATCAAGTTCCCGTTATATCCCGTGACAGTAAAATTATGAAAATACATCAAACATATGTGAAATCATCACGTGATCAAAACCTCTTCGAGATACCCTCACAGACAGATAAAATAATAGAAAATAAGCATAAGTTAAAAGAGAAACACACCGTTACAACATTCGATACACACATAGGTGGTACCATTTTAATAAAGAACCTAAATACGAAACGAAACAAAGACAAACCGCGATACAAAGGAGCGAAGGAATATTACTAATCGTCATTTCAGCCTATCATTAGCCTACTAATGTTTGAACTATTTTACTTTTAAAAGTTTCAAATTCGTTGACGCATAATGTAAGGTCTTGTATACTAAACATAGTAACGTCAATATTATACATATATAAAATATGAGGTATATTAAAAAATAGAGGAAATAAATACTAAATTAATTTTGCGTCATAAAATTATAGATTCGAATTATAATTTTACGACGTACTCTGCGTTACTATTGTCAATGTCAGTAAAGTAACAGGTTGGGGAAAAAGTTTTTTCGCATTCTATATGAAAACTCAAGTTTTTTATATGAAACCTCAAACTTTTTTCAAAGTTTCATTTAATTACAGTATATACGTGCCATTTTCTTCGATGACTTTTTGCCATCTTGACTGTAGTGAAATGATCCCGTTGCTATAGAAATTTTGGGACTTCTGAGAAATGGCGTTCATTTTATCCGTAACAGGGATGACGGGAGCGAGGTGAATCTATGACGTCAAAATTCCCGAATTGAAAACGCTTAAACTAACTTTGTGATACTCTTACTGACACTGCATTAGGTCCATAAACGTCACAAATTTTTTTCGCGACTTTATTTGCATGTTTCTTTTTTTATAATAAAATTTTAATATGTATCAATTTTTTTTGAAATGTAACCTTTTAATGTCATCGAACCCAGCCAGATACAAATAGTACAGCCAAAGAGATTTTATTACAAATTTATACATACTTTATGCGAAAATACTTTTTCTCCGACCTATTATAAATTAACCTATTATAACAATGTAATGTTTTTTCAAACGTAGTTGTCACTTATTACAAAACTTCATGAGCGGACAAATGTCAAATCGGTCATCTTAGCGTGCCGCTCGATTCGAAAGTTAATAAAAGAAGTATTAAGTTATTGTGTATCACAAATGATGTGGCCGTCGGCCGGCAGTCTAAAAAAATCGGCCCCTCTGTCTCATTTCGTGGACGTTGTAAGAGTTGATTAAAGGAAACGACATAGCCTCTGATTCATAGCGGAGTAATGGAAAAATAGTCAGTCAGCAAATACACAGGTAACGGACAACAGCCGGTATCGGTACCGCCAAATCGTCGGCCAATTATGGCGATTACAGCAAATAATCTTGGGGGATGCCTGTGTCCAGTGAGCAGTGGACTGTTTAGAAGGTGATGACGACAATCATGATGACGAACCTAGTTAGATAAAACTGAATCATTTATTAATAGTTTTATGATAATCAACACTTCTAAATATTCATATCTTAATGAATAGTTAGTTGAAATTTTATTAATAGCCAATGTTACTTTGATTCGCAAACGGATAATTTTTTGAAAATCACATTGTACCTACTCTTTCTTTATTTATTTTCTGATAGGATTGGATAAGCCATTTTGAAACCTTTTGTTAATGTCGATTTTTAATACGAGTACATACATACATAAGATCACGACTCTATCCCATAAGGGGTAGTCAGAGACTGGGCACTCACTGCAAAAACAGATGAATGCCACAATCCACGTTTCACCAAAACAATATAATGCACTTGGTGTGATAGGTGGTGAGCCCATCGCCACCATGCGCTGTTGGATGCACAGTGCAGTTTAATTCCTTACTCGCCTTTTACGAGATCCATTTAATAGGGCAGTAATAAAAATCGAAATGTGCAACACTTAAAGATTTATTTACAGTAATACCTTAATATAAATATGTACAAATATCAATATCACATTTACAACTGCTTTTTTGTTTACATGATATTTTTCATTCAATATGTGTTACAAAATGTGTTTTATCTGTGCAAAACGGACAGGTGGTTTTATTTTTATCTGTAGTTTGAACCAAAGAGAATATAACAATTAAATACGTTGTAGTTTGAGGTTGTTTTCAGTTCAATATTTTATTATTTGTTTCTGTTTGTTCGGTTTTTGTTTTTTTATAAATAATTATTAAAATTTTGGCGATAACGGTAGCTATTTTTTTCTTTTAATAATAAGTCCGAGCTTTCTATCGTTTGTTCGATTAAAAATGGCGTTTGTTTGATTTTGATTTTTTTTTAATACATTAATAATTATCAAGCATAATTGGCAATGGGCCGGCCATATAGCTTGTAGAACCGATAACCGTTGGGGAATAAAAGTTCTCGAGCGGTAACCTCGGAAAACGTAGTGTAGAACTACATGAAGCGAAGACCTGTTCGGTTGTGTGGGTAGTCGACGGATGCAGGTGCCCCAGGACCTTGTGACTAAGACAGGCTGACATGATGATGATGAATTAATAAATAATTCATTTATTGTCGCGTGTTTATTTAGATATCTGAACCTGGCTCGCGAACTTAACCGACATGTGAGGTGGTGTGCCAGCTTATGGTCTGATATTTTAATAATTGCTTATTAAAAAACAAAAAGGTACCAACGCTTATTATTCACACAATTATGAGCAAATAACGAACAAACGTATAGTTTATAACAAATTAAAAATAATTGAAGTGCCACCGCTAACTGAAGACGGCCGTTGTTTGAACAGATTTGGGAAAGGACAAATACATAACAACCACAGAGTAGATATAATATTATGTAACTTCAGAGAAAAGAAGAAGTGAAAAGCGAAGCCATAGACTTACTTCCATTGTAATTTCAAAGCGGTTAAAGAATCTTAACGTTCACATAAATAGTCGTAGTCGCTAATTTTTTTTTATTGAATGAATAACAAATTGTATTTTTAAACCGCCAATTCTTTACATATTCATCGGATTGGGAAGCTTAGGTACATAACTGGTTGTACTAAAAACAGTCACTTCTAGTAGCGTTAAGTATAACATAGAAATAAATATAAAACATTAATTAGATTATAATTGTACTTTTAAATTTC
This sequence comes from Luehdorfia chinensis, assembly GCA_019845155.1. Taxonomy (NCBI): domain Eukaryota; kingdom Metazoa; phylum Arthropoda; class Insecta; order Lepidoptera; family Papilionidae; genus Luehdorfia; species Luehdorfia chinensis. The sequence goes on along the minus strand of JAHVAK010000551.1, from coordinate 2,528,220 downwards.
AACAACTTATTTCTAATGCTTTTATTCTACAGACTAACAAATAAACAGGAACGGAATATTGTTTCCACAGTCATTAACATATGGAATATACAAGTAGTTTAAAGTACGCGCCACGTGTTGTTCTTATGTATTTTACAAATAAGGTTCAGAATAGTAACTCGCGGGACTTATAAGCAGGCGTGTACTCAAGTTTAAAATTTGTGATCATTGAAATGAATATCGTTTGTGATGTACGTTACATTTTTCTTCCTTTTTATGTTAGTGCTTATACATCAGGTGTTATTAAAAGTTTTAGTGGTTCAGTTTATCTATAAGGATTTAGCAATTCCTATGGATATATTTTCCAATGATAAAATATCGCTGTGACACAACGCTTAAGTAGTATATCGAGAAAACAATTTTATCGCGTTTATTTTTTTACTATTTATAATCCGACGTAAGCCCGGATTAACTATGATATCGGGACATCTAACATCTTACTTGTCCCATCACTAAGGGCGTTTGAAACATCGGGTAATAAATAGTTAAAATGAGATGTTTTTAAGTGTATGATTTTCGCGTTATATAAGAAATCATTACTGAAAAGCTCAATACAGATCGCTGAAAAATCGACAATTTTAAAAAGTAAAACAAAGACTGGTTAGGAAGTAGATGTTTACATTTGCCGGCAGGGAATAAAGTTAAGCTATTTTATAAATATAATAAAGTCATACATTTGTTTCTTAATTCCGATTACTATGCAAATCAAATAGTCAGCCAACGATAGCACCTTGATAAATTATAGAAATCGATTATTATCCATATGAGAGAATCTTCACTCTCGATAATTGTCGTTACAAGCGATTTTGCTAATCAGAGCACCTGGAATATCACAAATAGACTGCGATTACATTATTACAGTTTACTATCGTCAATAGGAGCTATAGGTAAAGTTCTTCCGCCGTTCCTGGCCGGAAGTTCATCCTGAGTGAAGGCTCTGTTGTCCAAGCCGCTAGATTTAACAGTGATTTCCGGCTGTTGCTCTACTGGTCCGTCCATTAAGAACATTGTTAGGAAGAAGAGTATGCTACCTGGAAACAGAAATTACGTTTTTGAGAACTCATTAGATAGCTATTTGAAACATGCGAGCAGTGGCAGAGAAACTGAGCGATTTATAGCATGCTACTAATGCCGTGACAACTCAGGGTCCGGGCACTCGTACTAAATTTCATAGTAGACGAGTGACCTGGGTTCGATCCCCGGTGACATTGTTCTACAAATTAAGTGCTGATTTTTTACATGCTCAGCGGTCAAGGAAAACATCGTGTGGAAACGCATGTTCGAGGACTAAAATATTTCTAGAAAATATGAAGTCCGCCAACCCGCATTGGAGAAGCGTGGCAGCCTATGCTCAGTAGTGGGACAATTATAAGCTACCAATTCGAGTTTGAATGTCAGTGTCTGCAATTTAAAGTACTCATTTGTAGGAGATCCAAATACTATTGATGATGTGAATATATTCCACCGAGCTTATTGTAATCAATCATATTGAATTTAGTTATGCCTTATGCTCTCTATTGCACTCTACATTTACCGGAGCTTTATGCAGGGGAAGTAGAAAGACTTTTCTATTTCAAAGTCGTCGGCTCGTTGAATAGTAGCAGAATATAAAATATCAATGTTATTCACGTCGGAATCCTGACGTCATCATATCTGATACTGTTAAAACTGTTCTAACGATTCAGAAATGTCCAGTTATAACTTTTGCCAGCGGTTTCAGTCGCGTAAATTGAGCTGATCATATAACTGCGCCTTACGGCGTGGAGCCTCACAGATCGGAACAGTCCGGCACGTTTCGGTAATTTTCGATTCTTAGTGTCATCGTCGTCGTAGTTCTTCGTTTCAGCCTATCACTAGTCCACTGCTGAACAGAGGCCTCCCCCATAGATTGTCACAAAAGTTAGTTGCTATCGTTTTGGGGGGGATTTTGCAGCAATTGCCACGATTGGCAGGCGAGTTGGCTACCGCAGTTTATTTATTCAGATGTTCTAGGAAGATGCTGCTGCCCATCTCCTGGTTTTCATTTTCCCTCTGTCGACTGTTACCACACCCACGGGATCTTAAGTGTGCGGCACCTTAACGCCGTAGTATGAAGTTTTATATCTTAGAACCTTTCTCAATAAACGCGAACAAAAGAAACTACTCGTACTTCCTGAGCTTATCGCGTTCAAAAAAACTTTCAAATAATAGTAATAAGAAGTGTGATAAAATATGCATATAATTGAATTGAAACTCACTGATTCCATAAAAGCCGGCATAGAAGATCATGATGGCCGCCCTGTAGCCGATGGCCTTCGACACGGGGTCCACTAAGATGGGAAGGTTTCCACCCACGTTGTTCATGACGAAGAGGAATACGCCGACCGTTGTCGAACGCACGGACAGCGGGACGATCTCCACTAGTATAGCGAACACTATACCGAACCACATCTCAGCTGTAAATAATATCAACAATTTTAGTTCATGCTACGTAGTTCTCTTGTTTTTCTTTCGTTTATGTAAGGAAGTAACGAGACGAGCAAATCGTTCACCTGATGTTAAGTGCACGTCTGCACATTACAAAATCCCAGACATAGAGACAGGAAACAGAAATAATATGACTTAAAAATTGAAATCGCATATTACATCAATTCGACAATGTTCTCATATTTTGAGTTTATGTGTATTTTAGTGTTTTTTATGCATACATTTCGTATTGGATAAAGTAATTTTTAAGTTTCATTCTAGTCTAATTGTCTAATCTATCATATTTCATCATCTCATGTTCGACTCGTAAATAGTTCACTGTTGGATTAAGGTATCTGCGAAGAAGGAAGTCTTAGCCGTAATCGCCACGTTTGGCAGGCGGATTTGCGATAGCACTACCAGACTGCTTGCATCTCAGAGGATGTTGCCTGTCACCGGTCTGTGTATATTTGGTCCGGCCTTTCTGGCGGTTGTTGTACCACTAGCAATAGCTATGCCCGTCTCCCGGACGCAAGCTATCTCTGCCGAATTTCGTCAAGATCGGTTCAACGGTTGAGCCGTGATATGGTAACAAACAGACAGAGGGACAGGGAGAGTTACAATTTTTATTATAGTTGTGAAATTAAAATGTTTTAGACACCTTTAAAGGCGCTGATTTTTCGGTATAAATAAACAATGTAACATTACTATCCGAACGCCTTAGGCATTTGAACGTCTTGTTATGTCAATGCAGGACTTTTGGCGCCAACTCAAAAAATGTCTGTAGTATTTTTATTCAATTTTGTAATTTCTGTGTATATTTGGAGTTTTGATGTTTAATATTGATAGTTTATTATGCAGCAAGTGCTCCTGAAAGTGTACAGTCATTGCAAAATTCAATCCAGCATGTTCAGTAAAAGTCAACTATCATTTTACTGTCAATCAAAATTTTGAAGTCTTGCTGCTTGAATATTGTATACTTGGAAATGTTACTTGACACTGGAAAATAGTTGATGACTGTTTCCATTAATAAATAAATAAATATGTCAATGCAATAACACAGAGACGACCTTACGTCAGGACTATTTTTTTATTTGTGTTTTGTTATTATATTATATATTATTTATGTTATTTGTGTTGTTTTAAATATCAATAATTACGTTTGTGCCGTAAAACCTTTACTAATACCTAAAGCTAATTAGGACTGATGGTCACTGTTAGCCCGAAGGCTTTTACAGCTTCGCCGGATTGAAAGGTGGCATAGCGCTGAGGGCACTTAGCCGAAACCTTTATTTATGGATGACTGGCGCAAGGGCCCCCAAGAGGGGACCTCGGCTTGGACCGTCATCCTGTTCGCGTGAGTAACCGACTCGAGGGTGCCCAAGGGGGCCGGCCTCGGCTCGGTCAGTTACTGCAATCGGGAGGGCAATATTACTACTACTATTATTACTATTATCATGATTATTATTAGATAAGTTTACCACCAATTCGGAATGCGTTTCCGCTGGAGAAGAAATGGCGCAAGAAACTCCAGCGACGCTTCTGTTTATGATACTACTGCTAGGGGAGAACCGACCTGAGATGCGGCGGTATCGCGAATAACTTTGTCTGATACGCCCTCGCCGACGGCGGGGGCGGTATGATGGTGATGTTGTGTGTTTGTGTAGTGATGAGTAGAGCGCTTGGGCCCTAGTGGTCGCGTCGTCAGGGTCCTCGAGGACGTGCAACGGTCTCCTTTTTCCGCGGGTCGAGTTTTGGTGTATCGCGAGGGGGTTGTATGTGGCGGCACTTACAACCAGTGGGTTGGGGTGCGTGGCAGCAGAGTCGAAGTATCGGCGAGAGGCCAACTTTAGATATTGGGCTATGGTAGGAAGCCCTAAATCGATATGAAGGTTAGCATTACGCACGAACCACGGTGCTCCCGTGGCTTTACGCATGAATCGATTTTGTATTACCTGAAGTCGGTGAATTTGACGCGGGGAGGCATGCGCAAATACGGGGCTTGCGTATGTCATAATTGGCCGAATACAGGCTTTGTAAAGTGTAATTTTATTACGTAGGGACATTTTGCTATTTTTATTTAGTAACGGATGTAATCGGCCGAGGACGAACGCCGCTCGGTTCCTTACTCGGTTAATATGTGGACCGAAGCTGAGTCTCGAGTCTAATAGGACGCCTAAGTATTTGACTGTCTTTTCCCAGGGGATTGGACGATCGAATAACTCTATGGTGGGGAGGCGCGGCGTTAAGCGCCGCGAGAAGTACATGGCTGCACTTTTGATGGGGTTGACCTCGATCCTCCATTTCCGAAACCAGTTCCCGAGGGTTCGGGCTGCGGATTGGAGGCGTTTAGAGATAGTGTCTGGATTACGCCCAGACACATAGAGGCAGGTATCGTCTGCGAAGAGGGCGAGTTCGACGCCGCTGGTGTGCGGTATGTCGTTCGTGAAAAGGGTGTAGAGCACGGGACCTAGGACTGAGCCTTGTGGTACGCCGGCTAGTATGGGATGTGGTTCGGATCGCACCCCCTCGACGCGGTAGCGAAAGGTTCGACTGCGTAAGAAATCTCGTATGATGAGTACGAGGCGATCTGGCACACCGAGTCCGTATAACTTGTATACGAGCCCGTTGTGCCAGACCTTGTCGAACGCTTTCGCCACGTCGAAGAAGAGCGCTCAAGTATGAAGCCCGCGTATGAAGCGGGATTGAATGTGCTCCGTTATGCGGTGCACCTGCTGGGTACATGAGTGTTTGGCTCGGAATCCAAACTGCTCGTGGATGGGGATCCCTCGAGACTGCATGAAGTCTCTTAAGCGGGCGAGTAGTAGGCGTTCGTATATCTTGCCTAGAGTCTTGAGGAGGCTTATAGGCCGATATGCGGTGGGATCGGACGGGAAAACCTTTACATCTTTAATTAATAGTATGCATAAACTACCTGAGAAAGACATCATTACAAAAATATTTTTGAATAATTAGTACGTGTGTGTATTCTCATTTTTTTTATTGCATAAAGTGATGAAACGCATATATGCATTTGCATATATTATGCATTTACGTATATACCTATGCTTTTGCATATAGCATTTGTTATGGGCAGACGTTCTGCCCATAACAAATGCTGTGTCACCCAGAAAATTTCTGTGTGTCACTACACTGTGCCCATCACCCTGAGACATAGGTTCTTAAGTCTCATATGCCCAGTGATTACGCTACCTCACAGTGCCCTTTAAACCGAAACACAGTAATGTTTGCACACTACTGTTTCACGATAGAATAACTGGCCCTGGGCTAATTTTATTTTTGCAAAAGTTCGCATCTCCTAACATTTTCCATCATCTCCCAGGGTCCATTGGCTGAGAATGCCACATTGCTTATAGGTTGCCCGAAGGAACCCTTAAAGTCTATGCAAAAATAATTAACAAAAAAAAAAAAGATTAATAGTATTATTATCGAAGCTCACCAAAGAAGTAGGAAATGGCCAGTGTAATCATGGCCCATAGAGGACCGAACACCACAGATCCGAACGCTGGTAATGTGGCCACCAATTGCGACAGTGCCAACACCAGGACTCTGGATCTCACGCCCATTTTCGCTACGAACCTGTTTTGACGAAAAATATATTAATTAGTCTTAACGGCGTGGCCTGGTGGTGTGGTTTACAAATGTTTCCTCCGGCTGGGATTCGAACCCAGGACCCGCGGCGTAGTCGCGTACTTTGACCACTAGGCCACGCGGTGGTGGACCTCCGATTTTATCGCGTTATCATTACATCTGGAGCGGGTAGGTTAGGACGAGTGAGTGTGACCAGCTATTATGAAAATGAGCAGGTCTTCATAACTATTATAGTCTATATATTAAAAAAAACAATATGGCCCGCGATTGACTAAAATCATGTCGAAAGTCGACCGGTCGATCGCGATTGACCTGTTGGCCGATCTTGCTATATCTCTCATGCAGATAGTTTCCAACACGAAAAAAATTTGTTTATTTTTGCATAAATATAAATTTGTTTGACTAACGTTACTTTTTACCATTTACCACCGTTTCGTAATGAGGTTTGACGGGAAGATACAAGCGAAAGACATTTTAAATACAAAGATCTCATATCTCTCATCATTATCTCATAGACAATCGGTTTGTCAAATTTTAGACAACACAGTATAATAAAATTTCTGTAAGTGTAACACAAAAATCGGACATGGATTTTAAACAACTTATCAAGAAGACATTATTAGATAGAGCGTATTATAAAATAGATCATTATAAAGAGGACAGAGATGTGTGGAAATAACTTATACTCTGCACTTGCGAACCCCTGGCTACTAATAATATGATGTATTTTTTTTTAATCTATATATGATATTATGTAATATGGCATTGAAAAAAGAAAGACCCTAAATTGTAGATTTTGACGTTCATAAGAGCTTTAAACAAGCCTAAATTTTGATTTTATTTTATTCTTACGAGTATATCTTATATATATAATTTGACTTTATTCGGAAGTTGTCGCCGTGGTCGAAAATCGGCCAGGAGGGGACATAATTTCGATAATTTATAGTTTTCGGCTGAACATAAATCTCTTATTTGTATAGAAGGTCAATATCGTTGTGACCACTTCTGGTTTGTGTTGGTAACCTCGTTAAAAAGGACATCGAACTTGTTTTTAGAAGAGACAACCCACTACTTATTGGCTCTTCATCAGGGATGAGGTCATTATGGGGTTACAGTCCAGTGCGCTACATACATAACGATGATGAAGGGTGAAAACCTTCATCATCGTTATCATCACTACCATCATCATCGTCCTAGCGCGTCACCAGTCTATTGATGAACCCTCCATCCCCACAGCTTGTCACAAAACATGGTCTTGAACCGTGGTTGTTTCTCTACCTAATAGAGTTTTCTTTATTATCCGGCAAGAATAATAAGGAGAAATTGCCACTCTAGAACATTCCCTCCTGGCCGGCACAGTTCTGCGGCGGATATCGTCGTTACGAATTCTGACGCAAAGAAACACCGAGTATAGCACTTTCTAAGCATTAGCGAGCTTTCCCATGCGGCCTGCAGTGAAAGACTAAGTCTCGGTTCAGTATGTTGTCATTAACAACACGCTCAGTCAGACTTAAAAAAAAACTATTTTGATTAGTTGCCGCGACTCACTTGTCAGAGACGACACCACCAACGACGACGCCGACGGAGCCGATACCGACAGTGACAGCAAACAACCACCAGCCGAGGTCCACGTCGGGGAAGTAGTCGCGGTAGTACAGGTCAGCGTTGTACGCGAAGGTCATACCGCCTGAAATTAAAACGAATAATTAACTTTCACTGTATTCCTACACAAGTCCACTGCTGGACATGGTCGACACCCCAAAACAGTGAATTGGCGAAATTTCACTTGTCAATTGTTGTTTAATGGCCAGTTTTTCTGCCGTGAAGCAGTAGTGTGCAAACATTACTATTTTGGTTTGATGGGCACTGTGAGCTAGTGTAATCACTGGGCACATGAGACTTAAGAACTGATGTTTCAGGGTCATTTGGGCAGTGTGGTATCACACAGAAATGTTTTGTGTGACACAGCGTTTGCTATGGGCAGACGTTGCACTCACCGTCAGGTGATCGTTTTGCTTGTTTCATCACTTTATCCAAAAAAAAGGCGAGCTGATATTATTCAGCTATTGTTATAAAGCGACGAACTGCATAGTCTTGCGGGAAGTCGGTAGGTGCAGGTGGCTCAGGACAAGGGTTGCCAGGTCCATAAACCAGAAATCCGAACGGACCAGCCAGTTAAGCCGGACTTTTGGATAAAAGGCCTCAACGTTCTTTCGTCTTAAACGTTATTGTGTATGATTCCAGGCATTTTTGAACTTTTATTAAATCGCCTGAACTGGTAATGAAATAACTACTAAGTTGAATGAATCCGTCTTCTTTTTAATGCAAATCAAAACAAAATTAAGCACCGACGAAGCACGAAGCGCCGACCGCGTGTCTGCTAAAACGTAAAAAACCAAACAAATACCGGACAGTTCTAATTTGGTCGGACATACATGTATTTTTGCAGACACAATATTACAGTACTGACCGCAATGCCTGATAGAAGCAGCAAAACACAGCAACAATATTCTGGGTTGAGCAATGACATGCCAGATGGTCACTTGGGGGATTTTCTTGCCGGATTCCAAAGCTGCGTCCCTTGCTTTCGAGTTACCGGCATCTAAGACAGAAAGTTTTGAACATTATAACTATAATTAATAGTGGTAGTTAGTAAGTTATAGTTTTTTTAAAACGCAGTCCAGTCTAGTAGTAATGTAATGGTCTAAGCCTTGTGGACTGCCTTGCGCGCATTGAGAGATAGGATTTTGACTGTAGACTACAGCAAAAAGTTACAGCTTTAAATTTATACAATTCTGGAACAGTCCTCATCTCATTTTTGAGAGGGTTTTGGAGCAAGAAAGAGTCAGAAATGCTTCTCCAATCCGTATTGGCGGCCTTCACATGTGTTCGAAATATTTTTTTTTTCAGTCATGCAGGTTTCCTTACGATGTTTTCACTTCACCGCTGAACACGTGGTAATTCAACATTTAAAATTGCAGAATAAATTTAGGGACACCGTCACCGGGGATCAAACTCAGCCTCCACCGCCGAAAGGTGTCCGGCAGAATAGGATAGCCTACCGCTTTACTACAGAGGTGTCGTAAAAGGCATATTATAAGCGTAAGGTATTGTACGAGCCGTGTGGTGGCGGCTCGATAAAAGAATACTGCCACTCCATCTCATCCAATGGATCTCGTAAAAGGCGAGTAAGGAATTAAACTGCACTGTGCACCCAACAGCGCATGATGGCGATGGGCTCACCACCTATCACACCAAGTGCATTATATTGTTTTGGTGAAACGTGGATTGTGGTAGTCATCTGTTTTTGCAGTGAGTGCCCAGTCTCTAACTACCCCTTAGGGGATACAGTCGTGATCTTATGTATGTATGTATGTAAGGTATTGTACGGACAGCCTTTATTCGAGCACAATAACACCTTAATACGCCATGGTATCACTGTACTGCTCGAGGGAACGCACGCAATGGGGAGTAAAAATGTTTTTGAGAAGGGCTCCACTGATTTTACTGATGTTTTTGTTGTGTTCGTAATTGTCAGGAAATTATTCGAAAATCCACCGGAATTTTCTTAAATTTGGATGGCATTTTTGTATTAAAAACTAAAAAGTTACGTTCAGTTTGACAGTTATGCTGTCAAAATGCCCTTTTAATTTTTTTCAATAGTAAATAACACTCGTGCGAAGCAGGACGGGTCGCTAGTAAGGAATATTTTCATGGATTACCTAATTGTATGTTACGTTGATTGTATGAGCCGTGGTAGCTCAGGGACTAGGCGCTCGCTTTAAATTTCATAGTAGGCGAGTGGCCTTGGTTCGATTCACGATGCCGGCACCACTAAAATTGTTAATTGCAATTGTAAGTGCCGATTTACCAAGTGCACATGCAAGGAAAACATCGTGAGGAAATCTGCATGTCTGAGAAATAGACATCTGAAATCCGCCAACCCGCATTGGAGCAGCCTAGCGGATTCTTCCTAGCTCCAAAACCCTCTCGGAAATGAGAGGAGGCCTGTGCTCAGTAGATCCCTCTACATTTATGGGCTGTTACTTTACTTTTTTTAAGTTACGTTGAAACTTACCTTCTTCACCAATCGTCGTTCTCTTAGGCTCGCGGAGTGTTAAGAATGTCAGAGCAGCGATGACGAGTCCCACAATACCGGCTCCGTAGTAGCATACGCGCCAGCTCTGAGGTGTATAACGAAAAATGTCAATCCAAACTTGTTTTTTTTTCATAAAAGTGACGGAACGAGTAAAACGTTCACCTGATGGTAAGTGTTACGTCTGCCCATAACAAATGCTGTGTCACCCAGAAAATTACTGTGTGCCACCACACTGCGCCCGTCACCCTGAGACATCAGTTCTTAAGTCTCATATGCCCAGTGATTCCGCTAGTTCTCAGTGCCCTTCAAACCGAAACACAGTAATGTTTGCATACTACTGCTTCACGGCGGAATAACTGGCCCTGGGGCGGTACCTACCTAGACGGATTCCTGCATAAGAATCCTACCACCAGTAAAACCTTCTTTCCATTCTCATTAATCGCCTAAGGTGCAAAGTGAGTAAGCAATAGCCTAGTAGTAACCGGAAGGAACACCGAAACATGACGTCGCATAATTGAGCCTGCCATTCGACTATTACCGTAAACCATCTACGGGCACAAGCTTTTAAGCTTAGTTGGAGTGGTTTACAGGAATATTAGTAATGCTAATAGCATTACTAGTATTCTTAAAAAAATAGTGTATGTTGTGCGAGGGTGGCCATTGGGACTATCTAACATCGTCCAACACAAGAGAGGTCTAAGAATCATTAAGTGATTTATTTGATTCTTTTACTGGTGGTAGGATTCCTCTGCGGGGATACGTCTAAGTAGGCAGTTAAGACGCAGGGTCAGTTAATCAGCCGTGAAGCAGTAATGTGCAAACATTACTGTGTTTCGGTCTGAAGGGCACTAAGAGCTAGTGTAATTACTGGCCATATGAGACTTAAGAACTGACATCTCAGGGTGACGGGCACAGTGTTCACACACAGAAATGTTCTGGGTTACACAGTATCTGTTATGACGTTGCGCTTACAATCAGGTGAACGTTTTGCTCGACTCGTCACTTTGTCATATTAAAAAGAATAGAATAGAATATTTTTTATTCAATATAGATCATTTACATAATACTCACTGAGCGTCATTTTTTTAAGCGACACTGGTTCGCAAAGAAATGGCCCTGTCCTGGGAAGAACCAGTAAGAAACCAAGCGGGATTTCTATTATACAATTACAGCAGCATTATAAAGATGTAAAAATAGCTAATATCATCATAAGTAATTATGGATTAATAAAAAGTGTATATACGAGTACATTGTATTTTGACATTTCATCGGATTCGATCTTTAGCCGTGTGGTGGCGGCTCGTTAAAAGAATACTACCACTCCATCTCATCCAATGGATCTCGTAAAAGGCGAGTAAGGAATTAAACTGCACTGTGCACCCAACAGCGCATGGCGGCGATGGGCTCACCACCTATCACACCAAGTGCATTATATTGTTTTGGTGGTGATGGGGTGTAGTGGGCTAATAGCGCCTATTTCTGCCAGCCGACTTCTACAGAAGTGGCAGAGATGTGTTAAATTCGTTATTAGCCCATAAACTCTCTCCAGTGGCTCCAAGTAGCTGTGATGCGCGCAGCGGCCACACCCCGGTAAACCATGTCGGCTCACGGACTAAACCTGGATGAGGGGCTTCCCACCTTTGGTGGACAAGTTTTTATGCGGATCCCTCCTGCAAAGTGCATGAAGTCTGATTCGGCGAGGAAGGCAACCCACCGCAGATATGCAAAGGGCTTGGCGGACTCGGCGATTCAGCAAGGCAATGTGGATGGCCAAGGGCGGCGTTAGAGGGCAAGATTTAACGTCGGCCAGACACATCATCTGACCTCTCCTCCAGTCGTAACGGTTCTCCGTTCCACTGAATCGAGGAGAGGGAGGACGAGTGTGTGCGCCTGCGTGTGCGCGAACGCTTGCGCACCTTAATATATCCTGCGCATCTGACTGCTTCCGTTAGTCGAAGTGGTCGCCATGGCCGAAAACGGTCGGAAAGATCATTGTTTTGGTGAAACGTGGATTGTGGCAGTCATCTGTTTTTGCAGTGAGTGCCCAGTCTCTGACTACCCCTTATAGGATACAGTCGTGATCTTATGTATGGATGTATGTATGTATTTTTAACAGTTCAAATCTAGATTGGCCGCATGACACAATGGTCGGAGTATCTACCTTCTAAGTCTTGGCTACTGAGTTGAAATTTCGATCGACATAAATGTATACACCTTACAACTTATTTTGTACTCAAAAACATTATTGCTATATGGGACACTAAAATACTCTCTTTAGTGATGCAGTGTCATGAGGCACGTGGTCAGCAGTGGACTTGTGAGGTGCAGCGGTTGTGTTAATGATGATTTAAATGACAATTTTTTTTATTTTTTTTATTGTATATATATTGCTTAAGAATTTGTGTCTTTGGTCGTCTGGAACCAATAAATATTTTTATTCTGATTATAAGTGGTTTTCCAAAACGTAAATTTCGCACGTTATTAATGTATTACAATTTGTTTAGCTATAATTACTCACCAGTCCCCAAGCATTCACAATAGGGATGTACCTCCCAACAGGGAAGGCGATACCGTATCCGCCGTATATTCCCCAATTGAAAATCGACAGCACCAACGCCCTCTGGTGTTCCGGGAAGAGATCGGTCAATATGCCAGTAGCCAAAGGATTGCAGCCGGATTCCCCAGCAGCCATTATCATACGGAGTATCACCAGATGCCAGTACTCTGTCACACTTCCCATCATTGTGATAGCGATTACGTAGACTAATGTGCAGCCAGAGAGGATTCGAGCTCTGTTGTATCTGGGGAAGAATGATACAAGTTAAATATATAGATAAAGTTATTATCAATGCTAATTTATCACGTGCTAAGTCGTTCACGTTTACGACGTGATGTCTGTGGGATAAAAATATTTCGAGGATGTGTGAAGTTCGCCAACCTACATTGGAGCAGCGTGGCGGACTTTTCACGGCTCGAAAACCCCCCTCTCAGAAACGAGAGGGGACCTTCGCTCAGCTATGGGACATATAGGCTGTTACTTTAATTTTTTCAACTAGGTTTTTACATGTATCGTTTCTAGTAAAATAGACTTGGACCGTTTCAATACCAGTGTTTCTCAGCTCAAAGTTATTTTGGCGAAACAATTCTTTTGCTGAGTATGTTGTTACTTTTGTTCTTGTTTGAGTGTGTTTTGTTTGTTATTTCCTCATATACCTGTTGTCTAATCTACCGACTAATGATTTCTTTATTGATTTAATGTTTAGCGCTGAAAACTTTTAAATGGCCTTCTTATTTCTACTTGATTTTAATATTATGTAATGCTAGCGGTAAGTTTTCCAAATAAAAAAATAAATTACTAAAATAAATAAATCGTGGATGCGTTTTATGGACACAAACACCCAGATCTGGAAGAACTCTGTGTGGGTCACGGAAACATTGATGCAAAGTATTTACAAAAACAATTTACAGGGCAACAAAAAGTAGCCTTTAAGATTTTGAGATTTGCTCGTTTTTTATAAAGGAAGAATTCTCATTGATGTGGTTTGCAAAATTAAATTTGTAATTTTACTGAGAATGAGGTATCCGTTTATCTGTATAGCATATACTTAAATCTCCGGTAAAACTTTTAAGGATATTGAAAGAAAATCTATGCAACATGCAAACAGTATTCTCCTTTTTTTTGTCCGAATTTTGTAGATGTCTTCATTTACATTGCATTTAACATTTTATCCATATCATTAAACGAGTCATCTACCACTAAACTTTATCTATGTCTATCAGTTAAATTCATTTATTTAGTTCCCAAAGCACGCAACTTATATATTTTTAAATAAAAATACGTTACATTACTATATTTTGTTCATCATTTATTCACAATGTTTCTCTCTAATAAAATAACTATAAAATGTATTTTTTTAGTCTTACACTAGATAACTGCTATCAAAGAAAATAAAAAATATTATCAAAATAGACTCTCTTTCATGCCTCTATTTCTAAAAAGTATTAGTCTTTGAAATTCACGGTTTATCAGACTAGTTTTAATCACTCAATTAAAGGCACCATTGGCAAATCAGTCAACAACACAGACACAGACTACTTCTAATAGGAAAAAAAGGAGATCAAAGCGTTAACGATTAGGTACGAAAAAACTAAGTTATTCTTCGAATTCATTGCCATCAGCAGCTTCTGATTCTTCCGTGGCTTTGCTATGCTTTATATTTTTGTAAAAAACATGGTATCTTGGTGGGATTAAATTTTGTTGACACAAACACATTAGGTCCTTGTATTTAGCTGTAGTAATGGGTAAAGTTTCATCATAAACTTTTCCAAATTCTTGTGTATTATTATTATCTTGGAAAACTCGTCTGCTTGTCCTTTTGGAAGTGTCAATACACATGGCTGATATCTCATTCAAATCGTATTTATAAAATATTTTATCGGGTTGTTTGTATTCCACCACTATTTCGCGCACTTGATTCCATTTTACTTTATCCCCATCTTCATTTTTTACCCATTTGTGCTGATTAAGAATAGACTTAAAATCCAAGATATAATTTTGATTTATCTCCACAACTTCATAGGGTTGATCATTTGTTTTACTCCAGCGTACACAGGTATACCACTCTTGCGGCGAGAAAATCATTTTATTTTTGGAGGATCGTTCGATTAATGCATGAACGCTATCACCCTCTTGCTGCGTATGACCCTTTTCTAAAAATCTATGACAAATGCGAACACCAAAATTTTTGGCTCCATGTAAGTACATAGCAAAAACGATACGGTTACGGTTTTGCCCTCCGCAATTATCAGACCATAAGCGTATATCCTTTACTCCCTCTTGGCATTTTCTCTTTATGTAATTGTAAAGGCAACTGGAAACTTCATTTGAACCCCTTCTAGCTGTTGTTTCATCCCACATGTAGCAAATAGCTTTTTTTAAACCCATATCAAAAATGGTAAAGTTATAAACAGATAATTTTCTTTTGTAATAAAACGAATTAACTTCACCATGAGGACAGTTTAGGATTTTTTGGAAATCAAATGTTGCAGCTGCGATATTCGAAGGACTGTTCTGAGATTGCCGTTTATCTTCAGTTTTTAACGATCTGGCCATATTTTTATTTTGAATGTGTTTGTCAAAGGTTATTTGAAATTGAAATTCATTTGGTGGATTATTTCTATTAGCAGTGCACTGATCACACTGATCCTTTTTTGGTATAAAGAAGCCTACATTCATGTGGGAATTAACAACATCCCTATATTGTCTCAATGTTTTGACAATTTCTGTCAGGTTTTTTTCTTGAGCCCATGTATTGTACATTTTGAACATGATACTAAAGTTTAATGAGTTGTCTAAATACAGTTTATTACTATCTTTGCGGGTGTAATGAGATTCTACCGGTTGATAACTATTAACATGATCACATACGCTTTGGATAACTGTTTCAGTCAGCAATTTTGTTTTATTGCCATGAATACCTCGTCGATCCTCTTCACAAAAACCTGTTGTTTTATCATACTTATCCATTGCACTTTGAATAAACTGGTTGCTAATACAAAGAGTATTTTTAAACATAACTTTGCAAACTTTTACCACACTGTCATTCTCATTTATTGATAACATTGGTAGGAAATATTGAACGCACATATTACGTTTCGATTCGTTATCAGTCGTGATTCTTTTTTTTGTGTAACGTTTTGTATATTTACCAATAAATTCCCATTGTTTAACATGATTACCCAGACCCCAAAATGAATCGAATACTTTTCGCCTTGTCTCTTCACTTATTTTTGCGCAACACTTAAATTTGCAGTTTTCACATGGGAGCCGCATATCCTTTTCTTTTTGTTCTGTACCATCCCGTGATAAGTGTTTTTTACCAAGATTTAGCAATAATTTTCTTCTTGTATCGATCCAATTCTCTTTTCTGCATTTCCTCCTTTTCTTTGTAACGTCAATTGTAAATTTACGTCGTTTTCTCCCAGACATAACTTTTGACGAAGCTGAAGAGCATTCACTGGAAGCGCCACTTGCTGATGATGTTCCACTAGTATCAGTGACTAAAATGGATGGTAAAGTGTTTTGTGGACTGAATGAACGTATGACATCAACCTCAGAAAACGATTCCGGCAACTGCGATTTTGTTTCAAACGAAATAACCACAGAAGGTACGGGTGTAATACAGCGCGATTGGGGGCAAACAGATAATTTAGCTCGTCTAGCATTTGGATTATGATGTATTTCAGCAGAGGTCGTAATAGATAATGCACTGTGTTGCTCCTCATCATCAGCCAAGATCTGTTCAAGCGTGCTATTTCTCAAGAGCGGTGAGCTGTAAGCAATTGAAAATAATGTAGTACAAAAATACATTCTAGGCATCATTTAAAGTAGGTAGGTAGGTATCTTAATAAACGTCACTAACCAACTTTTATCTAAAGACCCTATATCTAAATTGCCGTACATCTCTGCTTGTAAATCACTTAGCTGAATTAATTCATTTTCTGTGTCTGAATCTGAAAATAAAAAACTAACGAATGTATTAAAAGAAATGTGCATAGTAGTATATTTTAAGAAAAAATTATGAATTTCCTCATAAAATTATTTTTATGAAATAATACCTTCATAGATAAAGACATATGCAAAAAGTATGACGTATAAACGGATAAGTGGCAGATGTCCGTGTTTACGTCGGACCATAACCTCAAAATACATTTTATTACTAAGGCTAATATCTCATTACTTGCACTAATATTTCAACTGTAAACACTATCATATAACATAATTGTGTCACAGATACTCACTTTCGTAGGCATTTTGCATTGTTTTATTTAAGTTTGTTAAATCCGAAATCTCAATAATTTCCTTTTGTACACCTTTTTGAGCCATATTTAAAAGTAATTTATTCCTAGAGGCACTCATTTTAAAGAATAACTGATATTTTAAGGATTAATTTAGGGTAGAATGCGTTAAACAATGTCAATTCAATAAAAAAACACAAAAACATAACCGGTACACACAAGAACATGACAAGTGACTGATGACCTTGTTGACGATTCAATCATCTTTCAAACCTTCGAAGTAAAGGCGGGTAAATTCAAATGTCCGTTTCTACTGCGATATTTATTTCAAATCGAGTGTAGATGTCTTCATTTACGTGCCAGATTTTGTTCATTATTTTGAAATTTGAAATAATTTTAATACAGACTTGTAGATAGGGTTGATATCAACTCATTTTTGTAAAATAAGCATTTTCGTAAAAATGTAGATGTCCGTATTTACTTTGCTGCCATCGATTTGTTCTGTGCTATACCACTGTAGAAAACTGTATAACACGGTAGAAAAGAATTTGAATGAGAGTGGCGAACACAAAAGTGAAGTGTGGGCCGCCTCTAACCTAACTTTTGAGATTTGCGTCCGTTTAGTTTAACTAAAGGCGATAGAATTCCTGCCAGTTATGCTGCGAGCAGTATTGCCCAAAAATTAATTTTTCAGTCCGAAGGACACTGTTAGCTAGTATATTAACTGGGCATATGGGATTTAAGAACTGACATCTTAGAATGACAAGCGCAGTGTGGTACCACAAAGAACTGTTCTGCATGACACAGCTTTTGTTATGGGCAGACTTTGCACTTACCAACCGGATGAAGGATTAGTTCCTGTTGTCGCAGTTTTCCATAAAAAAAACTTAAGACGCCGGGTTGTGCGATCATCGTGCCTGCTAAGCCAGGCAATTGCGATTCCCGTCAACTTCGTAGATACCTAAGTCCAGCGGTGAACTGGCTAATGATGATGGTGGTGAACATAAAGGTGTCCTGGTAAAACAAGCAAAGGTCAACACAAGATAGTGCAACGTCCGCCCATAACAAATGCTGTATCACACAGCACATTTCTGTGTAGCACCACATTGCACCCGTCACCCTGAGACTTCAGGTCTTAAGTCTCATATGCCCAGTGATTATACTAGCTCTCAGTGCAGCAGATCGAAACACAGTGATGTTTGCACACTTCTGCTTCACGGCAAAGTAACGGGCCTCGCGTTAGTACCTAGACTTATTCATAGGAATCCTATCACCTGTGTGCCAGTAACCACAGTAATTTTCAACTCGTCGGCTGGGTTAGTGCAGTGGCTAAGCCCTTGGCTTCTGCACCGCGGGTCGCGGGTTCTATTCCAGCACGGGACAAATATTTGTATGACCTACATTTAGTGGTTCCGGGTCTATGTGTTTGTGTATGTGGAATTTATATCCGTGCAACGCACCAACGACACAGGAGAAATCCTACCGTGGGGAATCGTTTTATATAAAAAAAAACAAAAAAAAAACAAATAAACTTACTTGTCAGCCACCACTCCGATGATCACCCCGACGACGGTGAAGACTGCCATGAAAGCCGGCCCCGCCAATACCTGATAGTCGATTCCTAGGCCGTTGTAGCCCCACTCGCAGTATCTAGTTCCGTTCAGCGTAAGGGACTCGCACCTGATAACAATATCATTCATTTACATTCATTACGGTGGTGGAAGAGAGAGAAAATCTGATGGCTCATTTCATTATTTTTATTGGAATAGGTGACGTAGAGCCGTGGTAGCTCAGGGGCCTGGTGCTCGCCTTTAATTTCATAGTAAGCGAGTAACCTGGGTTCGATCCCCGGTGCCGGCACCTCTAATATTGTTCTACAATTTTAAGTGCTGATTTACCACGTGCTTAGCGGTGAAGGAAAACATCGTGAGGAAACCTGCATGTCCGAGGAATAGAAATATTTCGAGGACATGTGAAGTCCGCCAACCCGCATTGGAGCAGCGTGGCGGATTCTTCCTAGCTCCAAAAACCCTCTCAGAAATGAGAGGAGGCCTGTGCTCAGCAGTGGGACATTTATAGGCTGAAACTTTACTTTTTTTTTAAAGTGACGATACGAGAAAAACGTTCACCTAATGGTAATTGCAACGTTTGCCCATAACAAATGCGTCACCCTGAACATTTCTGTGTGACGCCACACTGCGCTTGTCACCCTGAGACATCAGTTCTCAAGCCTCATATGCCCAGCGATTAGCTGAGCTAGTAGTGACGCTAGCTCTCAGTGCCCTTCAAACCGAAACGCAGTAATGTAGTAACGTTAGTGTAGTAGAAGTCGCCAATGATGTTGGATGTATTAATAAGCGATGACATTTACTAGACAATACTCCGACTGTTAGTAAACCCTGTGGTAGCGACTTAGATTTTTGACCAACACTGATATCAACTGCGCGGGAGATTTTGTAGTGCCACAAACGCGTATACTCACTCGTCCCAACCTACCCGTGCCCGATGTAACGCTCATGCGATAAGATCGGAAGTAAGATGCAGTGACAGAAACACGGGGACAATCACTGAATAACCAGACCCGAATTGATGGTGATGGAAGAAGTCCAGAAGAAAACCTGCATCTCTAAGAAATAACATTCGAGGACATAATATCCGACAAACGCAGCGGTCGGACAAGCGACTGGATTCTCCGCTATCGCGGTCGCGGGTTCAATTTCGGTATTTAATAAATATTTGTATGACTTACAAATAGTTATTTCAGGTCTGGGCGTTTCATCGGGGTGGTAGTAACACTGTTATGCTAATACCAACCTACATTACTTAGTTTTTTTGGCCAAGTTTATCTTGATATTCCTTCCTTTCCAAGGAAACAGAGCTTTTAATACCCATCTAATCCCGTGGTTGTCGTAAAAGTCGACACAGGGAAAAAAAAACCAGGAGATAAGCAGCAGCATCTTGCTGGAACATCTGAATAAATAAACTGCGGTTGCCAACCCGCCTACCAAGTGTGGCAACTATGGCGGGATCCTCCCAAAATGATAGCTACAAACTGTTACTAGTGATAGCCTGAAATGATGATGATGATGAGGAATAAACTCTAATGCGTACTATTGCTGAAAGCTTAAGATTTTTTTTATATAAAGACAACTGTTATTCTCTGTATTCATTTATTTTATTTATTTATTTTTTAAAGAAGATTCACACACATTTGAGACTTTCATCGAATTAATAGAATGAACACAAACAACGCAATATACTTCTTTGGAAGTTTACAATAAAGTTAAGTATAGTTAATGTTTTTTTAAATAACAAGTAATAAAAAAAGTTATCACTTTTCAGCACAGTTGATTAAAACCCAATTAATACTAAGTAAACGCTTAAAATCCGTAACTGAGACCACTTCAAAGTCATGCGCAAAAACATTGTCATTAAATGTTCAAATGCTTGGCATGGCTATGTCATGTTACTGCAAATTACAATGAGTATATTATACCTATGGTTTTCCGGATCTCAAGGTCCAGCAAGCGTGATACAGCCTCAAGGTCAAAGGTGAACTAATTCCAAGGTCCTCGTAATTCTACGCCCTCCGTCGATGTTTTAATTAATTTTGCGGTATAAAACGGATTCTCGGCTTTGATTTAGATTTACATCAATTAACGATAACGATGGATGGATATCGATATAGCTGGCATTTTTTTAAATTGACTGTTGTTGACTGGGCGTATTTATATCACAGTACAGAAAAGTTCTGTGATTTATATGATAAATATTGTTACATACATACCTACATATCGTCACGCCGTTTTCCCATATAACGGGCAAAGGCAGAGGCTACACAAGTAGCCCAATTTTCGCCCTTGCGAGAAATGAGACGTGACGTGTTCGAAACACGTCGTTACCATTTTGGTACGTGCCGATAAAAATTCTGACTCTCTCCGCTGCGTTCCCAAGGGCAGTATAGTGACTGCATTGCATATTATGGTGTTATTCTGCACGAATAAAGGCTGTCCGTACAATACCTTAGCCGCCTCTTACGACATCTCGAAAGAGTATGTGCTTTTCTATTCTGCTCTCTATTGTTAGAGAGTCATATTCATATTAGTTTATGCTACCTATACGAAGTTAAATAAATTCTTGTTTGATAGTGATGTTCTGACTCGATCGAGACAACCAATTTTTGTTTTTGTTTGGTTTGTTTGATACAACAACAAGCCGTTATTTGTGCATACGAGAGGTGTAACTATTGGACTTAAATGAAACTAATTTTAATATATATTGTTATTTTCTAATTGATTATTGGTATATACGGAGTCTAATTAGTTGTGTATAGTAATTTTTTTAATTCAATATAACATTTCATTTTAATTTTCTTTTCATTAATGGCAGAACATGTATCACTTATGACATAAAAAAGGCGTATGCTTAGTATACAACAGTATTATTTATTATTTAAACGTAAGGAACATTAAAATATCTTGTTGGTAACTGTTTACCTTCAATGATTAAAATCAATAAGTAATTATATTAAAACATATTTAAATTATTATAACTATTGGACCTCGATTGCTCTTTCTGATTTACTTTGGGATAAAATACAAACTGAATAGATTTTAAGGTCGATACAACTCGATTTCAAATCAAAATATAAAGTTGTATTATTTTAAGCACAGAACAGAAAAAAACAAGTTGTTTTTTCTGTTCTGTGATATTAAGATCTTAAATGAAATATGGCGCGTAACGAACGTATTCATCACTTCACAACTATGTAAGGGTATATTTGAAAATAAACGTCTGAGTAGGTATAGATAATTAATTCAATAGTAAACATTGAAGATATCTTTTAATGACGAGAATTCACATTGTCAGTTATTTTGCCGCCAATCAGTCTGCAGCTACTGTACAAGCATTTCAGAGTTCGGGTTTGAAGAGCACTTCGGCTAGTATACTATATTATATATACTATAATACTGGGAATTTGATACTAATTGTCCGATGTCCTAGGATGGAGAACGCAGTGCATGCATAGCATTTTACAGATAGTCATCGACTAGGCCGGAATACGGTTTATGTATCTGAATTTGAATAATAGGATTACCTATAATTTAAATTATATTAGACAAATGATCTCGGGTGATCAAAATGATTTATTTCCCCTAAAAACCTACTCCTTTATTAAGTCATTATATAGTACGTACATAATAACTCAATCTACAAGGATAGTTTTGAAGATTTTTAGCGACACCAGTATCGGTTTCTCTGAATTAGTTTCTACTTGGTTCGTTTTATTATACATTTAAAATACTACTACCAACGATATTTTAGATATTTAATTTAAATAATTTATGTAAAATTATAAAAAGGTCTAAAAACAAATCCTGCTAGTGCCTTTATAACCCAGCTTCAGCCTCACCATCATCATCATCAATTCAGCCTATCACAGTCCACTGTTGAACATAGGCCTCCCCCAAACATTGCCACAAAACAAGCTTCTGAGCCACCTGCATCCATCAACTTCCTGCAAAACCGCACAGGTCGTCGCTCCGTCAAGTGGGGGATCGCCCAACACTGCGTTTGCCGGTACGAGGTTGCCAGTTGCTTTAGCCTCAAAGGAATATTGGTCCCTAGTTCTAGGAATTTAATCTATAAATATTTATTAACCATTTTGTTCATCATATTATTATTTAATAATATCATTGACATTTACACGATTTTATACAGACAATATTAATTACAAAGTTACGATATAGAAGTGTAAATACGTTTATGAGTATCTGTGTTCAAAAATGTAATTCTTTTTTCAAAAGTAGGTTATCTATTAACTTTTGAAAAAAGAATATTGATTTATGAATAGTGGTGTTCATTCTGGTTCATTGATAATTATTTACAATTATAAAAATGACCTAATAATTTTGCATTTGTCACGATCTGTGCTAAGCTAAATACTGGAATGATTCATCGTCCAATAATGCCTTTGATTAAAACGAATGAGTTTTAAAACAACCATGACAATAGCTTTTAATCGTCTTGATGACGACCTGCACATTTATCGTGTGCCAGTTATTAGTATGTAACTGAAAAATTTGGTATACTGAACCCTATTAGGAGATCGGCTCACATTGTGTGAATACCAAAATCTTATAATAACAAAAAATGGATAAAATAAATCAAATTAATTCTGTAATATGGAGTAATCATAGTAATGCCCGATAGTCTTCGGAGCCGTTCTAGGTTAGAGAAACGAAGTAATCGTATTAAAGTGACGGGCGCATTGTGGCCACACAGGAGTGTTCTGGGTGATACAACATTAGATATGGGCAGAGGGCACTTACCATCAGTAGAACGTTTTACTCGTCTTATCACTTAATCTACTAAATAAAAGTTTTATTTAGGGGTCATGTAAAATTCCTTTATTTAAACATTTTTAATATATATTACGATTGCGTTATAAAGCACTGAAAAGGAGAGGGAACTTTTCGCGTTGAAAGTTTTAGCTCTTGTGCGTACACTACATGAATTTCTTTACAGTTTCTTTTTAGTTCTTTATACTTTCTATTAGCAATAACCTGAATTATTTATGGTATGGTAGAAACAACATTAAATACAATTCAGAAGTGTCGTCGTTCGTCGTCGTCGTTTCAGCCTATCACAAGTCCACTGCCAAACATAGGCCTCCTCCATAGATAGCCACAAAAGTTTGTAGCTCTCATTTTGAAGGGATTTTGCTATAGTTGCCACGATAAGCAGGCGGGTTGGCAATGTTCCAGGAAGATGCTGCTGCCTAGTTTCTTTATTTATCACTTAGTTTTCACTTTACCTCTGCCGACTTTTACGACACCCACGGGATGTGATGGGGTGGTAGATTCTCTTAGGCCGCCACCACACGGCAAAAGAAGAAGTACAAATAATATTGCTTACATTTCGGTAGAGTTGACTTTCTCGCACACGACAGGAAGCTGACTGAGCTTCAGATGCGTCGCGTTAAGCATGCATGATTTGTCACCGTAGTTAAGATCTTCAGCCGTCACTTTAGAAGTAGTACCTAAAAAAGAAAACTACACTTTATAATTTGTTCACTTAAATGCTTTTGCAATTTAGCGAGTATAAGGCCCTGTACATACTTTTATTTTTAATTACATACGCCTTTTCCCCATATAAGAGTAGGCAGAGCCACACCAGTAGCGCACTTTTCGCCACCAAGCCGTCATGTTTGTATGAGTCAAAAAGTTCCTCCGTTTTTACTTCTCATTGCGATCCCACGAGCAGTATAGTGACAGCATTGCATATTATGGTATTATTCTGCACAATTAAAGGCTGTCCGTACTATACCATAATCGCCTCTGACGACACCTCGGTAGAAAAGAGGCAATTATAGTAATTAATGAGAGAGAGAGATGTTTTGGAAAGTCCGCCACGCTACTCCAGTGCGGGCCAACACGCGGCGGGACCGACTTTTCCCGACTTCACACGTAGTCGAAGTATTTGTTAATTCTAAGAAATGGGAGTTTCTCGTCACAATGCTCTCTTTTACCGACGAGCCGTACATGTGGTACATAACAAGTTCAGTGGTGCCAACACAGATATCTTAGGTGCGGCATGTTTGAGAATACGCCATTTGTTGGAGGTCATGAGATTTTGGCATTTTCCTATGTAAATATATGTAAAGCCAACGTTGTTTTGTTTCCGCAATTATACAAAAACGTTGCTTGATTTTAATTTATTAATAAAATGTAAGTAGCTAGAATTTACAGTGGGAAGTAAAGATGTGGGTTAATCTAACATAATTCTGTTAGTTTATTACCTTATAATTTATGCAAAAGGGCATTCGGCAAGTATATTTAATATACGAAAACAGGTTTAAACTTGTATAACCAGGAAATGGTAACGTGATTAACAATTTCCTTGTTATTATCACGTGCTGATTGATAACTTGTAACAAATATGTAAATTATAATATTGTTTTAATTTGTTATTTTTTTGCAATAGACACTGGGATTTCTCCAGTATGGTAAATGGGTTTTACAGACATACATTTCACATGCGCATATACAACCGCAACCGTGTAAAACGTTACGCATAGAAACGCTTCACTTAAAGTTAATCCTGAGATTTTACTCTCATCCCGTTTAAAGTTTCTCTTCTAAAGTCACTTTTATCATAAAATTTTGTTT
Organism: Luehdorfia chinensis; assembly: GCA_019845155.1. NCBI lineage: Eukaryota > Metazoa > Arthropoda > Insecta > Lepidoptera > Papilionidae > Luehdorfia > Luehdorfia chinensis. The sequence continues at coordinate 2,503,056 of JAHVAK010000551.1, read as the reverse complement.
GCTTCCTTCTGAAATTATATTCATCGCGTATGCCACGCTATAATGTACCGTTTCATAATCCATACTAATATTTTAAATGAAAAGTAAGTCGATAGTAACTCTCTCTGACCCTCTGTCTGTTTATTACCTTTTCACGGCTCAACCCCTGAACCGATCTTGACGAAATTTGATACAGAGATACTTTGCATCGTATATTTTTTATCCCGGAAAATCAAATAGCTGCCTACGGGATATTTAAATTTATTGGCCAATATTGGCAAATTATTATTTTATTGGCAGTCTTTTTAATGTTTTTTTAAAGTTAAAAAAAAAGTAAAGTTTCAGCCTATAAATGTCCCACTACTGAGCACAGGCCTCCTCTTCTTTCTGAGAGGGTTTTGGAGCTAGGAAGAATTCGCCACGCTGCTCCAATGCGGGTTGGCGGACTGCACATGTCTTCGAAATATTTTTTATTCCTCAGACATGCAGGTTTCCTCACGATGTTTTCCTTCACCGCCGAGCACGTGGTAAATCAGCACTTAAAATTGCAATTAACAATTTTAGTGCTGCCGGCACCGGGAATCGAACCCAGGTCACTCGCGTACTATGAAATTTAAAGCGAGCGCCTAGCTCCTGAGCTACCACGGCTCGATTCGAAGATCGAATCCGACAAAATGTTAAGATTGTGTGGGTGCTTCAAATAAACTTCTCTTTCTTTCTTTCTTTCAATATAAACACAGACGATGTCGCGGACATGAGCTAGCACTAAATAAATAAACGTGTAGGCACTATTGACTTTTTAATCTGGCAACACTGAATTATACTTTTACATTTTATTGACGCTATAATAACTCGATTAAGATCTTATCTCATTGATTTGAACAGTTTTAGATCAATAAATCACCCCTCAAGGTGCGCAAAACAATAGTAGTATATTTATTTGCTACCGGGGGCCATGACAGCGACCTTGATCGTAGTCTATTAACCGACAGTCAGGAAAAAATTGATCGCCACTTTTTATATTTTAAATTAAATGGACTACCTAACGCTGTATGGAGCTCCGAAATGACAATGTATTTTATTTATGGTAACTATAGTAAGCCGTGTTAAGGAAAGCGGCGGCTTAAGAGAATCTACCACCCCATCTCAACCCGTGGATGCCCGTGTTTCCCGACATAGACTGGGTGTCTATGGGTGTCTAAGAACAAATTGGCCTTGTGGTGGCGGCTCGTTAAAAGAATACTACCACTCTATCTCATCCAATGGCGAGATCCATTTCATCGATTTCGATGACATTAAAAGGCGAGTGAGGAATTAAACTGCACTGTGCACCCAACAGCGCACGATGGCGATGGGCTCACCACCTATCACCAATTATATTGTTTTGGTGAAACGTGGATTGTGGCAGTCATCTGTTTTTGCAGTGAGTGCCCAGTCTCTGACTACCCCTTATGGGATACAGTCGTTATCTTATGTATGTATGTATGTAAGAACAAATTTTACGATCATTTACTCCTAACTGGGTTAACGGGCTGGTGCTGTTTTTCCCTATACAGACTTTAACATAATAACAATTTCCGGGGCGCGGCAACTGGTAAATATATAATTGTTAGCTAAGTTACAACCTTTATTATTCAAATCAAAATAACGACTACAAAACTAGTAAAAAAACACAGACAGTTAAATGATATATTCTGAAGATTTCAATTTGCAAATAATAATATGCAATGAAAAGACATTATTAACAAAAACATCACTAAAAAAAAAAGAAAGCACTTATTTAAAAACTAAACTAGATAAAAAATGCTGGCCAAATCGCCGCAAGATCAAAATCAACATCTGAAGACTTGTATCTGATGGATCATTAACATCATTTCAGCCTATCACTAGTCCACTAGTTAACGTAGGCCTCCCATATAGAATTCCACAAAAAAATTGTAGCTCTGTTGCCACGCTCGGCATGCGAATTGGCAAGATGTTCCAGGAAGATGTTGCTGCTCGTCTCCTGGTTTTTATTTTCCCACTGTCGACTTTTACGACACCCGCGTGATGAGATGGGGAGGGGTAGTTTCTCTAAAGTCGCCACCACACGGCATAATGCAGATTAGAGAAATTGCAAATTTCGGCCTCGAATTTAATTTTCAAATCTCTGTACATTTTACGAGCACTTATTGTGAATAATAAACACTTAAAACAACACACAAAACTCGAATTATACTCTGAAATATCAAAATAAAATTAAAAAAAAAACATTACCATCACTTTTCGAATTGGTGCTAAAACTCCCACTAATTCATACCAATATTACCCATGCAAAAATAACTCTCTCTGTCCCTCTTTCTGTTTGTTACCTTTTCACGGTTCGACCGCTGAACCGATCTTGACGAAATTCACAGAGACAGCTTGCATGCTTGAGACGGACATACTTTTTATCCCGTAAAATCAAATAGTTCCCACCGGGATGTTTAAAAAAAATCTTTATCCACGCGGACGAAGTCGCGGGCGCCAGGTAGTGTAATGTAAAACGATATGGGACTTTCAAAACCGACTACGAAAAAGTGTGGTATTTGTTATTTATTAATAGTCGGTAATGCGAAGTGCCTGTATTATTCAGTAACAGCAAATCGCTATTCAATTAAGAAAATAAAAACTGGCAAAGTGCGTGCCAGACCACGCGCAGAGAAGGGTTCCGTAGTGGGGAACAGCGCCTAACCCAAAATATCCCATATCTCAAACGTTACACGACATGAGGCGTGGTAGCTCAGGGGCCGGATGCTCGTCATAATTTTCAAAGTACGCGAGTGACCTGAGTTCATCCCCGGTGCCGGCACCACTAAAATTGTTCTGTAATTTTAAGTGCTGATTAACCACGTGCTCAGCGGTGAAGGAAAACATTGTGAGGAATCCTGCATGTCTCTAAGACATGTGAAGTCCGCCAACCCGCATTGGAGCAGCGTAGCGAACTCTTCCCGGCTCCAAAACCCTCTCAGAAAGGAGAGGAGGCCTGTGCTCAGCAGTGTGACATTTATAGGATGTTATTTTACTTAGTTTACACGACAATTTTGTCTACAGGACATATCTAACACGACATATATTCAAAACAATTTTCGTGGAAAGTGTTTTCTAGATTCTTGAAACTTAATTATTTTCAGAATTTACAACCGTGTACTAGTAAAGCTACTGTGGATGGGGGATGGGGGACAGTTTAGTTTTATTTTGGCTTAAATTAAATAGATACTTTGAAACTTCGCTATCATTTCGCGCACTGCAATTTTTTTCACTTGCATGGTGGCGATGGGCTCACCACCTATCACACCAAGTGCAATATATTGTTTTGGTGAAACGTGGATTGTGGCAGTCATCTGTTTTTGCAGTGAGTGCCCAGTCTCTGACTACCCCTTATGGGATACAGTCGTGATCTTATGTATGTATGTATGTATGGATGGTGCGGTTTTCGTAATTTCACAACACTATTGTGCGACGGTTAAAAAAAACATCTCCCTTCATAATTCCATCTATATAGAGCCAACAGTCTCCAAGTAAATGGCTGTGATGGACAGATGAGCAGACGAATGTGTTCTATTTTAACTACGAAACCCTAAAAAAGAAGTCCAAAGATAAAAGTAATAGGGAAATAATAAAACGGTCTGCAATAATACTAAGTGGGCAAAAATGTTCCATAAAAAATTGTTTAAGAACTCGCCTCGCATTTAAGTATATATAAACCTAACCTCATAGCTTATTATTCTTAAATGTGTTATTTACGTAAAAATATGTAAAAAAGTAAAGTAAAGTAATAGCTTGTAAATGTCCAATTGATCTCATTTCTGAAAAGGCTTGGAGCCGGGAAGAGTCCGCCACGCTGCTCCAATGCGGGTTGGCGGACTTCACATGTCCTCGAAGTATTTTTTCTCAGATATGCAAGTTTCCTCACGATGTTTCCCTTCACCGCCGAGCACGTAGTAAATCAGCAATTAAAATTGCAAATAACCGGGAATCGAACCCAGGTCACTCGCGTTCTATGAAATTTAAATTGCCTAGCCGCTGCATTTTTTAATTTAAGTATTTTATGATCGTAGGTAGGAAGAGAATCTACCACCGCATCTCGGAAATGAAAACCAGGAGATGGGCAGCGACATCTTTCTGTAACATCAAAAATAAACAAACTGCGGTTGCCAACCCGCCTGACAAGTGTAGCAACTGTAGCAAATCTCCGGCGGCCCCGCTAGTCTTGTTGCTCATTAACAACGTCGTCAAGATCGGGAGTGTGTCGACTAGGGTTGCGTTCCTTGCACTTAGAATAACCAAACGGTATTAGCTGAAAGCCATATATATATATGCACCATAGGTATATGCGAGGTAAGAGTAGGTAAGAGGTAAGAGGTAGCTCTTCACATCCTATACTGTGTTGACGGGAGACCTTAACGCAAAACTAGGCATAAAGAAATACGATGAACTGGTAGTGGGGCAATTTAGAATAGGTCAACGGAACCAAAGGGGCCGACAGCTGGTCGACTTTATGGAGAATGAGGCAATTTTTCATGATGAACTCTTCTGTTCGAAAGCACAGAAAGTGAACCTAGATGATCCCGGACGGTTACACCAAAAATGGTATCGACTTCATCATGACGATGTTACGTCAGCTGTTCAAAGATGTCTCTTTGAGCGTCGTTCGTTCGTCGTTTCACCCTATCACAAGTCCACAGCTGAACATAGGCCGCCCCCATAGGCAGTCACTATAGTTTTTAGCTCTCATATTGGAGGGATTTTGCCATAGCTGCCACGTTTGGCAGGCGGGTTGGCAATCGCAGTTTATTTATTCAGATGTTCCAGGAAGATGCTGCTGCCCATCTCCTGGTGATCGGTAGGGTGAAACCCTTGAATCTGAACGTAAAGCTTTACGTTCAGATTCAATGTGCCTCTACTCTCGTCCGGTGAAGTCCACGCTCCGTCCACCTCATGCCCTTATCCAAAACCCTGATCCTACTTCCAGATCGAATTGCATAATCGCTTTCAATGCCTGGATGATAGCGTTACACTGCGGTGATAACCACCCAGTTGGATTCCTGCATAGTCCTAACATCAAAGAATTTCCCGTAACCGCTACACTTGTCAGGCGGATTGGCGATAGCATTAGTAGACCACACGCCTTTTGGACGCACGTGACCTGTCTGCGTATTGTCAGTCTAGTATTTAATTATGCTCAAATCTCGGTAAGATTTTTTATACCAACACACAGTTCCGGGTATACCGAGTGATTTTTTTGTGACTTGCAAATCAGCACGTTCTACTTAAACTGCTATTATGTACTTAATAAAAAAATAATATATCATGTAAAATTATGGTTCGCTAAAATATTGGCAGGCAAGTTTAACTGGTTGTGAATAGTTATGAGACTACATAAATTGATAGACTAAATAAATTGATAGACTAAATAGATCGATTTTAACAACGGTATTGATTACAAAGAAGTTGTAACTATCTTCGAGAAATACGCTTAAAAAAGTATGTTTTTATAGATAAATAAGTAATAAAAAAGTGAAGTAAACTTTCAGCATATAAATGTCCCACTGCTGAGCACAGGCCTCCTCTCAAGGAAGAATCCGCCACGCTGCTCCAATGCGGGTTGGCGGACTTCACATGTCCTCGAAATATTTCTATTCCTCAGACATGCAGGTTTCCTCACGATGTTTTCCTTCACCGCTAAGCACGTGGTAAATCAGCACTTAAAATTGTAGAACAATATTAGAGGTGCTGGCATCGGGGATCGAACCCAGGTTACTCGCTTACTATGAAATTAGAGGCGAGCACCAGGCCCCTGAGCTACCACGGCTCATAATATCGGCATCGTCAATAAGTAAAAAATTAACAAGTATTTAAATTTTTATGCTGTGTATTTCAGTTCCATGGTAATGAAAAAACACTAATATCGTGCCAAAAAAAGCGATGGCGATCCTAGCCACTACGTCTAGGACGCAAAGCGTATTGCGATCGCAAATCCGCCTAGCGTGGTGTTATGGCAAATTGCTGTGTATGTTTCAGTTCATTATTTAACAAATAAAGCTTTTTGCTCGCTATACGCTATCCGTATCACATTCGGTTTGTTTTTTATGGAACAAAGTGATGAGACGAGCTTGTTCACCTGATGGTAAGTGCAACGTCTGCCCATAACCAATGACAATTCTGTGTGGAAGACATCGGTTAAGTCCCATATGCCCACAAGCTATCAGTGCCCTTCAGATCGAAACACAGTAATATTCCATACGGCAGCATAGTTTGTTGGCAGTTAATATCGGAATTTTATGTAATATTGTACTCACCTATAAGGTAATGCCCAAGTTCTCCTAGTATGTAGCCCACGGAGACCAAACCGAGCACGTACCATTTGTAATAGCCTTGCAGCTTTGACCAAATGCCTCCTTGGAACATTTTTGGTTATTCTGAAACAATTATAGAAGTAAAGATTAGGATACATTTGTTTTATTGAACAGTGGAACTTGTGAGACTATAACAAAAAAATTTTGGTTACTTTCTTCTTTTTCTGCATCGTAATTTATTAGATCTTTTAGGATTTTTTTATAGTAAATCTGCATTATCAATAATTGGGGCAAGATTTCTCAGACCAGCAGCGGATATAAGAAGAAGATGGTTGCACACTACTGCTTCCCGGCAGAAAAACGTGCCTTGCGGTAGCATCTACCTAGACGATTTCCTTAATCCTTAATCCTACCACCAGTAACAGTTTTAATAACATATTTAGTCAAAGTAACATCTGATGTAGTCAGATGTTACTTTGGCTTAATATCTTCCCACCTGATGCTAAGCAGTGATGAGGCCTTAGATGGTTAGCACTTTAACCCAGAAGATGTCTATCTACTCTTGCTTGAACATCATCATCATCCTCATTTCAGCCTATCACCAGTCCATTGCAGAACATAGGCCTCCCACATAGATTGTCATAAAAGTTTATAGCTCTTATTTTAATTAATTTATTCAAATGTTCCAGGAAGACGCTGCTGCTGATCTCCTGGTTTTCATTTTCCCTCTGTCGACATTTACGACTCCCACGGGATGAGGTGGGGTGGTAGATTCTATTAAGCCGCCACCACACGGCAATATGTCAACATTATTTTCTATGATCTGTGCGTACACGGAACATCAGTCACGATCCAGGCTACACTGTACACACAGTCAATAGCTTTAATATAACACGCGCCACGACGCACAACCGCCGTAGAGAGCGGCGCTCAGCAGTCGACAATCACACCGCGTACACACGATACACCCGTGTTCCAGGGCGGTTCTCACCGCCCAGAGTTACCGACACGACAGTCCGAATGGAGGCCCGCAGCCTCCCTCGGACGGTCATTAGACGACTTAAAATCGTATTGAGATATTCTAAATCGCGCAAGCACGCAGCGAACGCGATACAGTCCGAATTTCGAGGTTTTTGTAGGAGTTTATTTATTTATTTATGTTTGGGTCAAACCAAACCTGGCACGCGGGCCCCTGGCCCGTGAGCACAGGATCCGATGAAGCTGTAAAAGCCAAAAAAGGCTAACAGCAATTACATCACCGAAATTATATATACACGGAACAAGAAAACGGAAGACTAATTGTACGCGTCTACAAACTACGTGCGTCTAATCGTCCGATGGCATAATTTCTTTATTTCATATGAAAAAGAATGAAGTTAAGATTGATTTTTTATTAAACATTTAATTGATTTGTTTAACTGACTTTAAATAATTACAGCTGACATTTAATTTATTTACTCGTATAGCCTTTAAACGACAATATTTAAATTATCGGTCAATATATTAAGTCATGCAAAGTGAATCAATTAGTTATTTAACATTGAATAAAGGTCAACACTGATATTTACTGTTGTTGGATACAATCGCCATATTGCTACTTCTAGGATTCGTTTCACTTGGTAAGTGGGAAAATAGTAGGTTCCTAAACGCGTAAGTGGTAAATTAAAGTAGTGGGTGCTGTAAAACGCTCGCAACGACGGGATTATAGTTAACATTAAACGCGATCTAGCCCGTAAATTTAGTTTTATTTAATTTTCAATGGGGTAAATATAAGAAAACGTTATTATAAGTACTTATGCTCAAACATAACTTAATAAAATACCCCAGCAAGGGAGGATGGACCGGTATCACACCGCTTGGCAGGTGAACTAGCAGCCACAAAGGGTACTCCTACCTTGCGATGTCGGGACGATGCTGCCCGGTCTGTGTACTTTTTTATTGGAAATAGTGACGAGACCTGCAAAACGTTCACCTGATGGTAAGTGCAACGTTTGCCCGTAACAAATGCTGCGTCACCCAGAACAATCTGTGTGACACCACACTGCGCTCGTCAACCTGAGACATCAGTTCTTAAGTCTCATATGCCCAGTAATTACGCTAGCTCTCAGCGCCCTTCAAACCGAAACACAGTAATGTTTGAGAGGCGGAATAACTGGACCTCGGGTGGTACCTACCTTGACGGGTTCCTGCATAGGAATTTTTGGCATTTTTCAAGATGTTTATTTCGGATTTTCCAGGCATTCCTCTTTAGTCGACCTTTCAACGTCCGAGGGAGGAGACGGAGCTGCAGATTTTTTTACGACATATCGATATACATACTGCATAGGCTTCTTGGCTTTTACGGCTTCATTGCCCAGGAGGCCGGTTTGGTTGGGTAGGACAACCTACCCATCATAAATAAAGGTAATATTATTATACATAATGATACGATGAAAACTTAGCCTAGCCTTATTCGCATGAGCATTACATCCGTTGCGAGTTGGTTGGGAAGAGAGAGTGCCTCTGTTTCGTCGTACACTTGTGGCACTATAATATTTCCTGCACAGTTGACAGTCTCCGACAGTATTCGGGAGTTATCGCCATGGTTGAAAATGGTGACATAAACACGTATAATTTAATATTCTGATCAGCTATCGATGAAAAAAGGATCGGAACAATCGCTAGCCGGATTCAAAGCTCATGAAATATGCAAACAGCCGGCGGGCTTGAGAAAAACTTAAGACCTACGTACCATGAGTACTGGATTAGCATTCTTACATGTCCAACCGTTCACGGCTGACCTAGACGCGGACGTGGTGGAAACGTAAGGCGGTGACAACGATGTTGTAATTCTTTGGAGTTCCCCAAGCAGTGCAGATAGTTCAGGAATGATTTCTTAACAGATTAGATTAACTGCAGTCTGATTATATCGTTTGTTCTATTAGGATTCTTATGCAGGACACCGTCTAGGTAGATACCACCGCAGAGCTATTTCTTCGGCCGTGAAGCAGTAGTGTTACTGTGTTTCGGTGTGAAGGGCACTGAGAGCTAGTGTAATTACTGGGCATATTAGACTTAAGATTTGATTTTTAAGAGTGACGGGCGCAGTCTGGTGCCACACAAAAATAATCTGGCTGACGCAGAATTTGTTATAGGCAGAAGTTGCACTTACAATCAGGTGAAAGTTATACTCTTCTCGCACTTTCTTCTATAAAAAGACCTAAATTACAGAGTCATGGCCGCCAGCGGTGTCTAGGTTGCTAGGTGTTTTTTACTGCGACAGTCAATTCGTCTGCCAAGCGTGGGCATAGCGGCAAATCCTCCGAACTTTACAGTGCCCTATGGATGTAGTCAACTTTTTACAGACTGTTGAAGATGAACGAATATTCTAAGCATTACGGAACCCACTGCGTTAATAAGCGTCGCGCAAAACAGCTACAATGGCCTCTACATTACATATCTAATTCGCATAGCAAATTATACGCTGTGTAATGCATATTTAAATCTAAATTAGGCTATAACGGAGACAAATTGGATTATGTCCGACATAAAGTAAATTTCTTACGAGCATTTGTTTTCCGTCGCCCGCTCATTTTGTTATTTCTTATACAAATCTTATGTCATGTTTCAAAGCATTTTTAATATTAATGTAGGATATAACGTTGTTATAATACTAAGAAATAAACAGAGACCAGTTTTGAATAGTTGGTAACCTACCCTACGTATTGAGAAACGAGAGGAGCAAGCTTACATGATGGTGAAGTGCGACGTCTGTCCATAACAAATGTCACCCAGATCACATCTGTGTGCCACCTTCACCACCATGCGTCAACAGTTCTTAAATCTCATAATATGTCCAGTAATTAGATCACTGTTAGCTAGTGAGTTAATCCCGTCCTCTATTAAAGGCCACGATTTGTTTCTGACACATTCCTTAATTCACTTTTACGACATCCACGTAACGAGATGTTGTAACGGCTGGATGGCCTTCACCACACGGTTAACTCATAGATACGTTAAATGAATAAAAAACGTGATTTTGGCATGGATACTTACGCATTGATCATCATCACAAATACAAATTAACAAACGAAACGTGTGACGTTTAAAGTCACCCTAGAACCTATCTTCCCCAACGTTCTACGAGCTTTATTTCACCATCACAATACAAAAATCATTCACTATTTATAGTAACTTACTAGTGATACGATTCCTATGCAGAAATTCGCCTAGGTTGATACCACCGCAGTGCCAGTTATTTTGCCGTTTTTTTTATTGTATAAAGTGACGAAGCGAGCAAAACGTTCACCTGATGGTAACTGCAACATCTGCCTATAACAAATGCTGTGTCACGCAGAACATTTCTGTGTGACACCACACTGCGTTCATCACCCTGCGACATCAGTTCTTAAATCTCATAATAGTATCATATGTCCAGCGATTACGCTAGCTCTCAGTGCCCTTCAAACCGAAACACAGCAATGCTTGCACACTACTGCTTCACGGCAGAATAACTGGCCCTGGGCACCCCATACATACATACATAAGATCACGACTGTATCCCGTAAGGGGTAGTCAGAGACTGGGCACTCACTGCAAAAACAGATGACTGCTTCAATCCACGTTCTTTTAACATAGTCATACATATAGTTTTTTGAAGTATTATGTTGTTACGCCTATTGAGGGTAAAATTTTAGTGTGCGATGGTAGTCTAGTTTAGGTTTAGTTTTTAATATTAAAGATTTTGTTTAAATATTTGAGGTATTTTATTTGTCATTTTATTTAAAATCAATTAAAGTTGAATGAATATAATTTTGTTTGGTTTTTAATATCACGTTATACAACTGTTGTCGGCATATCACAAGATGGCGTGTTGTCTCCTCTCTTGTAGGTAATTTTCATTAATTCTATAGTCATCACCTGTCTTTTCCCTAACATTTGTACGCTGACGACTCCAGATTTATATCTGATCTTATCTGGTATTGTGTGGGTGAAGTTTTGGCTGTTAGCATTCTTAGCGTTTATAGCTTCATCGGACAGCTGTGTTTGCTAATTTGGTTAGGTAGGCCAACCAGGCTCGCGGGCCCCTTCTTTTCTGGAAGACCTGCCCATAGCAATTGGTACCGCTAACTCTTTTTTGTTTTCTGATTATTGGTAGTTCTAGATTAGATAAATCTACTCTACTACAAATTCTTCTAAAGGTCAAGAATTTGGTTATATATTTCAACGCGTGACCGACATGGTCTCCGCAGATAAATTAGATCAGGAGGAAAATGTTGTCTGTTCCGGGCTCTCTACGGTGACTACGTAATTTTCTTTTCACTGCTACTAATGTTGCATTCGCTAATTCTCTACTTTTACCTTTTTTGAATTAAAAATCCAGTAAAAGCTTATTACTTGGAACTTCTTCTCGTTTTACTCTTCCGTTTTATCCTCAACATTAAGCCTATTGCTTCTATCTACGAATGCCTGAATCCTGTTTTATTTCAAATTATGTACATACAATATGTACAGGTGGTAGGATTCCTCTGTAGGAATCCGTCTAGGTAGATACCACCTCAGGGCCTGTTATTCTGCCGTGAAGCAGTAGTGTCCCTCCCGATTGCAGTAACTGACCGAGCCGAGACCGGCCCCCTTGGGCACCCTCGAGTCTGTTACTCTCGCGAACAGGATGACGGTCCAAGCCGAGGTCCCCTCTCGGGGGGGCCCTTGCGCCAGTCATCCATAAATAAAGGTTTCGGCTAAGCGCCCTCAGCGCTATGCCACCTTTCAATCCGGCGAAGCTGTAAAAGCCTTCGGGCTAACAGTGACCATCAGTCCTAAAAAAAAAAAAAAAAAAAAAAAAAAAAAGCAGTAGTGTGTAAACATCACTGTGTTTCGGTTTGAAGGGCACTGTGAGCTAGCGTAAACCCTGGACGTATGAGACTTAAGAACTTATGTTTCAGGGTGATGGGGGCAGTGTGGTGTCACACAGAAATTTTCTAATCCAGTGTTATCCAGAAACACCTAAATTTTAAGTATTGTACAGTGTTAACGCGAAAATATAAGATATCATTGAAGACCCCGTGGCCTTGTGGTCAGAGTACCTGACTTCTAAGCCGCGGGCCCTGGGTTCGAATCCCAGCCGGAGCCAAAATTGTGCTAAAACACAAATTGTTGGTTTACGGGTCTGGTTGTGTTGTGATTGTCCCCGTGTTTCTGACACTGCATCCTAGCCTACCTCCGATATTATCGCATCAGCGTTACATCAGGCGCGGGTAGATTGGGACGAGTGTGTGCTTCTGTGTTTGCGCGTACACTTTCGGCACTATAATATTTCCTTCGCACTTTATAGCTCTCGACAATATTCGAAAGTTGTCGCCGTGGTCGAAATCGGCCAGGAGACTATCATAAGATATCATTAATTAAGGAAGTTTAAGATTTATTATAATTCGTTTCCGTTTTTTACGTTATTGAATATGATTTATATTCTACTATAAGTTGCAATCGAAAGTTAAACATAACGGAAGGAGAAATGTTTTAAAATGTACGGGAAGGACATTCTCGACCGGTTAGTACATACTTGCCACAGGCTTGTAGAAGATTTCACAGTCATCCCAGTGGTACATTATAACCACGACGACACGTACATCAATAATTAACTATACATCTTTTCAATTATAAGTACATACAAGATAGTATATGATACATTCGTAAGCCCTGTGTGGTGGCGGCTGAAGAGAATCTACCACTCCATCTCATCCCGCGGGTGTCGTAAAAGTCGACAGAGGGAAAATAAAAACTCATGAGATGGGCAGCAGTCTCTTCCTGGAACATCTGAATAAATAAACTGCGGTTGCCAAACCGCATGCCAAGCCTGGAAACTATGGCAAAATCCCCCCAAAATTAGAGTTATTAACTTTTGTGGCAATCTATGGGGGAGGCCTATGTTCAGCAGTGGACTAGTGATAGGCTGAAACGACGACGAACGACATTCGCTAGAAATATATACAGCTGAAAATTCCTTTATTAGGTCAACACTCCAGTTTTTATAAATGTGTATACATTTTAAATTGTGGTTCAGTTAGGTATTATTTTACCTTAAATGTCATGTTCAATGTCATATTCAGGTATACACATTTACGTTAAAAAAATTAAACAGATATTGTAATAATTAATTCTGTAATATTTAATTTAAATAATTTTGTCTTTACAAATGAGTAATGATAATGTGGCATGACGTGTTTTTACGTATGAGAAACATAAAATTATTGTCCTCAAAGAAAAGCATTCGATGACGGACATTGAGAGCAAATTAGGCATTACTCTAAGTATTTATTTTAAATTTTAATTTAACATACTTCTTGTGGTGCAATTTATTTGGAACTATGTGTGTGTGCAACGAATATGTATGAATCTTAACTCTGACATAACAAAAAAGTAAAGTCAAAGTAAAAATTTCTTTATTCAATTTAGGCTTGTTTAATGCTCTTAGAAACGTCAAAAATCTACACCGGTTCAAAAATGATATGCACTGAGAAGAACCTGCAAGAAACTCTGGAGTCTTTTTTTTCAATTTTATTTCCATTTTCTTCCAAATTATGTAATAATGGCATTTATAAATGACAAAAAAAAATCACCATAAATTTAGTAGCCAGGGGGCTTGCACATCTTTGTCCTCTATATAATTATCTATTTTATAATACGCTTTATCTAATAATGTCTTCTTGACAAGTTTTTTTTAAAGCAAACGTAACGAGCAAAACGTTCCTGATGGTAAGTGCAACGTCTGCCCATAACAAATGCTGTGTCACCCAGAAAATTACTGTGCGACACCACACTGCGCCTGTCATCCTGAGACATCAGTTCTTAAGTCTCATATGCCCAGTGATTACGCTAGCTCACAGTGCCCTTCAAACCGAAACACAGTAATGTTTGCACACTACTGCTTCACGGCAGAATAACTGGCCCTGGGGTGGTACCTACCTAGATGGATTCCTGCATAGGAATCCTACCACCAGTATATTTTCGGCTCGAGTAATGGGAAGAGGAAGGAGACATTAATAGTCATAAGGGTAGGGGTCGTTCACGAAATTCACTTCCGCTACGCAAGGCCGAGAACTTTTTATCGAAATTGAGAGAAATGGATTCGTGCAAAGTAGTGATTTAGCAAATTAGTTCAGTACCATCCTCTACTATTCGACAACGTCTGCACTTAGCTGCTATACAATCTCGAATTGCTGCGCCATAAACATCCATAAACATCCATAAAATCCATAAACAAATATATACCACTTTGCTCGGGAATATTAAAACTTCGATTTTAGCAGCACCATATTTTCCGATGAAAAAGTGTTCGTTTCTTTTGCTGATGGACACATATCTTTATGGCGGTCTTATACATACATACAGTTAAGCCTTTTTTGGCAGAGGCCACACACGTAGCCCACTTTTCGCCCTCGCGGGAAACGGGACGTGACGGGTGGCGGATCACGCCACCGCCATTTTGTTACGAGTCAAAAAATCTTACTCCTCATTGCGTTCTCGTAATCGCGGTGTCATAATACCAGACATTCAGAAAAAAAAGTTACCATGGAGAAGAGGGCGAATATCTTTTGGCGTATGGGGTTGGATTGCAGCTAGTGGTCCGCAGTTTGCAATACATGGAGATATTGAAAGAAGTTTTAGTGCCTAGTTCAAAAACATACTTTCCCGAAACTAGACTTTTGTGCAGGACAATTCAGCAATCTAAAGGTCCATCCTTTGGCTGCGCAAAGAAAGCGCCGACCATTCTCGCGTCTATGGAAGCCTCTATAGGACGCATATCGGTAACACCGAAACTGACCAACTCATGGACCACATACAAATGGCTACAGATTTCGTGTTTCGAACCCATCCCTACGGCGACTTCAACGCCCACCTCGCCGAATGACTAGGATCTCGTAGCACCGATCTTGTGGGGATTGGCAGTCGCGTTATGGAGACTATAAATATCAGATTGCACGTGAAATTGAATATCATCTGCTCGTAGTGATGAAGTTAATAAAAACTGAGAAAATTAAAAGAGAAACGATGCCGCCTTACGGCACACTAGAATCAATGTCATACTACTGTGACGTGTTTTGAACCTTCTAAACGGATTGCATTGCATTTTTTCTGTCGCTCGACATATATTCAAATATTTCGACATATTACGAATATGTTAGGATTCCTATGCAGGAATCCGTCTAGGTAGGTACCACCCCAGGGTCAGTTATTCTGCCGTGAAGCAGTAATGTGCAAATATTACTGTGTTTCGGTTTGAAGGGCGCTGTGAGCTAGTGTAATCACTGGGCATATGATACCTGATGTCTCAGGGTGATGGGCGCGGTGGGACGTCACATAGAAATGTTCTAGGTCACACATCATTTGCTATGGGCAGACGTTACACTTACCATCAGGTGAACGTTTTGCTCGTTTCATCACTTTATCCAATAAAAAAAATCGATATATTTGATTGAATAAAATAATACAATTAAATACATATTACATTATATTTTAATGGTATGATAGGTAATGTAATGATAGACTTAATTAAGGAATATTCATGTGTGTATAACTATTGTGTCCCTATCTCTTGACTTGTATGCATTATAATGGTAAAAAATACAGTTAATTATGACATCATTTGGTGATTACATAGTTTGACACTCAAATTGGTGTACCCTATGTACCAATTTTTTATCAAATTCATTAAAATTAAGCAATGTCTAAAATGTTTAATTTTCATTCACGTGACTGTACGTACCTATTAACTCTGCATTTCGTTATTTCTGGAAAGGCGAGAGTGGCGGCACAATCTCTCTGAACTGGAGGCGAATAAGATATGGTACGGACAGCCTTTTTTTGTGCGGAATAGCGCCATAATATGCAATGCTGTCACTATATTGCTCGTGGGAACGCAAAGGGAAGTAGAATTTTTTGACTCGTACCAAAATGGCAGCGACGTGGTTCGCCACCCGACACGTCTCGTTTCCCGCGAGGGCGAAAAGGGGGTTACGTGGGTGGCTTCTGACTACCCCTTAAATGGGAAAAAGGCGTGACTGTATGTATGTTTGATATATCAGAACAGCTGTGCGCAATATCCTTAAGGAAGCATAATTAACACTTTTTAAAAGTAGTTGTAGGCAATAAGCATAAAATTTTATAACACTTAATATTATACGTACCACTCTACCTATTAAGTTAATTTCTTGAATCGTTGTTCGGTATAAGCATCAAAAACTATACCACCGTGCCAACCGCAGGGACCAGTGGTCAGAGTACTTTAGCGCAGGTGCTGAGTTCGAATACCGGCCGGAGTCGACATATTGAAAAACAAAATTATTGACACGGGGAAACCGTGTCAGACACTGCATCCTAGCTTAGCTCCGCTCTTATCGGATGTACATTACTTAGGGGGCGTGTAGGTAAGAACGAGTGAGTGCCTCTGTTTGCCCGTACATTTCTGGCACGACAATATCCAATACTGTCAAAGCTATCAACTATAGCTTCCGACAGTATTCGAAAGTTGTCGCCGAAAATCGAACAGGACATTAATATTAGTGCTTTGTGGTCCGGTTTTATAAAATATTATTTTGTTTTTTTTTTATTTTAATTTAGTTTTAAATTTTTAAGTAGCAATTTTTCCAGTACGAAATTCCTTCTGTGTATTAATTATTTTATTGGTGTCGTGTTTGGTAAAATGACCGCATAAGACATTTCGACCGCCTATTTAATGACGGTCTCTAGCATCGAATCCTAGCCTAGTATTTGTGCAACGTACATTTGTTTTTTTAATGGATGGATATTGTCTTCCTGTATTCGGCTTTCCTGGTGGCGGCTCGTTAAAAGAATACTACTACCACTCCATCTCATCCACTGGATCTCGTAAAAGGCGAGTAAGGAATTAAACTGCACTGTGCACCCAATAGCGCATGGTGGCGATGGGCTCACCACCTATCACACCAAGTGCATTATATTGTTTTGGTGACACGTGGATTGTGGCAGTCATCTGTTTTTGCAGTGAGTGCCTAGTCTCTGTCTACCCCTTATGAGATACAGTCGTGATCTTATGTATGTATGTATGTATTACTGACACTGCATACCCATATCCCATATCCATCCACACTTTCCCGAAAATATTGAAATTCACTTTCTTTATCATATTTTACATCATATTACTTTGACATATTTTTGAAAACTGTGTAGGAGATATAATAATAGTGCCATAAGTGCCCCTTTCTCATCCCGTGGGTGTCGCAAAAGTCGACAGAGGGAAAATGAACACGAGGAGATGGGCAGCAGCATCTCCCTGGAACATCTGAATAAATAAACTGCGGTTGCCAACACGCCTGTCCAAGCGTGGCAACTATGGCAAAATCCCCCCAAAATGAGGAAATAATCTGGAATAAACTAGTTTAGAATAATTGAGTTAGTTAGAGAGAGCCCGTGTGGCGGCAAACCTCAAAGAAATTGATCGAGCAAGCCGAGTGGCGCCGATTATCAAAGAGTGGGCTGGTCGTTGCCCATATATGGCCTATAGCCTTCCTCGATAAATAGGCTATTCAACACTAAAAAAAAATCAATTCGAACCAGTAGCTCCTGATATTAGCGCGTTCAACCAAACAAGCTCTTCAGCTTTACAATATTTGTATAGATGCACTTTTTGCTAAGATAAAAAATAACAAAAAGGAGGATGCCTACGGAGTTTCTTTCGACTGTTTCTTCTCCGCAAGGGGAACCTCATCACAAAACGGTGGTTGATAGAAAAAAAAATGACGTTTGACAAACTAAATTTAAATTTCTTACGTTGAAGAATAAATAATTTTCATATCGTTTTATTCATTAAAATTCGTTTAACCGTTCATTTTATAGGCGGCCTTACATTGGAGTGCATAATTTAAAATTGATTGCAAGTTGCTTGTTGCCCGTTGACACATTGATCGTCATTATTGATGGCTTATTATGCGAAATCGCACGATCTTGTGTTAATTGTAAGTGTTATTCTATTATATATAATTAAGTATAATTCTCAATTTAATAGAGCTTTATTTCAACATTTATGTAAACGTAATTTAGAACAAACACATAATACAGGTAGATTTGAAACAGCATATAAATGCTAAGCCTAACAAAAACAGTGATAATATGGGTACCGTGCCGCAGTACGCTAATTAATAAACATAAACATTTAACGACCGCGTGGTCCAGTGGTTAGCGTGCCTGACTTCTACGCCGCGGGTCCTGGGTTCGAATCCCAGCGGAAGATAACATTTGTGCAAAACACAAAATATTGGTTTTCGGGTCTGGTTGTGTTGTGCATTTGAAATATGTCTGTAAAACGCACCCACGTTATATAAAAATCCTGCGGGGCTTCGTATACAGATGCAAGAAACTACGACACCATAAGGACAATTTGGAAAATTCCACAAGCTTAAATTTAACTTGTTATAAAAATACGCGAAGCTTTTCTATCCATATATAATCGATACATTTGTAAGATTGTTCGCATGAATTAGGCGTCAAGCAAGGCTGGGCTAAAAACATGCTTTGCTTTAATTAAAACACAATTTCCATAATACTTTTCGCATGCATTTGAAATATAAAATACAAAATGCATAATTTTGACAATTTTGAAATTACAAAATACATCCAGAAACTTTAATTGTTATAAATTGTCATAAGTGCCATAATATAAGAACTTCAAAGTGTTATATTGGTAACAGTGCCAAGTGTCAAATTTGAATTCCGAACAGCGACGCGCATCATTATCATAAATAACGGAACAATAACAAGACAATTAAAAATAATTGACTAACAAACTAATCCGAAATATACAAATCGTATATGTATTAACTCCACTTAAACAATTTTTAATACGCCCAGTGGTCGAAATTCTATCGTAACTCATTTTTTTTTAAGTTTGAACGTAATTGAGGTTTGACAAATTATTTATTGGCAACATTTTAAAAAAAGTTTGGAAAATTCAAAGGTGCACGTTTCATGACGTTCATTTAACTCTAAAGAAAAAAAACGTATTGAGGTTCAAATATTTCAAGTAATTTCTATTTCAAATGAAAACAATAAGAAAAAAATAGTTTTCTTAATAACTACAAGTGCTAGACTTTTGACATGAAAAGAAAACCAGTAGATAAAATAATAGACATGTTAAAAAAAACCCGGTCTGGAATCGTCAATTTTTTTGTTTTGAGTTGTTGTGATCACATCCCTAAAAAAATCCGGACGTCCACGTAATTTTTTTTTAAACTGTATTTTTTTCAAAGTAGCAATATTAAATGATTTTTCAATATAGTTTTAATGAATTAAGTAAAGTGTTTCCTTGACATGAGTCTATGCAAATTAGCATATAAGTGCAACATAATTGTGATAGAGGCATTTGAAAACCGTCGAATCGCGTGACCTTGACATGTCGGGTTTAGAGCACTATCTCACACCGCTTCCGCATCCGTGCTATTCTATGGCGATAATCTCTTCTCTGTGACTGCTTGACCACAGACTATTATGTGTTTGACATTGGAAGTACGTACGTAAATGAATGACAGACTATTATGTGATTACCATTGTTAGTATGAACGTAAATGATTAATGTCTCACTTTTTTCCATACAGAATTTAACTATGCCAAATCTCACAGTCCTCCGTGCGCGCAATATGATTAAAAAAGGGTACAAAGTTTTCGCTTCACGTATATAGATAGTTATAGTATCCAGTAAAAAAATCCAGGTCCCGATTGAGATTATTGTACGCTCTGCACATGCCGAAGATTAGATTATTGTAGGTAACGTTATTGGAACAAAGAGGTATAGGTAAAAGCAGAGTTCGATTACTGCCTAGCTTTTATGAAAATAATAATTGTGATAATCTGTGCTTTCGTTTTTATTTACACATCTTTTTTTTGCCAGTATTAAATTTCAATTGCAAAACTGCGTTGATTTCAAAGTCAAACTCAAATTTCTTTATTCAATTTAGGCTTGTTTAAAGCTTTAATGAACGTCAAAATCTGTACCGGTTCAATAAAATGACCGTCTCAGGGAAGAACCGGCATGAAACTCTGGGGTCTTTATATTACATAATGTCATTTATAAATTACAAAAAAAAATACATCATACATTTAGTAGCTAGGGGGTTTACTAGTGCCGAGTATGAGTTATTTCCACACATCTTTGTCCTCTATGTAATGATTTATTTTATAATACGATAATGTCTTCTTGACAAGATTTTCAATACTATGTCCGATTTTTGTGTTACACTTTTAGGAATTTTATAAAACTTTACTCAACTACTGAGAAAAGACTTTCTAGTTTTAGCCAACCTAAACATAGGAACCTCCAGCGTGTCGCCTCGTCCCATTCTACAGGATACAGTACATTTTTTGTCAAATAAATTAATGTTTTTCCGTACGTACAGAACATTTTCAAAAACGAACAAGGACGGAAGTGTCAAAATATTAGTCTCCTTTATATTTATTAGATACAGCGGTGACCCGAATCTACAAATACCGCGCTCGCGTGACGCTGTTCCATTGTCTTACCTCGCACGCCACTGTCTGTTAAGTGGCATTTTTATAGAATTTATCAGTCAGCTCGCAAGGCTGGGTGCCGAGGAAAACATTAACGAAACCATAAATTATAATATTTGTCTTATAATAGGGCTGCCATAAATGCCGGCCGGGATGATTAGAACAGAAATAAGGCGACTATTCGAAAAACTCGGGTAACACGCCGTACTACTTACGCAACGGTAGCTTACGAAGTGTGTGCATGCCGGGGCAAATGACTTGCTGACCGGGACACAACGGTTGCTGTCCTACTTGAACATAATTTTAATGCTATCCCTGCCACTTATGTCTTTGCTTAGTTATTTTGATGGACTGGTTCTGCCTCAGCGCAAAATTGTTTTGCACGTTCTTCCACTTGGCGTGATTTTTATCGTCTTCGACCGTCGTAATCGTAATTTCTATACACCATTGTACAGCGGTTCGTAAAAAACACCTCACCCAAGTACAGTGACTGTGACATACGGATCATTATCATCACCATCATTTCAGCCTATCACTAGTCCACTGCTGAACAAAGGCCACCCCTATAGATTGCTACAAAAGTTTGTAGCTCTCATTTCGGGGGGAATTTCGCCATAGTTGCCGCGCTTATCAGGCGGGTTGGCAACCGCAGTTTATTTATTCTGATGTACCAGGAAGACGCTGCTGCCCATCTTCTGGTTTTAATTTTCCCTCTGTCGTCTTTTACGAAAATTACTATAAGTGTTGAACACTAAGGTAATTCGACATTTTACGAATACGTTAGGTACAAAGTTAGGTTTAAGTTATGAACAACTTAAATTACTAATAATTATTGACCAATCTTAATTATGTGTTTCTTATTATTTATCATTTCGAAACGGTTTAACGGCGTGGTTAAAGTAAAACGTAGTGTTTACATTTTCTTTTGTCCATGTGACTAAATGTTATTCTGAGTCACGAGCATGTATAACGTTGCAATAAAATAATTAAAAAAAATTACTCATACGGTTGGCCTGTTTTTTTTTCTTTTTTTATTGTATAAAGTGACGGAACGAGCAAAACGTACACCCGATTGTAAGTGCAACGTCTGCCAATAACATATGCTGTGTCACCTGGAACATTACTTTGTGACACAAAACTGCGCCGGTCACCCTGGGACATTAGTTATTAAGTCTCATATGCCCAGTGATTACGCTAGCTCTCAGTGCCTTTCAGACCGAAACATAGTAATGTATACACACTATTCCTTCACGGCACAATAACTGGTCTGGGGTGGTACTTACCTAGACGGAATCCTGCATAGGAAACCTACCACCTGTAATGAACCCGGTATCAAAGAAAATACGTCGTTTGACAAACGTAATTAAAATTTCTTACATCGAATTTTCATTTCATTTGCCTTCATTTCATTTCATTCTATTGTTTTCGAATCGGTCTAAGTCGAGGTTTGTGTTACAAAATATTGATTTTCGGTCTAATGTTACTTTCCCCGTGATTCTGACACTGCTTAGTCACCTCTACATTGTATAACGTCATTGAATTCGGCTTTGTGTTACTCTAATATATCTTGCTCTAATGATGGTTTCTAATGAGTAATAACCGGAGGAGGGTTATACCGAATTAGGCCAGAGGAATGTTGCCATCATATCACTGTTCTTTTCTAGTTATTCCGGAAACTTTACTGATGGTAGGATTCCTATGCAGGAATTCGTCTAAGTAGGTACAGTACAGTGCCTATTATTCTGCCGTGACCACTGCTTCGCGGCAGAATAACTGGCACTGCGCAAATGTTACTATGTTTCGGTTTGAATGTCTCTGATAGTTAGTGTAATTACTGGAAATATGAGACTTAAGAACTAATGTCTGCAGTGTGGTACCACACAGAAATGTTTTGGTCGACACAGTTTTTGTTATGGGCAGACGTTGCACTAACAAATTATCCACATTATTTTTTAAAGGTATCTTCTCTCAGACTTCCTTCTTGATCAGACTTCCTTTTTGTATATAGATATTATAAATCAACTTTTAATAATATTGCTTTAATGTAAACTCAGTTTAGATAGCCTAACCTAATTATAACCTAAGAAGGTTAGGCATTAACTATGACTGGTTATCAATAGTTGAAAATACGCGATAAAATCCATGAAACTCAGTTTTATTAAATACCTTGAAATTCAATTTGCATAAACTGTACCCTTACTTCTTCTCGTTTACAAGAAGCTCTTAAGTAAATGTACTTAACTATGTGCCTAATATTAGTCACATTTCTTAGTTATGCAACATTTTTGAGGCCTATTGCGTCGTAGTAGTAGTGACCTTGCTCTCTGTTTTCACAGATTAAAAATCTCATCGGTGAACGGGTTTTGTTTTGTTTTTTTTTAATGATAATCTGGCTTCGATGTCGCGCATCAACGGGTTTAAGCTGAGAATTACTAATAGGTAATTATTCGCAATAAAAATAAACTTCCGTATTCGTCATAACCGGCGTAGTTTTAAATAATGACATGGCATTAATCATCCAAATAGTAGGGTTGTCATTCATTTATCGACATAAACTTTCACAGGTATTTTTGATTAGGGAAATTTCTGTGCGTTCTCTTTTTAAATTGAAAAACGGCTCGGTTGACACATTGGTTAAGCGTGTCGCGGATTCGATTCCCGCACAGCACACATATTTATGTGGCCTGTAGATAGTTGTTACGGGCTTAGATGTTTGTGTTTGTGCATGTGCAATTTATGTCTGAGCACCAATGTGACGACGTGTTTTTTTAAATTAGCCGAATGGAACCCATTAGAAATACTAGTAAAGCCGAGTTGAATGTTCCGAAATCTTTTTTTTTTAACTAAGGTGTGTTTACAATGTCCAGGCACTAATAGTGCATTTCGTTAGATATATACAGTTCGAATGCTACATTCATACATAAACTATATTTATAAATTTTAAGATCAAAGTAGTGAACGGTACTGTGTTTTTTATGTTACGTCGTATGATAAAGTATGGAAGATTTATCAATAATAAACTTATTATATAGTGGCAACCCTGGCCTAGGAATACGTAATAAAGTCGCACTAATAAAACAAAATCGCTGGAATCGATCAAGTCCAATGTAAATTAAATAAATGTTATTGTGCGAAAAGCGTTATATATCTATCGTCAATATAATTTATTACATTATATATTATTACAGAAACGGAGTAATGCTTATATGTTACCACAACATTTAACATTTATATATTTATGTTTGAATTTATAAATAAATTAGTACTTCTTAATAAATGCTTTTAGTCGCTATGTCGTATTTGTTATCAATGTTGGTAATAGAAAAATTGGTGTTTTTTTTTACAAGAGAAACTATAATTTTTGACACGGCAATGTTATTAAGTACAGCCATTTACATATTAATTAGAATCTAAAAATTATATCACACATCATTAAATACTGATGGGATATTTTCGTGCAGGAATCCCTCTAGGTAGGTACCACCGCAGTGTTAGTTATTTTGCCGTAAAGGAGTAGTGTCCAATCATTGTGTTTCGGTCTGAAGGGCACTCATATCTAGTGTAATTACTGGGTAGATGAGACTAAATAACTGTTGTAAGAGGATGATGTGCGCAGTGTGCTGCCACACAGAAATGGTATATATGGGTACCTAATATATGTACTAGTGACTTCTACAACGCGGGCCCTGGGTTCGAATCCCAGCGGGAGCCAACACTGGTGCAAAAACACAAATAGTCGATTTTCGGGTCAGGTTTTGTTGTGTATGTAAAATATGTGTCTGGAAAACGTACTCACGATACACGAAAAAATCCTAGTGTGTGAGCAACGTATTTTAAAAATGAATAAAGACAATATTTCTGGCCTTATATATTTAACCTTATTACAAAATTAGTTCAAGTAGAAAATGATGCATCTGTGCTCGTTGGTACTTATTGTACTTGTTTTGTCAACCGTATGACATCGACCTCAACTTTTTTGCAGACACTTCTATTGTTACAACGAGAATTGTCTAAAATAACCTTCATATGATGCTTGGTTAATTCCTTATCGTTAATGAAAAAAAAATGTCTTTTTACAGAGAATGACCAGGGCATCATAATTGCTGAATTTGAACATGATTAAAAATTCTAATATAGTTTATTGCCTTTCTTTTTAAGGTGTATGCTGAAAGAATTGCTGTCAAAAAGTTGGTGAATTTTGTTTTATTTTTCAAAATAGTGTTCTTTTTTTTGATCATGGTAATTAGCTACCACATTGAGGCATTTTTATCAATGTCGAACACTAATTTTATTATAGCAAAGAGTTCATTGCGATCGACAGTAAAATGATAGTTGACTTTTACAGAATATTTGCTGGACTGACGAATGAATGACGCTGTCTCCATCAAGCCAAACGAAAAATACAATTTTGTTCTTGAATTGAATTTTCCAATCACTGTACACTTTCACGAGCACTTGCTGCATAATAAACTATCAATATCAATCAATATCAATATATTCTTTATTGTACACCCAATACAATGCCTGTATTTGGTGTACAAATACAGGAATAAAAGCACAAAAATTAACAAAAAAAGTGTAAAGATATGTACAATAGGCGGTCTTATCGCTCAAAAAGCGATTTCTTCCAGACAACCATTGTAAACGGAATTGTTGTGATTAAGAAAGGAGCAGAGGAGGGTGTACATAAATTATTGTAAAGCACAGGATGAAGGCATTCGTAAATAAAAGCAATAGACTAAAGTTCAGGAAAAGGGAAGCATAAAATCATAGTTGCAAGAAATGAGCTTTTACGAGTTTTTTAAAGGAACGAAGGGACTTAGCTTGTCGAATGTGTAGGGGAAGAATTACATAATCGCACAGCTATGACCGTAAAAGATTTCTTGAAGAAAGAGGAGGAATGCATAGGAGTTTGGAGGGAGAGATTGACAGAAGAACGAAGGAACCGTTCGTTCATGGGAGAGGGAAATATACTGAAAGCGGTCTTTCAAGTATTTAGGAGTGCAGGGATTGAACAGCACGCAGTACAAAGCAGTCAACATTATACATCAAAATTCAAAAAACACAGAAATTACAAAATTCAACAAAAACACCACCGCATCTTTCCGAGTTGGCGCCAAAAGTAAAAAAAAAGTATTCATTTTTAAACTTGTCATCAAGGACGCTCAATTTTTATGTTATTAAAAATGGGAATCATGCTTTGCAATTAATAATTTAAATGTATCTTCACATACTCATCCGGTTTCTAGGAGCTCCAAGAGATATAACTCTATAAAAGGTTCTACATTGTATAAAAAGTGTTTTTTTTTAATAAGAAAATTATTGAGGTAATAAATAAAGACTGCAACACTATCTAAGAAGCTTACACAACTCTAAGAAGAGTCCGCCAAGCCGCACCGGAGCGGTTTGGCAGACTTTTCTTAGCTCCAACGCTCTCTCAAGAAAACTTGACAGTAGGATTGAGCTAAGCAATAGCACATTTATAGGCTGTTTCGTTTTATAAAGTTGTTTACCTTGTTAAATTTATTTATTTTACTTAATTCATTGCCAGTATTTTATAAAGCGTACAAAATTTCATAATGCCCCATAACATTATACTTTATCACAACGTTGTGAGAAAAACACTTCAAAGTGAAACATTATAAAATTATAGCGACTTCATCGTTTTATTAAAGACTATGAAGAACAGACCCTCAACGGTTGTTATGTTAACAGATTAAACAATTAGTCAACGTGATGGAATCACTGAGATGAAAGATTTTTTTTTCTGTGGCATTCTATCTTTTTTCTTATCGTTGTTTAAAAAACGATGTCCCATATTATCGTAAATGTTATATGAATCAAGTTTGTAAAAGGCGTGTCCGTATCGTATACGTTTTTTAGAATAATGATGCCCAACAATAGTATTTCTCCTGTATAATGAGTGCGTTTACAGATATAAGTTTCACATGCACCACAAAACCAAACCCAAAAACTAACGATTTCTCTCATTACACAAATTCTGGTAGGTTTCGTGATCGGTTTTATTTTGTCGTACGAAGCTCATTCATTGTTTAATGGGATGAAATGAAACCGATCACGAAGTCAACCAGAGTTGCACTGTACACCCCATAGGACCCGCGGCGTAGAAGTCCACTAGGCCACAATAAGTGCGATGCGAACGACCGGATTATAATTTATCAAGATTTCTACTCTGATTTGGCGTGTAAATATAAATTAAAGTGATAAGGTGTATACCCTAGCACTTACTACTTACGCCTGGTACGCGTAAACAAATCAATTACTCCAAGCAAACAAAGGAACAGTACAATAATCTATTTAATGGCCACCATTGCAATAAAGGTAATTGCATTTTTTGTGTTATTTGTTAATTTTATATGAATTATATTACTGGTAATGAAATTATTTATTTTGCTGATTGTACAGATTTACGCACGTTGTTTATATCTCAATTATAATTTTAAAAGGTTACATTTGTCGTCTAATTTATTTATGGGGTTGGCGACCTTCTCAGAAACTTGGATTAGAAACAAATTTTCACATCAGGCCCCATGAGGAAACTCAGAGTCGCTCAGCGAGCTATGGAAAAGGCTATACACGGAGTTTCTCTGCGTAGTAAAATCCGTAACGATGATATCCGCAGCAGAATTAGAGTTACTGACAAAGCCCTCGGGATTAGCAAGCTGAAGTGAAAATGGGCTGGCCATATACCTCGTAGAACCCATAACCGTTGGGGAAGAAAGGTTCTCGAGTGGCAACCTCGTACAAGCAAAGCACGGTTTTCGATGTCGATGGATGCAGGTGGCTCAGGACAGTGTTTTGTGCCTATCGGGGAAGGGTATGTTTAGCAGTGGACTATGAAAGGCCGAAATGATGATGATGATGATGATGACGGTCATTAGCAACTTGAATTGGAACTTCGTAGCTTAAAAGGAAATTTGCCCTTCTTAGATTAGATTATCTTCGAAGTATGAGTGGTTGTTTGTGTTTTCTAATGACCAATTTAGAATGAGTGACTCAATGGATATAGTCCATTTTTTATATGGAAGTAAGTGACCTGAAAACATTGCAGTCACATCTTAACACCTATGTAATCATTGTCTATGGTCAATTATTCCATGCCACTTATGCAATAATTGACCATAAAAAACATTACCGAACAGTGATAATTATTTATTTCCCAAGCGTTACAATGCTTGCTTGTAGCGGCGTATTAAGTTATGATTCCTATCGCTCAGAATTTTTAGAGTGGGATTGTAGGTAAAAAGTTTACTATTTTAAAATCCTTGATACTTGGCAAGTTTGGATGGCTTTGATTTCTGGTTAATAATAGCAGTTTAAGTGTTGGTTTCACGTGGTTTTCGCTATAGGAAAACATCGTTAGAGAAAGATTTAAATAAAATGATGACACGTGAGGTCCGCCTATCCGCGCTAAGGAAGCGTGGTGATTTCACAGATTAAAAATCCTCATAAAAATAAAAGGTGTATATCCAGAGGCAGGGTATTTACGGGCCCTTTAATTTTTTTCTGTTCTTTATTTAATTTTAATTTAAAATGTAATTTGAAATAATCTTTAATTCTTAACTCGAATGCATTATAGGGAAATAATTGTAGCAATATGCCGTTGAAATTTTTAAAAATCAAAATTTAGGGATTGGATAATATTCTATTTATCCATACTGATATTATAAATGCAAGAGTAACTCTCTCTGTCCCTCTGTCCCTCTGTTTGATTGTTACCTTTTCACGTTTCACCGTTGAACCGGTCTTGATGAAATTAGGATACTTTGTATTAACAGCATTTAAAAAAATCTAAATTC
Source organism: Luehdorfia chinensis (assembly GCA_019845155.1). NCBI lineage: Eukaryota > Metazoa > Arthropoda > Insecta > Lepidoptera > Papilionidae > Luehdorfia > Luehdorfia chinensis. Next base: position 2,474,423 of record JAHVAK010000551.1, on the reverse strand, counting down.
GCGCGGATGCAGTCGCGGGTTTTAGCTAGTTTTAAGTAGATTTCGATAGATCTATTATATATATATATATATATATATATATATATATATATGTTTCTTTCAAGAAAGTCTGCCATACCACAAAACTCGTGGGTAAAAGTCGACATAGGGAACTGCCTGGGAAACTTATGGCTTCCGACACGTAAAGACCTAAATAACGAAACATATTTATTTAGTCGGCAAACCCACAACATTAAGAAACATATCGGTAGCGGAATATCTACGTCGAAAAATATCACGCCGCAAATACACAGATTGGTGGCGAGCTGCGGCGTCCGAGGTGCGAAGAGTCTGGTACTGCGATCACCAACCGTTCTGTCATGATAATGGCTCGCGTGATGATTATTGCAAATCGTCCTCCAGCAGTGAACTATTAAGATGCTGATTAAAAATAAACTGATCTGTCTTTAATAGGGAAAGAAAGTTAATTTACTAAGATCCGCATGGAAAATATAAAATGTTGTATATCTACTACTGAAGAGCACCGCCCGCCCTCCCACAATAGCGAGCATAAGTAAACGAACCCAGCCACCGGAAACCGCAACTAAATACTCTCGACCACTAAAACACTACTAGGCAATATACACCACTGAAGTCAATACCACAACACGTGTTTTACCTCAAAACGAGGCGACGGGCTAGACTTCAGTGTGGTATATTGCCTAGAGGTAGTGTTGTGGTGGTGGATGGTATCTTGTGGCGCTTCCGGTGGCGGTGTTAATTTTCTTGTAAACGCCATAGTGGGACGCCTGTTTCTACTAACTATATGTATACTCTCTCTTTATAAATGGCATATTAACGTTTATTCATATTACGACGTAAGTTCATTTAAAACATCAAAGGAGCACTTGTATCATGGTCCAGGAAGTCTGTCCTACCACTATGGCTGCATGCCTCTTAAATTAAATTTATATTATTATTTCATACCATTGTCACTTGGCAGTGTATACCTCAGATCTAATGTCCACGAAATGACATTACTGTTAATAAATAAATTTGCAATTTTATTTATGTTTATTATAAAATGGAGGCAATTAAATCTCGAGGTTACAGCCAGTTTGGCATCAGACCGATTGTTTCCGTGTATGCAGAATAGACGAGAACTATTAAGAAACCTGTTTCTAAGGCGCAGTGCACACGTAATACTGGAATAATGGATATTCTGATTTACCTCATTAGAGTTGTCATCATTGCGTCTCGTCAACAAAGATCTCCATGGGAGGCGGTTTATCAGTATGATTTTGTTAGTTTATTTATTTATAAATAGGCACATAGATAATAATTTTTTGATAAAATAAAATAGTCTTTATTTTTTGATAAAAGAAACTAGAATTCTGATGTATGTTCTATTAGAGGCGATACATCATTACAAAATAAAGTTAATAAAAATACAAGAAAGGTTTGTTAATAAGATGAGATAGTTTCGGAAATATGCAGAATAGTTAGGCGGTTTATCAGTATAATTTTGGTAGTTTATTTATTTATAAAAGGCACATAGATAATTATTATTTTATTAAATAAACTAGTCTAGAATTCTGATGTATGTGCTATTAGAGGCGATACATCATTACAAAATAAAGTTAATAAAAATACAATACAGTTTTGTTAATAAAAGGAAATATGCAGGATAGTTAGCGGTGATCACATTAATACATAATAATGATCTAAAATTTGTTTTAATTTGGGGTAAATTTCAATGCTCCTTTCATTTTTAGGGTTTCGTACTGAAAACGGAATACTTATAATATCTGTGCGTAGGTCACAGCTATTTTACTTGGAGACGACGACTAGGCATTGAAAAATTTTGAAGAAAGGTGTTTTTTATGAACCGCTGTGCAATGGTGTAGTGAGATTATGGAAAAAAATAGTGGTGGCACGCCATATACCTATAAAAAGAATGATGTCACTGGATAACCATGTGAGGTATCGTTAAGTAGATCTTGAAAAATGATAATCAAGTTTCAAAGTAACTATATTATTTAGACAATAAATATTTGGAGAGATATGTGCCTCTAAAGCCATGAAAAGTGTGCCTCCCTTTAACTTTTCGGTTATACGGTAGGAAATTCTGAAATACTACCACATTTGGCCGTGTGGTAGCGGCCCGAGAGAATCTACCACCCCAACTCATCCTGTGGGTGTCGCAAAAGTCGACAGATGGAAAATAAAAACCAGGAGATGGGCAGCAGCATCTTGCTCGAACATCTAAATAAATAAACTGCGGTTGCCAACCCGTTTGCCAAGCGTGGCAACTATGGCAAAATCCCCCCAAAACGAGAGCTACAAACTTTTGTGGCAATCTATGGGGGAGGCCTATGTTCAGCAGTGGACTATTGATAGGCTGAAACGACGACGACCACATTGTTGAAAAGTAAAAAAAAAACCTTGTAAACACTTTCAAAGAAAATTGGTTTGAATATTTTTTTTTTATTTATTTCATAGAAGTGATGGAACGAGCAAAACGTTCATCTGATGGTAATTGTAACGTCAGCCCATAACTAATGCTGTGTCACCCAGAAAATTACTGTGTGACACCACACTGCGCCCGTCACCCTGAGACATCAATTCTTAAGTCGCATATGCCCAGTGATTGCGCTAGCTCTCAGTGCCCTTCAAACCGAAACACAGTAATGTTTGCGCACAACTGCTTCACGCAGAATAACTGGCCCTGGGGTGGTACCTACCTAGACGGATTCCTGCATACGAATCCTACCACCAGTATGTCGTGTAGTTTGTCAGATATGGGATATTTTCGGTTACTCGATGTTCCTCACTACGAAACCCTTCACTGTGCGTCGCGTGTTTACTATCTCTTACCGGGATGAGATTCTCATAGGCGACACTTATGACACTCTTGGGACAAAATGGACTGTTGAATGGAATTTGTCTTGCCGCCGCCACTTTTCATGGAAAAAATAATGCATAATCTGAGTGTTCCCTTAGGCGGCTGGTTATATTAGAAATATTTACGGGTGGTAGGATTTCTATGCAGGAATCCGTGTGTGTGGCATCACACTGCGCCTTACCTTACCTGAGACATTAGCTCTTAATTCTCATATGCCCAGTAAATACACTAGCTCTCAGTGTCCTTCAGACCAAAACACTAATGTTTGCACACTACTGCTACATGACAGAATAACTTTACCTGAGGTGGTACCTACCTAAGGCCGTGTATAAAAGAATAATACCACTCCATCTCATCCAATGGATCTCGTAAAAGGTCAGTAAGGAATTAAACTGCACTGTGCACCCAACAGCGCATGGTGGCGATGGGCTCACCACCTATCACACCAAGTGCATTGTATTGTTTTGGTGAAACGTGGATTGTGGCAGTCATCTGTTTTTGCAGTGAGTGCCCAGTCTCTGACTACCCCTTATGGGATAGAGTCGTGATCTTATGTATATATGTATATGTATGTATATGTATATATGATCTTATGTATGTATATTTTGGTTTTGGATCCGTAGTGACACTAGTCTCTGTGTTTTTAACACATCATTTTAATCTACCACTGACTTGATCACTTAGATTACGATACTTATGGTCAATGAGGTCGGTTTTGCATCAAGTTTTCCTAGAATGAGACAATTATTTCAAAGGGAGAGGAGTTTAAAACAACTAAACGCGACTTTTGATTATATATGTTCTGTTATATTATGAATACAACGTTAAAATCATGGTAAAAATACTTTTAAGGGGCTAATCCTCTCAATTTTCGTCAATTTTCATCAGGAATTAATTATTCTAAACCGTCAGTACTAAACAATTTTCAGTTACATACGATGTACCTACCTAAAATTGCCTAGGTATGTCATTTTGAACTAGTTTGAATTAACATGTTGCCATTTAAGGGTGACATAAAAAGGTGGTACCAATATAGTAGAACTATTCTCTTTAAGAGACATATGTTGAAATATGACACGAAATTCAATATTTTTGAGCTATGTATCAAATGATCAACTGGTTGTCCAAGGAAATAAATACATTTATTTATTTTCGCGTAGTTGAATGTGTGCTCCTTGGAGCATGATTTTCAGTTTTTGGTATAGCAATACTAACTCAAAATTATCGCGATTTTTTTCCTAAAGTACGTAAACCAAACTCATTAAAGTTTTGAAAACATAACTTACGAAATACCTATCGATGATAACATGAATATATATAGTTACAAAATAATAAAAAAAAATACTAAGTATAGTATATACTAAGTATGGTCTTCATTGCAAGAAAAAAATATTTTTCCAGACATTTTGTGAAGTTTTTTACTATTGGTATTTTAAGATTCAGATCACGGTCTTTATAACTTAAATATCAGTTTGGATTTTATTACTGTTTCGAAAAACTTAGTTGAAAAACTGTTCTTCAGTCTGTTTGTTGGCGTGGATGTCCTCTGTAACGCCAAATAAAAAAAATAAGAGATTAACAACGTTAACAATATTTGAAATGGAAATTTTTTAACAATATATTTTCTGTATTTATTTTTTCCAACACTGTACCTACCTTTGAACTCATCGTATAAGCGCTACGGTAGGTCAGGCCGTGTGAGTGCTTTGTGTACAGTTGTTGCACTATACTATCTCCTGCGCAGCTGACAGCTTCCGACAGTGTGACATGGTCGAAAATCGGCCGGGATGACATCATCATCACATTGATTACTCAAACACGTGACCTGGTGGTCAGAGTCCCTGACTCCTGCGCCGCGGGTCCTCTGTTCGAATCCCAGCTGGATCCAACATTTGTGCGATAACACAAATTGATGGTTTTTGGAACATCGCTTTTCCAAAAACATATTTAAAATAGGCACACGCCTTTTACAAACTTAAAATAACTTGTTTCATTTAACCTTTACCACATATATATAATTATACTATACAATCGGGGCTACTGTTACGTCGCTGCTGATTGAGATCTTTGTACAGTTTTTTATGTTTTTTCAATCCAAACAAACTCGAAATAAATAAATCTTTGCTGTTTTCCTTGAACGTAGCTAGGAGAAAGTTAATTTAACTTGTACAGTCGTGCGCAATAGCTTAACTTAAAAATAACGTTAAAAGGAAATGAAATTGCATACGTTGCGTTACCCTTGATTGTACCTACAAGTGAGTATATTCCGAGACACGAAAAAATTCAATGTACTTAAGATAATTACACATAACGCGTTCAGTCAAAAACTTGGTTGAATCTTGTATTTCGCAACGTCGATATGGAGAGCAAAGGTCAAACGGAACAACAGTAATCCGACCTATCTGTCAGCCGCTCCTGCATGTGCCAGATGGTGAATAGGGACGAACGAACCTCTGGCGACCGAACATTGGCTATATAACCTATCTACTAATGTACAAGAGGCTATCGGCAACCTTGTTGGCCAAATACCTCCTAAAAGTTAAAAGGAGAAGAGCACTTTGAGAACAAATGAGGCGTGACATCTAACTGAATATCAGAAACCTATTACAGATATTCGAAGAATTTGTGATCAATCTACGAGCCCTTTGCTATATTGAGGAAGAAGAGATACTTATCATCAGCATCATCACAACGTCGATATGTTCCAATATATCACATGCTTAAACAAATACCAGCTTTAACTGAAAATATATACCTGAGAATTCGCCATTAAATGTCTTGCAGTCGAGTTATAGCCAGCTTATTAGTAAATACTATAAATTATAACGGATAGTTCAATCTGAATATACATTACCGACTTTTTCAAAACTATTGAAATCAGTTTTGGCGCTAAAAATAGCCTGTTCCTATACGTAACCCAACTTTGACTTGAGCTCTAATATCGCATGCTCAATACAACACTGACCGTTGTATTAAGCATCCGCACATGTGCACGTCCGTGCCGTGGTAGCTCAGGGGCTAGGCGCTCGCTTTAAATATCATGGTACGCGAGTGACCTGGGTTCGATTCCCGGTGCCAGCACCACTAAAATTGTTATTTGCAATTTTAAGTGCTGATTTACCACGTGCTCGGCGGTGAAGGAAAACATCGTGTGGAAACTTGCATGTCTGAGAAATAAAAAATATTTCGAAGTCATGTGCAGACCGCCAACCCGCATTGGAGCAGCGTGGCGGATTTCTTCGTAGCTCCAAAAAACCCTCTCAGAAATGAGAGGATGCCTGTGCTCAGCAGTGAGACATTTATAGGCTGAAACTTTACTTTACTTTTTTTACATGTGAACGTACAGAAGGATGGCGATTGTTCTATTCTAGATGAGCCCCGCGGTTTCAGCTACATAAAAGAAGCCGACCACATAATTTCGCCGTATGTACTTCGCTGACCTGAGCATTTATAGTTCGGCCCTTTTCGGTAATGATTGGTTCTCGGCGTGCGCTGATTAAGACTGCAGCATTAAGTTTTATAGCTTAGATTTTTCCTACATTAACGTGCTGTTTAATACAAGACATTTCTTTTAAATATGTTTAGTTTTTTTTGTATAAAGTCATGAAGCGAGCAAAGCGTTCACCTGATGGTAAGTGCAACGCCAATAACAAATGCTATGTCACCCAGAACATTTCTGTGTGAGATCACACTGTGCTCATCACATCCTAAGACATCAGTTCTAAATTCTCCGATACCCAGTGAATACGCTAGCCTCCAGGGCCCTTCAGACAAAACACAGTAATGTTTGCGCACTACTGCTTCACGGCAGAATAACTGGCCTTGGGGTGGTCGTCGTCGTTTCAGCCTATCAATAGTCCACTGCTGAACATAGGCCTCCCTCATAGATTGCCACAAAAGTTTGTAGCTCTCGTTTTGGGGGGATTTTGCCATAGTTGCCACGCTTGGCAGACGGGTTGGCAACCGCAGTTTATTTATTCAGATGTTCCAGCAAGATGCTGCTGCCCATCTCCTGGTTTTCATTTTCCCTCTGTCGACTTTTACGACACCCACGGGATGAGATGGGGTGGTAGATTCTCTTAGGCCGCTACCTACATAGATAAGCCCAGCCCATTCAAACATACAAACTCTGTAAGCTTAATAATAGAAGTAGGTAGCAATTCGACGCTGTGAGATCATTACACCAAATTCACTGCTGGACATAAGTTTCGATAATTAGGACGTTACGAAACATTATCCTTATTATGTTGTGCCGTGTGGTGGCGGCTCGTTAAAAGAATACTACCACTCCATCTCATCCAATGGATCTCGTAAAAGGCGAGTAAGGAATTAAACTGCACTGTGCATCCAACAGCGCATGGAGGCGACGGGCTCACCACTTATCATACCAAGTTTGCTCGTTTCGTCACTTTATACACTAAAAAAAAGTGCCTTATATAGTTTTGGTGAAACGTGGATTGTGGCAGTCATCTGAGTGCCCAGTCTCTGACTACCCCTTATGGGATACAGTCGTCATCTTATGTATGTATGTATGTTGTTAATGTTAATAAAATAAAAAGTAAGTTTCTCGCGTTTTTAGTTTTACGTAAAATAGACGTAATTAGATAAATAAAACAATAAAACTAATTAAAAATCTATTTAAAATTCTAAAATTTTGGTAAGATGCTAAGACGGTTCACAATGTGTTATTAACAACTGCAATTATTTTATGTATTTTAAAACAAACCTGCCTCTGTTAATAAATATTAAATAAAATAATGAATATACGAGAGATGTTTTTTTATTTGATAAAGGGACGAAACTAGCGAAACGTTCACCTGATGGTAAGTGCAACGTCTGCCGAACATTGACACCACTGCGCCCGTCACCTTGAGACATAAGTTCTTAAGTCTCATATGCCGAGTGATTACACTAGCTCTCAGTGCCCTTCAGACCGAAGCACAGTAATGTTTGCCCACTACTGTTTCACGGCAGATTTACTGGCTCAGGGGTGGTGCCTGCCACGACGGATTCCTGCATAGGAATTGTTAATCAGGTTCAAACAATGTGAAGGTTATGGTAATCGCGGCATAATTGTCTAATTATTGTTTGACGACCGCGCGGCCTAGTGGTCAGAGGTATCTTCTTATTCGAGGCTTCCGCACTGCGGGGCCAGGGTTCAAATCCTAGTCGGTTCCAACGATATTTTCGTTGGTCTTCGGGTCTGGTTGTGTTGTATATGTAAAATTTATGATACAGGAGAAATCCTAGAGTGGGGCGACGTTTTTTTTTTAAATAAAATTAAAAAGTGTGCCTCTTTCGTAGATAGTGGACTTGGTGTCTCACATCGAACTGTCATGTCGAACATCTCTATACTTATATAAAAAATAAAATAAAACACGCTTGAAAAATGGTGAGTTGATGATCTCGGTGAGCGTACAAGGTTGTAGTCATGAAATTGATGCATTATTATACGTGTACAAAATTTCAAATTATTCGGACGTCTGGAAGTTGGTAATTTTTTTTTTTATTAATTCATTGTTAGTTATACACATACATACATACAGATCAAGATAATAAAAGCGCATTAATAAAAAATAAAATCATTTCAATATTTTACTTTTTTTAATTATTTTTAGACTACTTTATAAGGTAAATTTACTTTAAAAGGTAGAGTTAAAAAAATGTACAGGATATGTTTATCTTTTATACCGAACTTGTTTAGTTTTCACTGAAAATGATGTTATTTAGCTATTGCTTCTCAAATATCCGGTATATATTTTTTAACTTCAACCAAGTCTCAAGAGCAAGAGTGAATGAACGGAAACCTTATCTTCACGTCGGAGCGCATTTGTTGCGATTGTTTATTTAAATTACAAAAAGTGAAAGTGGCCTTGAACATAGTCGGTTGCTCGGCCTTGACCTTAGGACATTAATTTTATCATTTTGTGGTTATTTCCGTTTTGATAACTCTTACATTACGTCAATTATTTTTGTGTAATTATCGATGAAGTTTGGTTTTAAATTTCGAGAGTATCAAAAGTTTTCAATTAATTTTATAACAATAATTTTTTTGATGTAAATAAAAGAAATGGATGTGGTATTTTTTGAAGTTTGGCTTATTAGTCGTAATATAAGTATCTAAACAAAAAAAAGTATCGTTTCTCCGAACGGATATATTTTTAATGACTGCTTAATCTCTTTCTTTTTGACTTGATCCTAATATGTCACATTCTTGGTTTACGTCAATTCTATTCAAAAAGTGTTGTCACACTTGCGTGAAATTAAAATTTATTGTGAGGTTAAGTCTTAGACGCTGCTGTCCATCACTGGTCTGGATAATTTAGATCTGGCATATGTGAGATATGGCAGATATCTTTACTCCACTTTTACAACCCATGCTCTGTAAAGAGACGGTATATAACAGACATTAAGATAATTTAGATAATTATGAAATTTAAGAAAAAAACACGTTCGCCATACAAATATCCGTGTAACTTAATTGTAATTTAATCATGTAATTAATTTAAAAAAAATATTTGCAGCCTTATTAAAAGCTTTGCGAAATATAGTTGTAACGTTATCTGTCGGAAGCTCGTTCCATTTACTACGAAACGCTTTGTGCGGCAAAACCAGTCTGACGGCGGCCTATTTACCGCAAAACTATAGTATTGTGACAGCCTTTGAGCGGACAGACAATTTATGCATAATGATGTCTTCTTGGTCTGATTTCGTTCGTGACATCTACCGGTTAACAGGCTGAAGTTGACGTTTCCGCGTATGTTTATTAGGATTTTTTTTAAATAATAGAAGGTAAACGACCAAAAAAAAAGTCGAAAGAGGGAAATTAAAATCAGGAGATGCGCAGCAGCATCTTCCTGGAACATCGGAATAAATAAACTGCGGTTGTCAACCCGCCAAGCGTGGCAACTATTGCAAATCCCTCCATTAAGAGAGCTACAAGCTTTTGTGGCTATTAATGGGGGAGGCCTATGTTCAGCAGTGGACTTGTGATAGGCTAAAACGAAAACGAAACGACCAAGTGACTCACCTGGTGTTAAGTGATTATCACGGCCCATGAACACCCGCTGTTGCGTTTGAGAAAATAGTAGGATCTTTTAAAGTCCCTTAGGCGTATCCGGCAACAGATTGTACAAAGTGGTCGTGCGCGGGCGTCAAAGGGTCCAGTTGTGGAATGCCAACAAACGAGGCGATGTGAATTTGTCGCATTGTGCGATGGAACTAATCCGAACAATTCCTCTTTTTTTATTTCACAAAAGTGACGGAACGAGCAAACGTTCACATGATGGTAAGTGTAACGCCTGCCCATGACAAATGCTGATCACCCAGTAAATTACTGTGTGACACCACACTGCGCCTGTCACCCTGAGACATCAGTTCTTAAGTTATGCCCAGTGATCACGCTAGCTGTCAGTGCCCTTCAAACCGAAACACAGTAATGTTTGCACACTACTGCTTCTCGGCAGAATAACTGGCCCTGGGGTGGTACCTACCTAGACGGATTCCTGCATAGGAATCCTACCACCAGTAAATAATCCTCGGAATTTTCCTCGTGGTAAATGCGAGAAGAGATGCAAATTCTTCGCAAGGTCAGTGGATTGGAAGCTTCAGCGCTACAGGTCATGGTATTACCAGAAGTTTTTATTATGTAATATGAACTACAGATAGTTGTTCGGGTCTGAGTGTTTGTCATCATATTGTAATCCTAATTATTCCAATCAATAATTATTCTTGGCTGGCAGATTGGTGTTCGAACTATCGAACGCTGTTGCCCGTCTACGGTATAACATATATTTTTTACGTATAATAGTGACGAGACTTGCGACACGTTTTTTTTTAATTTTATTTGCACAAACATCGTATTACTAGTAGTTACTATATTCATTTTGATCGTACATGTTTGACTGCAGAATGCAAATGTCACCATTCACGTGATAAGTGCAACATCTGTCTGTCCATAACAAATGCTGTGCCATCCAGAACAATTCTGTGTACCACCCGACACGAGACATAATTTCTTACGTCTTATATGCCTAGTAATTATACTAGCTTTCATTTATATTGACACTGAAACACAGACGTGAAGCGGTAGTGTGCTAACATTACTGTGTTATGGTCTGAAAGCTAGTGTAATCCCTGGCCATATGAAACTTAAGAACTGTGTCTTTGAGTGACGCGCGCAGTGTTTAGTATTTGTTATAGGCAAACATTTGACTTACCATCATGTGAACCGTTTGCTCGTCTCGTCACTTTATACAATAAAAAAAGACCTACCTAGATGGATTCCTGCATAAAAATCCTACCACCAGTGTAATAGGTCTGCAGTATTTGAGATGGATAGTCGGCCATCTGCCGGAGGATACAAGAAGGGATCCTCTAAGCGAAATGCCAGAAAATAATTTTCCTTGGTGGTGTTTTATAACATCCGAGGAATCTGACGGAGCGGAAGCTTCTCTTCGCCACCTAAGCAAGCGTATATCTCGGATTATAGCAGGGCCAACCATCACATAGCACGTTGTAAATATTGCTAAAATTGTGCTATGACGGAATCCACGATTGGCCTTCGGCATATACAAAATTAATTCTATATATCCGAAAACGTAAAGGACGTTATTAACAAATTACATATTTCGTCATAAGGTTGTTTATCGTTTGCTGTCAACCAAATACGGATGTAGGAAGACAAGCTGAGATTAGATATGTTTCGTTACGGCAAATTAATCACTATATCTAGTCTCTAGTCTCACTCTATTTACGAAGTGATAAATAATAGTTACAGCCTTACCACAAATCATGCTAGTTTGGCGGATGGTATTGCCAAGGAAAAGGGTCGAATCGAATGGTCTGATCTATATCCCGCCAGATCGAATGATCTGATCTAAGGAGGACGTCTCCTTCGACTTATAATATTTAGAGGTTGTATATATAGTTCGCATGTCAGAAAACTTTCATAGCGCGATTACGGACGTATGGGAATATTTCTTGAGCTTCTAATGTGGCGACATAGATGTCGCTACTCTAGTAATCCCATATGACTGGCAATAGCGTAATCAATGGGCATTTGAGACTTAAGAACTGATGTCTCAGGGTGACGGGCGCAGTTTGGTGTCACACTGAAATATTCTGGGTGACACAGCATTTGTTGTGGGCGGACGTTGCACTTACCATCAGGTGAACGTTTTGCTCGTTTCGTCACTTAATGCAATAAAAAAAAATCTTTCTCTCACCCACTGCCTATGACAGCTTGCATCCTGGAGACGGACATAGGATATTGTATATCCCGCAAATATAATTTGTACCCCCAGGATATTAAAGTATTTTTTTTTAAAAACGATGCACCCCAGGTGGATTTCTCCTGTGTCGTGGGTGCGTTTTACAGACATAAATTCCACATGCACAAACACCCAGACCCGGAACATCTATCTGTAGGTCATACAAATATTTGTCTCGTGCGGGAATCGAACCCGCGACCCGCGGCGCAGAAGTCAAGCGCTGAACCACTGCCCCAACCGAGCCGACTATATATATTAATAGTATACCTAGTAGTATCTTTTCTTTATGGAAGAGGGGGCAAACGAGCAAGCGGCTTAACTGATGGTAAGTGATCAGCGCCGCCCATAACCATCTACAATGATGATGTGATGTTCTCCTAGCCGATTTCGACCACGGCGACAACTGCCGACTACTGTCAAGAGCCATCAACTGTGCAGGAGATATTATAGTGCCACAAGTGTACGCGCAAACACAAAGGCACTCACTCGTCCCAACCTACCCGCGCCCGATGTAACGCTGATGCGATAAGATCGGAGGTAGGCTAGGATGCAGTGTCAGAAACACGGGGATAATCACAACACAACCAGACCCGAAAACCAACAATTTATGTTTTAGCACAAATGTTGGCTCCGGCTGGGATTCGAACCCAGGACCCGCGGCTTAGAAGTCAGGTACTCTGACCACTAGGCCACGCGGTCGTCCAACCATCTACAATACCAGAGGAATAGCAGATGCGTTGCCGGCCTTTGAGAAAGGAATATGCTCTTGAAGTTCCCTAAGTCCTATCGGTCCGGAAAAACCTACCTAGTAGTGTACAAATCTTAATACTATTTATCTTTATACTCCACAAATGTGAATTTGTTTCTTTGCTTAATTGTTGTCGTTTACTTCGCAGGGCTTCCCCCGGATACATAAAAATAATGTGTAGGTAGTAATTTACCTCTTTCGCTCCAAGAATTTGCGTCTGTCTGTTTTCCATCAAACGTCAATATATGACTAATAAGCTACAGTTTCCGGGTGTTTCGTTAGTTGTAATCAATTATAATTTACCTAGTACATTTCCTGTAATAAATCAAAACGGTGACGTACGTTGTTTTAATAATTATCTGTGGTTTTAGCCTGTCACTGTCGGTGTTTTTTTTTTTTAATTTAAATAGGTGCATTTTTTCCTGACTGCGTAGTAAGCGTTATAAGCTAAAATAGTATACGAGTTCCTCCACTAAATTAACGTAACACTAAGTAATTGAATCTGGAATAATCACTTAAAACGAAGAGTCATGGTATATAGACTGCCACGCTGCTCAATGGTTGCGGACTATTTTGGCGAACTTTACATGTCGTCGATGTATACAAGGTGTAAGGTAAAAAGTGTAACAAGCCGAAAGGGGGTGAAAGTACTCATCAATACAAGTAACTGGTTGTAGGATACCTACGTCGGAGTCCGTCTAGCTAGGTACCACCCCAGACAAGTTATTCTGCCGTGAAGCAGTAGTGTCCAAACATTACTGTGTTTCGGTCTGAAGGCAACTGAGAGGTAGGGTAATGGGTATGTGAGACTTAAAAACTGTTGTTTCAGTATGACGGGCGCAGTGTGGTGTCACACAGAAATGTTCTGCATGACACAACGTTTGTTACGGGCAGACGTTGCATTTACCACCAGGCAAACGTAATGCTCGTCTTGTCACTTTATCCAATAAAAAAAACTTACTATGGGGTCAAATATGAAGTCGCAAGAAAAATCAGCCGTTTCACAAAAACTGAACGTATTCGACCAAAATGTATGGAGCAGCGGAATCTTTTTTTGCGATTACGTGTGTCCGTTTAATCGCCAAAATATATTTATATGTTGCACGTTTTACGTTTTGATCCTGCTTGTTACACTATTTACCTACGCCCTTGTAAATTTTTAATTTGCATAATGTTAAAAAAAGTAAAGTAAAGTTTCAGCCTATAAATGTCCCACTGCTGAGCACAGGCCTCCTCTCATTTCTGAGAGGGTTTTGGAGTTAGGAAGAATCCGCCACGCTGCGCTGCTCCAATGCGGGTTGGCGGACTGCACATGTCTTCGAAATTTTTTTTTTCATTTCTCAGACATGCAGGTTTCCTCACGATGTTTTCCTTCACCGCCGAGCACGCGGTAAATCAGCACTTAATATTGCAATTAACAATTTTAGTGGTGCCGGCACCGGGAATCGAACCTAGGTCACTCGCTTACTATGAAATTTAAAACGAACGCCTAGCCCCTGAGCTACCACGGCTCGCAATGTTTAAATAAAACTATTACGTAGAAGAGTTATAGTAGCTCAGGGGCTTCAATTTCGTAGTACTCGAGTGACCTGACTTCGATCCCGGTGCTGGCATCTCCCAAATTATTCTCTGTGAAGGAAAATATCGTGAGGATACCTGCATGTCTGAGAAGGAAATCTATTTCGAGGACATGTGAACCCGCATTTCCCAAAGCCCTCTCAAAAATGCGAGGCCCGTTTCGCTCAGCTCCGTGAGACATTTATCGGTTGTTTCTGCACTTTTTTATAATACTCGTACCTATGTTTTATAGCCTCATTATAAGTCTCTTTATGTTATGACTCAGTGGTTTTGTGATCCGTAGGGTTATTTGATTACTCTAAAAGTTAGTTTGGATGTTTCTTTTTTTTATGTGAAAACGCCCTGTCACCTTTACTGAATAATTCGCATGAGGTTAAATTTAAGATCCAAAAATAATATCAAATGTTAAGTGTAACTTCGGTTTTGCGTTTTCGTTTACTAAACTAAACTGCTACGCATAAGAAGCGGTGGTTAAAAGCCAGTGCCCTTTGCGTTTGTATATGTATCTATGCAAATAAATAAAATTGAAGTGTCTGTTTTCAATAACTTAATAACAGCTTTTTACTCAATGCTTACGAAAGTATATGCGGTACTTTTTAAAAGAATTGTTTGAAGGTCTGTTTGTTTCGGCTAACCTCCGAAACGGCTGATTCTGACGGTACTTTTACTGACAGATAGCTGATATTATAGCGATAAACTTGGGTTATTTAAATTAAGGTTCCGCGCAAATAAATTAAATCCCTAAAATCCGATTCAAATATACCTTCGATCGGGGTCGGCTTTTTTACGCGGGTGAAACCGCTGGGCACAGATAGCTCTTAGCTGTGCTTATATCCATTAAGTAGAGACGCTTTGTTCGTTAGATTAAGCTCGCGAGTACATTCCTAACGTTCGATGACCCATTTAGTCACTGGTGCGAGTAACTAGCACGTTTACTTGTTGCTCATGTTTCAGTTAACAAATGCGTAATATTGTTAAAAATAACACGGACGTCGCGGTATAATAGTAACGGCCGGCGTACTTACTAAATGTGAGTAGGTCATCGAATCGAATAGGATGGAATCCTAGCTGAAGTTTTTATTGTGTTAGATATGTTTTCTGTCTTCGTTTGTTTTCTTTTTAAATAATGAATGCCAACGATTTCTCCTGTATCGTGAGTAGACTTGTGCTGCACTTCCCACATACAGCAGACGTTGCACTTACCACCACCTTTTTTCATCACTTTATCGAATTAAAAAAAATAATCAAGACGAATTTACTACCAGCATCATCATCATCATCATCATTTCATGACTAATGCACTGCTGAACATAGGCCATAGATTTTCACAAAAGTTTGTAGCGCTTATTTAGGAGGGATTTGCCATAGTTTCACGCTTGGCGGCCGGGTCGGCAACTGCAATTTATTTCTTCAGATGGTCCAGGAAGATGCATCAGCCCATCCCCGAATTTATTTTACCACTGTCGACTTTTACGACTCCCACGGGATGAGATGGAGTGGTAGATTCTCTTAAGCCGCCACCACACGGCAACTTCTAGCACAAAAACTGTTAATCAGTACCTACGTACATCAACTTTTTGGCTTCGCTGAAAATTAGTGGTGCAAAAGACTCACTCACAGATAATGACAAATATAACTTTATCTCCGTGGTAGCTCGGAGGCTGGGCCTTAAATTTTATAGTATGCTAGTGACTTGAGTTCGACCCCTCATGGTCGTGCCTCATAAAAGTAAAAAGTAAAGTTTCAGCCTATAAATGTCCCAATGCTGAGCACAGGCCTCCTCTCATATCTGAGAGGGTTTTGGAGCTAGCAAGAATCCGCCTCGTTGCCCCAATGCGGGTTGGCGGACTGCACATGTCTTCAAAATATTTTTATTTCTCAGACATGCAGGTTTCCTCACGATGTTTTCCTTCACCGCCGAGCACGTGGTAAATCAGCACTTAAAATTGCAATTAACTGTTTTAGTGGTGCTGGCACCGGGAATCGAACCCAGGTCACTCACGTACTATGAAATTTTTTAAAGCGAGCGCCTAGCTCCTGAGCCTCATGGCCGCTTCTAAAATTGTTCTGCAATTTTAAATGCTGATTTATCACGTCCTCAGCGGTGAAGGAAAACATCGTGAGGAAACCTGCATGTCTGAGAAATAAAAATATTTCCACAACATGTGAAGTCCGCGAACCCGCATTGGTGCAACATTCATTATAGGCTGTTACTTCGGCCATCTGGTGGCGGCTAAAGAGAATCTACCACCACCTCTCATCCCCCGGGTGTCGTAAAAGTCGACAGAGGGACAATTAAAACCAGAAGATGGGCAGCAGTATAGGCTGAAATGATGATGATGACGTTACTTTACTTCTTTAACTATATCTTTTTGTTAATGTGAAAGATTTATTTATGTTATTTTGCCGAGTGTGTTGATGCAAATAAAAATATGTCTATGTGTATGCACTGTATGATAAAGCAAGTTATCATGTGCAAGAAAATTGACTGCGATTGTTAATAAGCACCGGCCGATGACAGTTCCTATGGTCATTACCAGTACAGGCCTTGGCACACTTACGTACCATGTCTTTAATGTAGGGAAAATTAAAGTTAACAATAAATACATATCTTCATGGCGATAAGTGATAAAGATAGTTTCAGTAATACAAAAAGTTAAAAGGAAATAAAGTAAATGGGAGTCTGCGAACTTTACAGGAAACATTTTATTTAGCTTATAGGTTCACGTACCAATTGATAAAAAAGAATACTAGCAATGCTCTAAACAATATTAATATTCCGGCCATATGACACGTAGAACCGATAACAGTTTGAGAAGAAAGGTTAAGGAGTGGTAACCTCACACGCACACGTAGTGTAGGGCGACTGTAGTCAGGCAAGTTTGTGCGCGACCTTCCTGCGCGCGACAGACGTTGGCGGAGGTAAGGTAACACGTCAGCGTAGTTACTCGCGCTTCCCTTCTCGCTACACTACTTACCCTCTCTTACATCTAGTCCCCGCTACCGTCTGCCGCCCCGAGGGACGGTCGCGCATGTAGATAGAAGGAGTAACCTGTACGCTTTTGTGGGAAGACTATTGATGCAGGTGGCTCAGGACTAGTGTTGCCAGGTACCCCGATTTTCAGCATCACGTGTAATTTTTATTACACGTCCATTAAATTTAAATTTTTCACGAATAAATACACGTGATTGTTGCCCCCTCCCCCCCCTCATGATTTAAAACCTGTTTCATTTATAGCTATTGGAGCTCTCCCGATTTGAAAACTAAATTTCCAATTACTTTCAACTTCTATCCCGACTTTGTTGAATTTGACAGACTGATCCTAGCAAAACTACTCAGGATCGTTTGAGGCAATTGAGGATGACGGGTAAGCCCTGTGTTCAGCTGTGGACTTGTGATGGACTGAAATGATGGCGATTATGAATATTCCTGTTAGCCACTCCAATTAAGCTTGAAAGCGTGTAGTAGGAGAGCGTTCACGTTGTCGTGAACGCTCTCATCGCGTTCACAACAATAGTCGATTGGTGGGCTTGATCCTGCGAAGTCATGATTCACTGTGTGCATTCTAAACAGCACGTAGCTTCGACACCGATTCCGAAAGGTCGGAACTTACGATTGATTTTACACCTCTAACTCCGACTTCTGCTCCGACAGTTTTACCGTTATAGGAACACACTGGAAGCACAATGAATACGAGGTTATGAGCTTGATGATGCAGGTAAATCTGCCAATAGAGTATTGATCTTATTTTGCGAAAAGATCGGAGGTAAGATCGGCGCAGTATAGCTTCCTACAGTATTTGGAAGTTGTCGCCATGTGGAATATCGACCTAGACTTTTCAACGTATGGTCAGTTAAAGTCCCGGTTAATGTTTTTTTTATTGGATGGAGTGACGAGACGAGCAAAACGTTGACCTGATGTAAATTGCAACATCTACCCATAACAAATGCTATATCACCGAGAACATTTCTGTGTGACACTACATTGCGCCCGTCACCCTGAGACATCAGTTCTTAAGTCTCACATACTCAGTGATTACGCTAGCTCACAGTGCCCTTCAAACCGAAACACAGTAACGGTTGCACACTACTAAATCTCGTTATAGTTAAAACATGTTTAAAGATTTTGATCATACAAAATAATAGAACAAACATAAGCTAAGCAGATATAATCCCGATGATACTCGTAATACAGTCTATAACAAACACCGCGTAGTCACGTCTCGTACTAGATGCTCGAAGTTCGTGACACGTTCCCTGTTAAACAGGCTTTACAAGATTAAATACAACATGAAAAATGACTTGTACAGATAAAGATGTGTTACGGAATTTGCATTTTGTGTATATTTATAAATAATAATACATATTACGTTTTAATGCGCAGAAGAATATAATACAAGCATTCCTAGATCATTATATTTGACATCATCACCATTATATTCTATCGCTGCACAAAGGCCTATCTCAAGGGGAAGTGGGAAGGGAAGACGTGTTTTTTATTATTGGATAAAGTGACGAAACGAGCAAACCGTTCACCTGATGGTAAGTGCAACGTCTGACCATAACAAATGCTGTGTCACCCAGAACATTTCTGTGTGACATCAAACTGCGCCCGTCACCCTGAGACATCAGTTCTTAAGTCTTATATGCCCAGTGATGACACTAGCCCTAAGGTGGTGCCTATCTAAACGGATTCGTGCATAGGAATCCAAACATCAGTATGGCCAATCCTTCCAACTTGGGATCAACGTGGTTCGCCACCTGTCATGTCTCGTTTTCCGCGGGGGCGAACAGTGGGCTACTGGTGTGGTCTCTACCTATCTTATATGGGAAAAAGGCGTGACTGTATGTATATATGTAAACATTTGTGCAAAACACTAATTGTTGGTTTTGTCGGGTCTGGTTGCGTTGTGCATGTGAAATATATGCTTGTACAACGCACCGCTATAGGAGAAATCCTAGTAGGGCTAAGTTTATTTAAAAAAATGTCATCATTTTGGTTCGTCAGCATTTGCTTCACTGTATCGATGCAAAGACACTCCATCCCTTCCATAGTCGTCGGTCTGAAGGGCACTGTGAGCTAGCGTAATCACTGGGCATATGAGACTTAAGAACTGATGTCTCAGGGTGATGGGCACAGTGAGGTGTCACACAGAAATGTTCTGAGTGACACTGCATTTGTTATGGGCAGACATTGCACTTAACATCAGGTGAACGTTTTGCTCGTTTCATCGCTTTATACAATAAAAAAAAATATTATTACGTGACGGAACCTTTACTGCATAATAAAACTATTGGCGCGTAATCTACTCGTACGATGCTTCTCAACTGCTGGTTGAAAGACTTCACATGCCACGATATTATTTTTGACATGCAAGTTTCCTCAAGATTACTTCCTAATTACATTTATACTTCTTTATTGAAGTAAGTAACGAGACGGTCAAATCGCTCACCTGATGGTAAGCGAAACGTCTACTCGTAACAAATGTCACCCAGAACATTTATATTTAATGCGCGGTATAGGTGACTAATGAATCTGTACCTTCTTAGAATGTTCAGTAATATTTTATTTGTGTATGTTATATTAAATAAAATTAAATATCACTTTATTGTACACCATAAGAAAATATACAAAAAGGAAAATATAAATAAATAAAAGGTACAATGGGCGGCTTTATCGATAAAAGCGATCTCTTCCTTTGTTATACTATTTATATTGTTATACCATTTATTTATTTTGGAAGTCATTAAATTCAATTTAATTTCATATAAGAGTTTGAAGCTCCAAATCTTACTTCAAACCTAAAAGACCTAAGTTATTCGCCAACCAAATGGTAGCACAACCTGTGCCTTTTAAGACAGATAAACTTCTGGAGGGGATAATTAAGATGAAAATATTGTAAATTTAAAATTATACTTCGACAATAAATGTTTAATTTAATGTACAATTTGTCATCTTTACTTAATTATTATTGGAATATTTAATTAATAATTTTAGAACTGCTTCTTTCCTCTTCAAGTTTTAATCCTCTTCTTTGAACATCAAATATTTATATTTTATATTTTTTTGATACGGTTAATTTATTTCAGCCTCTTTTATTAATAATATAATAACATAACATAAATAAAAACAAATATGCCGTCATGGTTGAGAAGTTACCGTAATTATTTCTAACGCTTTAAATTACAATACATTTTCATATATTATTTTAGTAAACGTACCAAGAAACGTCTCTGACCATTGACTGACATTATTATTTCGTTGCATACTGTAATTAACAAAAACGAAACATCATAATTATTATATAAATATAACTGATATTACTCATTGTGAACGTCGCAATAAAGCAAATGGAAGAGACACACATATTTTACAAAAATTAATTAAATGTCGGTACTCAAAGAATTCGTAAGTTTTTAAATCGGTAATCAGATACTGTTACGAGTATCTATTATATATTTAGCTACCATGTTATAATTATTCCTATCTACGTGGCCAGATGGTCGCTTATAACAGTCGTAAAATAAGATATGTATGGTACGTGTATTCTCTTATGCAATAAAAAAGTGTTTCCGTGCTTTTAAAGAATAAAAGGTACAATGTTTTCAAATAAAAGGTTAATGTTTATACCGAATTATTAATTCGCAACTTCTTATCTTCTATGGGTGTATACATTTATTACTACTTTAAGATAAATCTTTGTATCCCTTTTTAAGCATATTTAGCGCACGAAGGAGTGTGAAATTTGGCAACGTTAAAGTTTGTATGCAGAAGAAGCGAAGAAGCGAAAACGCTAAAATTTATGTATAATTTGTGTTACAAATACGTTAAATTGAATAAAATATTCACACTGACAATGTCAATCACGTAATTGTCTGACGTTTATTGACGTTCATACTGCCCATGCCTAATACATAATAGTCGCACAGAGCAGAGATTTTCGGCATAGAATTTTTAAATGTTGCCATCAAATAATTACTCAAACAGAGTTTTTGCAAATTAAGACATTTTATGAAATACAGTCGAATATCAGTAAGTATTTAGTGGTAACTGGTGTAACCTTAAGTCATATTTTTTATTAACTGGACACATAAGTAACTAAGCATATATCATACGTATAAATATATATTATAGACGTGTTTCCAATTTTTTATGAAACAATAAAAGTGTTATCACAAAGTCGGTCAATTTATTGATATCTTTCGTATGTGAAATTAAATTTAATGGTAATAAAGTAGATTGCAGATGCTCCATCGGCACAAAATTTTTATTCTAAGTTCAGTGTATCATTATTTTCTTGAAGACATCCAATCGTAATCTGACGGGAAGACTGATGCGGTCAAATTATACCAGTCCTTAGCTGGTATACGCATTATGAACGACGAATCATTAATTTTATGGAGGCGATAACGGCAGTCGTTGTATCTTTATCTTTCGAGGAACAAGAGTATTGTGCGCTTGAAGATCTATATTATTATTAAATATTATATTGAAATAATAATATAATGTTAATAATGTAATACAAAGATATCTTAACAAAACTCGAAACAAAAAACAATATTAAAACGCAACACAACAGTAACCAACAACAACGTAACAAAAAAGTTGACCATAATATTTTGCATATTTTTAAAAATAAAACTAGTAATGAATATTACCATTAATTAACAATATTAAACCAAAATGTTATTAATAAGATGTTTAATTTAAGATTTTGCATTATTAATTTATTATTTTTGAGTCATTGTTTGGAGCTAGCTGTCTGGGAATTGAAGTGTATGAATCACTATTTCAATAATCATGGCAAAATTATTTAACTATATTAAGTTACCTACTAGCAACTGTCCTCGTCGTAACTTTATAGATCACGTCGACTGGAATCTTGTTACCGTATCAGAAAAGGGCTATACAATTTATAATGGCTGTTTTAGACGTACGTAGTTACAAAGGCAAGTCATTAAAAAAACTACGTGCCGCTTCCAGTCACACTCTATTTCTGCGGTGTGGCGCGAAGCGAGGTCAACAGACGAACTTGACCACTCAGATAAGTATCTGCGAAATTATTGAACATGTGTGAAGGTCTGTTATGCCTACACTGGATACTTGTTCCTTTGTTTTGTATAGAAGCTGTTATTTAGAAGAACTGTGATCATAGATGAGTTTTTATAAACACATTCACGCCTTTTTCCCATTGTGTTAGGCAGAGACCACATGCTTAGCCCACTTTTCGCGCCCTCGAGAAGAGACGTAACAGGTACTACGACAGTCTCGTAGAGTCAATAACACCTGAAAATGCCTCGTTTTGAGATGGTCGTGGTTCAGTGGCGTAAATTGCCAAGTGGTAAGGTTCGTATTAAACAAAGTTTTTGTAAAAGCTTTTTGTAGTAAAAATCACAATAAATAAAAAGCGGGGTTCAGTTTGACAGTAGTGTTGCGGCGGCCTAAGCCGTGTGGTAGCGGCTTAAGAGAA
Source organism: Luehdorfia chinensis (assembly GCA_019845155.1). Lineage (NCBI taxonomy): Eukaryota > Metazoa > Arthropoda > Insecta > Lepidoptera > Papilionidae > Luehdorfia > Luehdorfia chinensis. The sequence goes on along the minus strand of JAHVAK010000551.1, from coordinate 2,451,470 downwards.
TCGGTGGTAGATTCTCTTAAGCCGCTACCATTTTATCCCGTGGTTGTCGTAAAAGTCGACAGAGGGATAATTAAAGCCGGAAGATGGGCAGCAGCATCTTCCTGGAACATCTGTATCAATAAACTGCGGTTGCCAACTCGCCTGCCTTATCTTAACCTTACCATAATCTTACCACCGGTATTCATCGCTCTATTTGGTATACACCTTAAGTCCTAATGAAACCGTGGACACGTATTTCGAGTATAATTATCAATGATTTATTTATGTATTCAAACAATGTCGGCGATTGAAGTAAGCACAGTCGCATATCGACTTTTAAATATTTGAACCTTATCTCGACCGTATAAAGTTAAGCGTTTTAGAGGTGTGCACGTTATATAGGTCGTGACTGTACCTTTAAGTGTCGAACCGGATAGCCCTATCGCTTCCGTGTACTTGTTACAGATCTGTCAATCTGCGCATATTTAGAAACGTAATGGGTTGTCGCCGCGCTAAGGCGAGGTTGGTCAATTAATACGAATGAATATATTTCACTCCGGAAACTAAAGTTGCGATTGTTACACTTAAAAGGAGATCAGTGAATCATAATTAATATTTTAATCAATGGCATTTAATATAGGTTCAGTGGTGTAAATACAAATAAATCCATTCTAAATCCATTCTATAGTTAATGGAATCGGGCGTTACTTTGCGGAAATCCATCATAATGAAGGAAAGGAAGTCAATTTGCTAAGATCCGCATGCAAAATATGAAATGGTGTATATTACCTAGTTTTGAAGAGCACCGCCCGCCCTCCCACAGTAGCGTGCACGAGCAAATCAACACCACCACCTGGAACCGTCTCCACCACAAAAACACTACCACTAGGCAATATACACTGAAGTCGAGACCACGACACGTGTTTCACCTTAAAACGAGGCATTGTCAAATGATATTGATTGGCGGCGGACTGCCGTACAGGATATCTGGTGGCGGTTGGTAGGTAATATACACCAAATTCATATTTTCCATGCGGATCTTAGCAAATTAACAGACTGACTTTTGGAATAAGACTATGACTTATGAAGGAGACTGAGAGACTATTGCAAGGTACAAGATAACGAGTAGCAAACAAAAACAATAATAATAATATCTAAAACTAAATCATTGGTGATAGAATACTAACACAAAAAAACATCACATTTTTCATTAATACATTCGTACACACATAACACTCCACACTAAACATCGTATATTTAGATTGAATTTTATATTACTTAATACATGTAAAATAGTTAAAAATCAATCATACTTGTCAACAAAAAAGCATTAACTTCCAAGAGGGGGAGCCAGGAGACCCATAGCACAGGGTTACCTGGTTTGGGGTCCTGTCTCCCACATTATAAAATAAGAAACTTTTGTTTAAAACTTTAGCTAAAAGTTTTATTCATTGGTATTTATTAAATTGGAGCAACTTCTATTTATACATGCAATCGCTTATTCATTTGTTGCTATTTGCATGTATTCACTGCTTACATGGAGTCTGGTGATGGCGCTGACGAATCTGCAACCCCATTTTATTTTTTTATAGAAGAAAGCGACGAGACGAGCAAGACGTTCACCTGATGGTAAGTGCAGCGTCTGCCCATAACAAATGCTGTGTCATACAGAACATTTATTTCATTAAATAAAGTGACGAAACGAGCATAATGTTCACCTGATGGTAAGTGTAACGTCTGCCCATAAACAAATGCCGTGTCACCCAGAACATTTCTGTGTGACATCACACTGCGCCCGTCATTCTGAGGCATCCGTTCTTAAGTCTCATATGCCCAGTGATTACGCTAGCTCCCTTCAAACCGAAACAGAGTAACGTTTGCGCGCTACTGCTTCACGGCAGAACAACGACCTGGAGTGGTACCTACCTAGACGGATTTCTGCAAAGGAATCCTACCAGCAGTAAAACATTTCTGTACTCTCACTCATATGTTCTTAAGTTCAGACCCAAACACAGTAGTGTTTGCACACTACTGCTTCGCATCAAAATACGTAGAGTATTTTGATGCGCTGGGCGGATTCCTGCATAGGAATCCAACCACCATTGTGGGTGATGGCATATGGCCTTGGATGAATGGCGGAATATTCATCTCAATTATGTCAGGCCAACCAAGCAGTAGCGTCTAAGGTGCGAAGTGTCTGGTACTGGATCGTCAATCCGCCTGCCAAGTGTGGAGATCACGACAAATCCTCTCAACATGGGAGACGTATTTCTTCAGCAGTCGATTTTTACAGGCTTCAAAAAGAAGTTTCCCCTTGAAGCTTAAAAAGTAGCCTCTCATAAATAAGAGGAGGCCTTTGCTCAGCAGTGGGACATTTATATGATGTCACTTTAAGTCTGTAAAACATACCCACAATACATGAGAGATCCTAATATGGAGCAACGTTTTTTAATAAAAAAAGGCTAAGCCGGTATGGTATAAATAGCCACTGTGTGATGGCGGCTTAAGATAATCTATCACCCCATCTCATCCCGTGGGTTTCCCCTGCCAAGCGGGGCAACTATGGCAAAATCCCCGGAATATGAGAGCTACCAACTGTGGTGGCAATCTATGGGGGAGGCCGTTGTTCAGCAGTGGACTAGTGATAGACTGAAATGATGATGACGAAGCTGGTATTCTCTGAAAGCTTGGTGATTTTCCATGCATGGCGGTTAACGTTTCCTTATAACCAGCCTATATTTACGGAATAAATATAAAATCATAAACTGCAGTTTTTCTTTACAATAACGAATATTCAAAGGATAGGTATTATTGATTTCAATAGCTGTCGCAAAAAGTAAAAACTAACCGCTATTTACTGAGAAAAGAAAAAAATACACAGCCCTACAGGTAAGTCAACTATAAATAAAACTAAATACATTGACAATTCTTTGCTGTATTATTGTATAACTTACATTAAGGAGTAAGAGTATAAATTTGCATGGAACTCAACACAAGCAAAATTCAAGTCCTGTGGTTACGCAAAACCAACAAAGTAAGTACAAAACGCCTGCACGGCCCTGAACTTCAAGCGACTGGACTGAATAGGTGAAAGGGCGACAGTTTGTATACGCAGTATTTATGAACGAAATTGTTTAGATTATCTCTATTTTTTTGGAGCGATAACGTAATTTTGTAGGCCTAGTTTTTAAATGACGCGAGAGTTTGTTGACAGTAATGTAAAAACCAATTCCTTAAAGAAATGCTTGGTTTATTTTATTCCATAGATAATACAACATATACTGAGAAGTCGGTGATAACAATAATACAAGAAGGCAGAAGAAGGAGAAAAGAAAGTAATGGTCCTTGAAACTGAGATCTTTACGAATTTTCTAGAGATAGTTCACCATAGTATCACAAAAAATAACTTAAGAAATAATAAACGACAATCTAAATGAAAAAGAACAAAGAGATATTAAGAGGACGGTGGTCTAGTGGTCAGAGTACCTGAGTTCTACGCCGCAGGTCCTGGATTCGAACACCAGTCGGAGCCAACGTTTGTGCTAAAACACAAATTTATTGGTTTTCGGGTCTAGTGTTGTGATTGTCCCCGTGTTTCTGACACTGTAGGATGCCTACCTCCGATCTTATCGCATTAGCGTTAATTATGGCGGGTAGGTTGGAACGAGTGAGTGCCTCTGTGTTTGCGTGAGTGCACTTGTGGCACTATAATATCTCCCGCGCAGTTGTTAGCTCTCGACAGTATTCGGAAGTTGTCGCCGTGGTCGAAATCGGCCAGGAGAACATCATCCTTAAGAGGGTTATTTTATGAACATCATACTGAGGGGATTCCTGCAAAGGAAGCAAGTACTAGGTAATCTATTTTTGGTATATTTGTTATTAATATATCGTCATCTGTCAGAATAAAATCATGGGGTTACAAGCCTAATGTTTTTTTTTCCAGTCGGTTCCAGTTGGATGGGGACAGTGAAGAGGGATATGAAGACGGTGGGACTAAACTCGGATATGACCCAATTATACCCAGAATGGCGCATTAACACTCGGAGGGCCGAAACCAGTAGACATGGGAAATGAGGCTAGGGAGAAGATACAGAAAATACATAACGATTTTAACCTTGTGATATTTCTGTGTACATTTCAATTATTTGTTTATTCAATTATCCACAATTATTCAATTAGCCGTGTGGTGGCGGCTCGTTAAAAGAATACTACCACTCAATCTCATCCGTTGGATCTCGTAAAAGGCGAGTAAGGAATTAAACTGCACTGTGCATCCAACAGCGAATGGTGGCGATGGGCTCACCACCTATCACACCAAGTGCATTGTATTGTTTTGGTGAAACGTGGATTGTGGCAGTCATCTGTTTTTGCAGTCAGTGCTCAGTCTCTGACTACCCCTTATGGGATACAGTCGTGATCTTATGTATGTATGTATGCAATTATCCACATCACATTCTTAACGTTAAAAGCCTAATGGCATTGGCGATTTGATCAAAATTCTCTAATCACTGCAGTGAATGCAGTTAGAGAAGAAGGCGATGAAACCTTTTATCTATGTGTAGATAGATATATTATTCTCCCCTTTTTAGTGTTTGCTTCTTAATAGTCTCACGATTAATTCCATAATTGGAATATAATCAAATGTTACAACACTAACTTTTAAACAAAGTTGGCTCGGCAGCTGTGCAGCTGGTAGGTACCGAAACGGCGACGTTGAGATAAGGTTGTAGCCATGAAAATTTACTTTGTCTGTGCTTGTAAAAGGTTAAGAAGCATGAAAGTAAGATTAATGAAATGGAAACGAGAAGCTTGAGAAGTATAGCTGGCGCTGGAGTGACTTTAATGGAAAGTGACGAACAGTGTGACAATGAGGATGAATGGAAGAAGATTTACGAAACAGATTTATGAAGCTAGTGTAAATGGGCGAGACGGTAAGGGTCGACGTAGGCGAACATGATGTCTCAGGATCGAGCCCTCCATTCGACTATTGTCGTGCCTCCTACCTTAAGCTTATTAAGTCTTCATCAGGGATATTAGTAATATTAATAGCATCGCCAGTACTCTTTGTTGAAAATAAATAAAAGTTATCTGTTATACAAATATGTGTTCCGTGCGGGAATCGAACCCGCGACATGTAATGCAGAACCAGCTTAGCCGTTTGCGCTAACCGAGCCGCGAATTGGTAATTATTACACCTGATGTTTGAAAAAGATGTTGTTGTAAAAGAGCCGTTGCAGTTCAGGGGCCGGCCGCTCGCTTTAAATTTCATAGCACGCGAGTGACCTGAGTTTGATCACCGGTGTCTGCGCCTCTAAAACTTTTTCGCTTTTTTAAGTGCTGGTTTACTACGTGCTAAGCGGTGAAGGAAAACTTCGTGAGGAAACCTAGAGAAGAATATATGTCTTCAAGGCCTTCAAAATTCGTGATTACTTTTTTAAATTATTATGTAACTAAGTTCAACTTTCCAGTCGGTCAATGAACTCACGGCACAGGTGGTCTGCGAAATAAATTGTCCTACTATCAAGTATTTGTTGTGTAGGGTTGCCAGTTGACTAAGAAATCGGGGAAAGTCCCGGAATTATATGTGTGGCCAGTGTCCACTAATTATACGCTATAGTTTTAGACTTTCGTAATTTAGTCAAAATTACGTCAAAGAGCGCTTCGCCCGCGCATTTTGTGTCCTGCTGTTACTACCTACTGAACGAAATACACAAGTCGTGCCTCGTACCCACGCTACTGTCTACCTCCGCTCCCTTTAATTTTACGTACTTATACAACTCTATTATATATAAAAACGAATAAAGTTTTGGTTAATTAACCTAGAATTAACTCAATTACAACATAATGATTTCTTATATTTACGCGAACACTACACATTTCAATGAAAGTAATTTTACGGATTTTAACGCGTTTAATTATAGGATCCCAAGCCGGTGGTAATAATTAAAAAATTAAGTCAAAAACCAAGCATACCACTGCAAGACTTCAAGACACAGTTAGCTCTTTCAGCGTAGATCCGACCACAAATAATAATTAAAATCTGAAGTTACTCCGGGTTAACTATGACATCAGGACCATCTGTCACCTCAGTCCCCCCGTGACCATTGGTGCTGTAAAGCACTCGAAACGTCGGGTTATAAATAAGAAAATTAAACGCGATAAAATCCGTAAAATTAGTTTCATTTAAATCAATTACAACATGTTTGTTGTTATTAGATTCCTGTTTTCTTAATGAATTCACAGTCGATAGTTGTCTGGCATAGTTCCTACCAAGGTGTCGTAAGAGGCGACTAAGGTATTGTACGGACAGCCTTTATACGTGCAGAATAACACCATGTCACTGTTCGTCGGAACAATGGGGAGTAGGATTTTTTGACTCGTAACAAAATCGCCACCACGCAAGTTCGCCACCCGTCGCGTCCCGTTTCTTGCGAGGGCGAAAAGTGGGCTATTTGTGTGGCCTCTGCCTACCCCTTATATGGGAAAAAGGCGTGACTGTATGTATGTATTAATAACTATCTGTGTCCCGCTTTTTCAGCTGCGAAAAATAAACCGACCACATGATTGGACCGTACGGCATGGTACCTCGCTGATCTGAACAGTGAATACTGTTCGGCCCTTGAGTGCGGCACCTTAAAGCCGTAGCAAAGTTTTATAACCTAGAGCCCTTCTCAGAAATCAGTGCTCTTCTGATTTTCAGCTCATTACGCATAACACTGTCTTAATACAGAACAAACTCAGTATTTTTTCTATAGTTTTTTTTTTATTGTATAAAGTGTTGAAACTAGCAAATCGTACACCTGATGGTAAGTGCAACGTTTACCCTTAACAAATGCTGTGTCACCCAGAAAATTTCTGTACGACACCACACTGTGCCCATCACCCTGAGACATAAGTTCTTAAGTCTCATATGCCCAATGATTACGCTAGCTCACAGTGCCCTTCAAACCGAAACAGTAATGTTTGCACACTACTGCTTCACGACAGAATAACTGGCCCTGGGGTGGTGCTTACTTAGATGGATTCCCGCATTGGAATCCTACCACCTGTAAAGTCATGTCCTATGATTCGTTTTTCGAAAGCTTTCGCAGCTTCGCCGGACTGAAAGGTGGCCGAGCACTGAGGGCGCTTAGCCGAGATCTTTATTATGGGTGACTAGCGCAAGGGCCCCCGAGAGCGGAAGTCGGCTTGGACTGTTACCCTGTGCGCGTACGTAAACTGACTCGAGGGTGCCCGAGAGGGCCGAACCACGCCTCGATCAGTTACTTCTATCGGGTGGACAATGATTCGTTTATTATATCTGTATCTATATTTTATATGAATAGGAATAATAAGTATAGATAATAGTTTTATTAGATTATATTATATAATATAGTATAAATAATAGCTTTATTAGATTATACGTAAAGTAATTGTTTTATTTATATTTGTCTTGCTGTAAAAATAATTTATATATATATATATATATATAAAAAAAAAAAGTAAAGTTTCAGCCTATAAATGTCCCACTACTGAGCACAGGCCTCCTCTCATTTCTGAGAGGGTTTTGGAGCTAGGAAGAATCCGCCACGCTGCTCCAATGCGGGTTGGCGGACTTCACATGTCTTCGAAATATTTTTTATTCCTCAGACATGCAGGTTTCCTCACGATGTTTTCCTTCACCGCCGAGCACGTGGTAAATCAGCACTTAAAATTGCAATTAACAATTTTAGTGGTGCCGGCACCGGGGATCGAACCCAGGTCACTCGCGTACTATGAAATTTAAAGCGAAACTTTGCGAACATATAACAGGCTTATTGTTAAATTAATGACATTGATCACTGAGAGACCCAGCAGATTTACTTGAGATATAAACGTGTGAAAATAATTGTAAAAAAATGAAATACAGCTTTACCTTAAGATTTCATTAGTATGTATTTACACATCTTGTAATTATGCATCAATGTAAATATATTGAGCCGTGACGCCGTGATATATTGAGCGCCTGAGAAATCAGTTCTTAAGTCGCATATGCCCAGTGAGCTTCTATTTTACTTGGTCGAATTAGTATATGGCCAAATCTTGAGCTAAAATTTGAAACAGATATGTATCTTCGGTAACAATACGCTAATATGGTAGCATGAAGGTGGTCTAATGATGGAGACAGGAGGCAGTCATAGGAACTACTCAACTACGGCTCCTCGGTAGGAAAGATGTAGGTACTATACTACTCTGCCGGACACCTATCGGCTAGCATAAATTATATGATTTATATTAAACTAGCTGATGCCAGCGACTCCGAGCGCGTGGATAAGGTTTTTTAAATATCCCTTGGGAACTATTTAATTTCCCGGGAAAGAAATAACCTATGTCCGTCTCCAGGATGCAAGCTACCTCTGTGCCAAATTTCGTTAAGATCGGTTCAGCGCTTGAACCGTGAAAAGGTAACAAACAGACAGAGGGACAGAGAGTTAGTTTCGCATTTATAATGTTAGTATGACTGAGGAATCTGATGTGAGCAATATAAGGTCAAATAATGTTATGTAAATAGAAGTACCGCTTCAGTTCGCAGCGTTTATGCTTGCAGATGTTTGCGGCGACGGTATTAGTCTTTCGCTCAAGAGGAGTTAGACTGCAAATGGAAATAGTTAAGCTTCTTTTTAATAGACGGAACCTTCATAGCCGTCCGCAATCGTATGCACAAATGTATACATTGCATGGCGATTTACATCATAGTTCCGTTAAATAATAAAAAAAAAATCGCACAAATATACTCGTACTAGGAATTATCGTCTCTTCCGAACGATTAAATCATAAATCGACCATTAGGATCCGAAAAAGATAGCATTTGTCTATGAAAGCGCCATCAAAAAACCTGCATTTAAATTTAAATCAAGAGTTGTTATTATAACTTTTTTTTATTTATTTGTTCAAATTCATACCACTTAAATCCTGTAAGGCTTTAACTGTGGCATGCTGTCACAGTCACACGATGCTATAAAGATTTTTTTTTTTAAATATTTATATATTTTTGAGTTGCTAGTGGTTATCTGACACAAGATTTCTTATGGTAGTTGATTACAAATAGCTGGTAGTATGTACTCTCATATCCGCTTTCCGTAAGTACTTACGCATTTAGGCTCAAGAAATGAAGCAACGCAAGAGATCGTGAGTCGCTTGATATTATGATGCTCTTACTCTACACATATACTACACTACACAATAGTCTTCAGCGTTATGCTTAAATATTGTAGCTAAAAATGTTAAAACGCCATAGAAGGATAGTTTTATTCAAGAAAAAGTTTTACGCTATTTTCAGCGCATCTGTATGAAACTGAACTTCCTAAAGATGTGGTCCGTTATTGGCGATGGTTATACTAGAAATGCTTTGGGGTGTCATCACTCCAAAGCAATTCTAGTATAATGATTATCGCACAATCGATGAATTAGTTCCCAAAAACGGGACTATAGTGTAAGTCTTATAAGAGGATGCTACCTTGACAGCATTTCGCAGTAAGCAGTTCAAAATACACAAAAAAACGCCATCAGGTAGACATTGAAAACTATGATTTTTTTTTGGAAAAGCTCGGATGAGCCTGACAGATTATTATTTTATGTTTTTATTTTACTCTATTGATCAGGTTTAAGAAAAAAAAGTAAAGTGTCAGCCTATAAATGTCCCACTGCGGAGCACACGCCTCTTCTCATTTCTGAGAGGGTTTTGGAGCTAGAAAGAATCCGCCACGCTGCTCCAATGCGGGTTGGCGGACTACACATGTCTTCGATTTTTTTTTATTTTTTTATTTCTCAGACATGCAGGTTTCCTCACGATGTTTTCCTTCACCGCCGAGCACGTGGTAAATCAGCACTTAAAATTGCAATTAACAATTTTAGTGGTGCCGGCACCGGGAATCGAACCCAGGTCACTCGCGTACTATGAAATTCAAAGCGAGCGCCTAGCCCCTGAGCTACCACGGCTTCATTGATTTTTGATTGATTCATTGATCAGGTTTTCTTCAATATTATATTTAATTTCAACTCCTTATTAATGACTGGAAATTTTTATTCTGCTTTTGAACATATACACTATAAATTCACATAGTTAATAGAATCAAGGGTTACTTTGCGGAAATACATTACAATAAAGGAAAGAAAATCGTTTGCTAAAATCCACTTGCAAAATTTTAAATGGTGTGTATTACCTAGTTTTGAAGAGCACCGCTCGCCCTCCCTCAATAGCGTGCACAAGCAAACTAATACCGCCACCGGGAGCCGCAAACTGATACTACCACTATAACACTACCACTAGGCCATATACACCACTGAAGTCGAGAAAACGATGTAGTTCACCTCCAAACCAGACATTATCAAGTAATATTGACTCTACAATAGACAACCGCCGAGAGGCGAGCGGTGCTCTTTAAAAACTAAGTAATATACATCATTTTATCTTTTGTATGCGGATCTTAGCAAAATTGACTTCCTTTTCCCTACTATAATGATTTCCGCAATGTAACGCCTGATTTCATTAACAATGTTATTGTTACAGGGAAAGAAAGCTAATTTGCTAAAATCCGCGTGCAAAGTACATTTAGAATGGTGTTTATTACCCAGTTTTTGAAGAGGCTGACTCTGCGGCTGACTGTCGTAGAGTCAGTATCACTTGATAATGCCTCGTTTTGAGGTGAAACACGTGTCGTGTTCTCGACTTCAGTGGTATGTATTGCCTAGTGGTTGTGTTGTAGTGGTGGTGAGGAATCTGTTTGCGGCTCTCGATGGCGGTTTTATTTTGCTTGTGTACGCTATTGAGGGAAGGTGAGCGGTGCTCTTAAAAAACTAGGTAATAAAAAATAGGCATTCAAAATGGTGTGAATTTTAAAATATGCATGCGGATCTTAGCAAATTAACTTTCTTTACTTTACTATAAATTCATTTATGACGCAGGTTTTTAATGAAACCAAAACTTTTAATAGCTTCTGTTAAAAGCTTTACCATAAATACGATTCATCATGATCATCATCATTATTTCAGGCCGTCACAAGCCCAATGCTGAAAAAGGCCTTCTTCATAGACTGGGGGATTTTGTCATAGTTGCTACGCTTGGCAGGCGCGCTTGTAACCATAGCCTATTTATTTAACTGTTCCAGGGAGATGCTGCTGTCAATCTCCTGCTTGTAATTTTCCCTCCGTCGACTTTTACGACACTTACTGGACGAGAAAGGGTGTTAGATTCTCTTACGCCGCCACCACACGGTACAATACGATTACCATATTTAATTATATAATTTAATTTAATCAGGTGTGAGTTCAACTATTTTGTCTCAGTAGTTCAACACTTTAAAGACTTTGTATTCAATTGAACTACTGGGAAAAAAAATCTCAATAGTTCAACTATTGAAAATATCAGTTGAACTAGTGGGAACTAACCCATTTTTATATACTACGAGTATGTTCATAATTGTTATTAAGAAATAAGCATTTATGCAAACAAAAACCATAGAATTATTCTTTGTGTTTTTTTTATTGTATAAAGTGATGAAACGAGCAAAACGTTCCCCTGATGGTAAGTGCAACGTCTGCCCATAACAAATGCAGTATCACCCAGAACATTTCTGTGTCACGCCTCACTGTGCCCATCACCCTGAGACATCAGTTCTTTAGTCTCATATGTCCAGTGATTACGCTAGCTCTCAGCGCCCTCCAAACCGAAACACAATAATGTTTGCACACTACTGCTTTAAGGCAGAATAACTGGCCCTGGGGTGGTACCTACCTAGACGGAGTCCTGCATAGAAATTTTTTAACTTACGGGTGGTAGGCCACCCGTAAGTTAGATAGTTTTTTAAATTAGGCTGTGTTTAAAGCTCCCACGAACGTCAATAATCTGCAAAAATCTACGAAAACAATCTAAGAGAAATAAAACACTGTAACCTTGACGTTTATAAAAATCATCATTTGAAATTACAGTTACTGGTGGTAGGATTCCCATGCCGTCCGTCTAGGTAGTTATCACTACAGGGCCAGTTATTCTGCCGTTAAGAAGTAGTATGCAAACATTACTGTGTTCCGGTTTGAAGGGCACTGAGAGCTAGTGGTATTACTGGACGTATCAGACTCAAGAACTGATGTCTCAGGTCTGTGACACAGCGTTTGTTATGGGAAAACGTTGCACTTATTCAGGTGAACGTTTTGCTCGTCTCGTCACTTTTTCCAATAAAAAAAATACGGTCCTGGGCATCATGAAGAGACAAGCGTTGATTTTTCAAGCGACATCAAAAAAAAAACAGGAGGTTTTCAATTCATCGGAATCTTTTTTTATGTATGAAAAAAAAATCTTTACCACGTGGACCGCTTTTGATGATTCTTAATTTAATTGGAAAGAGACTTAGAGCCGGTCACATATAAATTTGGTGTAGTTTGATGATGGAATCCATGAGAAAATCTCTTAAATTCATAAATATATATTAAAACGTCTTAAATGCGCATAAGCACGTTTGGAGCTGCTGCATGGAAGTCAGTTTTTTGATTAAATAATTATTAGAAAGATTCTTTATAAGCAGATAAGAAGTTTGAGATAGGCTGAATTTTCAAAACAACAAAATGGCCTTATTCATAAAAAAATATTATGATAGATTTATAACACTGAATAATTATAAAGCTAATTAGGCCTACTTAGACGTAATAATTCGTTACGGGATACTTAAACATGGTTATGTTGTCGTCCTAATCAAATTTCATACTCGTATCTACATAGTTGAAACATGTGTGAATTTATAATATATTTCGCTGCAAAGATCTGTCAAAAATCAGTAATCTCTTTGTAACAAGGCTTTAAACCTTCTATATTTTTTAAAGGTTTTTGACGGTTGGATTGACCCAAATAATTAAGCTTTACTGAGTGAACGAAAGTTTCATTTCTCGTTATTGATAATTTAAATAGATAAACGAATTGGTTGCAACGATTATTATTTATTACATTAAATGTTTGTGTAAGACGAAATTAAATAGTGATTTCGATAATTTACCTAGCTTACATTTATTTATAAATGAAATACAATATTATGTTATTATTGCCTTGTTGAGGCAGAATAAGGAAAATCTGACTTTCCATCTCATTTCGTGAGTGTCGTAAGAGTCGATTAAGGCAGACCTGAAAACCTCAATGACTTCTAAAAGGTGGCGTAATTAACATATAAAAATTCCAGACCTAAATACACAGTCCAGTAACAGGAAGCAGTGTTTAATGTGCGAGAAAATCTGCTACTCCATCTCATCCCGTGGGTAAAAATCGACAGAGGGAACTGCCCGGGAAATCCCATGGCTTCCGACAGGTGGCGGTATACCTACCTCGGCAATTATCACGTCGGTAATATACAGACCGGTGACGGGCCAATGTGCGAGGAGTTTAATGAGATCGCCAATCTTTCTACCAAGCGTGGTGATAACTTTCATTCCTTCATTGTGAAAAGCCTGCGTGCTGGACGGACTACGAACAGGCTTAGAAAGAAAGCCAATGGTGCAATTGTATATCAGTCAGTCAAAAGTAAAGTAACAGTCTATAAATGTCCCACTGCTGAGATGTGCTCCTTCTCTTATTTATGAGATGGCTCTTAAGCTGGAAAGTTATCATTTTGTGATTACGGTAAACAAATGTAGTGATTTTTAAGAAATTATTTATGAATAGATAGTGAAAGTCGGTATAAGAAACGTTATATGTAAAAGTAAATTCGTGAAATATATTTTAAATCGTAATAATATTCATTATAATTCATTATAATATATTCGTCTAAAGTCATTTAACTCAGATATTGTTGTTTTAGGAATGTATAACATCGTACAAAAACTAGTGTATATTATATTAACATGTTTTTTTTTAACTTAAAAAGGTTTTCCAGAGAGTTTAGTAAGTTTAGTATCTAACTGCGTATTTTTTGTTTTGCTACCTACGCGGTTAGGTCTACGTTTTCGAGATTAATGAAGAATTCTTTAAGTTATATTATTATACTAGATCTACATATACTATGGTTTTTAATTAGAGGTTTTTAATACTGTTTTTGTTATTCAGATTTTCCCTTAAAATTTAATTTGCTATTATAAATACATCTTGTAAAACATAACACAATTAAGTATCAATTCAATGCAGAGGAAAATCTAAAAAAAAATACTTACCCAAAAGATTGCAGTACACTAATAACCGCACAACTTTTACAACTTGCAACACAACTGAATCCCGCCAAAACTTAGCGCGCGGAATTCAAATAATAAAACGCGTTCGAATCGACTGCGATTAGAAATTGTCGAATTTCGATTTCGATCGGCGTGGTTGCAATTTTAAAATTAATTAATTAAATCTTCATGCAACCTCTAAAATAATTTACTAGGTTGCGATAGGCGCGTGCGCCTGGTTTCGTTGCGCGGCGTCTACTAAGATGGTTGTTAGTGTTACCAACCTTGAAAGCTACTGAAAGCACCGCCCGCCTATCGCATTCTTCTATTAATTAGATTCAATGTCGTTTTTGTAATTTATTCCAGTGGCATAGTCCTTCGCGTGGTTTTTGTCGCGAAATCTAGGAATCGGAAAAAAATAGACCGCCATTGTGATTGTCGATCAGTTACAGGATTGTAAACGTGAAAAGTTTTTATTCTGTTTCATATTTTTTTAAGTCTTCCTGTCTGCGAACTTAATTATATTGTAGATGGGTCACATACTGCTTAATAATACTGTGAAACTTTTTTCAGAAAAGTGCTTTTCATCTGAAACTTGAAAGGAGTTTTTACAGTGGCCAATAGGTACTAGAATTACTTTTATTGTTTTGTCGATAAAGTTATTAAAGTTGTATCCTTCAGTTTTACAAGCCTTCAAGCGACTTCAAGCGTCATTATAGGGCTTTGTGAGTTTAAACGAAACATTTCATGCATTTAATTCTTAAGGAAATATATTTCCAAATGGAATTATTGTTGATCATTAGTATAGAGACACAAGCAACGAATTTGAAAATTTCCGACCTGCACCTTCATGATGCCACTTTGTCAAGTCCTTAGAAGAGTTGCATAACTATATAAATATTTTTTTAGGGGTTTCTTTAGTATGTTTTGGTACACAACCCTACAAGGGGTTTTAGAAAAAAATTATTGTAAATAAGCTGTGATAGATTGTCCGCATCACGCAAACAACCCTGATATTTAATAAGCGTCGCCTACAACACGCGAGGAGCGACGTTAAAATTCGCTATGATCTAGAGTTTAGAGGAACGAACATTTCGCAGAAATATTACTTTTCCTCTTACTTTTATTCATAAACTAGCGATATTAACGCCCAGGATTTATGTCTTTTTTGTTTTTAAATTATAAATGGTTTGTTTCCATTTCGAATAAAATAGGTTTCTCACAATAAAAGCATTTTTAGAATTGAACGCTAGCTTAATTGCTAGCTACCAGTTTTGGGGACAAACTCACATATTTCTTACTGATGGTACGATTTTAATGAGTCTAGGTACTACCCCTGTACTATTTATTTCGCTACAAAGCTGTAGTTCCTCTTATTTGTTTAATGGCTGCTCTTAATTGAATTTCGCCAATATCAATCAGTTATTTTACAGGAAATGGCAACAAAATAGGTGTATCAAAGGTAATTTTGAATTTCGATTCCCAAACATATAATAAATGCAACACACTTACCATCTGGTGCCACCCCAGGTCCAGTTATTCTGGCGTGAAGTAGTAGTAAAAAAAGGCCTCCTCTCATTTTTGATAGGGTTTTGGAGCTAGGAAGAATCCGCCGCGCTGCTCCAATGCGGGTTTGGCGGTCAGCACATGTCTTCGAAATATTTTTTTTTAGTCCCGCAAGTTTCCTCACGATGTTTTCCTTCACCATCCGAGCACGTAGTAAATCAGCACTTAAAATTGCAATTAACGATTTTAGTGGTGCCGGCGGGAATCGAACCCAAGTCACTCGAAATTTAAAGCCAACGCCTAGCCCCTGAGCTACCACGTAAAGCAAGTAGTAGTGTGCAAACATTACTGTGTTTGGCACTGTGAGCAAGTGTAATAAAAATAATCACTGGGCATATGAAACTTAAGAACTGATGTCTCCGGGTGATGGGTCGTGGTGTCACCCAAATGTTCTGTGTGACACAGCATTTGCTATGGGCAGCCGTTGCACTTACCATCAAATGAACGTTATGCTCGTTTCATCACTTCATCCAATCAAAAAAAAAAATATTACCACCATCCACTGGTTAGATATGTACATTAATATTTGTCTACTAGTGAGAATCATCATTATCAACATTTCGGCCTATCACTAGTCCACTGCTGAACATAGGCCTCCCCCATAGATTACCACAAAAGTTTGTAGCTCTCATTTGGGGGGATTTTGACATTATTGCCACACTTGGCAGACGATTTGGCAACCGCAGTTTATTCATTTAGATGTTCCAGGAAGACGCAGCTGCCCATCTCCTGGTTTTTATTTTCCCTCTGTCAACTTTTACAACACCCACGGGATGAGATGGGGTGGTAGATTCTCTTAACTCGCTACCACACGGAAACGTTCTTTTGTTTTAAGCAATGTTAAACATTTACTGAAAACGTACTTGTGTCGATGTGATATACAGTGCATTCATACTAATATTATAATAAAGCCGTGTGGTGGCGGCTCGTTAAAAGAACACTACCACTCCATCTCATCCAATGGATCTCGTAAAAGGCGAGTAATTAATTAAACTGCACTGTGCATCCAACAGCGCATGGTGGCAATGGGCTCACCACCTATCACACCAAGTGCATTATATTGTTTCGGTGAAACGTGGACTGTGGCTGTCATCTGTTTTTGCAGTGAGTGCCCAGACTCTGACTACCCCTTATGGGATACAGTCGTGATCTTATGTATGTATGTATGTATGTTATAAATGTGAAAGTATCCTTTGTCCCTCTGTCTGTTTGTTACCTTTACACGGCTCAACCGATGAACCGATTTGTGACGAAATTCAGCACAGAGACCAGCGTAGCTTGCATCATGGAGAGTTCCCACGGGGTTGTTAAATAACCTAAACCCGAGCAGACGTAGTCGTAGGCATCAGCTAGTTTCTAATATTCAGAATAATAGAATAAGCAGTACATTGCAAGAATAAGCAGTACATTACAAGATAGAATACCACATCCCATCCTAGCCGGCGTACCACAAGGCTCAGTCCTAGGTCCCGTGCTCTACACCCTTTTCACGAACGACATACCGCATACCAGCGGCGTCGAACTCGCCCTCTTCGCAGACGATACCTGCCTCTATGTGTCTGGACGTACCCTGAACCCTCGGGAACTGGTTTCGGAAATGGAGGATCGACGGTCAACCCCATCAAAAGTGAAGCCATGTACTTCTCGCGGCGCATAACGCAGCGCCTCCCCACCATAGAGTTATTCGATCGTCCAATCCCCTGGGAAAAGACAGTCAAATACTTAGGCGTCCTATTAGACTCGAGACTCAGCTTCGGTCCACATATTAACCGAGTAAGGAACCGAGCGGCGTTCGTCCTCGGCCGATTACATCCGTTACTAAATAAAAATAGCAAAATGTCCCTACGTAATAAAATTACACTTTAGCAAAGCCTGTATTCGGCCGATTATGACATACGCAAGCCCCGTATTTGCGCATGCCTCCCCGCGTCAAATTCACCGACTTCAGGTAATACAAAATCGATTTATGCGTAAAGCCACGGGAGCACCGTGGTTCGTGCGTAATGCTAACCTTCATATCGATTTAGGGCTTCCTACCATAGCCCAATATCTAAAGTTGGCCTCTCGCCGATACTTCGACTCTGCTGCCAGGCACCCCAACCCACTGGTTGTAAGTGCCGCCACATACAACCCCCTCGCGATACACCAAAACTCGACCCGCGGAAAAAAGGAGACCGAGGCACGTCCTCGAGGACCCAGACGACGCGACCACTAGGGCCCAAGCGCTCTACTCATCACTACGCAAACACACAACATCATCATCATACCGCCCCCGCCGTCGGCGAGGGCGTATCAGACAAAGTTATTCGCGATACCGCCGCATCTCAGGCCGGTTCTCCCCTAGCAGTAGTATCATAAACAGAAGCGTCACTGGAGTTACTTGCGCCATTTCTTCTTCAGCGGAAACGCATTCCGAATTGGTGGTAAACTTATGTAATAATAATCATTATATTAGTAATAATAGTAGTAGTAATATTGCCCTCCCGATTGCAGTAACTGACCAAGCCGAGGCCGGCCCCCTTGGGCACCCTCGAGTCAGTTACTCACGCGAACAGGATGACGGTCCAAGCCGAGGTCCCCTCTCGGGGGCCCTTGCGCCAGTCATCCATAAATAAAGGTTTCGGCTAAGCGCCCTCAGCGCTTTAAAAAATAAATACATTACAAGCATTTTTTTATTTATATTAATGGTGGGAAATTAACAAAACAATATAATTCTCTGATAAGCCAATTACATGTTTTCACAAAAATTAAGATAAAATAACACAAATATTTAAATTTTAATTAATTAATTTACAAATAGCAGTACCTGCGCAAATTAATTTTTTTACAGTAATGCTATAAACCTTCAATTAACATACTAAACATAGTGTAGCCTTTTTCCCTATAAGGGTAGGCAGAGGCTCCCGTGGGAACGAGACGTGGCGGGTGGCAAACCACGCCTCATACGCACCTCGTTCAGTTTATACCTAGCTAGTCCACTGCTGAACATAGGTCTCTCCCATAGATTGCCACACAAGTTTGTAGCTCTCATCTTGGGGTGATTTTGCTATAGTTGCCACGCTTGACAGGCGGGTTGGCAGCCGCAGTTTATTTATTCAGATGTGCCAGGAAGATGCTGCTGCCCATTTCCTGGTTTTCATTTCCCCTCTGTCGACTTTTACGATACCCAAGGGATGAGATGGGGTGGTAGATTCTCTTAAGCCGCCACTACACGGTAATACGGTAGGTATCAATTAGTAAACACTGTAAATTAAGTTTCTCTGCACTAGTGTATCGAATGGAAACTAAAATTATTGAAATGTCTAATTAGTTAATAATATGTTGCAACAAGCTGCCGTGTGGTAGCGGCTTAAGAGATTCTACCATCACATCCCGTCGGTGTCGTAAAAGTCGACAGAGTCCGTGAGTCGACAGAAATTTAAAACCAGACGATGGGCAGTAGCATCTTTCTAGAACATCAGAATAAATAAACTGCGGTTGCCAACCCGCCCGGCAAGCGTAGGCAACTATGGCAAAATCCCTTCCCCCATAATGAGAGCTACAAACTTATTGTTGTATCTATGAGGGAGGCCTATGTTCAGCTGTGGACTAGTGATAGGCTGAAATGATGATGATGCCGCAACAGATAATGTTTTTTAATTATAATTTTAAAATTTCAGCTACGTGCTACAGTCAAGTGTTAAGTATCATCGCCTATAATCACTTTTTTCCTTATATTTTAATTAGTTTTAATTAGTGCAGCACCCGCTAAAGACAGTTTCGAGATTTAATTAGAATCAATTAATTAAAGCGATCCCCGACCGACAAAAGTATTTTCTTATAATGCAAAATTCTGTACTAGCAAGAAAAAACTATTTATGATGATCATTGTAATAAAAATATGTAGATTGCTCCTAATTAGTCACGCGTTTAGTCGAGACAAAAAATCCGGGAACAGCTGCTTTACATTATCTAGTGTAAACTGGAATATTATTTTACAACAACGATTTCGCGTTGAAGAATTTGTATCATCATTTTGCTAAGTTATTGCGAAAAAGATTAAAAGCTAAGCAGCCAGTGCATTGTGGCCGCGGTGTAAGAGAATCTACCACCCCATCCCTTGGGCGTCGTCAAAGTTTACAGAGGGGTAAATAAAAACCTGAAGACGGGCAGCATCTAGCTGGAACAGTCAAACAAATAAACTGCCGTTGCCAATTCGCTTGCCAAACGTGGCAACTACGGCAAGATCCCTATGTTCGACAGTGGACTGGATGGGCTGAAATTGATGATGATGACGAGCAGCCAGGCACGCTTTGCTTAGAACGAGAGTGACACGGTTTCAATCCCCGGTTTATTACAACTAAAACTCTTAAAAAAAAAGTAAAGTAAAGTTTCAGCCTATAAATGTCCCACTGCTGAGCACAGGCCTCCTCTCATTTCTGAGAGGGTTTTGGAGCTAGGAAGAATCCGCCACGCTGCTCCAATGCGGGTTGGCGGACTGCATATGTCTTCGAAATATTTTTTATTCCTCAGACATCCAGGTTTCCTCACGATGTTTTCCTTCACCGCCGAGCACGTGGTAAATCAGCACTTAAAATTGCAATTAACAATTTTAGTGGTGCCGGCGCCGATAATCGAACGCAGGTCACTCGCGTACTATGAAATTTAAAGCAAGCGCTTAGCCCCTGAGCTACCACGGTTGCTCAGGGTTCTCTCTTAATGGTTACTTAATTCTTAATGGCGAGGAAGAAATTGTGAGGAAACAATTATGTGGTGTGTGTAAAAATAAAAAAAAAACTCTAATGTCCTGTTAATTGCGCCAACTCCTCACTGTAGCAGCGCGGTGCTATTGGCACCAAAATACCTTCAAATTGTCCTATTCAACAGAAGTGTGTGGCATTCCTATGCAGAAATACGCCTAGGTCACAATCACTATGTTTCAGTTGTATCTTGCCACATGTCTACACCACCGATTTCTCATGGTAACGAGCGCAGTGCAGTGTTACACTGGTGTTTCTGGGGGTGACCGCAAATGTAATACTGAATTCTATAAAAAAAATCTCACCATCTACCTTTATACAATCTACCCAATAAACAAAGGTTTTTGTTTGTTTGTGCGAAACAAAAATGTTCTGGGTGACACAGCATTTGTTATGGGCAGACGTTGCATTTACCAATAAAAAAAAGCTTTATTAGCGGATTCTGGGTTCAAGTCCCAGCCGCAGTCAGTATTTATGCAAAAACACACGTTAGTTTTCGGGCCTGTTTGTGTTGTGTTGTGATTGCATTCGCATGTCTTACACTGCATCCTAGCCTTCCTCCGGTCTTATCGCACGAGCGTTACATCGGATGTAGGTAAATTAGGACGAGTAAGTGCCTCGGTGTTTGCGCACTCGTGCCACTATAATATCACCTGCGTATTTAATAGATTTTTTATGGACGAATGTTACAAGACGAGCAAAACGTTTACCTGATGGTAAGTGTAACGTCTGCCCATAACAAATGCTGTGTCACCGAGAACATTTCTGTCTGGCACCGCACTGAACTTGTGACGACACTGAGAAATTAATATTTAAGTGTCATATGCCAATAACTGGTAATTACAGTAGCTATTAAGACGACTAACTTCTACGTCGTGGGTCCCGAGTTCGAATGCCAACATTTGTTGGTTTTCGGTTCTAGGTTGTGTTGCATGTGAAATATATGTGTCTGTAAAATGCGCCCACGGCACAGGCGAGACCCTACTGCGGGGCATCGTTTTTTTTAAAATAAATAAGAAAAATATTTCGCCGGTGACACGCCGGCATGTCGCCGTGGGGCTGAGCGTCGTAAAACAATCCATCGTCGCACCTCCTTATTATTGTTACAGTCAATTAAGAGGAATTCCAGAAAACTTGTTGCCACGAACAGATGACGGAATTACCATCTCATATACTGCAACGATTGACATTAGCGTTTAAGCCGCCTGCCAAGCGTTTCTATTACAGCCGCTATTTCCGCCTTACCACTCATGGTTCATTACACTTATTTATTTATTTCTGGAAACAGTTGTAAAATATTTTCCAGTGTCAAGTAACTTATCAAGATATACAATCTTAAAGCAACAATTTCTCAAAATTGCGATCGACGGCAAAATAATAATTGACTTTTACTGAAGATATGCTGGACTGTAGACAAACGAAAAGTACAATTTTTGATCTTGAATTGAATTTTCCAATCACTGTACACTTCCACGATCACTTGCTGCATAGTAAACTATCAATATTAAACATCAAAACTAA
Organism: Luehdorfia chinensis; assembly: GCA_019845155.1. NCBI lineage: Eukaryota > Metazoa > Arthropoda > Insecta > Lepidoptera > Papilionidae > Luehdorfia > Luehdorfia chinensis. Next base: position 2,429,520 of record JAHVAK010000551.1, on the reverse strand, counting down.
GCATATAAAAACACTAACCGCCTACTTTTCGAGTTGGCGCCAATAGTCATGGTTACACGTTCTGAAAACTAGGGACAACTGTCATCGGCATGGAATGTACGACAAAGCAGTCATTTGTAAACTTAGGTACTCCCTTGAGCTTGTTTTATTTTGTTTGATGGATGACTAGCTAATAGCAAAGGTTTTTTTGTTTCTTTGGAACTCATTAAGAAACGGTAGTAGAGAAACATCTAAAAAATACATTTCGCAAACAAAATACTAGTAAATTACATGAAAGATTAAATATTTCATTTCATTTGGATGCAAGTGATTATATACATTATAAGAAGGTCAAAGAAAAATTTATTCGTTTTTAACACCAATTTGTTTTCTAAAGATTTTTCGACGAAACCTTTCCCGTAATCTGTAAAAAAATCATTACGCTTTTGATTAAGATATTTTAAACGCTAACAATGCCAAATGCCAAATTTTTCGTCCCACGTGATCAATTTTCAATTACACGAATGTACTGTTAATATTATTCTATTATCTAAAAACGATGATGACGCCTTAATCAATCATGTTGAAAAATAAAAAAATGTTGGCGGCAATGACACATACAAGTCACGTGAGATCCTGCACGGATACCTGTTGGAGTTATACATATTTGAATTCGATCGGTAGTCTATAAATATAATAAGATTTTAACTGGCTGGCTGTTATGTCTGTACATAGGAAATATTGAAGGAAAAATAATATGAGGGGTCTTTATAAGCAATAGAAGCCAAAACAATTTATCTATAGAATTTTCGTTCGTCTATATATCTGCCTGTTTGTATGTATGTTTGTATACGCATCACGCAAAAACTACAGCACGAAATTGGATGCAGTTTTCACAGTTGTATTGCTGGAGGTGTAACTTAAAATCTGGTACATATTTAATTTTGATACGCTGCGTAGAAGCCGAGTTATTAATAATCTGCAATATAAAGTCAAGTAAGTAACACACAAATGTTCCACTGCTGAGCACAGGCCTCCTCTCATTTCTGAAAGGGTTTTGGTGCTGGGAATAGGCCGCCACGCTGCTCCAATGCGGGTAGGCGGACATCACATGTCCTCGAAATATTTCTGTTCCTCGGACATGCAGGTTTCCTACACCGCTAAGCACGTGGTAAATCAGCACTTATAATTGTAGAACAATTATAGAGGTGCTGACACCGGGGATCGAGCCCAGGTTACCCGCGTACTATGAAATTAAAGGCGAGCACCAGGCCCCTGAGCTACCACGGCTTTTATATATTTGTACGGCTGTAATATGTTTGTACAAAAATTACTTTGTACTGTAATATGTTTTTTTATAATCTGGAGACTTTGTATATTTGCACGCGATAATCTCAGGAAATACTAATCGGGAAATACTGTTTTTGCATTAGATAGTTCGTTTACTGATGGAGGGTTGTAGGCTTTAAGGTGCCGTACACCGAAAAGGGGTGAACAGTGAATACTCAGGTCAGCGAGGCACCACGCCGTACGATGCAATCGTGTAGTCGGTTTATGATCACGGTTGAAATCGCGGGGCGCAAATAGAAGAATAAAGATATTGATCCAGAAAGAAAGACTTTAAAAATCCTTAAGTTTACTACTAGGTACTTGTTGTACCTAAGAGAATTTACCACCCCATCCCATCCCGTGGGTGTCGTAAAAGTCGACAGGGGGAAATTAAAACCAGAAGACGGGCAGCAGCATCTTCCTGGATCATCTGAATAAATAAACTGCGGTTGCCAACCCGCCTGCCAAGCGTGGCAACTATGGCAAAATCCCTCCAATATGAGAGCTACAAACTTTTGTGGCTATCTATGGGGGAGGCCTATGTTCAGCAGTGGACTTGTGATAGGCTGAAACGACGACGACTACTTGAAAGCGAATATTATGATCAATGAAAAGAGGTGTCTGTTTGTTAAACTTACTTACTTAAATATGACAACCGCCAAGCCTGGTGGAAAGAATACCTGACTATTGCTTCACGGGTTCTTGGATCAAATCGTAGTCGCAGTCAACGTATGTGCAGAAACACATATTTTTGGGTTTGTTTAAGTTATGATTGTCCGTGTGTCTCTGACACTGCATCCTAGCCTACCAGCCATCTTATCGCATGAGCATTATATCGGGCCCGAGTAGGTTGGGACAAGTGAGTGCCTCTGAGTTTGCGCAAACACTTGTAGCACTATAATATCTTCTGAGCAGTTGTTACCTTCTTACGGCATTAGGAAGTATTCGCCGTTCGAAAATCGACCAATTATCTCATTCAGTATCTATAGACACCGATTGAGATAATTTTGTCATTAACAGGCTTTCGTTGTTTTTTACTTTCATTTAACTCTTACACGTCTTTTTTTTGTGCTTTTCCGGGAGTGGGGGTGGGGGGGGGGGGGGCAATCTTCTATAGACCTAGGGCAGCCAGGGTATCAAATCCGCCCCTGCTTTGGCGTCTCCTAAGAAGGGATTGTCGCAAGCAATGATTCCTGTCATGTCTGTCTGTTGCGGCATAATCATGCTTTATACGTTGTACATACATCAATACTATCATGCCTTTTCCCATATGAGGGGTAGACAGAGACCAAATCCGTAGCCGTCTTTTCGCTCCCGCAGGAAACGAGACCACATTGAATTGATTGATTGATGATGAAGAAATTTACAATGCAATTTACTATTTACAGCTGTTTACAGCTATTGCATGGTATTTTTTCCAATGTTTTCTAGGATAATGTCGATTTTTTTTATTGAATACAGTGATGACTCGAGCAAAACGCTCACCTGATGGTAATTGCAGCGTCTGCCCATAACAAATGCGGTGGCCCCGGGAACATTACGCAGTGACACCACATTGCGCTAATTAAAGAACTGACTGCTTAAAGTTTAAAAATAACTTTATAGAACAGTGTTACAATGTAAACCAGTATATATTAATTTAACAAAATACAGGTCTTATACTAAATCAGTGCTTCCCAACCTTTTTTCGTTCCCGTGCCCCTTAATAAAACTTTTCATTTCTGTGTTCCCCTACCCAGAAAACTCCATACCTACCCTTAAAAATGTATCTCGTTTTTCTTAAGGTCTATCTGTTGTCAATCTTATGCTTGAAATAAGGTGCTAGTATGACACATGTTCGAATATGAACTTGTCTAGAACCGTAAGTTATTAGTTATATGGTTCATTTTAAACTACATATTTTAGACGTAATATATTATAATAATGTTTATATAAGTTTACTGTTTTAACTTCTCAGTGTTTTCGCCATTACCAATAAAATTTTCAATTTCCTAATGGGACCCCGCCTACCCCAAGGGGTACGCGTACCACAGGTTGGGAACCGCTGTACTAAATGAATGCTATTGCGGCACTTGTATCAGTGACGCATGTTCTATATAGTAACTGCTGATTTTACAATGGAACATTCTGTAAGGTATAATATAATTTTAGCTGATAAAGCTAATATTGGGCGGTTGGGGTTGCTTAGCCGTGTGGTGGCGGCTCGTTAAAAGAATACTACCACTCCATCTCATCCAATGGATCTCTTAAAAGGCGAGTAAGGAATTAAACTGCACTGTGCACCCAACAGCGCATGGTGGCGATGGGCTCACCACCTATCACACCAAGTGCATTATATTGTTTTGGTGAAATGTGGACTGTGGCTGTCATCTGTTTTTGCAGTGAGTGCCCAGTCCCTGACTACCCCTTATGGGATACAGTCGTGATCTTATGTATGTATGGGGTTGCTTAACCCAGAGACATTAGTTCTTAAGTCTCATATGCCTGGTAATTACACTAGCTGTCAGTGCCCTTCAGACCGAAACACAGTAATGTTTTACTGGTGGTAGGATTTCTATGCAGGAATCCGTCTAGGTAGGTGCCACCCCAGTGCCAGTTATTCTGGCGTGAAGCAGTAGTGAGCAAATATTACTGTGTTTCGGTTCGAAGGGCACTGAAAGCTAGCGTGATCACTGGGTAAATGAGACTTAAGAACTTATGTCTCAGGGTGGTGACACATAAATAATCTGGATGACACAGCATTTGTTATGGGTAGACTTTGCACTTACCAGTGAACGTTTTGCTCGTTTCGTCACTTTCTAAAATAATAAAAAAAAATAAAAAAATACTACATCAGACACAAATAACTGGTACTGCGGTGGTACCAACCTAATCTCCTGCATAGGAATTACCAGCAGTAAAATCTGGAAATCGTAGTTCGGAATTATTTATTCTTGGATATAGAAATTAAAAAGAAGAAACCACGTTTCCATTCGACCTTCAACCACAGTGTGCCTTTCGAAGTGGAATTCGAAGTGCGCACAATTGCAGAACGCGGTGGCCGTATTCTTAGCAGCAAGGGTTACAGACCTTTGCCTTTTCCCTCGGCGCGGTAAAAACCGATTATGTTGGCAAATTTAATACTCTTTATCGAGGAATCAAAAACCCAGTGGAAATATTTTGTAGCGTTTGTATTTTATGTATAAGCCTGCGGTATTATTTCATCGTCTTAATGTAGTTTGCAATACCTTGTACCTGACCGCGTGGCCTTGTACCTGACTTCTACGCCGCGGGTCCCGGGTTCGAATCCCAGCCGGAGCCAACATTTGTGCTAAAACACAAATTGTTGGTTTTCGTGTTTGTCCCCGTGTTTCTGACACTGCATCCTAGCCTACCTCCGATCTTATCGCATCGCAGCGTTACATCGGGCGCGTGTAGGTTGGGACGAGTGAGTACCTCTGTGTTTGTGCGTACACTTGTGGCACTATAATATCTCCTGCGCAGTTGATGGCTCTCGACAGTATTCGGAAGTTGTCGCCGTGGTTGAAATCGGTTAGGAGAACATCATCATCATCATCATCGGTAATATAAAGGTATTATAGTCTCCTATCTTGGATGAGACTCGACGTGGTTCGCCACCCGTAACGCCTCGTTTCCCGCGGGGACGAAAAATAGGCTACGGGTGTCGTCTCTGTACGTATATGAGAAAAAGGACTGGATCAAACTTCGTCTTTCTTCTTGTACGTCAAATGTCACGCATCCGCTTTGTTTGTCATTTATAATTTAAATTAAAAATAAACCTAGGTTCGTCTCCAGGTTGCAATCTATCTCTGTGCCAAATTTCGTCAAGATCGTTTTTACAGAGAGAGTTACTTTCTCATTTACAATATTAGTATGGATGAGCTTCAGATGTCAGTCATCGACTGACTACTGAAGACTGAAGAGAAAAGACCACCCCATCTCATCCCGTGGGTGTCGTAAAAGTCGACAGAGGGAAAATTAAAAACCAGGAAATGGGCAGCAGCATCTTCCTGGAACATCAGAATAAATAAACTGCGGTTGCCAACCCGCCTGCCAAGCGTGGCAACTATTGCAAAATTCCCCCCAAAATGAGATACAAACTTGTAGCAATCTATGGGGGAGGCCTATCTTCAGCAGTGGACTAGTGATAGGCTGAAACGACATCGATGGTAAGAATAGTTTCACACTGGCCAAGCGCGGCGATTAGAAAGAAGAAGAAAGAAAAGTTTTTTTTTATTTGACTTAAAAAAAGAACCCAAACTAATATTATAAAGAGGAAAGATTTGATTTTCTGGATGTTTGTTTGGTTGTAATGAATAAACTCCAAAACTTCTGAACAGAAAAATGATGATCACCATCATCATCATTTCGGCCTATCACTAGTCCACTGCTGAACATAAGCGTCCCCCTTGGATTGCCACAAAGTTTGTAGCTGTCATTTTAGGGGGGGGGAGGGTATTGGCCACAGTTGCCACGCTTGGATAGCGAGTTGGCAACTGCAATTTATTTATTGAGATGTTCTTGGAAGATGCTGCAGTGTTTTATCTTCTAAAAAACAGATATATTGGTCAAGCCGTTCTAAAGTGATCATCTTTCATACATGCGGCAATTGATTTTTATTTATTAGGTCCTTCCATATGAAATTGGCATTTTGTACTGGAGGAATATAAAGTGGTTGTTTTTGTAAAATATATTTAATTAATCAAAGTATGTTATCTATGCACTTTTGCCATCTCATATGTAGTTAATTGATCCCTTTACTAAAAGAAACCATGAGGGCGAGAAACTCTCTGAAGGCGGTTTGGACTGCCACATCGGAGATATTTTTATTTTTTACTTATTACTCTCCTTGTAATAAGTTATCAAAATTGAAAAAATGGTAATCTGTTGGAGCAAGGTCCGTGGAGGTAGGTATGGTGGATGTCGCAGACATTCCAATTGCAGCTCTTTTAGTTAAGCGGCCGTCTGTTGTGCAGTGTGGTCTAGCGTTTCCCTGAAGCAGCAGTAGCCTAGAGCGACTGACCAGCCTCGGATGTTTAGCAGCTAGTTTTTCCATCATAGTTTGCAGTTGCTGACAATAGATATTAGCCGTAATCGTTTGACCAAATTTTAGAAAGCGGCAGTGAACGACACCGGCACTAGTCCACCAAACACTCACAAGTAACTTTTTCTGAGTAAATATGCGTTCGGGGCAATATTTGGCTGGTTCTCCAGGGTTCGGCCATTGCTACGACCACTTCCGATTATCATACAGGATCCACTTTCATCACAAGTAGTCACCCGATTTAAAATCTCTTCATTATTTTGCAGGTTGAGCAATGTAACGCAGCAGTCGACGTGTGTTTGCTGGTTTACTTCACTCAATTCATGAGGTACCCACCGTTCAAGCTTTCTTACTTTTCCAATTTGCTTCAAGTGGATTAAAACAGTTTTATCACTTACAGCGAAGCCTGCAGCTAAGTCTGAAGTGGTTTGCGATGGATCCGCTTCGACAATAGCCTTTAATTCTTCATCATCCACTTTAGTCTCCGGCCGTCCATTGGGCTTGTTCTGAAGGTCGAAATTTCCAGAACGAAAACGTTGGAAACAAAAACGTACCGTGTTTTCTTTTGCGACACCAGCGCCATACACATCGTTAATTCTTCGAGGTGTTTCTGCAGGACTGGTGCCACGGTAGAACTCGTACTCGTAAATAAAGCGATAATTCAAGTTTTCCATTGTGCGAGATAAGCGACGCCAAAGAAACTAATGAGGAAAAAAACAAATGAATGACTGTTTCCGAAACTCAAATATACCAGCTAAATGGATTTATAAATTTGAATTTGGAATTCTTAACCAGAGGATATATTTCTGATCAAAGTGGCCAGTACGACAAAACGCCAATTTCATATGTAAGGACCTAATATATAGAGAAGATAGATAGATAGAAGATAAGTGACGACACGAGCAAGTTATTCACTTGATGGTACCACGCCTTCTGTTGTTGTTCATAATTCTGCGGAGCACTGTCCTGCACTCGTTAACGTGAGATATCAGTTCTTAAGTTTCTATTTTTAGAAGCTATTAACAAAGTGGCCTAGTGGTCAGAGTACCTGACTTCTAGGCCGCGGGCCCTGGGTTCGAATCCCAGCCGGAGCCAACATTTGTGCTAAAACATAAATTGTTGGTTTTCGGGTCCGGTTGTTTTGTGATTGTCCCCGTGTTTCTGACACTGCATTCAAGCCTACCTCCGATCTTATCGCATCAGCGTTACATCGGGCGCGGGTAGGTTGGGACGAGTGAGATGCCACTGTGTTTGCGCGTACACTTGTGGCACTATAATATCTCCTGCGCAGTTGATGGCTCTCGACAGTAGTCGTCAGTCGTCGCAAATCGGCTAGAAGAACATCATCAACAATGTTAGAGCACTTGCACGGTGAATGGAAACAGCGTAAGCAAATCTGCAAGTTTGTGAAATAAATATCCCTTCAATACTTGAAAATGTAAAACAAATGCCAAGCCTTGCACCGCAACCTTTATAACGTAAAAAGTTGTGAGATCCCATGTAGAGCCAAGTCTATAATGTTATTATCATCGAATCACCCATTAAACTATTTTGTTATAAATTAAGTACATTTCTTAATTAATGTCCAATATTAATTAAATTATACATACATACATACATAAGATCACGACTGTATCCCATAAGGGGTAGTCAGAGACTGGACACTCACTGCTAAAGCAGATGACTGCCACAATCCACGTTTCACCAAAACAATATAATGCACTTGGTGTGATAGGTGGTGAGCCCATCGCCACCATGCGCTGTTGGGTGCACTGTGCAGTTTAATTCCTTACTCGCCTTATAGGAGATCCATTGGATGAGATGGAGTGGTAGTATTCTTTTAACGAGCCGCCACCACACGGCACGTGTGTGTATTACCAGCTCCAAAACGCTCTCAGAAATGAGAGGGGGCCTGTGCTCAGCAGTAGGACATTTATAGGCTGTTACTTTACTTTACGTAGGAAAGGAAGTTACTTTGAAGATCCGCATGTACACGTAAAATATAAAATTGTGTACAGGTAATGTACACCATTTTATATTTTACGAGTTTTTGAAGAGCACCGCCCGCCCTCCCTCAGTAGCGTGCACAAGCAAACTAACACCGCCACCAGGAACCGCCACCAGATACGGAGGCTATCTGGTGGCGGTTTCTGGTGACGGTGTCCATTGACCACTACGATACTACCACTAGGTGATATACACCACGGAAGTCGAGAACACGACAGGTGTTTCGCCCCAAAACAAGGCATTATCAAGTGTTATAGACTCTACAACAGACTGCCGCCGATTGCTCAGACGTTATAATGGATTTCCACAAAGTAACGCCTGATTCTATTAACTATATTAAATAAAGTATCTGGTACGATTAATCTATGGTAAAGAGGGGTCGGATAATTGCTACATTTGCCACTTTATCTAGTTGGGGTTAAGATCTCAACATTACGGTTACCACCAAAGACTGCTGTAGACCATCCATAACTTATTGATTCTCTTTGATGCCTCTTAGATGCTTATGGGATTAAATGTGAATGATGGTAGGATTACTCTGCAGGAATCCGTCTAGATAGATACCACTGGATTACAGTTAAATTACCGTCAATCAGTGGTGTGAAAACATTACTGTGATTCAGTGTAAAGGGTACTATAGCTATACATAAGAGATTTAAGAACGGTCTCATTGTCTCGCGCAGTGTGGTGCCACACAGGAATGTTCTGGGCGTCACAGCATTTGTGATGGGCAGACGATGCACTTACCATCAGGTGAACGACCCGTCCGTCTCGCCCTTTGTTACCTTTTGATTTAAAGGTTTAGCAATAAAGATTAAATAAATAAATAAGAATAGAATTTCAAAAAAGCCAATTCAGAGTACATTTATCTGAAAGCGATAAATCAAAGGGAAATTTCTCACAAAAGTTTATCACATTCACATTTGCCGACGTAAATCTGTATTGACTGCGGGGCCAACAAAAGTAATCCATCAGGGTACGAAAATAACACAACTTTTCTCTTTTAGAAAACTGTAATAAGTGTCGAGACACATCATGTAAGTTACATGTGGTATATGTGTGTTACATAATGTAACAATAAAAGAATAAAAAAAAAAATTATATCTATCTCTAGATAAAAACATAAGATGTAATATTCATTCTGAGTGCGAAGTGCGTTTTGGCCACGGCTATATCTTCCCGTTGCACGACCAGACGCACTTTCATATCATTCGCCAGTTATTCTGTATTTCGGTCTAGCTATTATTGTAGCTATTGAAACGTATGCTACTAAACAATTAGTCTTAGTGTTTTGTAGTAAGTCACGTCGATTGTCTTACGGATCAGGTACAATGTGTTTGGAGTTAGTGGTGGTAGGAATCCATCCATGTAGATGCCACCTCAGGCTATTTATTCCGCCGTGAAGCAGTTATGTGCAAACATTGTTCTATTTCGGTGTGAAGGGTACTAAGAGCTAGTGTAATGACTGGGCATATAAGACTCAAGAACTGATGTCTCAGGGTAACGGGGGCAATGTGGTGCCACACAGAAATGTTCTGGGTGGTACATCATTTGCTATGGGCATTTGCACTTACCATCAATGAGCGAATTTTTATTAGGCATTTTATACCATAAATATTTGTCGGAGTCAGCGACGGCTGAGCGATAGCGCCGCCTACCTCTTAGTTAGGCGGTACAGGGTTCCTTGTGTAGATAGCGCAGAATAACAATTTTAAATGCACCTTGTGCAACTTTAACCTTACTACGCCTAACCACCAATTAACTAGGTAAACCGACAGTTTCGTTTCGAAGGAGTGACCGAACACCGAACTTGGTGTCTCGAATTCAACTGCCCCCTGCACAATCCGAACTCTTAAATAAGACTCTTTGCCCGTGCCCCTATTACAATAACAAGTGACGTCACCGTGTTTACCACCTCCTCAGTACTACAATAAAATCGCAATAAAGGCAGGATACAATACGAAAATAAAAACCAGAAAATGGGCAGCAGCGTCTTACTGGAACATCTGAATAAATAAACTGCGGTTGCCAACCCGCCTGCCAAGCGAGCAGAGTAGTAAAAAAAATCTTTTACATATTTATACCACTCATTATAAAACATAAAAGTTCAATGTTCATTTCCTATATATGACTTCTCCAGTCATCGCTTGGGATTCAATTTTATAACAATTATTTCAGTCCAAAAACATTAACTACGAACTTTAGTACAAATTATTAATTTACACATCTGGATGTACTATCACAATGTCCTTGGCATTGTCATCATCATCATCATCATTTCAGCCTATTACTAGTCCACTGCTGAACAAAGACCTCCCCATAGATTGCCACAAAAGTTTGCTGCATTCACTTTGGTGGGATTTTGCCATAGTTGCCACGCCTGGCAGGCGGATTAGCAATCGCAGTTTATTTATTAAGTTATTCCAGGAAGTCGCTGCTGCCATGTCCTGGTTTTGTTTTCCCTCTGTCGACTTTTACGACATCCACGGGATGAGATGGGGGCGGTAGATTCTCTTAAGCCGCCACCACACGGCAGTAACCCGAGTTTAGGTAAGAGAGAAACCTCAGGGTTATTAGACCAGACAGTCTAGTCGTAAAACTCACTAAAGAAATGTAGACAAAGAACTAATATTTATTCTTAAACGTTGTATTTGTCCCTATACTAAGGAAATCAGAATCGTATCACAGCTGTGAAAGGTCGATTAGTCCCTTGTTTCGGATCTCTGCACTTATAGTTTGTTGTGGATTTTATTTTCGAATTTTGTTAAACTACAAAAATAATCCTTGTTCCAACTTTCGCTGTTTCTTTCTAGTTATCGTTTTTCTTCTTATTTTTATCTCAGTTTTCTTTTGCATATTATTCAAATGTATCACTTTTTAAAGTAAGTTATCAGCTCATTATCGCTAAAAGTATAATACTAAATATACATAAAATATTTTACATCTGCCAAGTCTAGATAATCCAGACCGATAACGAATGGCAGCGTTTAAGGTGTAAGGCGTCTTCCCGGTTAAGGTCAGGGTTCTTCGACCGCCTGTTCGTCTGCTAAGCATGGACAAAGACCACTGGCCATAGGCCACAGGCCTGTGGTTTTCTGGTAGACGGCATGCAGTGGATTTGTATAGACTGTCGATGATGATAATGATGACACTTTTTTATAGAAGTAAGTGACGAGACGAGTTAACTATTGGTGATAGAGACATGTTATAAAATAAACATACTGAATATTTTTGCAAGATTCGCTTCTCATTTTCTTCATTAGTAAATTGCACCCATGCGAAGCCGGGACGGGACTTTAGTCTATCTATATTTACAAAAGCTATTTACGATATCCGAAAATACAAGACATTGAAGAATTTACTTGTTGCTGGTGCTGTTTTTCTATATACAGACTTTACCATTACACTTTCACAATAACTTCGTGTGATGCCGGGGTGAATCGGTTAGTTAATGTATAAAGCTCTCTAATAATTATATGCTTATACTTGACAGCTCGTGGTAGCTCAGGGGCCGAGCGCTCGGCCTAATTTCAATAGTACGCGAGTGACATGTGTTCGATCCCCGGTGCCGGCACCTCTGTAACTGTTATTTTAAGTGCTGACTTACCACGTGCTTGGCGGTAAAGGTAAACATCGTGAGGAAACCTGCATGTTTTAGGAATAAAAATGTTTCGAAGACATGTGAAGTCCGCCAACCCGCATTGGAGCAGCGTGGCGGACATTTCCCGGCTGCAAAACCCTTTGAGAAATGAGAGGAGATCTGTGCTCAGCTGTGGGACATTTATAGGCTGTAACTTTACTTTTTCTTAAGATGATATAGATTTTTTTTTAAATTATTTGTCTAAGCAAATTCCAAAGTCCACGCGAGCGAAGTCGCAGGTAGAGCTAGTGCTAGAATAATTGTGGCAAAATAATTTTGCAATAATAGGCATAGTAAGCCCCGAGTGCCGGTGGGTCGTTACGCGCTATTGCCCGATTTTTCATTCGACTGCTTTTACAATGAGGGTGCCATCAAGCGGCTGATTTAAGTGGCTGGGTAAATGGCTGCCCCAAGCCTTATTGCGTCATTGTTTCAAAAACTTTCTTACATTAGTCGAAAATGTACATTAGAAATCTTGTTTAATATTTATATGTTATTTTTTTATTTGATAAAGTGTCGAGACGAGCAAAACGTTGACCTGATGGTAAGTGCAACGTTTGCCCATCACAAAATATTTCTTTTTTAAATTAAAAAAAAAATTGTTACTGAGAATATTTCTGTGTCCCGTCACCCTAAGACATCAGTTCTTAAGTCTCATATGCCCAGTGATTGCGCTAGCTCTCAGTGCCCTTCAAATCGAAACACAGTAATGATAGCTAATGTCGTATGGTGGTGGCGGCTCGTTAAAAGAATACTACCACTCCATCTCATCCAATGGATCTCGTAAAAGGCGAGTAAGGAATTAAACTGCACTGTGCATCCAACAGCGCATGGTGGCGATGGGCTCCACCTATCATATCAAGTGCATTATAGTTTTGGTGAAACGTGGATTGTGGCAGTCATTTGTTTTTGCAGTGAGTGCCCAGTCTCTGACTACCCCTTATGGGATACAGTCGTGATCTTATGTATGTATGTATGTATGTATGTCGTATTACGTTTTACAATATGTGGTTAACGGTAAGTCTTGCAATATTGAGGTAGGTCTGATCCCATAAATGCGTGAATTTTGTTAATGTATTTAAAATATATTAGTGTCCACCATATAAATTTAGCCTGGAAAAAATACTGGGGTTTTAAAGAAATAATGAAAAATAAAACGGTTAATTTAAATTTAAATAAAAAGTTATATGAAGTAACAGTATTACCGTGCCTAACATATGGTTGCCAGACGTGGTCATTAAGAAAAGAGGACGAAGAAAGAATTGCTATCTGCCAACGTAAAATGGAAAGTATGCTTGGAAAAAAGCTATCAGATAAAATCTGCAACGAAAATATCAGACGTAAAACAAAAATAACAGATGTACGGAAAAGAATTAGACTGCTCAAATGGCACTGGGCAGGACGTATTTGTAGGATGAATAATAATAGATGGACGAAACGTTTAACAGAGTGGGTTCCAAGAGACACGAAAAGGAGAAAAGGGAGACCTAGAAAAAGATGGAGAAACATTTTCAGTGACAGATGTGGATCTCATTGGATGCGAAAGCCACGGGAAAGAGATTGTATGGAAAGGTTTAGGAGAGGCCTACGCCGCAGAGGCGACTACTACTAGCATGCATTAATATATATTTTTTATATTTTACTTATTATTAATTTGCATTTTTTATAGTTGTTATTTACATAAATTGATTATACGTAATATTAGTTTCACATAGGTTTAAGTTCTCATACAAAGTTTCATTGTAGTAGTAGTAGTAGCAAATAAAGGCTATTTTTATTTTTATTGTTTTTAGTGTCCACCACCAAGCACAAAAAAATAGATAAGAAAATATAGTATTTACTTACAGCAACTGAAAATGAAAAAACCGTATGTTGCATATCTCCAGCAGTGCGCACTTACCGAACTATGCTATGTATAGGGAAGTAGGTGTAAATTAAAAAAAAAAACTCAAAGTGAATAGAAATTTGAAGTTTTTTTTTCATTACATAAAGTGACAAAACGAGCAAAACGTTCACCTGATGGTAAGTGCAACGTCTGCCCATGACGAATGCTGTGTCACCCAGAACAATTCAGTGTGACACCACACTGCGGCCGTCACCCTGAGAGGTCAGTTCTTAAGTCTCATATGCCCAGTGATTACGCTAGCTCTCAGTGCCCTTCAGACCGAAACACAGTAGTGTTTGCACAATGCTTCACGGCAGAATAACTGATAACTGACCCTAACAAATCATTTGAATTTTCGATATGTTGCAGAAATGCAACATACTCGTACGAATTTAAGGGACGTTCCTCCACTGAACACTGGTTGCGATGAACTTATCGTACATAGACAAATTCGAACCATATATATATTAGCTTGTAATTGTGAGAAAACTTGCATTCATTTAGAAAACAAAATATTTCGAGGACATGGCCATCTGCTCGCGAATCTATCGACAAAGCTGTGACAGCTTGCTAACGGTACACTACATAATGTCCGGAAAAAAGCCTCATTTGAGCAGCGAAACGGAGTCTCTTGCAGGGGAGAACACCTGTATCTCTCACTTTTTTATTTCTTTAAATACATTCAGACCCGGAACATCTGTCTATAGGTCATACAAATGTATCGCCCATGCGGGAACCAAACCCGCGACCCGTGGCAGAAGCCAAGGGCTCTTAACCTTTGCGCCAAGCATCTAACTGGGACATTTATTGGAACTTTATTTTTTTACTTACTACTGCTATAAGTCTTTACATGCTCTTGAAGGTAAAACCCCTCAATCCTCTAAAAACTCGTGTTACTTACATTGCTAACGACTGGACAGCTAATGGAGGAAAAACCGCCACTCACCTCGGGTGTCGTTCAGTTTAAGGGTAATAACAATAAACATTCTTAGAATCAGCTCTAGGCTACCGGGTTATACGGTTTCTTAAGTTTGAGAGTTAAATAGAGTAGTTATTGTGGTATTAATTTTTGTTTTTTTTTTAATCATATTTTACACGTACAATAATTGTTGTTGCCGAGAACTGGTCCGGCGAAGTAGAACAGCGCTTAGAAGGTATTGTATGGATTGCCTATATTCGTGCAGAATAACACCATAATATGCAATGCTGTCACTACTCGCGGGAAAGCAATGGGAAGTAAGGATGTTTTGACTCGCCCTGTAATGCCGAAGACGTGGTTCACCACTCGTCAAATCTCATTTCCCACGGTGGCGAAAAGTGGGCTTCGGGTTTAGTCCC